>JAPDVR010000002.1:16500028-17157528 GCA_026230005.1 Gila orcuttii | reverse complement strand
GCTACTTATTCAGAACTCATACGGAGCATGTCTGCACAGGTGTACAAACAAGTAAGCTTGACTTGAAGTTGGTTACTTTAGAGCTAGTTTAGGTGTGGCAATGCAAGGAGACAAGTAGATTTAAAATATGCACTGCCATTCAAAATTTGGGATCAGTAAAATCATTTTTTTTTTTTTTTTTTTTTTTTTTCAGGAAGGACATTTAAATTGATCAAAAGTTAAAGATCCTTAGCAACATTATGAATGTTACGATTTCAAATAAATGCTTTCTATTCGAACTTTATTTCCTTGAAAGAATGCTGAAAAAAGTATCACATTTCCACAAAAATATTAAGCAGAATTTCTTGAGCAAATCAGCATATCAGAATGATTTCTGAAGGATCATGTGGTACTGAGGACTGGAGTAATGATGCTGAAAATTCAGCTTTGTATCATAGGAAAAAATTACGTTTTAAAATGCATTAAAAGAGAAAAGTTTTTTTAAATTATAAATGTGTTTCAGAATATTTTTCTCTTTACTGTGTTTTTAAACAAGTGCGTGCATCCTTGATTATCATGAGACTCCTTTCAATAACATTTAAAAAAAAATTAACAACCCCAAACTTTTGGTCAAAATCGCCTTCACATTATCATTGAGACATGGGCTAACCATATTTTTATGTTTTTCTAGACTTGGTGTGTTTTGAATATTATTATTTTTTTATTTAATGAAATGTAAACAAATACAAAATTGCGCTTTAACTGTTGGTTTTGTGTCTTGTATTTAGTTTTTTTTTTTTTAAATCTTTGTAATTACATTTTTTGTGTTTTGTTGGACATTTCGTTTTTTTCTAAATGTTAAACATTTTGATTATTGCACTTTGATTTTCAGGTTTGAAGTTTGCCAGGTTTTTAGTTTTTTTCAATGGATGTAGTTTAGTTTTTTTTTTCTTAATCTTTGATATTGAATTAATTGAAGTGAAGTACAAGGAAATGTTTGCTTGCTCTCATGGTCTCATCACACTGTTCTTTACTTGTTTGCTTGTGTTTAGTGTGGCCAGGGGCTGTGAGGGCTCCTCGGGGAGACTCCAGACAAGCCCACACAGAGAATGCTGGAGGTGCAGGAGGAGAGACCAGCAGCAGCAGCCACGGCTACCACCGCAGCTACCGGAACCACAGGAAACGCTTCAGGCAGGAAGGAGAGAGCCAAAGAACGGCAAGAAGAGGGCCAGGACTGCAGCAGCCCTGTCGCAACCCCCAATACCGGGCCCCGGAGCACCCGGGCCAAAGCTACGCCCACCACTACACATACACACTCCCACACACATACACACACCCACAGTCCCCACCAGCACTCTACTGCTCCTGCCTCTGTCGCACTGGGACTGACGTCAATGCATTCCAGCAACCCCAAAGTGAGGAACTCTCCATCGGCTAACACTCAGAGGTAAGAGAACCCTACATGCAAGTATATGAACTTTTATACTTGTATACATACACTACAGATCAAAAGTTTGAAGTAGGTATGTTTTTATTTTTAAATGAAACGAATACTTTTATTCAGCAAGGACGCGTTAAATTGATCAAAAGTGACAGTAAAGACAAATATAGTGTTTCAAAAGTATATTTCTATTCATCAAAGAAAACCTGAAATAAAAAGTTATCACGGTTTCCCTAAAAATAATTAAGCAGACCAACACTGATAATAATAATAAGCAATGTTTCCTGAACAGCAAATCAGCATATTAAAATGATTTCTGAAGGGTCATGTGACACTCAAGACTGGAGTAATAATGCTGAAAATGCAGCTTTGTCATCACAAGAATAAATTGCATATTAAAATATATTCAAATAGAAACCTGTTATTTATGGAGTCCCTCACATGACATGCAGGAAAAAAATAGTAGGCTAAATCGTGTGCACGATTTACTATTTCGTTCACTTGATTTGCTATATCGTGCGCACAATTTATAAATCGAGGGAACAAATTAGTAAATCATGCACTACAAAATCCGTAGTTATGTTATTTTGTAAAGAATTTTTGTTTTTTGCAGAGACTTCTTTCAAAAGCATTTAAAAATCTAACCACAATCTTTTCAATGGTAATGCATATAGCAATAAAACAAAAAGCTAAAATTAATACAATTCTGTAATTAATAAAAATAGTTTTTTTGTGCAGTGTGGCATGCAAAAATGTTTAGAAGTGAATAGAGCATTGGGAAATATATGGATTAGCATGCATTTTCAATAATGCTGAAAACAATAGTTGACCTTTTTATGGAAATTTATCAATAACTTGAAGAAATAATCAACAAGGATGTCACCACAGTCGACTAGCCGTCCAACAACTGAATAGTGGATATGTCTATCTAGATTTTTATCGACTAGTCATCGACTAGTTGATTTTGAAAATATGTAGTTTTAAACATCCCTAATGTTAATAAAGTATCAAAATATATTTTTTTTGTTTCATTGCATTGCCTGGGTTAAATGTGTTAACAAACTGTTTTAATACAGTAGGGCAATCTAGATACAATTAATTCACTGCGATATTATTAAACTGTTCTTAAGTGAATGAGGAGGAGTTGTTTTAATTTATTTTTAATGGAGATGCACCACAACAGCAAATTATTTGCTGCCCACTTGCTTGCAATTCCCACTCTGCTTATGGCCATTGAGCTGTCTCTTGTGGACAGGAAACCAGTGCAAGCTGAAGTAACTGCAGCAGAAGTGCAGGGGAAACTGTGCCCTAAAGGCAGAGCTGGACCTGGAAAGCTTCCAGAACCTCATTGAGCATATGAGAAACTGACCCACTTCAGCTCAGCCAGAGCTTATACATCCCGCCCTGCTGGAAGTTGGTTCCAAAATGGCTGTTCTTGCTGATTCACAGATCTGGAGCTGGTTAAGGCATTTGCAGAGGGGCTCTTGGGAGTCCTTCAGTGAACACTATGGCACATAGCCTAATCACTCCCCATTTTGGATATGTTTGCAGCTGCTGTCCAAGGAGTCTGGATTTTTTTCTTGAATGTTGGAAAATATTTTGCATTGAACTGTGCAGAGCTCTTAAACGGGTACCTTACTTTTGGAAAGTGGTTTGCGCTTTTAGGCACACATTCAAGATCCAAAATGGTGGCAGTGGACAAGGAATATGAGTGTTAACGGCAGTAAAACTCATATTCCTTGTCCATTGCCACCATTGCAACTCAAAGGTGTCTAACAATGACCAGCCCTTACTAGTTTCCCCTGGTTTTCTTACAGTTGGCATGTAACCGGACACTGTGGACCCAATACATTGGGTATGGATGGAGGCTAGCTTGTGGGAGATCTGGTTTGACAAGTTTTGATTAAATATTAACCTGGCACTCTGTCAACAAAGAACAGGGCTAGGACATAAGGTCACTGAGAGTACTGTAATTGCGTCACCGGTACACGTCAAGATTTTCCTATTATTGAATGCCGTGTTTTCAGGGTGTGGTGGCTGCAGCCGGTCAGCTGCTAAGATATGACTTAGTTGTCTCAGGCCTGTGTTTTGGTGGGTTCTTTACCAAAGTGAGGGAAGGTAATAGTTATGACTTGGGATTCCATTGCTTTTCCACCATAGACTGTAAAAAAAATATGGATGTAGTGTACGTGACACCACCCGTAGGTTTCTGAAGAGCATTTTTTAAAAATCTGAAATCTTGGCTGCGCGTCACTCCCGGATAACCAAAAATGGTAAAAGAGGCGGGATTAGCTGAGGTGAATTGACGGCTAACAGACAGCAGACAGACGGCTAGTAGTGATAGCAGCGGATATCCACCTGTCACTCAAGTGGTCACGCCATTATGCAGAACTTTAAGGCTTAATATAAAGGGGGGGGGGGGGGTATATGGGATTGACTCTTTTGCATCCAGTCTCTAACGGCTAGTTGATGAATTGCAGTTTAAGTCACTTTCGTGTTGGTTTCAAGAGAGAGACCTGAAGGTTGCCGCTCGTTTTCCATAGACAAAAGTGTAAACTCTAAAAACATTTAGTGCTTTGTTTTTTAAGGTCTTGTTTTGTATTCCTGATACTATGTGTAAAACTATTGATTGAAGTTTTTTGTTGTCTCGTTGCAAGTTAATGTGAATGGGTTACAATCTATGTCAGTTATAAATTCATAACTTAAAATATACAATAATCAGAGCTGCACAATTGACCAAAATAAAAATTTAGCTTAGTGCAGTTATGAAATCGCAAATGCCGTTACTGTTATACATTTATATACTACATTTTAATAATAGTACATTCCATTTACACATTACAAACAAATTTAATTGTAAAAATATTTTACAATATTATGTCTTTCTCAACTCCAGTCCTCGAGACCCTCCACCCAGGATGTTTTAGATGTTTCCCTATTCAACACACTAAAAAACTGATGAGTTAAAACGGGTGTTTTATTTAGTGAGACATCTAAAACATTCTTGGAGGTGGGTCCCCAGGTCTAGAGTTGAGAGTGTTTTCGTTTAGCAGCACTAATGTTTTATTAGTTCTGAAATCAGAGATCTTGACCATCCACGTGTGCCCTGCGCCATTTTCACAGACTTTTCTTTACACTTTTCTCAGCAGTCCGAAATCCAAGCAGGAGGCCATGGTGAGGTCGCCACCCGTGATGTCCCCCTCCAGCGCTGCACAGATGGACTCCAAACTGCCCAACCAGGGAAAGCAGGGGGGCGCTGGCAGCCAATCACAGTCGTCTCCTTGTGATTCCAAGTCGCTGAGTGGAAGCCACACACCCAAAGGTCCCCAAGGCCCCATAGGGAGTATGGGACTCAAAAATGGACAAGGCCTGAGTTCAGGCAATGGTGCAAAAGGAAAGATTAAGAGAGAGAGAAGCACTTCAGTGGAGTCATTCGAACAAAGGGATACAGGAACGCCAAGCAATGAAGGGGACCAGAAAGGTAAAAAAAATGTGTGAATTGTTTATTTTTTCCTACTACAAGTTGAATTATGAAGCTGATTCAGAGCTCCTGCATTCATAATGTGTCATTCAATAAAGGGACAATTTATCCACTGTGTTTTTAAATGACCTAAAGTATGGTTTAAAGCTACTCTAGTATCTAGACTTACTATCTTGGTCCGGTAATTATATTGAGCGGTGTCATGATGTGCAGTTATTTTTGTATTGCTGAATATTATGATCATCCTGTGGCACAGAATGATACTGTTACCACCTTGTTCTGACATTGAATGGACATTATTTTTTTTGCAGAGCGACCATTAGGCCCGTTCTCAGAAAATGAAGCAGTTTCTGTCTAAGAAAATTCTTTGTTGTATTTCATTTGAAAAAGTGACTGCTGATCTTCCAAGAAACTATATTTTTCCCACCTCAGGCCCACATACCAGCACTGTAACCCCCATAGCGAGATGGCTCCCCAGTATTAAGATTAGTGGTCAGGTCAACCCAAATAAGTTTTTTTTTGTTTTTTTTAATGATACATTTTAAAATACTACCTCAAAAATTAAATGTGGTTACAGCCCTGCAAAGTACCAGTAGTTATTTATCGTCGCTAAACCTTAAGTGCTACATTATTCAGCCCTTTCACAGTAGGGACTTAATTTGCGTACAATTTGAATAGATAACTGAGGAAAGTTTGGTAGTATCTGGTTGATGTTTTGCTGCCTTGTAATAATTCACATGTTATAATTGGATGAAATTAGATCACGGAGTAAATATTAATAAACCATGATGATTTTTATATTTTTAGCTTGACAAGGCAAATACAAATATAAACATGATAAAATACTGAAAGATTGTAACAGCTTTGTTTCAATGTTCAACAATCACATGGACAATAATCTTTTATTTATTTTACACTTTTTGTGTGGTGTCCTGAGATTGAGCCATTAATGCTCTAGTTTTTTTGTTTTTTTTTTGCTTGTTTGATAAGGGCCTTTTTATGCTATTATGTCGCCCTGTTATATAATTTTTATGTGGTTCTGGTCCCAGTTCTGTGTCCTTGTGGCATGATAGACTATGGCAATGTTCCATTGGGAATGACCTTTTAAAGATTCAGGATACAAATGCAAATATCCCAAGGGTCACACATTTTTGCTGGTTTTCCTGTCTCGCAAATGCGTTTATGTGCATGTTTGCCCGCCTCCCCTGGGTTGCACTGAGGACTGTAGTGATGCATCAAGACATCCACAACCCTGTATGTTTCCTAGTGGCAGCATCACAAGATAGGAACGCCAGGGAATGTACCATTTGGTTTGCTGAGTGAGGGGGAGACACCTTCTTCACCCCCCCCCCCTCCTTTTTTTTTATAGGTTGGTGTGCTTGACAGTCTAAAGGACCCCTGCTGGTTGTTAATGCCTCTACATAAACATATTTCAGTATGAAGCTCAGGCAATTTTATGTTTATTTTGTTTTTGTTTGAGAATCTTAAAAAAAAAAGGTGCAGCACATAAAGAATGTTTAGGCTACATGTGTGTGTTTTAAATACTGCTGTTGATGTTTAAGTCAGAAATTGCTTGTCCAGAAGCAACCTGTTTGGTTTTCTTTGTGTACCGATGTGCTTGTGTGCTCACAGGGAGACAGCTTGTAAGGCAGTTTGGTGTGCATGTTTGTGTTTGTTCAAGCTGTCGAAAGTTTGCTCTTGTCGTTTGTTTGAGATGTGCGTGTTGTCTGTACACAGGAAGTCTTATATCTCCCCTTCTGACCTGACCGTGTCCCAGTTTCAGTGAGATGTTGTGGTCTGAGAACTAACCAGTGGTATAGAAACAATAGAGCTATTTTATTCTCTTTCTTAAACCTTGTTCACACTGGCAGTGATTGTTTTTTTTCTTCTCCTCACTGGCAGTCAGATGTATTGTTGATTGTTGTAGGTGTTCCTTTTAACTGAATGCCATAACGTTTTAGGTGGACTGCGCAAGTGGCCATAGATTAACAAAAATACATGAAAATGATTGCCAGTAAAAATAAGATTAATTTGTTTTTACAATAAGTTCTTTCCATTAAAAATTAACATTATAGTGGGTAAAAAATGGTGCGATAAACTTAGTCTTGAAAGTGTATGCAAAAGCTAATTCACAACCTAATGCATCTGTTTGTGCATTAGTCTGTAGATACATGTTGTGCAGTGTATGTTTTTGCATTAAACTTACGAAGGGGTATTTGTGCATTTTATTTCATGCATCTGTAAACTGCTGTGTGCATCACTGAGAGTTTCTGAAACCATTTTAATCTAATGATTGGTGGAACATTTCATCCAATAATTTGGAGTAGTGGCTTGTTTTTGTCTCCTTATATTTAAAGTCATTCTGTATTTGTATTAATATGCTTTGATTATGGTTATGTTTGTTGGAATGTGTTTTCATGTTTTTTTTATGTTTTATGGACTTGTGGATTATACCTTCAACCTGCCAGGGACTACAGTTGAAAAATAGCCTGTATGGCTAAATCTGGCACATTTACATGATAGACTTGAGTGCTCATGTTAATTAATGTGCATTGTCCCTTTTAAAATAAATAAATTCAAATATAAGTGACTGGGTCGCTACAGTGCTCCAAACTTTGTTGTGAACTGGCCTGTGGTTTCACGACACTTTAATGGTGACTAAGAACTTTTTACACAGCCAAGAAAATTTTATTCTTTTTCTGGAGAGAGCAATGTGTGTGTTTTTGGTTGAGAGTTATCCAAAGTTTGTTTTAAGTAGGGATCTGAGCAACGACTCATTTCATTAGTTTAAACTGAAATTTTGCAACTGTCTAGTCAACCCCGCTAGCCTGGTTAAAACCAGACCCTTCTCAGTCGTAACTGAGTTAGGGTCTGGGGAAGGTTCATTCACAGCTCACTTCTAAAGGGGCGTCACCAACGGACGTCGCTCAAATGCCTCTGGGCGCAATTGAATAGAACTAAAACCAATCAGATCGATCGTCATCTTGTAAAGCCCGCCTCAACGTTTGTGATTGGTGCCTCGATTTGGAAAGATTGGAAATGAGCTTGAATGGGCTCTTCGCCAGACTAACTTGCAGAGCAAATCTAAATTTGCCGGAAGTTCGTCTGGGTTTTCCCAGGCTACAACCCCGCCCCCCGGAGACCATTTGAAATAGACTACTTAAACTATTAACAGTCAAATCTCATACTAAATGCCACTAAAAATAGGTACAATGTGCTTGCCTTGCATTATGATCATTGTATATTAAACTTGAGCATTCACTTAAAGCAGCAGTCCGTAACTTTTTCCGCTCTAAACAGAACTGCATGCGTCTTGCGGATAAACATTGTAGCCGAAGCTACTTCTCTCTGTTTGTTTATGATGAGTCATGCAGGTACTGGGCTACTCCGCAGTGGTAAAACCCGTACCAGTCTAAAATTGTCTGAATATAAACACTTATTATATGTGTACTGTAGTGATTCAGGATAAGACAACAACATGGTTTGGAAAATGGATTCATGATGTTTGCTTATTATATCAATTTTACATAAATCTCATGAAAAGCCTGATGTGTTCTGACAACTATACATTATTTAAGCATATTCTCTTCATTAGGATGTTGACATTGAAACTGTTCAAGTGTGAAGTAATTTTCATTGATAATGTTTCTCCTTAATCCGATATAAAATGTTATATTGTATCCCTCATAACCGGTACTATAAGCCTATATGCACGTTTAATTGTTATACTAGTTTGACATGACATAGAAGAAAACGGAAAAGTTTTGTTTAGGCTGTCAAAATACTCATCTTGCTCATCTTACGAGTGGACATTTCTCTAAACCCGCTGCTTGTAAAATAGTAGTATCGTTTAATCAACTAGTCTGCTAGTATCGCGCATCCCTAGGTTTAAGCCATCCTAGATTCCTGTAAAAGTTTCAGGACAGCCTGGATTTGTCAACATGGCATGAGGAGAGGATTGCCACTTTCCACACAAATATGTAATTATGAATAGAAGTGCTTGGTGTATTCATGCAGGTTTAAAACTTTAAGGGGACATTTGCTCAGAAAGACTAATGGCTCGTTTCCACCGAGCGGTACGGTACAGTACAGTATGATACGTTTCAGGACGGTAAACCCTGATCCGGCTTGCGTTTCCACCGCCAACAGTACCATACTTGATAGGCGTGGTGTAGCCTATGCCGGAAAGAAGCGATCGACGTAATTTTCGCACGAAAAAGAAAGAGACATAGTAAACAACAATTGATTATATTAACTGCATGTATAACATTAACCTATTTATAAAAAAATGAAATATAAAACACAACCCTGCCTCCTTTTCGTTTAATTTTTAAAAAATATTAAACATATTAATATGGTCCAGGCAATATGTACATTTGTCAAACATTCAAAGTCAGCGCTCTAGTCTAACGTTACAACGGTAAAGTTAAATGGCCTAAATATATCAAGTTATGAAACTTCTTAGCCCTCAGCCATGGGGCCAGGGAATTATAGATATAGATTCACGAGACCAAAGATCGCCCGTTAGGTCTACACAAGATGAATTATATCTCATGTTTAACCACTACAGAGATGTCAGAGTCAGCGGCAAATGTCAGAACGACTAGGAACGCTGTTCCAGGCGGGGTACATGAGCACCTCGGTGATCGCCTGGAATGGATCTCACAACCTGGATCAAATTTTCATAAATCTTTATAAATAAACCACAGATCTGAGCTTTAAACAACTACATTCTCGCCTGAAAAACTCTTATATTTTATATATATTATATTTAGAGATGCACCGATTACAATTTTCTAGGCCGATTCCGATTTTTCATTGAGTTTGGGCTGCCAATACCGATTTTAGCCGATTCCGATTTCATTTTTTCCAACCACTTTACAGCACACACAAATATTTATTTTCTATCTTTTCTTTAATAGAACATTTTTCATAGAACATAGAACTATATACTCCTTGTGTGGGAAATTCACACACATCTAAAGTGCAGTGTTATGGAAGAACTGTTTCCTTTTCACATTCAATATCCAACTAAAAAAATGTATTTAGCAAACTAAACATCTGTATGAAAATGGGTAATGGCAATAAAATGATATATAAATAACAAATAAAAAAATATAATAAATATAGCCTTGCAGTATAAAGATATTTCTCAAAACACAAACACAGGCCTATTGCAATCACTTGTACATCAATGGCAAGTTTTTCTTCGCAAACAGAAGCATTTCTACTTTGTCACCAGATAGTCTGTTTCTTCTCTCTCTGCCATATGTCCAGCCAGACTAAACAAGCGCTCACTGTCAACGCTTGTACATGGTGCAGAGAGGTAAGCTCGAGGATTGGGAAATAATAAAAACAAGTTTAAATGGGTAAATTTCTATAAATATTTTTGAGTCTTCATTTTCTTTTCTGACGTAGCCTACTCCAGTTCTTGTTAAACACACCAGACATGCAAATTCTGTGCATTTTGGGCACTTTTTGTGTGAAATCACATTTATTTTGTCCATCAAAAGTGTGCTTTCACTTTAATTGAGCGTGAGCAGCGCAGCAAAAATAGAAAGAAAAAAAAATAGACTCCCGCTTCACCGTTGATCACGCGACGCTCCTGCTTGACGCTCATGCAACGCTCCTGTGAATGCACTCACTGATAAACATGCACGCTGAAAAGAAAAAATAAAACGCGCTGCTCACACTTACAGTGTGAAACGGACGTAATTCACGAGGTTCCCTACTTGTGCGTACCTTGTGCACGTGTGATTCTGATGTTGCGCGATGTTAATCACGTGGCGCCCGAATGCATTTGACCGGCATAAAATCGGAATATGTCAGACTGACCGGCCGGTCTCCGATCCGATCACCAGCCGATCAATCAGTGCATCTCTAATTATATTTCAAATGTATATTTAAAAAAATGGCGCTTATGTTGTCATTCCCCTTGTAGCACGCGCAAGTAACGATTCTGTCAACCAATCAATGTTCTGCAGTGAGTCTAGCTCCACCCTTTAGGTACGGTTCAGAATTTTGGTACCATTCACAACTTTTGACAGTGGAAATGGAAATAATTGCGTACCGTACTGCTAGGTGGAAACAAGCCATAATACCTGTCTGGTATTGCACTACACTGCCATTGGGGATTTGTTAGATTTTCTATCCTCTTGGTGTTTGAGAAACAAACCTACAATTCAGTAGCAATGTACTCCATGGCAGTAGAAATATCATGACCATTTCATGAACATTATGGTAATCATGCTCTTCTGTCTCTCTAAAGAAATAGGTAGTAGAGCAAAAAGGTTATGTGTTGGAGAGCGGCGGTTGCCCTACAGCGGTGCAGATTGGTGTTCAGGGGGAGAGAGCGATGAAGATGACCCAGGATTCTTCAGTACGTAGTTTCAGTATTTCATTTATTTATTTGTTTATTGTATTTGTAATAAAGTGCATGTAAACTATACATTAACATTTTTTACCTTAAAAATGTAGGTATGAAACTCGGTTGATGATGGTTATTGTTGTCACCTGGTGGCATAGATTTATTGTGCAATATCCACATTCAGATCAAGAATTTGTAATATCTTGATTTTTCCAAATGCATTCGGTTGTTTTTCCCAAAAATTTGAAAATGCAAAAAGTCTGCGGATTCTTTGTGCATGCGCATCACTAAACAGAATGATTGGCAAAATATACCTTATTGTTGCTAATGCTATTTGATGAAAGCCATAACATTTATTATGTTTTGCACAGACTGTAACTCCACTGACATAAAGCCAGATTCAGGTGCTCTTTCAGCCTCTACGCCTACCCACAATACAGTTGGAGGACAAAGCACAACGTCTGAACTGGGGAGTGGTCAGAAACCAGGGTCAAAGGTTGTTTACGTCTTCACCACAGAGATGGCCAACAAGTAAATATTTTCTTGTTTGTTCATTTTTTAATAATGTTTGTTGTTGTTATAATTGTGAATGTGTGCTAACATTAAAAAAAAAAAAACAGGATGCCCTCAGGTGCACTGCTAGAATGCAGTTGTTTTGTTAAATCATAGTGTCAAGGTTTTGTCAGTTCAAAGAAGCAAATCCCACTATCACTATCTCTCTTTCACATTTCCTTTTTGCTGAGCTAACAAATGTCTAAAAGTAGTAGTGGTAAAAGATGAAAGTGTTCAAGTACTGACAGCAGCATGTTTGCTTAAACTAGACCCTCAGATGGCAGATATTAGAATGCCTGATATTAGGTGACAGGAGCTTTCAGACATTCTGTGATCATAAGAAGAGTCTCCCACAGAGCAGTGCCATTACTGCTCTGACATCACACTAAATGGGACTGAGCCCAGTGTCAAATTCTTCAGACTGTTTGTCCATCTTCTAGATCTTTTGTTGTAAATGTGGATAGGGTCTGCTGCATGGACATTAACAGTACCAATTATTAGTTTAAGTGGTGAGAGTGTTCTAAATAATAAAGCTGAACTGCTATTTCTGTGACACTATCATCACCGAACAGAATAGCAAAGAAGTCCTCAAATTGGTTGTGCCAATGTTGCTGTGTGTGACTATTTGGGATGCTTAAACAGAGCAATGATATGATAGTGCCACAGATTCAGAATGCTTAATTTTTAAGAAAATCAACAAACAAATGTTTTAGTTGTTTTTACACATTAAACTGGTATTGGTGATTTTGACAAAAATTACTTGCTTTAAAAAAATGAGACATGAAAGGTTCCTCAGAAGACATTTATTTTTCATCAGTGCAGTTATGCAAAGCTTTGACTGTGACTCTTTTCTTCCCATCTCAGGGCAGCAGATGCAGTCATAACGGGGCATGTAGAAAACATGATCACTTACCACATGAATAATATCTCTAACGGCAAGGGTGGAAAGCCCCAGCTCCCCTTGGTAAGAAAGGACATCACTGAATTGTGTTTGCTCTAAATTTCATGATTTTCACAGACCCATTGTAAATGTTTTTTTTTTTTTCCATGTGTCTGTTTTAGAACAATCAGATTGGGTCCCTCAGAAGTGACACTAAACAACAGGGAGTTCCGTCCCAGCAACAGCCCTCATCTCTCTCCAGTGATCAGAACCACCAAGCAGCCTCTAAAGTAGCGCAGTCAGGCCAGCAGCAACAACCTCAAGCGCAACCCACCCAACCTCAGCAGCCAACCCAGGGGGCAAAACCAACTAGCCTCCCTCCAGACAATGCACCTTCAGCTGGTATGGACTCTAAGAGCCTCCCCAGCAGTAGCCCACAGGATGGTGCTGGATCCCATGATGGTAGCAACTCTGCAGGGACACCTGGTAGCCAGGCCTCCAACCAGCCTCCCAATGCTGGCCCTCAACAGAGCTTCCCATCCCTAGATCTACCTAAAGGGGCAGATGCTAAGCTCACAGCGCAACACCACCAGCAGCTGGCTCATGAAATCATGTCTAGCATGGGGGACAACTCTGAGGGGCTTTCCCAAGAGCAACTTGAACACCGGGAACGTTCCTTACAGACTTTACGTGATATACAGCGAATGCTCTTCCCAGATGACAAGGACATGGCTTCGATGGGCCAAGGAAACATGGTTGGACCTCCACCCAATTCTGCAATGATGGAAGGAGGGCCCAAGAAACCAGAACAAGGGCCACTCCAAGCCATGATGGCTCAGTCACAAAGCCTTGGGAAGCCAGGTGGTCCAGGAGGACCACGTCCTGATGGGCCTCCCTTTGGTCCACCTGGTCCTAGGGACATGCCCTTTTCTCCAGATGATCTTGGACCCCCACCACCAGGTCCAGGACCTATGAACTCGCATCCTGGGGGAGAGCATGGAGACCATATGACTCCAGAGCAGATTGCCTGGCTAAAACTGCAGCAAGAGTTCTATGAGGAGAAGAAGCGCAAGCAGGAACAAATGCAGCTCAGACCAATGGGAGACATGATGCTCCATCAGGGTGGACCTAGAGGAATGATGCGAGGCCCACCACCACCCTACCAGATGAATCCTGGAGAGGTGTGGGGACCTGGTGGCCCTGAACCTTTCCCTGACCAGATGAACATGGGCCCCAGAGGGATGCATCCACACATGCAGAGGATGCCTGGCTTCCCAGGTATGATGAACCCTGATATGGATGGAGGGCCAAATGCTATGCCCAGACCTGGAATGAACTGGCCTGATGATATGCCCAAAATGGGCGATGGGAGGGGATTCCCTCCTGGCCAAGGCATGTTTGGAGGTCCGGGTGGAAGGGTGGAAAGATTCCCCAATCCTCAGTCTGTACAGGAAGCTATGTTCCATCAAGGTATGGGTGATAAGCAAGGCATGGGTCTTACACCTGGGATGATGATGGAGATGAATCGAATGATGGGTAATCAAAGACCCATGGAGCCTGGAAATGGAGGTGGCATGATGTTTCCCAGAATGCCAGTTGATGGTCCAATGAGCCCCTCCTCAAGAATGGAGTTTGTGAAAGGTCTTGGTCGAGACATGGGTGAATTTGGCATGGGGCCTGGTAACCTCAATGTAAACATGGTCCCTAGCCCTCAGATGATGCCCCCTAAGATGAGAGAACCACCAATGAATCTTAGTCCAGAGGAAATTATGAAGATGAGGCAAGGTGGAGGTCCAATGCCTGAGAATGTGATTCCTTCACAGAGAATGATGCAGGGACCTCCTTTCCCTGACCAGCCCCATCCAGGAGACCTCAACATGGGACCCAACCGACAGTTCCCTGGCATGGGTCCCCAAGGCCCTGGAAATCCCAGAGGTCCCAGAGGCGAGCCACCCTTTCTACCTGACCAAAGAGGTAATGTGGGTGGAAATGGACGTCTTAGTCATATGCCTCCTTTACCACCAAACCAGGCTCCCAACAGCTCAGGGCTTCCGCCCGGCCAGAGGAATATGAGTCGCAAGCCCTCAGACCTGAATGTCCAGTCTGGCCCCGCTAACTCGCCCAATGTCAACCCGCTAAAATCACCAACACTGCGGCAGGTCCAGTCTCCAATGTTGGGCTCACCATCAGGTAACCTCAAGTCTCCACAGACACCGTCCCAGCTGGCTGGTATGCTTAGTGGGCCTTCAGCTGCAGCAGTAGCAGCAGCAGCAGCCATTAAATCTCCTCCTATGATGGGCTCAGCAGGGGCATCACCTGTCCATATGAAGTCACCCTCGCTCCCTGCCCCCTCCCCCGGCTGGACGTCATCACCCAAGCCACCCATGCAAAGCCCAGGAATCCCTCAGAACAACAAACCTCCCCTTAGCATGACGTCACCAAATATGATGGGCAGTGTAGAGCAAGGTAAAATAAAAATTCCTGCCTCCTTTATTGACCATTAAGAATATTGTATACGTTTACTTTTTAGTATATGTTCATACGCCATATTTTTATGTGGATGCAGGAACTTTGAAAGCCTCTTTCTGTTTTCATGTGGTCCCAATTATTCCTGCTAATAATACTGTTACAGCAGGACTGTTTTTAGTAATGTTTTTGTAGGAGCAAAAAGATGTCAAATAAAAGGTCATTGGTAAAAGCTCTTCATCCTTCCTTTTCTCTCCTCTTAACCTCTTCTGCCCTCTTCTCCTGTTCTCAGGTGGTAATCCTCCTCCCTCAGCTCCTCCATCCAGTAGTTCCTCCAGTCAACCAGGTGGTATGAATGTGCAAGGAAGTCTTCCATCCAGCAGCCCCTACACCATGCCCCCAGAGCCAACGCTATCCCAAAATCCTCTTTCCATCATGATGTCCCGCATGTCCAAGTTTGCCATGCCCAGTTCTACACCTCTCTACCATGATGCAATCAAAACCGTGGCCAGCTCTGATGATGACTCGCCGCCTGCTCGATCGCCAAACCTGCCATCTATGAACAACAGCATGCCCGGTAATGTCCATAGGAGTTAATAAATATGCTGTAGGATTATTGGTGTCATTTCTTTGAGGGCTTTTCCACTAAATCACAATCTTTTTGTTCTCTTTATAGGTATGGGTGTGAACCATCACCCAGGTCATCCTCGAATGATGACACCTAACTCTTCTGGCCCCATGCCTTCCCTTAGTCCAATGGGGATGAACACTATGGGCTCCCAGCCACTTTCCCATGGCATGCCAAACCAGATGCCCTCGCCCAATCCCATGGGCCCTAATATGCCTCCTCACTCTGGGCCTATGGGTCCAGGCATGATGCCTCATGGTATTATGATGAACCCAGTCTCTCAAGATCCTGGCATGGTCAACAACCAGATGATGTCACAGGGACGTATAGGTCTTTCTCACCGAGGACAGGGCTTCCCCCCTGGACAATCACCTCCACAACAGATCCCTTTCCCTCACAATGGTCCTGGGCACCAGGCTGGCTTTCCTCATGTGATGGGTTTCCAAGGAGAAGGGGGCCCACTGAGCAGGATGAGCAATATGCCTCATGGACCTGGTGGTGAGCCAGTTATGTGTAAACCTAATACTCCAGGTGGCCAGGAGTTTAATAACATGCCGGGTGTCTTCAATGATTCGGATCTACATGAGGTCATGCGACCAGGTGCGTCAGGTATCCCTGAGTTTGACCTCTCTCGAATTATCCCTTCAGAGAAGCCCAGCCAGACTCTATCCTACTTCCCTCGTGGTGGGGATGCCCCTGGTGGGAAGCCACCACACCCGTCTGGCCCACCTGGCTTTCCCCAAATGCAGGGGATGATGGGTGAGAGCAACCCAAGGATGGGCCTCCCCATGCAGGGAATGGGTGGTCCTCCTGGCCCTGGACATATGGGACCACAGGACATGCCCATGGGTAATCCAGGCCACAACCCTATGAGACCCCCAGGTTTCATGGGTCAGGGTATGATGGGGCCTCAGCACAGGATGTTGTCTCCTGGCCAGCAGCCAGGAATGATGGGAGGCCCTGGAATGATGCAGGGAAAGGAAAGGCCGATGTATAACCACCCTGGCCCTGTAGGCTCTCCTAACATGATGATGTCACTACAAGGGATGAGCGGTCCTCAGCAGACTATGATGATGCCCTCTCAGATGAGGCCTCGAGGAATGGCAGCAGATATGGGCATGGGATTTAACCCTGGACCAGGGAACCCTGGGAATTTAATGTTTTGAGCATTCATTAGTTATTAACAATCGAGAAACTGTGTAACCTGTGAAATGGCAACCTTCGTAATGAAATACAAAAAGAAACTGTGTTCTTAAGCAGATATGTATGGAAACCAGGACATTTTTTGTGCACATACACACCCTGACACCTGGTTAGAACAAGGTTTATAGCTTACACAGCGATGGGTATCCATCACAAACACATGGATGTGTTCACAGGGAATCTTCTCCAATGGTAAAGTCATTTAACAGGTGGAAGTGTGAAGCTAATTGTGCTTTCCTCAAAGTTGGGCTCAGGTCCGGCACCATTTGGAAGGTACTTTTTCTCTAACTTGGGAATGTATATGGAATTTACAAGACTGACTCGTGTCAAGGATATTTGCTTGACATCGTGGCATGATGCCACATATAAGTCTACAGCAAACCAAGTATGTACGTTTAGGGGCTTCATTGTACTTTTATACATGGGTGGAAACCAAGAAAGATTGTTGAAAAAAAAAACTCCAAGAACTGAAAGAACAGTTGAAAATGGAAAAGTCAAGGAACATTTTGTCACAAGGTGCACCGTCTTGGCTATATGTTTACATCTCATCGCATCACTTCCCTCCAAACAGGAAATGCTCTTTATATGTGTGTACTGTACTTGTGTTGTTAAAGGGATTCTACCAGTGATTTCTATAGTTTTTTTTTTTTTCCATCTTCATTTGTAAAGGGGGGATTGAGGTGGTTGTTTGTGGACAGTAGGTGACACAACAGCACCACAAAATACTGTGTACTGTGGTGCGTACAGAATATTTTAAATTTAATTTTCTTTGCTACTCCAGTGTATGATAAAACCAAACTAAGACCTCATACAGATCATAGTATTATTAAAAAAAAGCACAAACAAGAATTAACTGTAAAGAATAAAGTGTTTTCTTTTCTCCTTTTTTTTTAATTGTAGAGAAAAACACTTTGACCGTAAGTAGGAGCAGTAATCAGATTTATGCAGTGTGGTCTCCCGTTCCTGTTTTAGAAACTTCTTTAAGCTGGTCTGGGTACAGGTGAGGGTGACTCTGGAGGGGTGTTTTTAAACCCCGTAAACCAGCTCTCAGTTCTGCAGTGACGCTCAGGCTACTGTCTGCATATCCGTGTCTGTTTCGACAAGGACTGTCGCTGTTTGCCACCACTGCGGAATACATTGAAAAGAGCTGTGTACAGCTATACAGTGCAGCACTGGCAACATCGGAGCTACTGGAAGGTGGGCTTTTTTTTTTTTTTTTTTTTGTAGAAAACAAATGATTATTAAAACAAAAACAGAAAAAAAGCTAATAGGTTGTCCTCTTGTCCCTGCCCCTCCTGTGTTGATGCTCGTCATGTGTAACTCCATTGAATTTGGTACTGAACCACTTCCTGAGACTGGGCTGTGGTGTTGGACGACAAATAAAATATATTGTTTGGTATAAAGAGTCTCAATGGCTTTGTGTATATCTCATGGCTCTTTATGGTCTTCCTCTGCCCCCTAGTGGGAGTGTAGGTTATTAAAATTTGACTACCAGTTGCACTAAACCAATAAGACATGATTTTTATGATCTGTTATGGTTGTATTTAATCCGGGTTTTTTTTTTTAGGATTGAGCTAGGATGGAACATTTAACCCATTATAGAAGTAGTGTAGCAAGTGTTTATGATCTAGTCTGGTACTAAAATGTTTTTAGTTGTAATGTACATTCCACAAAGTGAGCATTGAGTAATGCATTAAACATGTAATAAGCATACTTCAGTTTGCTTTGGATAAAACCAATCAGGTAAATAATGAATTTGTGATTACTTATGTACAGCAGATTCCCAGCTGAATTTACAATTTCTGAGATTTTTGAAAAATCTCATTCGAAGCAATGGTTTTAATATGGTAACCTTGCAAATTACACTTTGATCATTTTTTTTTTTAAATTATATAAATTTATTTTACAATGTTAAAATTCACCAACATTTACAGATTCTATATGGCCAGCTTATGGATACAGGGCAATCGTGGCCTAATGGTAGGAGTCAGACTTGTAACCCTAAGGTTGCCAGTTTGATTCTCAAAAACGGCAGGAAAATGTAGCTGGGGGAGTGAATGAACAGTGCTCTCTTCCACTCTCAATACGCATGACTGAGCTGCCCTTGAGCAAGGCACCTAACCCCCAATTGATCCCCGGGTGCTGCAGTAAATGGCTGCCCATTGCTCCGGGTGCGTGTGTCCAGCATCTGTGATGTGACTGTATATTGGAGAAAAATGGGTAAGTTTACCAATACTGGGTAAGCAGATGCAGTGAACCCTGAAGAAAAGTTATAAACTTGCTTAAAATTTACATTTATCTCTGTGTGTTTTATTAATTCGAATGGAAATATTTAGCCTTTTAGTTTCAATTGTAATCTTTTAGGTAAATTCTTTAGTTAAATATACAGGGAATTCATGCTTGGTTTACGATAGCTTGAATCTGTGATGGAAGCGGACCAGTCCTATTCTATCTTCAGTTGCTTTTTCGCCAAGTTTCTTCAAAACCCATGTTTGCTGTGGTGCTATGAGCCAACACATGTTCCTCACAGACTGATGGTGAAGAATGCTTTCCACTGCAGGGATAATTTTAGCTGAGATTGTTTAACAGGTGCTGCATGTAGACTAGCTCACTTGTTTGGTCCCTATTTATCTGAGCACAACAATGTAAAGAACTTCAGTGTCAGGATGTCAGCACATGACCTATTAGCTTACACCAACCAAGCACTCTGATGAGGGCGAGTCTTGCTCAACACCACTGACTAGCATGATATTGTAGTGAAGAGTTATTGCGCCATCTTGTGGTAGCGATGGCATGATTTGTTGGATGTAGTTTGACATAATAGACCTTATTCATAGCAGCGCCATTTTTAACAGGAATGAAAGAGGTTGTGAGGGATATACTCACTTATCAGTGAGTTGTACTGTTATTTAATGTTTTTGGGTGGTTCTGCTGACGAAACACTGCAAAAATATCAAAAAACAAAACAAAACTGCAGACAGCATAAGAAAATGTAAAAAGTTACCCAGGAGCGGTTTAACTGGATACTGTTGAAAACAGGGTAAGTCTATCCCTCACAGCCTCGCTTTCATACTTGTCATGGCGCTGCTCTGAATAAGGTCTATGCCAAGGTTTTTTTTTTTTTTTACTATATGAATGTATTGTTCTGATGTATTTTTTTCAAAACTTTATTAAAAAAAAGAAATCATCCATGCTTGTTAAAACAAATTCATTGTATGCTGGCAATTTTCGATTTTGCAACATTTATCGTTACTTGAACAGTAATAACATTAAACAATCTGTTTTTACAAATATAGGATAACAAATGCGAACACAAAAGTTAAAAGGAAAATGTTGTTTTACGTTTCTTTTTTCTTTCATATTTTCAGGCATAATATGTACAACTGGGTTTAGTTGAAGATCTCTTCACCCAGATTTTCAAAATTTAAATCACTTTTTCGCTGTTGGAGTTATTGGATTTTGTCGAATTAGATGGAATTGTTTCTGCAGAGCTGGCCTCTTATGACAGTCTCACATATATTCACAGTAATGTTTCCTTTTTGCAGTACTATTACATGTCACAATTGTCTCACAAAATCAAAAGGGTTTGCGCAGTCACAGTGAGTGTTCAAAAATGCAAAATGTCTGTGTCAGACAGTTAGTTCTACATCTATTTTCCATTTAAGAACTGCTTTTGACCAAGATGCGTCACGCTCCTTCTCTCATCAGCAGTCCAGAATATTTACATGCTGCTCAGATCAGCAAATATATAAACAAGTATATCATGAACATCAAGAATTCACCTATACCATCTCATTTGCCAGTAAGGGAAGAAAAAAAAAAATCCAAAGTCAGTGAAACCATCTCAATAGTGCATTACTGTTCTAGTGCATTATTGGTTAACTTCAAAGTGAAATTGTGGTGTAGTCAACAAATTCAGAGAGGAAAAAGTAGGCAAACACAAAATTTCCAATGCATAAGTCAATATGCAGTCAGCGAAAGTCGCATTGTTCGTAGTAAGACCGGGAACATGTATAAAGAATTCCATTTTGATTTCACGTTGACTTTTCAAAAGTTGAATGATTCTCTTTATATGCATCACTCCACTCTCATTATGCATTTGTGCAAACATGTGAACTGATATTCTGTCTCAGTCTTTTCGACAGCAATAACGTAGACAAGTTATTGCAAGTGCAAAATCATATCATGTTAATTTCTAGTCGTAGAGTAGACGACCCTTTTCTAGATGTGATTGGTCGGTGCTATACTGCAAGGTCGTCCGGTCTCATGCGGCTGCTGGTCCCACTGCTCTTGCTAAACCTTCGCTTGTCCTCATCAAATTCGCTGCTTAGAAATGAAGGCGAGGCGCATGAGTTGGGCGTCTCTGTTGGTGCTTGTGAAAAGCTCAAAAAGTTGACCCCTAGGTAGTCTTGACCTCGGTGGCGTTCGGTAACCATGTTTGCAGAGTTCTGTTGGTGCACCAGTCGGTCGTGAAACGGCGGACAGGTTGGATGTATTTGCGAGTGTGCGTGTGTCTGTATAGTAGGGGAAGACGGTGGCGATGTCAGGCACTGGTTGAAGTCGGGAGGTGGAGTGCAGGCTCGGTTTGGCGTGGACGGGTTTGGGGAGACTGCAGCCACGGTGGACGGCGTGATCGGTCGTTGTTTGGAAGTCTTATAATCGTGT
This sequence comes from Gila orcuttii, assembly GCA_026230005.1. NCBI lineage: Eukaryota > Metazoa > Chordata > Actinopteri > Cypriniformes > Leuciscidae > Gila > Gila orcuttii. Next base: position 17,135,866 of record JAPDVR010000002.1, on the reverse strand, counting down.
AACCACCTCTTGCACTGCTTCCATGCCAAATGATACAGTTCCACGACACTGAGAAACAGAGACACGGCGGCTACCGCCAGCATGAACACAATGAACACGTTCTTCTCCGTAGGTCTTGAGATGTAGCAGTTGACCGCATGTGGACACGGAGGAGCCTTACACACATAGAGCGCGTTGAGGAAGACTCCGTAGATCAGATACTGGACTATGATGAAGACCACCTCCATCACGAAGCGGATGAGGATACTAAGTACGTAAGTTTGTAGCAAAGCACCCTTCAATCGCACTTTCCCACCTCCACCTTCATCCTCCTTCCCACAGTCCTTGTCTTTTTCTGGGTACTTCTCTCCATCACCATCTTCCTGCTCTTTCCGCTTCTTTTCCTCGCTGCGGACGCTGTGCATCGCATGTCCCATGTAGATGAGAGACGGTGTGGACACAAACACTATCTGGAGCACCCAGTAGCGTATATGCGCGATGGGAAATGCTCGGTCGTAACAAACGTTCTCACAACCGGGCTGCTCCGTGTCGCAGGTGAAGTCTTCCTGCTCGTCGCCCCACGAGGACTCGGCAGCAGTTCCCAGGACCAGGATCCGGAAGATGAAAAGAATGGTGAGCCACACCTTTCCCACCGAGGTGGAATGTTCCTGGACTTCTTCTAGAAAGTTCCCCAGCAGACTCCAGTCAGCCATGACTGGTCAGAAGAGCCTGAGAAACAGAGGTAGTGTCAAATGAAGGGAGCAGAATGGCATACTATACTCATACTATTTCTGTCAAATTATTAGGATATGGGAAAAATAATACTAGTAGTATGCAAGTATGCTATTTCGAATTCAACCATAGTTTGTATAATCATGTTAGCCACTTGCCCTAGTGCCTTCTCCTGCTGTTCTAAAACAAGGACAAAGATGTCAAACATGCAGAGACTGTATATTTAGGTTGTGTTTGTGTTCTTCGATACAATCTTTTCCCACACACTCAAGTGCTGGGAGTCTGGGAAAAGGAGGCAAAAGAATTTAAGGAACCTACAGCTAAAAATAAGCGAAGAAGCTGATATTTAGTGGAATTTGTTTTTCTGGGTTGGAATGTTTCCTGTTATCATTCTAAAGCCATATGTATATTTGTTCATAGTAACATTCACCATTAATGAAATTATTTTGGTATATTAAAATCCAATAAATGTGTTTAAACGGTACTAAACAACATTGTGCTGCATTGTGCTTTAGCACAATATTTAAAAATGGTACAAGTCCCAACTCAGCTGCTAAAGCTTAACAAATTTAAATGTCATGGGAAAAGTTCCATTTGTCTTTTAGGGCAGGGTGTTGCTGGACAAACATCATGTGTATTGTGTAGCTTTTTTGACTTAGTCTCTCTGTTCTGTCCTTTTATACCAATTATTCAGTGTAACAATGTTCCTTATTTGTCTCTCTCTCTCTATCACTGGATTAATCTGAAATTTAGCGTCAGAGTCTCAGTCCTCCAGGGGGTTTATGGAAAGAGGGGGCCCAAAATACTCTCATCACTTTAACATGAGAACTTGGGTAAGACTGTGTGTGTTTAAGGAGCAGTTTGTCTGTGGGAAGCATTGAAGAGTATAACTGTGTAAACAGACCTTATTCAGATTCACATTATTTTAAGAAAATGTTTCAGTAAGGGAGGTTTTCAGTCTTTATCAGCTGGCTCCTCTAATGCTAACCACACACAGAATTGACTTATTGCTTTATTACTGGTTTGGCTAACAAGTTTTGATTTGTCTCTTAAATTATTAATACAGCTTCATACTTTATAGACAGACATTTGTTTTCTATATTTTATTATGACAATTGGCATGCTTTCATTTATTATGCCTGAACATAATTATATCCTTAAATGTAGGATTTACGTGCGTGTATAATCAGACTTGCATACATTTATTTATTATTATTCTGGATTACATGCTGATTTTTCATTTGTGGCATTGAGAGGTCAAATCTATTTTTGTAAAATAGCCTTAAGATAAGAAAGATAATAAAATAATTTTAATCAAAATTAAAATTAGATGTTTATTTATTTATTAATAAGTGGAAAAATGTACAGTCATCTGGTCATTATCCCAAAATAAACCCCTTTAGGGTGATATAAGACCTGATCTCGACTCTAACATGTTTGTTTTTCTCTCTCAATAATGACCAACTGACTGTACATATCCGTTGCATAGTTTACTATAAGTTCAGATTTATTGTTATATATTCAGAATTTATATAATTATTTCCTGTTTGCTATATGTATTATAATGTTATCAACAAATACCAGGAAGGGTAGTTTGGCATCAGATGTGGGAACCACGTCTTTATAGACGGACTGAATCTGGTGGAGTCTCTATAAGTGTGTCTCGCTCCACTCCCCTTTAAGGAAATAATCTTAAACAATATAATTTCCCTCTTACAAGGCACTTGAAAGGAAACTGACGGGGTTCAAGTCACTGGGGCCAAAGAGGTTAACGGCACACTTAAAAGACTGTGTGTGTGTGTGTGTGTGTATACAGTCATTCAGTTCAAATGTTTGTTATATTTATTTTGTAATATAATATGTTATATTTAATTCATTTTATTTAAAATTTTGTTAGAATAATATAATATAATATAGAAGTTATATTTAATTTATTTTATTTAAAATTTTGTTAGAATAATATAATATAAATGTAATGGTTTCCCAAACTGGGTTAGTGAGTGGATGAAAAGCTTTTACATTTAACTTAAATAAGTTAATAATTTTAAAATGAAAACAATCAAAATAAAGCAAAAATTGTAATGTTTGCAATATTCTAAATATTAAATATTTTACCTGAATGTCAAGTGACTATTAAAATCAGAGAACCATGAACACTGAAATCTGTTTTTAAAATTGAAATTGTTAAACTTAGGGTGTATTTCAGCTGACAAAAGTTTGGGATATGATAAATGATATATTAAATAATACAATATATGATATGTGATATATGATATGCAGTTAAATTCAATTCACATTTATTTGTGTAACGCTTTTCACAATACATATCGTTTCAAAGCAGCTTTACAGTAAATGCATGTGTCTGCATTACAATTTAGAGTAATCTGCTATCAAAGGTGACTGTCTATGTATTTCAGAAATGTACATATACAAATCACGCAGTTAGCTAACAATGTATAAATTTAAGGCATTAATACATTGTTAGCTAACTGCGTGACATTATATGATGTATGATATATGATATTGATGTACTGTGTGATATATGCAGGGCCCTATGAAAGAATATGAGGTTGGGCCCCCTACCGCACTCATTCCATTAATAAAATCGATCTCTGGGGGCCCCAAAAGTGTGTGGGCCCTTAGAATCGTCCTAACTGTTCCCCCCTTAGCGGCACCCCTGGATATTTGATGTATGATATGATGTGAATCATGTGATATTTAATGTGACAGTTCAATGTCTTTTCATTAGCACTGGGAAGGTGCCATAGCAAAATCTTCAATCATCTTGGCTGTATTTTTATATTATTGCCAAGTTATCTTAATGTGTTAGTTGAGCCTTAATTATATTTTTAAGTAAGTAAAGTAAATATGTCCATATCAGCCAAATTGAAGCTTATGCAAACCAGACATTTACCTTTGGGTTTTGTTGCAGGGATGTTTTTAGGTTATTCAAAAAGTAGGCCATGGGTCAGCAAACTGTACATCAACAGTCTAATGTACGTGAACTTTTCTCAGCGCTATTTCTGTGTCAGTGAAACTTTCAGGAGGAAGGTGGCGAGACCTACTCCCTTCTCCACTTGTTTACACGAGGAAAGGAGAACAATGTGGGAGTTTTTTTGTGTGGTTTTTGTGGCAGGGGCATCTGGAGATAAAGGAGCTGCTAAACAGCCATCAAGAAGAGAACCATGCTCTTCCGGTCTCTGTTTGCCCTGTCTGTGTTTAAGTCAGCACTGAAAGCCTGCTAGCTACATAGATGTGGAAGTCGACGTCAATAGCAAGGCAAATGATGATTCTAGATGTATAAAATACAGTGAGAATTGAGCTTAGTTTTAATGAAGTGAATTCAACAGCTAAGCCATTATTGCAAACATAACCCAGACATGGAGATAAGGAGTCTTGTATCACTCTGAAGGTGTTTCTTTTGTGATAATGTCGTGTCAGGCCAGCTGTACTTTATCATGCTTGTTTGAGTGTTTCAGTGAGAAATCGAACATGTCATTATATGCATGTATGATTGTATGCATTTATTTATTCATGCATTCCTTTGTTTGTATGTTTTATTTGGTTTTATTTATTTATTTGGTAACACTTTACAATAAGGTACATTAGAACTAACATGAACTAACCATGAGCAATACATTTGTTACTGTATTTGTTAATCTTTGTTAATGTTAGTTAATAAAAATACAGCTTTTCATTGTTAGTTCGCAGTGCATTAACTAATGTTAACAAGATTTTAATAAAGTATTAGTAAATGTTGAAATGAACATGAACAAAGATTAATAAATGCTTTATAAATGCAGTTCATTATTAGTTCATGTTAACTAATGAACCTTTTTGTAAAGTGTTACCATTTATTTTTATTTGTTCTATTTACTTAATTGTTTTTATTTTTTAATTAATTTATTGTTTATTTGCATTTATTTATATTACTACTTTTTTATTGTAATAGTTTTGTTTGTATTCTGCTTAGTTTCAATAATTTGGCAATACAACAGAACAATTAGTCGTCATGCTTGCTTGTTATAAAGCACATTAAAACTGATATGATCTTAGGTTACTGCTCTCACTACTGAATTCTACCCACGTAAACTTTTTCCTCTTTATCTGTGCTAATATTTATGGTTTGTTTTTAGGATTCAAACAAGATATGTCTGTGCTCCTGGAAGTGAAATCCTGAAGTTTCCCGATCAGCACTGAGAGGATGAGTATTATATAGTTGATATTCATCTTACACTGATTCTTTTGCATGATTGTCTTCACTGTCTGCTCTTCTGCCTCTGAACAGATGAACAGCGTCTGGTTTACAGTCCAGAGAATCTAGCAGAAGATGAGCTGCAGGAGTGCTTTCAGAAGAATGGGTGTGTGTGCATGAGTGTGTGATCAGCCATTTAATGCAGCTGACAGCGTGACTGAAATAACTTGATGACATCTGGAAACTAAGAACAGCAAAAGGAGCAGCTATGCTAAGCTTTAGAGATTGAGTTCTGCCATTGGACCCTCCCTCACGAGTCCGTTCAAGGCTCCCACTGTGTGTGTCTGTGTATTCAGAGATTCTCTCCTGGGAACCATCATGACCCTTCATTCATCAGGCTTTTCCTATTAGTTCCCAGCATGTTAATTTATTAGACCAAATATTGATCCGCAGCCAAAGTCTGTAAGGTTAGATTAAATTAGATCAGTCAAGCACCTATTGAATTTCATATTCAAAATTCAACTCCTTAAACTGTAATTAAATTCATGAAGGTGTGTGTAAATTAGCATATTGTGATAAAGTTCATTATGTTCCATAATGTAATGATAAAAATTTAACTTTCATATATTTTAGATTCATTGCACACCAACTGAAATATTTCAGGTCTTTTATTGTTTTAATACTGATGATTTTGGCATACAGCTCATGAAAACCCCAAATTCCTGTCTAAAAAAATTAGCATATCATGAAAAGGTTCTCTAAATGAGCTATTAACCTAATCATCTGAATCAACTAATTAACTCTAAACACCTGCAAAAGATTTCTGAGGCTTTTAAAAACTCCCAGCCTGTTTCATTACTCAAAACCACAATCATGGGTAAGACTGCCGACCTGACTGCTGTCCAGAAGGCCATCATTGACACCCTCAAGCAAGAGGGTAAGACAGAAAGAAATTTCTGAACAAATAGGCTGTTCCCAGAGTGCTGTATCAAGGCACCTCAGTGGGAAGTCTGTGGGAAGGAAAAAGTGTGGCAGAGAAGAGGTGACCGGACCCTGAGGAAGATTGTGGAGAAGGACCGATTCCAGACCTTGGGGGACCTGCGGAAGCAGTGACTGAGTCTGGAGTAGAAACATCCAGAGCCACCGTGCACAGGCGTGTGCAGGAAATGGGCTACAGGTGCCGCATTCCCCAGGTCAAGCCACTTTTGAACCAGAAACAGCGGCAGAAGCACCTGACCTGGGCTACAGATAAGCAGCACTGGAGTACCCACAGTCAGTGATGGTCTGGGGTGCCATGTCAGCTGCTGGTGTTGGTCCACTGTGTTTTATCAAGGGCAGGGTCAATGCAGCTAGCTATCAGGAGATTTTGGAGCACTTCATGCTTCCATCTGCTGAAAAGCTTTATGGAGATGATTTCATTTTTCAGCACGACCTGGCACCTGCTCACAGTGCCAAAACCACTGGTAAATGGTTTCCTGACCATGGTATTACTGTGCTCAATTGGCCTGCCAACTCTCCTGACCTGAACCCCTTAGAGAATCTGTGGGATATTGTGAAGAGAAAGTTGAGAGACTCAAGACCCAACACTCTGGATGAGCTTAAGGCCGCTATCGAAGCATCCTGGGCCTCCATAACACCTCAGCAGTGCCACAGGCTGATTGCCTCCATGCCACGCCGCAATTTCTTTCTGTGTCTTACCCTCTTGCTTGAGGGTGTCAATGATGGCCTTCTGGACAGCAGTCAGGTCGGCAGTCTTACCCATGATTGCGGTTTTGAGTAATGAAACAGGCTGGGAGTTTTTAAAAGCCTCAGGAATCTTTTGCAGGTGTTTAGAGTTAATTAGATGATTCAGATGATTAGGTTAATAGCTCATTTAGAGAAACTTTTAATGATATGCTATTTTTTTGAGATAAGAATTTTGGGTTTTCATGAGCTGTATGCCAAAATCATCAGTATTAAAACAATAAAAGACCTGAAATATTTCAGTTGGTGTGCAATGAATCTAAAATATATGAAAGTTTAATTTTTATCATTACATTATGGAAAATAATGAAATATATCACAATCTGCTAATTTTTTGAGAAGGACCCGTATATATATATATATATATATATATATATATATATATATATATATATATATATATATATATATATATACACACAGTGTATATATATATATATATATATATATGTGTGTGTGTGTATATATATATATATATATATATATATATATATAATTTTAAAAAAAAATTCTGGCGACAAATAAGAGATGTACAAAAAATACCTTTTGGGACTCGAGACCTTTAAGAGAAAGATTTGTCAGTGATATTACTACAGGTTTACAGTGTATGAAAGGTCAGCGATACTATCTATAAAAACTTCTGCATTAAAGGCTTCATCTGCAGTGTTTTATGAAGCAGTAAATCAGGCCAAGCTTTTTCAGCTGTAGTGAATCTGCTTAAACTGACAATTAGCAAGAGGATATAGAAGCTACACCTTAACAAACAGCTAACTGAAAACGAATAAGTGTATGTGTGTGAATCTGTAACTGTTTTCATACCTTTAAAAGCTGTAGATCTGACAGGTGACTCTTAAAGATCAGACGGGAGTGTGTTTGTCTCTCTGTAGACTGATGGGTAAAGCCTTGATGCTTGATAGATTCTTGTTCGCTCCGTCTCTCTACCCGAGAACCCTTGCTGTCTCTTCTGCCTTTAGGATGTGGGATTAGATGCCAGAACCACTTGGCGGTCTGACAGTCACAGAGCCTCAGAGACCTCCGAAGCTTCACTTTGATATATGGTTCAGTTCGTATGTTCTCTGTGATTAACGCCTGAGTTCGAGTGTCTCAGATCAAAGATCCACACTGAACAATCTGGAACAATCAGACTGTTGATGCTTGTTTATTGGTGTGGATGTTGAAGAGCTGAAGCAGGTACGTTGACACCTCAGCGTGATACAGGTGATTGAACTATGCCTCCTCTTTTCGCTGTCGTATCTTCCTGACAGTGTCGAGTTATGGACACAAGGCCGTTTGCAGACAGATCGCTTCTCGTTCACTTGTTGTCAGTATAATCCACAGGCTGACGGTGAAAATGGACTCTTTATTACCCCGGTTGACCAAAGGAAATCTGTCTCTTTCAACGATAAAGCTTGAATTGATTGATGAACCGCTGCAGTTGTTCAGAATCTCTGCTAGGTTTGAGAAAGGAAAGATGAATGTCTTTATAGATGGTCAACTCTGTTGTTTCCGCCCAAGAAAGAAACCTTCTGATACATCTAGTGTAAAACAAGCAAATCAATTCAGTCTTCCTTTAGATGAGCCCTTGTCCTCTCTGTGTCATTTCCAGGGGACGACAGATTACAGACGTGCTGATAACCAGAAGCAGCTGCTAGCAGGCCGACCACCGTCATGAACCATCTGGAAGTGCCCTCATACTCAAAGGGCATGTGAAGAAATACCAACAGAGCCGTACCACCTCCTTTCTCTCCCTTTCCTTCTCCACCTCCTTCTACTCCTCCTTCCCCTCTCCTCTCACAATGCTTCGCTGCCACTCTATTTTAGTTGGAGGAATATCTCATCATCAGGAAGGAAAGTGAGATTGTATTGAGAAACAATGGGGATTGGACTCAGGCTTGTGGTCTCATGGTAATTATTCAGAGCTCTAGAAGTTTAATGCGACTTGTTGCTTTCAGCTTTACTTTAATATGTGCGAAACCCAGCAAAACCAAGTAGGCAGATATTTTTGAAGTTTTATTCCTCGGTTTTATCAGAAACTAGCATGCACTCTTTTCGAAAGATTATACTCATACATTATACAGTAGTATTTTATAGCAACACATTTTTTAAGGTTATTTTTTTTAATTTAACACAGTTCATAGAAATTCCCTGTGATTTCGTCTGCATTCAGTGATGACACAATGATTGAAAATTAATTTGCATTTATTTGTTTTATACCTGTGGTCTCTGAAAAATGCTGTATCCTTTTTATTTTTTTTTAAATGAAGTACCTTATGCTCACCAAGGCTGCACTTATTTATTCAAAACTACAGTAAAAACAGGAATATTGTAAAATGTTATTACAATTGAAAATACCTGTTTTCTATTTGAATATATTTTAAACTGTAATTTATTCCTGTGACGTAAAGCTGAATTTTCAGCATCATTACTCCAGTCTTCAGTGTCACATGATCACATGATATGCTGATTTGGTGTACATTTTGAAACACAAATGTCTTCACTGTCACTTTTGATCAATTTAATCCATTCTTGCATGAATGGTAATGAGTAAGAAAAAAAAACTTTGTATGGGGATTGTTTGAAGCATATTATCAAGCTGATTTTTGTTTATAATCAGTTTATCATCAGTATAATCACGATTAAGAAAACCCATCAAGTATCAACGTGACTTCAATACCTGCCAAGCTATTTAAAGTGCCTTGTGGTGTCTAAAATCAAGCTCAAATGAAGTTACGAGGATTTTGACCACTGAATGTCGGACATACGTGTTTTGTCCATCAGTAGAAGGGCCACGTTGTATTACGCTTTTATCAACTGATGTGGGTGCTCAGTTTTTTCTGACATTTGTCCAAAATCTTATGTCATAAAAGATGAAGTGCTACGCACTTAGACAAATGCTATCTTCTCTGCTCCTCAAATACATAAAACATTAGCCTTTACATTTTTTCTTGAGTAAACTTGTACTTATCCAAACAAACAGTTCTTTATCTACCCTTGCAGTGCAAACAAGTAGAGACAGTTGTAACGAGTAATGCTACCAATCAGATTGTGCTACCAACACAATATTTGCATTGTTTTAAGGGTAGGGGTAGGTATGGACGTTAATAAAGCCTCAAAGCACATGAATATGATGCTGGTAGCACAGTCTGATAGGTAGTATTTTCGAATACTATGTAATTGTTTTAATGGGTGTTAGCACAATCTGAGCGTGTAGCACACAACAGTTTGAAGATCCAACGGAGCTACGAGATTTAGACACAAGCTCTTACTAATACGTTTCATTGGTTAAATATTTGCAAAACCCACGGACAGACGTAAAGGGTGACCAATAATAATGATTTATGGGAAAAAAATATAGAAAATAATGATACAAGTTTTCTGAACTATATTTAAAATTTTGTTAATTCATGTAGTAAATCTCTTAGTGTTTTACCATTAGAGTGTAATTATAATAATAATTTTAAAATAAACATATATTTGGGCCCCCCTGGTCATGTCGATGCATAAATCCGGCCCTGTCTCTAACAGAACATGTGGGATTTTCCTTATCAAAGCCATTACAATTACAATGCTTCTCACTGACTCCCTCACAACCTTTTAAAAAAGTAAGATGGCACACTACCAGCTCGACAACAAATATCTCTTTTATAATCCTTCACTTTTATGAGTGATGCAGGCACATGACGCCTGCTCAGACATGGTATTGGCAATGGGACATTGAAGAGACCCACCATGTGACCAAACTAGCTTCGGGCCACTGTTGAGTTTCATCAGTTTGGAGTTTGGTTTCTTTGTTTCTGACACTCACAATGAAATGTATTTATACCAGTCTTCAGAAATGTGATCTCTAATCAATTAAACATGTTATCAGTTTATAAATCACATAAGTATTATTAAGAATATAAGTGTGCTTGTCCTTGCAAAAATTGTGGGTCACTATGCTATGGCATTGTGGGTGGTTGTCAGATCATTGTTGTGCAGTCAAAAGAGCTGACTAAACGTATTTGCTATTCTATGATGGCTTATTTCCCTCTTTTACTGTTAGTACATTGGGTGCATTAGATGTACGATTGCACTGAAAAGGTTTTAATCTTTAATCGTAATATGAGCAATAGAATGAGCGAGGCTTGCCTTTATAAACACAACTAATAATACAAACCAATGTTGCTTGTGTTCCCTACTAGAGCTGCTCTGGGTGCAGGAATCACTCAAGGGAAAGTGTGACTGTGGCACTTGAAGTTGTCATCAACACCACTGTGACCCACGGCACATACGGGCAGAGATAAAATGCCTTTCTCTTCATTTAGCTCAGCCACAGGATCGTGTGAAGAGAATCATCCATGTGCCTAAAGCAAGTCTGAAACAAGGTCAGTGAGGGGTAAAAATGATTATATAGACCAATATATTGCTCAGACAGCTAAAGGTCAACAGTGGTTTTTCTCAGCTCTAATTACACCTCCTGTATTCATTAAACTTAAGAAGACAATGGCACTTTGAGTCGTATCAATTGTATTTCAACCTTTGGAAATCATTGTAAGGATGGTGACCTGCCCTGACCCCTCACATTTTACCCACCTAGACAGCATTAATCCATCTGATGATCGTGCATGAAAAGACAAACTTTTCCTTTATTTATTGCTTGTATGCTTCTGTCACTCATATTGACCTTTATTGTTGTCCTAACAGCCGAGCGGATTATTACGCAAAAGGCCTCTGCAAACATTCTCAAAAGCTAAACAAAACATTGGCAACGTTCAAAGTGACATAGACAAACATAGACAAAAAAAGCAGAGCAACCTCTTGGTGTCTGTCTCAATCTCCTCTTGTGTTCTGGTGTCAAAGCTCATTTTCTTGTTCACCCTTTGGAAACAATGGAGAAAAGATGGCAGCTTTCCTCACTCAGCAAAAATCTTTATCGAAATTCGTATTCATCACAATGGTTGTGCTGATACCTTAGACTCCTTTCAAATCTGACATTCAGACTCAGCTTTAAGATTACAGGGGGCAGAGGTTAAAAAATATATATTAAGCAGACATCTGCAAAAAAAATGATGCTAAAGCTTTTCTCAGAACTAACTAAGCTTTTTTTTATCAGATGTGTGAATGATGTCATTTCAAGCAGAAGGAAGTAATCCAAAAAAATGTTTTATTTCCTGCAGATATACAGAACACACCTATTATTATCTTTTTTTCTTTTAATGTTTTGCTTTGAAAGTGTGCTTGTGCTACTTTTCTTTTAAATAAAGATCTTGTTGGATATTTTATTTGTGGCTTAAGTGTAACCTAAAAATCTTTACTATGTTTTTCTTGCATGAAAAATGAAAACAAATCTCATGTCTTTGTAGTCAGTTAAACCGGCAATGAAGGTGTGAAAATTGCAGCTAAGACAGGAACTGATGGTAGAAATATTTTTTAATTGTTCAAGTGCCGTTTTTTGCACATATGATACATGGGAGTGTGAAACTAATCACGAAGCTAAAATCACCTCTATCTCTTTTTATAGGGATCCGCAAAGCTGCAGAATGCTAGCAAGTGATAAAGACACCCTGTGCATCAGGGTTATCGCCTGACAGAGAGTGGACCCTTCTACGACCTGGTGTTAGAGACCCCTCTGACTACATCCTGACAGAATCCTGGCTGAGAGAAAGAGCCAGACAACCAGACGTTCCTACACGCCAATGACAGTTGCATGCATTTATTTGGTTAGTAGAGTTCCTGTAGATTTCCAAATTAACTAGATTAAATTGTCAATGACTCAGCATAATCCAGCATAATTCTTCAAAATCAATGTACCGTTACATTTAGCTGTTGCCTGAGCCATGCATTTATAACAATGTATTGTAGACAGTTTTATTGACCTTAGGTATAAGTGGACCAAATGATGAAGTCCAGCATACTTCACCAGAGAGAAGTATGTTGTTTCACTGGAATATTACGAGGTCAATAAAAAAAAAAAATTAAACATCCATAGATGTTTATAGAAAAAAGATACTGTGAATTTTCATTCCATGCCGACTTTAAGTGAAGCATGAAGAAAAAAGCGCTCAATAAGAACTCTACTTTGAATTGATGGCCAGGCTGATTGTCAAGACGATTTCCCCTTTTTTAACCTCCTTAGACAATCCATGTTCTTTACTTTTTAGGGCCATTGGACTCAGTCTTTTAGCGTCTCTTTGTGACTTGTGACCACTCTACCTTCCGTCTTTCTATTGTATTGCCATAGGCCTTTCTTTCCTCTTGCTGTACCCTAAACCAACGTGTGTACACACACAGGAAGTCTCATATCCATTTCCTTAGAGATTGGACAGAACAATTGATCACCTTTTCTCCACCCTTTCTCCTGCCAATTCACTATTGTATGTGATGCATTAAAGGCCATAGAAAGCTAGGACTCTTGGTCAGGGTGTGGTTAGATAGTTGTTTGTTACCACACTTCCAGGAAAATAACTATTTTAAACCCTAATGCTATGTATGTGGACACCTTGTCTTCCGGTACATTCCGGGTCTTGGAGGTAACACTTATGGATGTTTAGGCTTTTGTTATCCAGAAAGACTGGACAGCGTCCCAGTAAAGGTCCAATATTGAATTTTCAACTAATCTTTATTAACTGGAAGTTTATCAACTCTAACAATGGGCCAACCAAACCAAGTAGTTAAGATGCATGCCAAGAGTGTTCTCCATTGTATTCCAAGCAGTTGTTTTACTCTAGAAAGTGGCATACAGAGATATGCTGAAATAATTCTATAATTCTGCACTGCAAGTCTACAACGAGGCTTCATTCACTCTTCAGTCTCACATGTGGAATGAAAGTGAACTGAATCAGGTAAATCCTCCTTATTGTTGCTGGTATCTCTGGTATGCACAAAGAACAGAGAACAGAGAGACCCACATTGGATCCATCAAATAGCTGGCGCTGGAATAGGGATTAATGGGATTACCACAGAAGAACAAGAGGATAGGCACCATTGTCAAACCATGCAGGAGTTCTCTGTGAGTCTAGAGCAATATTTAAAAATCAAATCTACTTTTAAATTAAATTTGGTACATTGTGTTAATAATATTGCTCACAAAGACGTAACCCCACGAGGTACATCTATAGTGTACAAATGTGTGGTCCAGCTGGAAAGACCAGTATATGTTGTGTTTTTGATGTTGCTCTCCAGAATGGGATGCAGTGAACTGATTTTCCCAGCAGGCTTCTAAACTAACTTAACTAGCGAGACTTCCTTGGTCAACCACCATTAACCAAAAGATGATGTGAATATTTTGTACGTGCACCAGCTAGTCCAGGGGTGTCCAATTCTGCTCCTGGTGGGCCAACGTCCTGCACACTTTATCTCCAATCTGCTTCAACACACTTGCTTGGAAGTTTCAAGTGAGTCGGAAGATAACTAGATGAAAGATGACCGATTTCCATGGTCGTGGCTCCTAAACAGTAGTCCTACGTCGTTCAGTGAGAGAGGTTCAAAGACGAACATTGTCACGGTCTTGTGACCAAAGATAGCTTGCAATAATTTGCAAGCTAGATAATTTGCAATAATAAGCTCCATTTGCAAGATTGGCATGCCAACCTGACCTCTTTTCTATAGCCATGACCACATGACATATTCTCCTCTTTCGCGTCGTCCTCTTTTTTTTTTTTTCATCGCGCACAAAAACCACAATTGCCAAAGTGTGATTCATCTTGCTCTATTTGTTTACCACTATCGCATCCTGGTGACGTTTTATTCTTCTATAATAACTTGCGTCGAAGCTTATGATTTAATAGGTGTCATCATCGTACAGTCTACATACATGTCATACCCAAGTTTATTATATCCATACTATTAGATATTAGATCGTACAGTGTGATTTGAAATGATCTTATAGGATTGCCGAAATCGCACACTCTGTAGCAGACATAATTAGAGTTGGAGGACAGTGGCCCTCCAGAAGCAGGTTTGGACACCCCTGAGCTAGACCAACAATAACACGTATAGACCAGCATTACAGCAAGTGGGATCTTAGATTAAATATAATGACTATGGCTGGAAAAGCAATAGTTTGTTTAGTAATTCAGAACTGTGCTAGTGAAATAAAGTGTCAATCATTTTAAGTAAACCTACACTGTCATACTCAACTTGCCTTCGTGTACTGAGATTGAGAGCATACAGTATGTTGCTCCCAGCCTTTTCCCTTGCTAATGGTTAATGCTAACTATATGCTAATGCTACTCTTTCACTGTATCCTACGTAGTTTTATGGCAGTCAGCGAAATCGTCCCTCAGGAGCAGGAAACGTGGTGTAACAGCATGTAGGCAGATCCCTGTAAGATAACTTTGTTTGAGGGAATGTCCAATGCCTAACCATAGCCTGGGGCCTGCTTCATTCGCACAATCTGGGATCATGCCTCAATGCGCACGTTTAATAGACACAGCGGACTTCATAATGACATCATGCCTTTGTTTGAAATCCCAACACCCATTCACCACTATGCTGCTGGCTTAGGCTGCCAGCGCCAGCAATATCAACAAGTAGCACCTTTAAATGAAGGCTCCAGGGTCAGGCTAACATGAGGACTGTTTGCTCCAACTTTTCCCGTACTCTGTGCAGATGGTGTTGAACTACTTAGTGTAGGGCTCTGTTTGAAACCCCATGTAAGAGTTGACTTTAGACAAATACTTGCAAAGGTTAGGATAGAATACATGGTCTATTTATGAGATGGTCTTATGTAGTAGCAGAAATAGGGAAAATTCCCATGTACTTATATTTGTTTTCCCAACTTTTAACACTGGCATCTTGAAAAATGATGGTGCAATCAACCCAGTAACTGGAGAATCTCAGTTCTCAATCTTAGATCCTTCAATATCAGATCCTTCCCTGTTGATCCAGTTATTTTCTTCTGTTAAAATTATAGTAGAGGGGTATTTTTAGGCGATCTGCCAGCTTTTGTATTTCATTCTAAAGTAAATGCAACAGGGTCAGTATCCAGGACTTTGCAATAAATCACAAGTAGGCGTTAAAAAATGTATTGCTATTATACAGAGGAGTAATTAGTGTTTAATAGGAAAACATTTTTGCATACATGCAAATGCCCTGCCTCCGGACAGTGCTTAGTCCATGATGTCATTTCTAGAGCACATTCCAGTTGGATATAAAAGTGGTCCACACTGGCTAAAGCATTGTCTAGAGAGGGATTATTGGTTGTGGTTCGGACTAATTAGACTTGATATGTTTGAGTCAAGAAGTATGTGTAAAACTTTGCTTGACCTACTGTATTAAAGTTACACATCTACATTTTTTAAAAATCCAAATGCATGTCCCCTTTCATGACTTGTAATGTATGCAAAAAAATGGTTCCAGTTTACCATGGGAAACTATCATCAGTTTCATGATAACATGGTGTTGTTTTAGCCATTCCCTGATGCAATATGATGTCACATGAGATACAAAATAAATAAATAAGACTGATTTCTCTTGATTAAGTTCGATCTAGTAGTGTTATCAACCATATATCATAAACTCTAAAAATACAACAAAATTAGCATGTTTAAATGTTTGCTTGATTGTGATTGGTATTTTGAAAAAGTTGCTGCTTTTTTTTTTTTTTCAAACTAGCCTGTTGCTAGCTTTTAAGCTATTATATGCCTTCAAAAAAATAATGAATCTATCACTGTGATGAAACAAACTTTCTCTAATCGTTTTAGCATTTAGCATAGGATTACCCTGGTGCATTTTAAAAGTGTACATGTAAACAAATGATGGTTTTCTTTTGTGAAAAGCCCAACTTACCACTTCAGTGCTCACTTCCTGTGAGTCCAAGAACAAATGTTTCTGAGAAATGTGACCAGAGATAGATGATTGCTATAGATAGATGGAACACTGCTAGTTCAAACTCAAGTGACAGTGTAGTGAATCTCATAGTAGTGAATCTCATAATCATGCTTTAGTTATCATCATGTCAAGTTTAAACTTTTAAAATTGCCCTTTTCCCAATGCCAGAGTCACATACGTTCCCATTTGTGTTTGTGAATCCTATTGTGCTATGCGTCACCATGCGTCGCCCTCTGAATAAAGGCTGTCTGGCTCCCAGCTTAAATATTGCAGCAAACTAAAAACCAACCATCAGACTGGATTCATTCACTTCTGCTCACTCGGGCGACAAGGATTGGAGGCCATAGGTGGGAACCAGAGAGCAAAAAGTTCACTTCACACCACAGTGTGCCAAGAGAAGGGGGAACACACATACTCTGGAGCTCTTACTGTGGCAAATTGCCCATTTTATACTGTTTACCTATATTGCTGTTTGTTCTATATAGAGCACTGTTGGTGTGAAGGTATGCATTTTAATCAGTTGTAAAGAATTTTTTTTTTTTTTTTTCTGACTTGTTTGGCATGTTTTGTTAGACCAGGGTGGAAAAATATAGTGTCATTGTTTGATTTGATTATCCTTCAAATTCTAGATAATTATCAGATGGTACTGATGCCGCAAACATTATTTTTTAAAATAACTATCGCAAACGGAATGAACTTTACAACAGTACAATGTTTGGGACAATCTATAATCATGAAGTGTAATCTTAATTTGTAGTCTCATAAGATTCCTTCACATCTCTTTTGTTTGTTCCGCAGTGCTGACAGTCAACCATGGGTGACTGGAGTTTCTTGGGAAACATCCTCGAGGAAGTAAACGAGCATTCAACGGTAATCGGTAGGGTGTGGCTCACGGTCCTTTTCATCTTCCGAATCCTCATCTTGGGCACCGCCGCGGAGTTCGTGTGGGGCGACGAGCAATCGGATTACGTGTGCAACACTCAGCAGCCGGGTTGCGAGAACGTTTGCTACGACGAGGCATTCCCCATCTCACACATTCGGCTGTGGGTACTCCAGATCATCTTTGTTTCCACACCCTCTTTGGTGTACGTGGGCCATGCAGTCCACCATGTACACATGGAGGAGAAGCGCAAGGAACGGGAGGAGGCTGAGCTCAACAGGCAGCAAGAGATGAACGAGGAGAGGCTGCCGCTTGCGCCCGATCAGGGAAGCGTCCGTACGGCCAAGGAGACGAGCACAAAGGGCAGCAAGAAGTTTCGTCTAGAGGGCACTCTCTTGAGGACCTATATCTGTCACATTATCTTCAAGACTCTCTTTGAGATAGGCTTCGTGGTGGGCCAGTACTACTTGTATGGCTTCCGAATTCTGCCCCTGTACAAGTGCAGCCGTTGGCCGTGCCCAAACACGGTTGACTGCTTCGTCTCAAGACCTACAGAGAAAACCATTTTCATCATCTTCATGTTAGCCGTGGCCTGTGTCTCGCTTTTCCTCAACTTTGTGGAAATCAGCCATTTAGGCTTGAAAAAGATCCACTTTGTGTTCCGTAAACCGGTGCGGCCGCAAGTCGAGGGACCAGGGGCGGGCGAGAAGGCCCTGCCTTCCATAGCAGCCTCCTCCATCCAGACAGCCAAAGGCTACAAGATGTTGGAGGAGGACAGAGCCACGTCGCACTTCTTCCCCCTGACTGAGGTAGTGGGGATGGAGGCTGGCCGGCTGCCGGCTCCGTACGAGCCATTTGAGGAGAAATCGGACGACGCGACCCTACCTAAAAAAGATGTGTCTAAGGTGTACGATGAAACGCTGCCCACCTACGCCCAGACGACAGTGATAGGACCGAGTGCATCGGCGGGAGTTCTACACAGGGATGAAGACGAGGACGAGATAGACGTGGAAGCCAGTGAGACGATAGAAGACACGCGACCGCTCAGCAGCCTGAGCAAGGCCAGCAGTCGGGCAAGGTCAGATGACTTGACGGTATAAATAATATAGAACTGGATTAGAAGTGCAGCAGTATAAATTGTAGTTTTGGGAAAAGTGTAGAAAGTCAAAACTAGTGAGAGGGGGAAAAAAAGAGGGGCCTTTAGGCAATTGCAACGACACTTATAATACCAGCTTGTTATTTTGAGGAAAAAAACAATTGAAAAAAATAATGC
This sequence comes from Gila orcuttii, assembly GCA_026230005.1. Lineage (NCBI taxonomy): Eukaryota > Metazoa > Chordata > Actinopteri > Cypriniformes > Leuciscidae > Gila > Gila orcuttii. The sequence continues at coordinate 17,117,254 of JAPDVR010000002.1, read as the reverse complement.
TGTGCAATTTTCATGAGGAAACTTGAGAGCTTGATTCATTTTTTTTATACAGCAGTATTTTTTGTACTGTTTTTATCAAACAGTTAACAAACCAAAGTTAGCGATCTGCAGCAGCTAGATCTACGTCGGGAGGAGTTGGGGGAACTTATTTGGCAAAACGTGCTGTTTTTTTTAATAATAACATTTTCTATCCAGAGTTTTACTTATCTAAGGTGAGATTCTGATGTTTACATTTTTTGGATTAGCCATTAGCTGAATGTTGTATGTGATATTTTGTTATTCTGATAAGAAAAAACTGTCAGGGCATAATTCTTTTCACCTCAACAATTTCAACCACACATGATGATAAATAATCAATCTTATTTTGATTTGTATGTGAATGGTACTGTAATGGATAGGTGTATGTGTGAGGTGAAACATGCTGATAGTTTCGTTGCACAGTCGTTCATCATGGTATATTAGCAAAATATAGACTATTTATTTAAAAGAAATGACCACCGCTGATATACGTTAAACATAATTCCTTGTTTCTCGTTTCAGTAAATTACATTATGAGTCTCTTGATTTCATAAACTGTAGGTCAGAGTGTATCGAGCAATAACTGTAATAATAATAATTGCATTAGCCATAGAAAAGATTGTAGGCCACATTCTTTCTAGTCTCTCTGCGCATGCAACCATGATGATGATGATAAAGATCATGCCCAATCAGCACAAAGTATTGTTCAACAAGAGACAATAAAACAACATTACATGACATGTCAACACAGACAGTCTGACATCTTTGATGTTGTTGGAAACACCATTTTCACACTTTTACCCTCCATGATGCTTTATTTAAATTAAAAATATTTTAAAGGGCGAGAACAGAAGTGTTTTGCCCCTTTATTGACTCAACATTTGTGGCAGAGATATGTCTTTTGTTTTAAACTATGCCTTGGAATTTAGTATGATATATAGAGGAAAAAAAAGTGTAAGAGTATGACATATAGAAAAAAAATGTAAGAGTTTCAGTATCCAATTATTTTACTTTATTATTTATTGTTATTATTACTCCTGACCAAATAAATTGTCCCTTTGTTTGTAAAAAATCCACAGTTCTACCAAAGTCATAACACATAATTTACTGAAATGTATAAACATTTTCATTTCACGTCAAATTAGTGTTTATGATGTCAAAAAAGTTCAAACTACCTGCATTTTATAGCTTTTCTTTTCTCCTCTACCCTGCTAATGGTTTCATATTAGTTTGGTTTGAATGTAAAATTGTTTTATTTTGTGTTGTTGCCATGTAGAGAAGATAAACTTTTCCAGAACCCAAAGAAATGACTGGAACTAGAACTGAAAAACAAATTTTCTGTACTTTTTAGTGGCTATATACCGTATGTGGATGATATATCCTTTAAAGTGAATGTGGTTTCACCAAGTACAACATGCCCCTGGATCAACATCTGATCCTGGAACATCATTCCAATCAACCAATCAGATTTGAGGTACACGTTTAGTTTTGTGTCACGTTTTAGCTTACAACCAGGTTTTGGTGCTTCTACATCAGAGTTATTCATCTATCAATTCCCTCTGATTTTAGATATATGGGTGGGGTTAGGACTACATTTTCGGATGGGAATGCTGATCCAGGAACATGTCTTACTTGGGAAAATCACAGTGACCATTATTTAATGGCATAAAAACAAGATCCTAGGGCAGTATGCATGAGCGGATGCATTTTAGATGCAGTTTAGAAACATCAAAGGTGATAAAGTACTGAAGGTCAAATAAAAAAAAATTGTAACAGTATAAAAAACCCCTGACAAACAGAGGAATGATCATCATTTTGCCCCCTAGTTACTGTCCTAATGTGAAGGACGCCATTGTCTATTCACAAAGCAATGTTTAACAGCGGTCATTAAAGGGTTTGTCTATTCTGTTTTGTGTCACTGCTAAACAGTTCTTCACTGTATTTTTGTGAGAGCTGGTTTGTGGAAACAACAGTGGAACATTGAGGTCTGCTACTGATAAGAGCATGAGATTTCCTCTTAGAGAAGCTTGCTTTCACGATCTGTGAAATTCAAATAGAAACAGCCTGATACACATTAGTGCAAAGTTTGTAGGAGAGGACTGAATCTACATATTGCTGTAGTCACTGAATTTCAGCAGACAGCGATCAACATCATCAGTTCGCCACATCATAAAAGAACTCATCAGATTTCAGGATGATGAGAGAAATTCTGATTGATTATTGGTTCTTAACTTTAAGTTTCAATGGCAAATTGTTCTCATAAGTAATTTTGATTTAAGGCCTTTATCATTTCATTCATTTTTACTAACTTGTAGTCCTTTTCTGCAGAAATGATTGTCAGTTGAAACCTGTGAATAAAGCCAATAAAAGCTCATGTGTGGTCAACAAGACTGTCTGCCAGTATTTATTAATATCACAGTGTTAAAATTCATGCTCTCCAACACAAACAAGTTTACATATACAGATGTCTCTCACACACATTTAACTCTAAATGAGGACATACTATCACTGTTTCTTTTTTATTTTGTACAATATTCATATACAATCTATTAATTACCCCCCCCCCACACACACACGTGATATAATTGAATTTATATATATATATATATATATATATATATATATATATATACATATATAATTCAGTAACATATATTTTATATGTAATTCATGTTTTATTATTTATAAACTACATTGATTGATTGATTTTTTCCCCCCCTATTGGGAACATCTCCAGAAGGGAGCTTTCGCTTAGATTAAGCTAACTTCTTGGGTATCATTTTGCCTTTAAGTTTTACAAGCAAATGAACATGGATAAAAATACTTAAAGCCATCAGAAACAAACTATTATTTAAAGCATCCAAACTGCACGGATATGGTAATAATTCAGCACCACAGTAATACCTCCTACACAATTGCACCACAGTACTTCCACGGCCTCTTTTGTAAGGTTCAGCTGAGACGCGGAACACGTCTGCTGTGGTCATTTGGTGAATCATTTTATTTCTAGTAAAAAAATTCCATTACAAAACAGCGTGAGAACCAGAAAAAAAAACATCTGCAAATAAGATATGAATGGGTAGAGATGGCTTTATGGACATATGAAAACTATACAGCTGTGGCTAAGTGGTAATAAGAGAGAAGATGCTTGTATAACAAGCAGGCGTGGGAACTAACGCCGTTGGCGCTAGTGTTAATAAACGTCACCTGCGGGCCACACCTGTCTCGAGTCCCACGGAGAAGCTCCGGAAGGATAAAAGGAGGAGTGACGACAGTGGAAGACAAGAGAGGACCAGGCCTGGGACATAACGTTGGGGTTTTATTATGTTTATATGCGGCAGTCATATGTGAGGGTCTGCAGCTTTGTTGTTTGTTTTTGTGATTAAAGTTTTATATTGATAGTTTGCCCGTTCCCGTCTCCCTCTTCCCTAAACTTGTTGCAATGGTCACTGCAACTATAAAAATAAATCGACTCGGTTACTAACGTAACCTCGGTTCCCTGAGAGGAGGGAACGAGTATTGCGTAAGTAGCTTACGCTATGGGAAAACTCCTTTTCTCAAGAATATTGAAGTCTTTATGTAAAACGCATTGCAGCTGCACAGCTGACAGCAATGAACGAAGGAGCTCGGTCATTGGCTGTGCTGCGGCAACTTGCTCAAACCAATGACGGGGCGACTCTGAATGCGCGACCAATGAGCGCGCTTCGCAGCCCGCCAAGATGGGCGTGGCCAAGAGCTATATACTGGGCGCCCCGTCATGAGAGTTCTTTAGGTTAAAACGACTGAAGCGAACTAACCAAGCACAAGCACGGCAGCTTACGCAATACTCGTTCCCTCCTCTCAGGGAACCGAGGTTACGTTAGTAACCGAGTCGTTCCCTTTCGAGAGGTCTCTCCTATTGCGTAAGTAGCTTACGCTATGGGAACACCATGCAAAACGCCGTGCGTGCTGAACTTCGCCTTATGATAGCCAGAGGCAGGTGCCTGAGCTGAAAAGCAAAGTTATCATCCAAATAGCCGGCAGAGGCGAGCTTTATATGTGGGAAAAAATACAGAGCAGCTAGAAGGCGCTCAGTGTGACACAAGCACATACATAATCTAGATACGAACTCGTAGTTCAACTAGCATCATGCTGATAGTACATTGGAATGCAATGTCGGGACCTGTAGGTTATAGAACCTGATAAATGTGGACGGTGAGGCCCAGCCTGCCGCCGCACAAATATCCTCGATCGGTATCCCGCTCGACCATGCCCAGGAAGAAGCCACACTCCTGGTGGAGTGTGCTTTGACTCCCCAGGGGCATTGAAGTCCCTTAGCTTCATAAGCCAGCGCTATAGCTTCAACTATCCAGTGAGAGATTCTCTGCTTTGAAACGGCGGATCCTTTCGTACGGCCGCCAAAGCATACAAACAGTTGTTCTGTCTGTCTGATTAGGGCAGAACGCTCCAAATACACTCTGAGAGCCCTAACGGGGCAGAGTAGATTAGCGTCGTGTTCGTCTGCTGGAGACGATAGCGCAGTTAGGGAGATAACCTGTGCTCTGAAGGGAGTGGTGAGCACTTTAGGAATATACCCATGTTTCGGTCTAAGGACGACCCTGCAGTCGTTAGGTCCGAATTCTAGGCGGCAGCGCTTGTCGAAAGCGCGTGCAGGTTGCCCACTCTCTTGACCGAGGCGAGTGCCAGCAAGAGCGCAGTCTTGAGCGAGAGCTGTTTAAGGTGCACGGTTCGGAGTGGTTCGAACGGGGGCCCTTTAAGAGCGTCTAGGACAGTAGCTAGGTCCCAGATCGGCACTGAGGGGGGGTGTGAAGGGTTCATCCTCCTAGCGCCCCTTAGGAAACGAATAATTAGGTTGTTTCTTCCCAATGGACGTTCCATTACAGGGTCGTGTGACGCTGTGATGGCCGCCACATATACTTTGAGCGTGGAGGGGGTGCGGCCCGCCTCCAGAAGCCCTTGTAGAAAAGCGAGTACGTTCGTAATCTCGCATGTTTCAGGGTTCAGGCCCTTGGCATTACACCAGTCACTGAACACTTTCCATTTCTGGGCATATAAGCGTCTCGTGGAGGGCGCCCGCGCCTCAGCGATGGTATTTAGTGCTCCGCTCGTGAGGTTCCTGGGAACCCGTTGAGGGGCCATGCATGAAGGGCCCACAGATCGGGGCGGGGATGAAATCCCCTGACTGGTACCAGTCGGCGGCTTTCCAGTGCGTCAGGGCTTTTATACAGCCGTGGTTCGCTCTGATTAAAAAGTGGCCCGAACGCCACGCGTGAGTAGGGACGCGGCTCTTGAGGCAGCGTTGGAGAGGGCGCATATGCAACAATCCTAGCTGGAGTACGGCCGATGCTGAGGCCATGAGACCGAGCATCCTCTGAAACCGCTTGACGGGGGCGCGCGCGCCCGCCCTGAATGATGTTGCAAGGCGCCGGATGGTGAGCGCGCGCTCTGATGAGAGACGCGCTGTCATTTGCATCAAGTCTAGAACTATACCCAGGAAAGAAATCCTCTGGCTGGGAGATGGTATGCTTTTTGCAAAATTGATTCTTAGACCCAGGCATTCTAAATGGCTGATAATCCAAGATCTGTGTGTTATTAACTGACTTTCTGATTGAGCTAGAACCAGCCAATCGTCGAGATAATTCAGTATTCGCACTCCCCTTCGCCTTAGTATGGCTGCATGTATGGCTGCATCCATACATTTCGTGAATGTACGGGGAGCCAGGGACAGGCCGAACAGAAGTACTGTGTACTGGTATGACTGTCCCTCAAAAGCGAATCTCAGAAACGGCCTGTGATGAGGCGCTATTGGAATGTGAAAGTAAGCATCTTTCAGATCCACTGAGAGAAACCAATCTCCTGGGCGTACTTGCGCGAGGATATGCTTGGTTGTTAACATTCTGAACGAGCGAATCATTAGTGCTTTGTTCAGGTGTCTGAGATCTAGGATGGGGCGGAGACAGCCATCCTTTTTCGGGACGAGAAAATAGCGGCTGTAAAAACCTGCCTCGCTCAGAGAGGGGGAAACCGTTTCCACAGCGCCCTTTTCTATTAGTTTGCGCACCTCGGTGTGTAGAACATGTGAACACTCCTTTCTCACTTTCGTCTCGACCACAGTCGTAAAACGTGGTGGTCTGCGAGCGAACTGGAGCGAGTATCCGTGCTTTACTATATTCAATACCCATTTCGGCATATCTGGAATGTTTTCCCATGCCGCTGCGTGTACAGATATGGGCTGAATACAGGCTAGGGGCGGGCCGCTGTGACATAGGGACCCGGCCAGCGAATCGCCTGAGCTCGTAGCTCTCAGAGGCGCGGGCGCGCGCTGAGCAGCTGAGTGAATGGGCGCGTGTGTCATTACAACAGCGCGCGCTGTGTCTGTAAAACTCGCAGCCTGAGCTGGGGTTGTGTTTGACACTGTAAGGACAGTGTTTATATGTGGGGGTGCATAAACAGTGGTAGGCACACGCGTCACTTTTATAATGTTTCCCGCTTTTACTGGGGATGAATTTATAACTGTGTGAACAGTGCTTGTGTGTAGTGGTGCGTACATGACCGTAGGCACGTGATCTACATTCGTGGGGAGCGCAGCCTGAGCTGGGAATGAATTTGGCACTGTTTTGACAGTATCTGGGAATGCACACTTTGTGGACATGTGAACCCTTAGTGACACAGGCAGAAAAAGACTCTTTTTGTGTTTTCTGTGCGTCCCCGTAAAAACGGTGTTTGTTTGCAGGTGAGCGAGCTCTGTGACTGGCCCACTGACTGCTGTATGGACATATCCAGCCGCCTGTAAGGGGACTGGGTAATGTTTGAGAGTGGTCCGGCTTTTGCGAGACACGCACTCTCTCTTCTCATTCTTGTGGCTAGGACGGCTTTCGAGGTTCAGGGTTCAGGACAATCTTGGGCCGAGGACCCCGTCGCTCAGAAGGCGGCTTGCGGTTGTGAGAGCGCGAGCAGCGTCGACCGTCAGCCTGAGGCGCGGGCTGAGAGGCGGTGGGAGCTGTTCTAGCCCACTGCGGCTGTGGCGGTCTCTGTCTGCTCTGCAATGAGCTGGAGCGCTTGGGCAGGAAATGACGCATAGCTTGTGAAGCGTTCTGGGCCTCAGTGAAGTGTTCGGCGAAACCCTTAACCGCCGGTCCAAACAGCCCGCTGGTGGAGATAGGCGCGTCGAGAAATGGCGCCTTATCCGCGTCCTTCATCTCAGTCAGAGTTAACCACAGATGGCGCTCGAGAACAGTCAAATTAGCCATAGCACGGCCAATAGACTGGGCGGTGGCCTTCGTGGCTCCCAGAGCTATATCAGTTGCGCTGTGTAGGTCCTTAAAGGCTTCGGGTTCGGGGCCAGACTCGTCCATAGAGCGGAGAAGCTTGGCTTGGAACACTTGAAGTACCGCCATTGAGTGAAGCGCTGATGCAGCTTGGCCGGCGGCGGCGTAGGCGCGACCGGCGAGAGCAGAAGTAGTGCGGCAGGGCTTCGAGGGGTGGGAAGCTTTGGCTTTCCATCCGGTGGTGGAGGGCGGGCAGAGATGATTGGCCACGGCCTCCTCGAGGGGCGGCGTTCCCTCGTAGCCTCTTTCCTTCGCGCCGTCCACAGAGGAGAGCGAAGAAGAAAAAGAAGGCTTTAGGCGCGCAGAGTGGGGGGCTTTCCACGACTTGGTGAGTTTGTCGTGAACTTCCTGGAAGAAGGGAGAAGGCCTTTGCCGAGGGGCCTGCTGGCGCCCCTGCAGAAACCACTCATCCAGTCGGCTCCGGGTTGGTTCTTCGGGAGAAGACCAATCGAGCCCGAGGTCTTCCACGGCCTTAGAGAGGACACGGATAATCTCGGTATCCATGGTGGAGCCCCCGCTCGTGCTAGCTAGCGTCGACGGGGCGGGGTCGAGAGTGGAGCCCGGCCAGTCGTCCGATGCAGCGTCGATGGACAAGCTGTCATCCATTCCCCAGTCGTCCTCGGACGCGCCGAAAGTCACGAGGCCCACCGCTTTGCTAGAGGGGTGTGGGTCCGGCTGGGTGAACTGAACCGGCGCTGGGGAAGGCAAGAGCGGCGGTGAAGCACGCGGAGACTGGCTCGGCGTGACGTCACTGAGCTCAGGTTCAGGAAGCCTCTGTGAGCGGCGCTTTTTCTTGGTGCGCGGCTCAAACAGAGGGGTGGCGGCGATGGGCTCGCTCACGGCGAAAGCGGCGAGGCGAGCCCGTAGTGTGGAGAGACCCAGGTCATCACATTCCGGGCATCCGCCCCTGGTCAAAGCAGCTTCTGCGTGGTCCCGGCCCAGGCAGCGAGCGCAGATTATGTGACGATCCCCGTTCGGGAGAAGGTCTCTGCACGACGCGCAGGAAGGCATTTGAAACAACGCCACAGAAAATTGCTCTTTTACAAGTGTCGCGGGGCGAACAGATGTAAAATACTTGCGTGTGTAGCACGCCGGATGGCTCAGTAGGATGGCGTTCGAAGGCGGCTGAAGGTGCCGACGTCCTCGTAGCAATCCCGCTGGTATGCTTTTCGACGGCGGCGAAGCTTCAATAATCCGGAGGATCCAGTGAAGAAGGTGTTCGCTGAAGGAGATTAAATCTAAAGAACTCTCATGATGGGGCGCCCAGTATATAGCTCTTGGCGGGCTCTGACGCGCGCGGGCGCGAAGCGCGCTCATTGGTCGCGCATTCAGAGTCGCCCCGTCATTGGTACAAGCAAGTTGCCGCAGCAGAGCCAATGACCGAGCTCCTTCGTTCATTGCTGTCAGCAGTGCAGCTGCAATGCGTTTTACATAAAGACTTCAATATTCTCGAGAAATGGAGTTTTTCCATAGCGTAAGCTACTTACGCAATAGGAGAGACCTCTCGAAAGGGAACAATACTTCTTTTGTGACAGTAGAACAGCAAACGCCATGTGTTAATATGTTTTTGTTTTAGTTTGTTTTATTTCTAAAGTTTTTCTGCAGAGAATTCTGAGGGTGTGAATCTTTGAAGAGCATTTCCTTTGTAAGGCCGTTCATAGGAAATGTAAGAACCACACCACACCACAGTGTGGCATAACAAGCAGACTACACTCGCACACTGCATGGCTTTATCAACCAGTCGACATCAGGGTGAGTTTTACTGTCAGTCTTCATTGTTTTAAATCACACTAACGTTTTTTTAACCTAGTATTTATAAGAGGAAAACGCTAGGTAGCCTACACAAGTATTTTCACCAATCTCATGTTACTTTGTATTGTACCATCTTGAATTCAGCAGATGAATGGATAACAATGGGTTTCAATAATAGTTCTGATAATGGAGGTGAGTTGAGACTGCGGTCACTCTGAAACTAAAGTGAGACTTTCATTTTTAAATTATAATTCTTCAGTGCTGTTATGAACGGCATGGAAAGAAATCTAGTTTCAAGAGGAAAAGTAATAGTGGTTTTAAAAACTCAAAGCAGACATTAAAAGAGGTCTAATTTTTACTATTATTATTATTTTGTAGATAATTCGCTGTGTTCCAGTTTTTCGAAGCTAGCCAGCATTTCAACAGTGGTCGTGTTGACTGTGATCTGGTGTATTGTTTTTCTTCTGGTATTCATTATCTGCTTGTCTTTATGGAACACTCAACACAATGAGGTAAAATATTTTTATATTCACTTATAACTGTGGCAAATGCAAAGGACAGCAATGCATTGATGTATAGAAAAACAGGGAGATTGATTATTAATTGGTTTTTGTCTGATTCTAAAAGGTCACAAACACAGATGTCTCTTTAAACGAGGTATGAATTGAGAATTCACACCTCCTAAGTGTCAAACCTCAACTTTAACTATTTAGTATCTGTCTATCCCAATGATCATTCAATTGTGCTTTGTCTTTATAGGTCTCTGAAAAGACGAGAATACGAGAAAATCATAAAAGTTACAAAGAGAGGGTAAACTCAGTTTACTATGAGTGGTTTACGGATCACCCACCACAGAGGAAACCCATCAATTCAGAGTTAAATACAATGATAGAAATGTCTTAATGCATTATAGTTAGTTATAATTGCAAACATTGCCAAAACACGTAACATGCAAGGCAGACTAGTACCTATTATAAAGGCTGCTGAAATGAAGTTCAGTATTGTTTTGTTTTCATTTTTCATGACAATCCAGCAGAAGGTGCTGTTGCACAAAATCAGTCATGGATGCAGTTATATTATAGGTTCACCCGAAAAATGATAAAGATAATTCTGTCATTTACTCACTCATGTTTTTTTTTTTTATTCTTAAACATTGTCTATTCCCAAGTTTAAATTCTGAATTTTAAATGTGGTCTAGACTTTTGAACCCCATTGCATCATGCAGTATAATTATGTTTATTACTTTTAATCAAGTTACCCACATGCAAATTTCATTTTTATTCCAGTCACCTGCTACTTAACAACTTAAATGGTTTGGCAATTGTAATCCATATAAACCATGCCAATAAAGTTGTATCTTGACCTAGAATGGCCGGTGTGTGTGGTCCTGGTATTTTCTATGTAATGGCGACCAAATATTCCCATAAGGATAGTAATACCAGTATTTCTTGACTTTGAGGGGACTTTCTTTTTTTTCTTTTTTTTTTTTTGTCCCCATGAGGAAAACATTTTATAAATCATACAGATTGTTTTTTGAATATGTAAAAATGCAGAAAGTGTTCTGTGATGGTAGTGTTGGGGATAGAATATACAGGATATATACGAAACTGAGATGGACATTTACTGTTTTCTGCAGAACTGCTTTATTGCTGAATTGAACTCATTTCATAGTTGACGTACTTTAGTTGCTGAACAAAAATGAATCAACACTGAACTGATTTCAACTGAATAATGACTGCTATACTATTGTCTTTTTAGAGCTAATTTACAGCAGAATTTATTTCTGTTTTAGATCATATGCGGTCCCATGAATATGCAAATTAGCCCCGCCCCCACTCACTCACACCAGCTCAGGCGTTGATGATAGGTAGTTTGTGACGTCAGAAATACCAGCGATTTCAAACCGTGTTTTTGAGACAGTCTTTGGGTCAGTGCAGTTTTGAAGAGAAAATACTACTGCTAATACTAGGAGAGTAATAGTGCTGACTCATGAATTTGTACATGGTTTGTCTTAAAGCATATTAAAAACACCACATTGACATATAAACAACATTAAAAGCTTGATTTTCACCACAGGGGAACTTTAAATCTAGTGTTTTGCACATGTTTCTGTGAGGGTTATGTTTAGGGGTAGGCATTGGGTTAGGCCATAGAATAGATCATTAAAGGGATTGATCACTCAGAAATGAAAATTAGCCCATGATTTGCTCACCATCAAGTTATCCTAGGTGTAGGCTATATTATATTCTTCTTTCAGATGAATACATTCAGAGTTGTATTAAAAAATGTCCTGGCTCTTCTAAGCTTTATAATGGCAGTAAATTGCCGTTTCTGTTTTGGAGTCCATCAAAGTGCATCTATCCATCATAAAAGTGCTCCACGCGGCTCTGTGGGTTAATAAAGGCATTCTGAAGCGATGCGTTCGTGTAAGAAAATTATCCATATTTAAAAATTTATAAAGTAAGATAACTAGCTTCCGGCCAAACGGACATACAGATTTCATTTCAGTCTAAAGTGCAACTTACGTGAGTAATGCGACGGACTGCTGATATTTACGCTATGCCATGACGCACTACGCTACTTCTGACGTCACAAGTTGCGTAAGTTGTACTTAAGGTGCAAGTACTGCGTAAGGCCGTAATGGCCGGAAGCTAGAATTTTAGAAACGTCCATTCACTGCCATTACAAAGCTTGGAAGAGCCAGGACATTTTTTTAATATAACTCCGATTGTATTCGTCTGAAAGAAGAATGTCATATACACCTAGGATGACTTGAGGGTGAGTAAATAATGGGCTTATTTTCATTTTTGGGTGAACTATCCCTTTAACCTGGGATAAAATCAATGGAAGTCTATGCAATGTCCTCACTAATATAGCGAAACAAACTCTGTGTATGAGTGTGTGGCCTGGTAAACCCTACATTGCACAAAGATGGCCATATCCGAAGTCCTTGTGGGGAAATTTTTTGGTCCCCCCCCCCAAAAAAGTGACGTTTTTTGAAAATCTAAGAATGCAGAAAGTTTTCTATGATGGGTATAGGTTTAGTGGTAGGGTTAGTCTAAGGGGATAGAATATACAGCTTGTACAGTATAAAACCATTAGGTCTATGGAAAGTCCCCATAAAACATGAAAACGTGTGTGTGTGTGTGTGTGTGTGTGTGTGTGTGTGTGTGTGTGGGGGGGGGGGGGGGGGGTCTGGGGGAGGGTGAATCACTGGATCTCTCCAGAAGTCTGTGTTGTCCTTTCAGTTCTTACTCAGCCCGTGCAGCAGCTCCTCTCATCTCTCCTTTCTCCTCTCATCTCCTGATAATGGTAAGTCATCAAGCTTTATGAATCCGACCTTATATGTGCAATGATACATCTGATATATCTGTTCTTATAGTTTTGTGTCTTTCCGCAGATTATTAGGACACTTTCTCCATTCATTGTCCTCTTCGTTGTCTGCTGTTACGCACAGGTAAGACAGAAAGCTTTCTGAATTATTTCGACAACATTCTCTAATAGAAGAAAAAAGGACTTTAGGAGTTGAATGGAACACTTTTGTATATTTTCTATCTTGGATATTGCTGATATGAATAACTGCAAATAACTACAGCCATAAATCCATCCAGGTATCAGAGGATTTAATTTATTTGGCATGTATGATATTAAAGCCTAATCATTTGAGACAGTTACTAATATTTAATTTTTATGCTTTTTGTTAATAAACGGGTTTCTAACGTAGTACTATCTCTTGAGAGTTCATTTGTATTTGTCATTTAAATGTGGTAGGAAAGGTTCATAAATTTAGTGTTAATTTAAAGGATTTTTTCTGTATTGATTTCTCACAGGCAGAACAAAAGGTTTCATAGAAAATTAAAGGGTTCTGTCAGGCACTTCATATATAGAACATTTTAGGGGTTCCTATCATGGGATCATTTTATGTACTATTTAGTTAATTAATTAAAAAAAAAATTCTGAATAATATCAATATTTTTTATTTATTCTGTTTAATTCTTTTTTTTTTATCATGAATTAAACAGCTTGTAAACAATTCATCACTAGAAAAATTGAAATAACCCGTTAAACATGAAAGCATTATGCATTAATGTAAGACATTAGAACCGTTTCGGCACAAAGTGTTCTTTAAAATTGAGTCAAGAACCCTAGAGTTCTATACAGAACCCCATCAAACCTTTTTTTTCCCTAAGAGAATTGCATTGAGTTGTGTTTTAGGGCTAAAGGAAATGACTGTAAACATAACGGATAATATAGTGTCCGAAAATTACTACTCTTTACGTTTTTCTACGAAATGTTTTCACACTGTGATAGTTTAAACTTACTGTAACTTCAGAAGCCCTGAAGCACTTTTTTTGGACTGTTAACGCAGCAGCGAGGGCGTCAGACGTGAGCTAAATTTTCTGTGCAAGAACAGCTGCTGTTTGTCTTGGCAGGTAAAAGCAAAGTAATTGGTACGTGGTGTAATGGAAAGCAAAACAACAGCAGACGTTACCACCTGGGTGGATAAGGGCATTTTCACACCATTACTTCACACAGATGCAAAGGCACAGCCATTCTGTCTGTCACAAACACAAACGTGTGTGCGTAACCATCAGAATTGAAGCTCTGGCATGTGATTAGTCCTCTGGTCTTGTGCAGTGTTGACATAGTTAGACATGGCAGATGTGCTGGTCTTTTCATGTGGGCGCCTGGAGGCCTGTTACATCTGCACATCACCAAGACGAACGACCACATGCCTTTTCATTAGACACCAAACAACAGGTCTCACACACCGAAGCTCTAGCGTTCAGTAAGAGCAGTTGTGTAGAGGGTATAGTTTCAGAGATGACTTCACAGCTAACATCTGCATGATGATGAGATGGTTGAGGAACAGATTGACCTTTTGGAAAGTTTGGGGTCTAAGAATTTCTTTCAAAATCCCCAAGCTTTTGAATATTGGTGTATGTGTATACACTTTTCCATCTTTATAACGTGTCTATTGGTGCTTATAAATTCAATTAGATGTATTGTTTCCACTATGCAGGTTTAACAAAAGTTGGAGGAGCATGTTTATGTCATCATACTAAAGGTAAGGTGTATTTGAGTAAATTGGGACAATTTTGACAGTCATATCAATGCCAAAAAGTGCCCTAATTTACTTAAACTCACCATGTATGCACAGACGTTTAGTACTTCATTTGCTAGTTCCTCCAACATAAACACGTTACGCTGGCATTCTGATCATGCAATCATATGAACATGGGCAAACATCCAGACAGACAGATGTATGAGATCTAGGCCCCCTCAAGCAGAGAGGGGCTTAAATGGTTTGCTCAAAAATACTGCAACTAGATAACACAGGATGGTATCAGATAATTTGCATTCTGCCACTGCAGGGTACGAATCTAATGAGCTTCTGGATGGTGGCCTGTGAGTATAAATATAAAGTCACATTTCTTTCAGTGGAGAATTCAACCAGTGGTGCCTGTGCAAAAGGGTGTTGTGGGTGGTTGATAGGGTGTTGCTAAGGTCTTCTGAGTGGGTTTTGCGAGTTATGTGGATGCTTATTTGTGCAAGTTACAAAACATTCTGGTCCCTAGAAACCCACATATAAACCTTTGACTGTAGACGTGTGTTTAGCACTCAGCAGAACTAGAAGGTTAGACTCCTTTACTAATATTGTGAGGATAGAAATATGGATTTATCGATATACCAAACGCCTGAGACTGAACCTGAACGATTTAGTGGTATAACTCAGGGTTTCAAAAATGTGTTTAGGGTTTGGGAATGGACTAAATTACATATGGACGGTGTTTATTACAAATGCTGCAGATTGTGCTGCAACAAACAGGAACAAACAGTTTTAGATTGTTTTTCATCACTTACTGAAGGGTGTTGCAATGAAACATTATTGCAAAACCGAGACAAAGCAAGCAATTCTGAGTATTTGGCATAATGCCTAAAATACTTCTACCATTGACGAAGTGACCATATTTTTCTTACATCTTGTCTTTGATGCATACTTGTATTGTTTCATGCCTGGGGTTTCAAATTGGTTGAAGTATTAAAATGTGGATAAGTACATGTTTTTTTTGTTTTTTTTAGCGTGGTGTTAATGAATGTGAAACGTGTGTTCACAGTTAAGATTGGTCAGATGGCACAGTCATGTGATTGGTCAAACGCTTACAGCGCATATCGGAAATGAAACGCCCAATACAATATCTGATTTTCAGCTCCTGAGGCTTCCTCAGCATTTGATACACAATGGTACGAACAGTAATGGTGGCGTTGGTTTTACCGTATCAATTCGAGTCCGAGTCCTCATCCTTTGGAAGATGAAGACCTTAGGCTGGCATTATGCAAATTTGTTACAAACCTATGTAGGTTCGTGCAGGAAGTAAGGCTGGAATAACTGACGACTCGTTGCAGGCTGTTCAGAATCAGTTCTTTTGGGAGACAACAACTCCATTTGATCTTTGAAACTTTGCAGAGCTTTTACATTTACAAACAGCGGTATTATTCAGTGCATGAAAGGTCATTTTCAAAAAAGCATAATAGGGGCACTTTAAACCTTTACAAGAAATCCTGTGGATCATACTGAACTTTGTTTTCCCACCTCCACGATGAAATCAGTGCAGTCCATTGTGTTGACTTTTCACAATGTGAGGTAAGGAGTAGTTCCCTTTCGAGAGGTCTCTCCTATTGCGTAAGTAGCTTACGCTATGGGAAAACTCCTTTTCTCGAGAATATTGAAGTCTTTATGTAAAACGCATTGCAGCTGCACAGCTGACAGCAATGAACGAAGGAACTCGGTCATTGGCTGTGCTGCGGCAACTTGCTTGAACCAATGACGGGGCGACTCTGAATGCGCGACCAATGAGCGCGCTTCGCGCCTGCGCGCGTCAGAGCCCGCCAAGATGGGCGTGGCCAAGCTATATATTGGGCGCCCCGTCATGAGAGTTCTTTAGATTTAATCTCCTTCAGCGAACACCTTCTTCGCTGGATCCTCCGGATTATTGGAAGCCTTCGCTGCCGTGGAAAAGCATACCAGCGGGATTGCTACGAGGACGTCGGCACCTTCAGCCGCCTTCAAGCACCTCCTACTGAGCCATCCGGCGCGCCATATACGCAAGTATTTTACATCTGTCCGCCCCGCGACATTTGTGAAAGAGCAAATTTCCATTAAGGCGTTGTTTCAAATGCCTTCCTGCGCGTCGTGCAGAGACCTTCTCCCGGACGGGGATCGTCACATCATCTGCGCTCGCTGCCTGGGCCGTGACCACGCAGAAGCTGCATTGACCAAGGGCGGATGCCCGGAATGTGATGACCTGGGTCTCTCCGCACTACGGGCTCGCCTCGCCGCTTTCGCCGTGAGCGAGCCCATCGCCACCCCTCTGTTTGAGCCGCGCACTAAGAAAAAGCGCCGCTCACAGAGGCTTCCTGAACCTGAGCTCAGTGACGTCACGCCGAGCCAGTCTCCGCGTGCTTCACCGCCGCTCTTGCCTTCCCCACCGCCGGTTCAGTTCACCCAGCCGGACCCACACCCCTCTGGCAGAGCGGTGGGCCTTGTGACTTTCGGCGCGTCCGAGGACGACGGGGGAATGGACGACAGCTTGTCCATCGACGCTGCATCGGACGACTGGCCGGGCTCCACTCTCGACCCCGCCCCGTCGACGCTAGCTAGCACGAGCGGGGGCTCCACTATGGATACTGAGATTATCCGTGTCCTCTCTAAGGCCATGGAAGACCTCAGGCTCGATTGGTCTTCTCCCGAAGAGCCAACCCGGAGCCGACTGGATGAGTGGTTTCTGCAGGGGCGCCAGAAGGCCCCTCGGCAAAGGCCTTCTCCCTTCTTCCCGGAAGTTCACGACGAACTCACCAAGTCGTGGAAAGCCCCCCACTCTGCGCGCCTAAAGCCTTCTTTTTCTTCTTCGCTCTCCTCAGTGGACGGCGCGAAGGAAAGAGGCTACGAGGGAACGCCGCCCCTCGAGGAGGCCGTGGCCAATCATCTCTGCCCGCCCTCCACCTCCGGATGGAAAGCCAAAGCTTCCCACCCCTCGAAACCCTGCCGCACTACCTCTGCTCTCGCCGGTCGCGCCTACGCCGCCGCCGGCCAAGCTGCATCAGCGCTTCACTCAATGGCGGTACTTCAAGTGTTCCAAGCCAAGCTTCTCCGCTCTATGGACGAGTCTGGCCCCGAACCCGAAGCCTTCAGGGACTTACGCAGCGCGACTGATATAGCTCTGCGAGCCACGAAGGCCACCGCCCAGTCCATCGGCCGTGCTATGGCTAATTTGACTGTTCTCGAGCGCCATCTGTGGCTGACTCTGACTGAAATGAAGGACGCGGATAAGGCGCCATTTCTCGATGCGCCTATCTCCACCAGCGGGCTGTTTGGACCGGCGGTTAAAGGTTTCACCGAACGCTTCACTGAGGCCCAGAACGCTTCACAAGCTATGCGTCATTTCCTGCCAAAGCGCTCCAGCTCATCGCAGAGCAGACAGAGACCGCCGCAGCCGCAGCGGGCTAGAACAGCCCCCACCGCCTCTCAGCCCGCGCCTCAGGCTGACGCTCGACGCCGCTCGCGCTCTCACAACCGCAAGCCGCCTCCTGAGCGACGGGGTCCTCGGCCCAAGATTGTGCTGAACCCTGAGCCTCGAAAGCCGTCCTAGCCACAGAAATGAGAAAGAGTACGTGTCTCGCAAAAGCCGGACCACTCTCTCCGCAAAAGCTCAAACATTACCCAGTCCCCTTACAGGCGGCTGGATATGTCCATACAGCAGTCAATGGGCCAGTCACAGAGCTCGCTCACCTGCAAACAAACGCCGTTTTTACGGCGACGCACAGAAAACACAAAAAGAGTCTTTTTCTGCCTGCATCACTAAGGGTTCACATGTCCACAAAGTGTGCATTCCCAGATACTGTCAAAACAGTGCCAAATTCATTCCCAGCTCAGGCTGCGCTTCCCATGAATGTAGATCACGTGCCTACGGTCATGTACGCACCACTACACACAAGCACTGTTCACACAGTTATAAATTCATCCCCAGTAAAAGCGGGAAACATTATAAAAGTGACGCGTGTGCCTACCACTGTTTATGCACCCCCACTTATAAACACTGCCCTTACAGTGTCAAACAAAACCTCAGCTCAGGCTGCGAGTTTTACAAACACAGCGCGCACTGTTGTAATCACACACGCGCCCATTCACTCAGCTGCTCAGCGCGCGCCCGCGCCTCTGAGAGCTATGAGCTCAGGCGATTCGCTAGCCGGCTCCCTACGTCACAGCGGCCCGCCCCTAGCCTGTATTCAGCCCATATCTGTACACGCAGCGGCATGGGAAAACATTCCAGATATGCCGAAATGGGTATTAAATATAGTAAAGCACGGATACTCGCTCCAGTTCGCTCGCAGGCCACCACGTTTTACGACTGTGGTCGAGACGAAAGTGAGAAAAGAGTGTTCACATGTTCTACGCACCGAGGTGCGCAAACTAATAGAAAAGGGCGCTGTGGAAACTGTTTCCCCCTCTCTGAGCGGGACAGGTTTTTACAGCCGCTATTTTCTCGTCCCGAAAAAGGATGGCGGTCTCCGCCCCATCCTAGATCTCAGACACCTGAACAAAGCACTAATGATTCGCTCGTTCAGAATGTTAACAACCAAGCATATCCTCGCGCAAGTGCGCCCAGGAGATTGGTTTCTCTCAGTGGATCTGAAAGATGCTTACTTTCACATTCCAATAGCGCCTCATCACAGGCCGTTTCTGAGATTCGCTTTCGAGGGACAGTCATACCAGTACACAGTACTCCCGTTCGGCCTGTCCCTGGCTCCCCGTACATTCACGAAATGTATGGATGCAGCACTTTCCCCCCTAAGACAAAGGGGAGTGCGAATACTGAATTATCTCGACGATTGGCTGGTTCTAGCACAATCAGAGAGTCAGCTAATAACACACAGATCTTGGATTATCAGCCATTTAGAATGCCTGGGTCTAAGAATCAATTTTGCAAAAAGCATACTATCTCCCAGCCAGAGAATTTCTTTCCTGGGAATAGTTCTAGACTCGATGCAAATGACAGCGCGTCTGTCATCGGAGCGCGCGCTCACCATCCGGCGCCTTGCAACATCATTCAGAGCGGGCGCGCGCGCCCCCGTCAAACGGTTTCAGAGGATGCTCGGTCTCATGGCCTCAGCATCGGCCGTACTCCAGCTAGGATTGTTGCATATGCGCCCTCTCCAACGCTGGCTCAAGAGCCGCGTCCCTACTCACGCGTGGCGTTCGGGCCACTTTTTAATCAGAGCGAACCACGGCTGTATAAAAGCCCTGACGCACTGGAAAGCCGCCGACTGGTACCAGTCAGGCGTGAGTCTGGGTGTGAACACAAGGAGAAAGATGATAACGACAGATGCCTCCAAAATAGGTTGGGGGGCCCTTTACGAGGGCAGGCCTGTCTCCGGCTTTTGGTCAAACCCGGAGAAGCGCCTACACATAAACTGTCTGGAAATGAAAGCGGTCGCTTTGGCTCTCAGAGCCCTGCTCCCACATCTAAAAAACGAACACGTCCTGGTCCGAACGGACAACATGACGGTAGTGTTGTACATAAATCGCCAGGGTGGACTCAGGTCGAGCTCCATGCATTCAATGGCCAGGAGACTAATTTTATGGTCCCAGCACAACTTGCGCTCGCTGAGAGCAGCGCATGTGCCAGGCGCCCTGAACCAGGGGGCAGGCATGTTATCCAGAGACAAGATTCTCCCAGGAGAATGGGCTCTCAACCCTCTGACGATTCAGTGGTTATGGAAAACCTTTGGCAAAGCGGAGATCGACCTCTTCGCCTCCAAGGAGAACGCGCACTGCTCTCTTTTCTTCACGAAAAGCACGGACGCGCTCGCCCAGAGCTGGCCGAGCCGCCCCTTATATGCCTTTCCCCCGATCGCGATGCTGCCACAGGTCATCAGTCGGGTCAGAGAGGAGGGAAACGCAGTGCTGCTGATAGCCCCACTCTGGAAGAACCAAACATGGTTTCCAGATCTGATGCAAATGCAATCTGCACCACGGCCGATTCCACTGAGGCCAGACCTCCTCAGTCAGGCCAGCGGGATGATATTTCATCCCCACCCCGATCTGTGGGCCCTTCATGCATGGCCCCTCAACGGGTTCCCAGGAACCTCGCGAGCGGAGCACTAAAAACCATCGCTGAGGCGCGGGCGCCCTCCACGAGACGCTTATATGCCCAGAAATGGAAAGTGTTCGGTGACTGGTGTAATACCAAGGGCCTGAACCCTGTAACATGCGAGATTACGAGTGTACTCGTTTTCCTACAAGGGCTTCTGGAGGCGGGCCGCACCCCCTCCACGCTCAAAGTATATGTGGCTGCCATCACAGCGTCACACGACCTTGTAATGGAACGTCCATTGGGAAGAAACGACCTAATTATTCGTTTCCTAAGGGGCGCCAGGAGGATGAACCCTTCACGCCCCCCCTCAGTGCCGATCTGGGACCTAGCTACGGTCCTAGACGCTCTTAAAGGGCCCCCGTTCGAACCACTCCGAACCGTGCACCTTAAACAGCTCTCGCTCAAGACGGCGCTCTTGCTGGCACTCGCCTCGGTCAAGAGAGTGGGCGACCTGCACGCGCTTTCAACAAGTGCTGCCTGCCTAGAATTCGGACCTAACGACTGCAGGGTCGTCCTTAGACCGAAACATGGGTATATTCCTAAAGTGCTCACCACTCCCTTCAGAGCACAGGTTATCTCCCTAACTGCGCTTTCGTCTTCAGCAGACGAACACGACGCTAATCTACTCTGCCCCGTTAGGGCTCTCAGAGTGTATTTGGAGCGTTCTGCCCTATTCAGACAGACAGAACAACTGTTTGTATGCTTTGGCGGCCGTACGAAAGGTTCCGCCGTTTCAAAGCAGAGAATCTCTCACTGGATAGTCGAAGCTATAGCTCTGGCTTATGAAGCTAAGGGACTTCAATGCCCCTGGGGAGTCAAAGCACACTCCACCAGGAGTGTGGCTTCTTCCTGGGCATGGTCGAGCGGGATACCGATCGAGGATATTTGTGCGGCGGCAGGCTGGGCCTCACCGTCCACATTTATCAGATTCTACAACCTACAGGTCCCGACATTGCATTCCAATGTGCTATCAGCATAATGCTAGTTGAACTGCGAGTTCGTATCTAGATTATGTATGTGCTTGTGTCACACTGAGCGCCTTCTAGCCGCTCTGTATTTTTTCCCACATATAAAGCTCGCCTCTGCCGGCTAGTTGGATGATAACTTTGCTTTTTAGCTCAGGCACCTGCCTCTGGCTATCATAAGGCGAAGTTCAGCACGCACTGCGTTTTGCATGGTGTTCCCATAGCGTAAGCTACTTACGCAATAGGAGAGACCTCTCGAAAGGGAACGACTCGGTTACTAACGTAACCTCGGTTCCCTGAGAGGAGGGAACGAGTATTGCGTAAGCTGCCGTGCTTGTGCTTGGTTAGTTCGCTTCAGTCGTTTTAACCTAAAGAACTCTCATGACGGGGCGCCCAATATATAGCTTGGCCACGCCCATCTTGGCTGGCTCTGACGCGCGCAGGCGCGAAGCACGCTCATTGGTCGCGCATTCAGAGTCGCCCCGTCATTGGTTCAAGCAAGTTGCCGCAGCACAGCCAATGACCGAGTTCCTTCGTTCATTGCTGTCAGCTGTGCAGCTGCAATGCGTTTTACATAAAGACTTCAATATTCTCGAGAAAAGGAGTTTTCCCATAGCGTAAGCTACTTACGCAATACTCGTTCCCTCCTCTCAGGGAACCGAGGTTACGTTAGTAACCGAGTCGTTTTGAATAACTGTATGTATGTATGTGTATGACCTTGTATACGTGACTTGACAAAAAGTACTGTGTGACTAATTTTATGATCGAGACAGAGGGTCTCCACTCAATGGTAGTATGATAAACAAATCTGAACAATGTGTTAGTTATGGCTAAGAAATATCTTCATTTAGCCTCGAGAAACAAACCTTGGGGGGAGGAACAACTATAAAGAAGGAAGGATGCCCTCCTGTAAATTGTCACACTCTGAAGGCACCAGTGTATGGCTGTATGACTGTTGACCTCTTCTTGCAAGAAAATAAATAACCTTTAAAGACAATTGGTGCATGTTTGTCTCTTATTCAGTGATGTAAAATTGTTTGCCATTACAAAACATGGCAGGAAGTCATATGTTGACTGTGAAATAACTTTAATTATATGCATATTATGGAGAAATTACAAAACAAATTTTTGTCATTCCAGGTTCATTTTGACCATGAACAAACAATGACCAATCACTTTAATTCTGTGCCGGCAACATAGCAAAAATAGACAGAAAACGAAGGTTGCGCTGCTGAATCTGCACTGCTTCTGCAACGCATTGCCAGACCACATTCATTTCCAGTGAGAATTCTCTAACCTTTTAATATACTGCACGTACTGCCTACGGATTGTGAAACGGGCGCCAGACTGCATCAGAACAAAAGCCAGAATAAGAACAGGCAATGCTGTCAGTCTTTCATACCAGGGGTTTATTTCATGGTTAGGACCACTACAGTGAGTGTATAGTGACTTCTGTTCACTAATGCTTTGGTGTCATCTGACAGAGTCTGTCTGCTCTGATCTCCATCAGACGATCTCAGCTGACACACTCTGGAATGTGAGGAATGTTCTGTCTGACCTCTGGTTTTAGGTCAAAGCCTGGTGTTTGTGTGTCTTCTATGCTTTATATAGCCTGTTGGTGGTGATATTTGTGTGAAAATAGTTTCCGCTCAGCTCAGCTTATTGCTGTTAATGTTCTGTTGAATCTGTGGGGGAGTCTCAATAGGCACAATCTGTAAGGGTGTGAATTCCTGTTTCGTCCTCTCTCTCTCTCTCTCTCTCTCTCTCTCTCTCTCTCTCTCTCTCTCTCTCTCTCTCTCTCTCTCTCTCTCTCTCTCTCTCTCTCTCTAACTTCTTGTTAATATGTTTAACTCTCATTTCCTCTTTCATAAATGTGGGGGAAAGGAACACTGACTATATTGACATACTAAACAACTGAAATACACTACAGTTTAAAAGTATGGGGTCTGTTAGATTTTTACATGTTTTTGAAAGTAGTCTCTTATGCTCGCCAAGGCTGCATTTATTTGATTAAAATGCAGTTAAAACATTATATTATAGGCGTAACATAGTGATTCAGGATAAGACAAAAACATTGTTTGAAAGAAGGATTCATGATGTACTCGCTTATTATATATTTTGTAATTTTCTTAACCAAAAAAGTTACATAGTGTACCTTTAATATATAAAAATATTTCCTGTGATGCAAAGCTGAATTTTCAGCATCATTACTCCAGTCTTCAGTGTCACATGATCCATCAGAAATCATTCTAATATGATAATATTTGCTGCTCAAGAAACATTTATAATAATAAATAATTCGTTACATTTATATAGCACTTTTCTAGCGCTTAATATTTGTGGAAGTCATGCCATTGGTTGTGCCAATGTTGCTGTGTTGGATTGGTTATGGTGCACAAATGAATATAGAAGAGTAATAAACAAGCTGCTTTCCATATTTTAGAAGAGCCATGCAGCAATGCTGAAATATCTTAAATCAGACCCAGTCTAAAAACTTGAAAAGTATCTAGTGAGGAAGCAGGGGATTTTTTTTTTGTCCTGTTAACAGATTAGCGTTGACCTTTTGTGCACATTTATTAGTCATCACTGGTAAACACATTTACACACACACACACACACACACACACCCCACTGGAAAATTGTGACGCTTTCTCCAAATGAGATCTTATTATTGGCACTCAATGTACATTTTATGTGAAATATTCATTGCCATGTGCACTCTTTCTGTGAGGTAGAAAGAAAGAGAAGCATTGCATTAGGCTGCTCCACCCTACATGAGACTCTCTTCCTTGAAATACAATTCTATTGTCTTCCAATCTTCCCAGTGAGATGTTAAAGGTCAGAGTGAAAGGGTCACAGGGCATGGAGAAATGGACAGATGTCCTAAGGCCATATGTCAACATGTATCCAACTATTACGTCATCTTCCTGTACATTCCAATGCAGTCTGCACTGAGCCAGCAAGTATGCACTTGCTATTTAAATAGAATAGAAAAAGAATATATCTCAAAATGAATTTTATTTTATTAGTCAGGTTCACTATATATTTTTGTGGGAATTTTTTGGGGATTTGCTAAACTATACATTTTTTGAAAGGTTATTGTATAAGGAGTCAGAAAATCAATGTTTGCATTGCCATATTGAATTCTTTAAAAATGGCCGCTGTAAAACTTTAATTTGTATTATCTTGGCTTCTGAATAAGCTGGAATGTTGATTTTAACTGATAAACCCACATTTTCAGGGTCAGGGAATCCAATGGTGCTAGTTAAAAAGCTACAAGACATTACCACATTAACCCAAAGATGCATAAGTGGGTCAAAAATGACCCGGTGTGGTTGTTTTCTTGCAATATCATTGTAATAAAAAGTTGTTTGCATTTAATATACGTTCTGTAAAAACAAAGTTTTTTTTTTTTATCATCCCCTTTAAATACATCCACAATATGGGTAAAAAAAACCGACACATCACAAGCAGTTGGTCAGATAACTTGGAGTTCCTTTTATTGAAGAGTTTAAAATTAGCTAATGTAAAACGTGGATGTTCTGGAACTATCGACATGCACATTTAGACCACAGTATGATTAAGCAACCTTTTTAATTATACAGTTTCTATACGTCACCATAATCATCATCGCTTTCCTACATCATGGCTTGGGAATCGTCATCGTTCTGGCACATTCACTGCCATGTGAAACAGAGTAGCCATGAGCATTGAGAAGATTCATCAGCTTCTTGTTGCGTGTGTTATGGTGGACAGTCAGTGCTAGACCCAGAACCTGTGGGTTCTCTCTTGTTTGGGGTGACCTGAATGATGCGGATTCACTGCTCGATATGTACTTTACCTGTGCACAGGATTTGAACCCATACATGATATTCTGGCTCACCGTCAATGTTGCTCGGTCAACAACTCTGGTTCTCTTTTCAGTTTGCAGCTTTTCAGCAGGCCCAACCATTATCCAATATATTAAGGTGTGTAGTTCAGCTGGAACATCGCCAATGTCACTAGATACCTTTACCATGGCCAGCAGCCATGTCACCCTGTAGCCCAAGACTGGTTCCCCACTGAAGCTAAGCAGGGCTGAGCCTGGTTAGTACCTGGATGGGAGACCTCCTGAGAAAACCAGGTTGCTGCTGGAAGAGGTGTTAGTGTGGCCAGCAGGGGGCGCTCACCCTGTGGTCTGTGTGGGTCCTAACGCCCCAATATAGTGACAGGGACACTGTACTGTTAAAAAGCACCGTCCTTCGGATGAGACGTTAAACCGAGGTCCTGACTCTCTGTGGTCATAAAAAATCCCAGGATGTCCTTCGATAAAGAGTAGGGGTGTAACCCCGGCATCCTGTCCAAATTTGCCCATTGGCCTCTGTCCATCATGGCCTCCTAATCATCCCCATATACTGATTGGCTTCATCACTATCTCCTCTCCACCAGTAAGCTGGTGTGTGGTGAGCGTTCTGGCGCAATATGGCTGCCGTCGCATCATCCAGGTAGATGCTGCACATTGGTGGTGGTTGAGGAGATTCCCCCTCTTCCATGTAAACCGCTTTGAGGTCCCAGAAAAAGCGCTATATAAATGTAACGAATTATTGTTATTTATGACATTTCTCTCCTTGGTCTTGGTAAAGGTTGCAATACTTTTCCTTATTTTCCCTGTGCTGCTTTGTAGATTGTCTTCATGCTGTTCTCCTCCTCCTTGCCAGCTGTCATTGTGGTAGTAACCATGTCCTCTTCATATGCATCTGGGGAGTAGAGGACTGCTGGCTTCTTTCTATTTGGACGAACAGACACCAGGTGTGGCAAATCAGTGAGGATTCTTTCTTTCAGCCATTTTCTGCTGAATGCAGGTACATGAGTTGCCTGGCCATTGTCCTTTTGGCAGAAGAAGCACTCTTCCTTATCCAGTGGATTTGTATGGGATCGTGTGAATGGCAATGGAGAACCAGATGTTGAGGGGTTTGGCTCATCCATTTCTGTGCTTCTTCTTTTTTGCCCACGCTTTTTGGAAGTGTAGTGTCCTGTAAAGCATGTGCATTGCGATCTCTTGCACGTTGTATTTCAACCTTATTAGTTGCACTTGAGTGACAGGAGCGATGCCAGACTGCCTTCTCTGTACACATTGGCCCGCATTTATCATTCTTGCGTAGAAACGGGCGTAAGATTATGCTTACACTCCTCTCACCGCCTGATTTATGAAGCTGTGCGTACCTTTGAAATCTAGGTGTACGCAATACCTGCCCTTGATAAATGCCGCGTCTGAAAACGATCGTCATTAGAATAACACGCCCCTATATATTCAAGTCTCCGCTTCCCCCACGCCTTCATTTTACGCCATGGACACACGGAAGACGGCAAAAAAGAGAAACTTCTCCGACGTGGAGATCGAGACCATCACCAGGGAAATGGAAAGAAACAAAATTGTTTTATTTGGGAGTTTAAAGAGTGGGATTAAAGGTTAAAGTGGATTAAAGTGGGATTAATTCAACCTAAATTACGAGTTCTGTTAATAGTGTGGGGGTTGAGAAGCGCACTCCAGCAGAGTTAAGAATGTTTTATTGCTTAATATAGACCAATAGTGATCAAGTTAAGCAGGAGTTTTCTTGTTTATTGTAGGTGAAAAAAAAAGTGGTCAGATCTAAAGATCGCCACAATGAGGCGCGTCTCGGCACTGAAGATCTTATTATTTATATGATTTTTTTTTTATTATTAATGACGCTTATTGTTATTTAGAAGAAGAATGTCGTTATTATTATTTAACAGAAGAAGAATGTCATTTTTATTATTTTGTCATTCTGAATTATTTGTTGGTCATTGAAAGCCTTTCATTACTGAACCCAGTCCGTGCGCACCACCTAACCCTGAAACGTCAGGTAAAGCGCACAGGCTCGCAACTGAAGGAATAGGCCTACATATCCCTACAAATCAAATGCTTTGGTAAAATCACACAAATTAAACATTGAAGTCCATGTTGCACAAAAATAAACACTGAAGTTTATAATTACTTTGTTATTGTTGTTGTTGTTTTTTACAGTGGGTAAAAAACATCATATATTTTAGTTTGTTAGTGCGTTTTGTGGTGTTAGGAATTGTTGTTCTGCGCATTTCCGCACTAACTCAAAACGTGCGTACATGTACACCACCTCCTGAGCTGGCGTAGGATTTGAGCGTGCCGTACGCCAAAGTCCATATTGATAAAGCTCAAAGTCACCGTGGTTTTGGGTGTACGCCAGGTGTACGCTGGAAATTTAGTGTACGCACTTTTGATAAATGAGGGCCATTGTTTCTGGTGTGCAGTTCTGCAGTCGCCTTTGTGATTGGACATAGTCCCCATCGTTCAAACTGGCCCTCTCTTGAACTACCTGATGAATGAGCCCATAGGACTCTAATCTAGGGTGTTGGACCAGGACTCCTTTCTTTTATCATCAGACTGGCAGAAAAGTCATATATGACACGCACTATACAGTAATATTATCTAGCTTAGTTAGCTGTAGTCATATGTGTATAATTACGTTGTTGAAATGTATAACATTTTCTGAGGGAAAATGAAGATAATACTTACTATACATGTGTTAGATGCTCTGTAAAACAATGATCTTAAGGGATGACACTTCTGATATAGCATGTCTGAGGAAGAGCCATTGGCTTGAAAAATCACTGCAAATAAAATCTTTCAACAGGAACTTTGCTACTTTGTGTGTGGATCACTCTTAGCACGCATTCTAGTAGGTTTGCAATGTGCATGTCACAATAAATATTAAATGTTTTAATGAGTGATATAAAAAAATCTTTATTTTTTGAAGAACAGCTGGAATATGAAATAACTTTTCGTTACAAAAATATTGCAAGAAAACAACCACACGGGGTAATTTTTTTACCTACTTATGCATCAATGGGTTAATGTGGTAACATCTTGTAGCTTTTTAACTAGCACCATTGGTTTCCTTGACCCTTACAGTGTGGGTTTAGCAGTAAAAATCAACATTCCAGTTTATTAAGAAGTCGAGATATTAAAATTTAAAATTTTATGGCGGCCATTTTTTAAACTTCAATATGGCTTTCATATAGACATCTGAGCAAATGCAAACATTGATTTTCTGACTCCTTATACAATAACCTTTCCAAAAATGTATAGTTTAGCAAATCCCCAAAAAATTCCCACAAAGGTTAAAATCAGAATATAATGAAACTGACTATATTGTCAAGAATATTAACAGTGTTCCATTTTTGGTCTTTTTAGTTGCACTTTAAACTAAACTAAAAAAAATACTGTATAATACAATAAAATAAACTTTGACAGAGGTGAAAGACTTACAAATTGGTAGAGGTTAAAAAAGCGGCTTAAACATTTTTTGGAACATTTTTATACTTTTTATCTCACAATTTTGACTTTTTCTCTCAGAATTTGATAAATTAAGTCAGAATTGTGCAATATAAACAAGCAATTCGTACTTTTTTCTCGCAACTTTTTCTCTGGGGAAAAAAAATAAAAATTGTCAGACATAATTAAGAATTACGAGTTTACATCTCACAATTCTGATTTCATTTATCGCAATTCCTAATTTCTCGCAATTGCAAGTCAAAAAGACAAAATGGCGCCAGATAAACTTGCAATTGTGAGAAAAAAGTCAGAACTGTGAGGTTAAAAAGTCGCAATTACCTTTTTAATTTGTTTAATATAGGATTCACAGATGTTGCAGATGGTTTGTACATATGTGGGAGGGTGTGTGTGCCATCTGTCTTGCAGACATGAGGTGCTTCTTTTATATGTGTGTGTGTTTCAGTGAGTAACAGCATGCGCTGGTGTATTGTCATGGTCAGACTCTTTGTTACTCACCCTCTTTATTAGATGGCAAAGGTCAACAGGTCTGGCTCCCATCTGGAGCTGTGTCCTTATGGCTTTCACTTCAGTCTGCACCAATCAGACAGCACAATAAAAGGGCAGCACGTGTCTGTGCGGAGTAAGCGAAATCTGTTTATTTAGGTGAAAACATGAGTAAAAGTCATTTTTTGTACTACTGTGAGAGTGTGTGTGTGTAAGGTCATTTGTTATTTGGATATTACCGAATAAAGAAAACAGCAATTTGATTGTCATTTAGTACAATTCTGCTCCAGATTTTGTTAGATATGAACTAGTGCACTAGATAATGAAGACAGTCTGCCATCTTGTGGTTAAGTTTAAAATCGGCATGTGCGATTTTAGATTTGGAAAAAATGGGATTAATAGCCTATAGAGTTTGGGGTTTAGTATTCGGACTAACTTAAAGAAATAGTTGAATGAAAATTCTGCCATCATTTAGGCTACTCACTCACAAGCGGTTCCCAACCTGTATTAATTTTGAAGAATGACGGTAAACCAAACAGTTGATGACAACAAACATTGACTTCCATATTAGAAAAAAATACTGGAAGTCGATCCATTCATACATACAGGTTTGGAACAACTTGAGGGTGCGTAAATGATGACAGAAATATAATTTTTGGGTGAACTATCCCTTTTCAGTATTACTAAGAGTATTAAAACAATAGGTCCTTCAGAATGAGGGTATATTATTATAACTTAATCTTCACCAGGAGTTGTTGGAACCAAAGTCCTGTGTGTTTGGTGTAATGGACAACATTTTTTTTTTTTTTTATTCTTGTGTGTTGTGTGCAGGAGGTGAGGAGTAAAAGTAAAGTTTGTGCGAATGTGTTCTGTGGAGCAGGAAGAGAATGCGCAGTCACAGAGAAAGGAGAACCAACCTGTCTGTGTGTCGAGGTGAGTCATTGTATTCAGACACACATTGTGCCTTTATAAATATCTACTTGTGGTCTTGGTCAATTGCGAGCGTGTGCACTCGACAGGAAGTAAGTGTCCGTCTGTGCGAGACTGTCGCATGTCTAAAAAATGCCAAACTGTAGTGCTTTGAACAAATACAGGAAATACGTCATGTAAGTAGGTCAAAGTGCAAAGACAAGTGTGGGTATTTGAAGAGGCCCCCATTCACTGCGACCCTAAAAACACCCACTCAAACACATGCTAACCTTCCCACCAGGGTTGCCAGATCTGCCCTGATTCTGAATTTATGGTTGTGGTTATGGATAGGCTATGTTTTTGAACAGGAATGTTGTTCAAAATGTTGATCTAGGAACATGTCTTAATTGACAAAACCACGGCGACCACTTAAAACAGTCAGCTAGCCAAAAACTAGCCCAAAAAAAAAAAAAAACATAACTCAAAATATGGCACACAAAGAAATCAATATTCAAAGAATCATATTTTACAGTCACTATACTGTTATGCATTACACACTATTTCAAGGAACTCATAGTAGTTCAAAAGCAAAAATCTTTGTCTCCTTTTTTTTCAGTTTTATCTCTCTCACACACACACACACACACACACACACACACACACACACACAATTCATATAGATTACATTTTTTAATACAAGCACAAGCATTTCCATAAAATGTAAATTTATGCAATATGCCAAACTTTTAACTTGTAGGGAGAGAAAAAATCAACCTGTGGCAAAGTAGCCCAATTCTACTCTACACCACTGACAATCCTATTTTCCACCACCACTTACTGTTCTCTGAAATATATTATAAAAATACTGGGTGTTTTTGCATTGGTTATCAAGTGGAGATGGTGGAGACCCAACAAGTATCTTTTTTTTTTTTTTTTTTTTTTTTTTTTAAAAGACCATGAGCTGCAACAATCTAACAATACGCAAAATTAATAACATGAGAATGTCAGGTGGAAAAAAGGTGGAAAGATTTTTGCCTCAATTTTAAAAGTAGTTAAGCCTATTTTACTATTAAAATATGCAAAAGTATATGGTTAGTTGGCATATTATTTGCATTTAGCACTTTTTTAGCTGCTGTCCTATCATAACAGACCTGTGACCCATTTTTGAGTCAAGATTGACTAGTTGAGAACCGTTGATATAAACTACGTAGATATCCCAAATGTACACTTTTTTTCAATGTCTGTGTTTTTATCAGCAATGTAAACCCCATAAGCGTCCAGTTTGCGGAAGTAATGGGAAGACCTACCGTAATCACTGTGAG
The DNA here is from genome assembly GCA_026230005.1 of Gila orcuttii. NCBI lineage: Eukaryota > Metazoa > Chordata > Actinopteri > Cypriniformes > Leuciscidae > Gila > Gila orcuttii. Next base: position 17,085,988 of record JAPDVR010000002.1, on the reverse strand, counting down.
CTGCATCGTGATGCCTGTCTCACTGGACTCAAAGTACAGGTGGCCCATCATGGACATTGTGAAGGTAAGTGTGTATGTAGGTTTTAGTTTATAGTGTCTAAATAGCATGATACATTAATGGAATGTTGCAATAAAGATTACAGACCTTTCTGTTTCAATGACTAGTGTGTGTAGATGCTTCACCGCAAAACCATAGATGTGCACGAGGAAGCTGTTACAACGAAATCTCATTGTAACCTAGTTTTGACTTAATATTTAAATAATAGCAGTCATTTCCTCTCAAAAATGTCACTACATTTTCCTACTTTAGAATACATAATGCAAGAGATATGCAAGAGATTTTAAGAACTTTGCACAAAGAGCAGCTCCTGTTTTCAGCTGAAAGTCACTAACCTGGTTTCTGTCTTCTCATTTAGAGAAAAAATTTGAAAAGATCACCGACAGCCCAAGTGAGTAAACACGCATCAATTCGATTGAGAACTGGTTATCATTAAACATTTTATTAAAAATGTGGTGGAATTATGTATTTTTATTGTTAGAGACCACCATTCAACGTCCAATAGGCTTTTCAGGTTCAAATACTAAGCAGTTTTGTAGTACAAAATTAAGTATGAGAAACAGAACCTAAAATTAAGGGAACATTTACACGACAACGATGTTTCTTAAAGCAGAAAAGCTTTTCCTTTGCTTTTTTTTGCATACAGACGACAACATTGTTGCTGTATTATGCTGCCACGCCAGTAGTTGGAGTTGGTGATGTTACTTTGTAAACACTACACGCCGAATGAACACATAATACAAAAAAAAAAAAAAAAAAAAACTTGCACTTTGAAACCCGTTTTCAGAAGTTTGCATTTTCAGGCCCCCAAAACGCTGTTGTCGTGTAAATTAACGACCAAAACGCATAAAGTTTTCTATGAAAAAGTAGTAGCCTATTTTCATTGTAATCTTTCACTATTCAAGGGTCTAAGATTATGCTTTGAAAGGGTGTGAAGTCTTTTAGTTTTCAGATGTATAGTAACATTGTGCTTATTTGTTCCGTTTTATTATTTAGTTGTTTGTTACCTTACGGACCGCAATGAGTTGAGGAGTCATGTGATTGAATGGTTGCAGTCTGAGGTGTCGCCTGACGGCTGGTTTTCTAAAGGATCCAACTTCTCAGATGTCCTGCTTAAATACTTCAAGGTTTGTGTGTGTGTGTGTACAAAGCATAAGCATTTAAATATGCACGTCGGTCTCCCACTTTTTTTGTTAAGCAGTTTGTGTCTCAACAGAACTATGATAATGGAGACACTCAGTTGGATTCAACAGAATTCCTGAAGTTCATTCAGCATAATGAAACTGCAATAAATGTCACCTCTCCTTATGCTGAGGAGGAGAACAACCGCCTGCTCAGGTCACACACACACACACACACACACACACACACACACACACACACACACACACACACACACACACACACACACACACACATATTCATAACAAAGTCTAATTTTGTGTTATATTGCACATTAGAGTTCAAATGTTTGGGGTCAGTAAGATTTTTTTTTATGTTTTTGAAAGATGCTCATCTGGATTTATTTGATAATATTGTGTAAATCTGTAATATTGTGAAATATTACAATTTAAAAGGACTGTTTTCATTACTTCCGTCTTCAATGTCACATGATCCTTCAGAAATCAGTCTAATATGCTGATTTGGTGCTGTTATCAATGCTCTCAATGCTGCTTAATTATTGCTTCAGGATTCTTTGATGAAAGCTCAAAAGATCAGTATTTATATGAAACAGAAATCTTTCTAACATTATAATTTCTTCACTGTCACCTTTTATCAATTTAACGTGTCCTTGCTGAATAAAAGTATTCATTTCTTTTAAAAAAGAAACCCAAAGCGTTAATTCGCTTCATTAAATTCCTTATATTGGATAACACAAATATAAAGTTTTATGTGTATATCTTTACTAAAGTAGTAACCAAAGATAATTTTAAACACATTTCCTTTGGTGTAAATGGCTTTTACAGTGTATAAAGTGTTCTTTCATTTTAGTTTAGTTTAAAAATGCATCTTTAAAAAGATGCTCACATGCATTCAGACACAACGTTCATAATAGATGTCATATTGACATGCTCTATCATGTTTATTATGTCCTATTGCCCTTGTTGGTTTATCTCCATCTCAGTAATCATGTTTTTTTTATCATTTGACCTACACAAATCAGATAGACACAGTTTGGAGTTGTGAGTTTTATTAAGCTGAATACTGTCTTTATCAGTTTATCACTATCTGTGTCAATACTCTTTACAGCCACTTCTGATAATGTCTTTCTGAAGATTCTGAAAAACTCTGATAACCGATAAATCTCTGGGCTACTCTATAAAACATAATTATTATGACCTCACTGTCCTCTGACAGCTGCACAAAGGAAGTCTTTCTATATGCTCACAATTTGCTCACAGAAGATGACAAGACAAAACAAGGTTTTACAAAACAAAATTCATAAATGCACAGCACAATTCACATTTACAAAATCCGATTCGTAAATTCAAAACACAATTCATTAATGCACAAATAAAAGCATAAATAATTTCCCAAATGCTCGCATTTGTTTTATTTATTTATTATTATTATTTTTTTTTTAGGCTAATCTGGCTCCATATATACAGCTGGATTTACTTTGTGCATTTAGCATTTGAATCGTATTACATTTGAAACATTTTGGCCAATAGGAACAGGCACAAAATCCATCATAAAGTATATGATACAAGTTCTTCGAAAGGTCAATGTCGATACTGATATCTGGAGATGAGGTTGGCAAATGGCCAGTGTATATCAAAATACAGTTTGCAGATTGTATGACAAATGCAGAATTGCTTAAAAGAAATGCTTTATACATTATTTAAGTAAACAGTCTATTACAGTCCAATCTATAACACATTTTAACATGGAAGATCACTGTGGGAAATATTTCATAGTCACTGTAATGCATTGGAATCTGAATTGAATTTAGATCAAATCTATACTCAGCAGAGATCCTTTTTAGTGGCTATAAAGCAGACATACTATCTGACTGCAAACTGATGTTATACTAGCATGTCCCCCCCCCCAATAAATGTATAGTTTTATTCAGCAAGGACTCATTAATGTGATTAAAAGTGACAGTAATGACATTTATAATGTTACAAAATGTTTATTTTTGAAGTTTGTATTCTTCAAATAATCAAACTGTATCAGTTTCCACACCAAAAAAAAAAAAATATATTAAGCAATTTTCAACATTGAAAATAAGAAATGTTTCCTGAGAAGCAAATCAGCATATTATAATGATTTCTAAAGGATCATGTGACACTGAAGACTTCAGAAAATTCTGCTTTTCCATTGCAGTAATAAATTACATTTTAAAATACATAAAAAATAGAAAACAGGTCAATTAAATTGCAATAGTATTTCACAGTATTACTGTATTATTTTTCTTAATCAATTATCAATATAACATCATAACTCTTATCAACCCCTTTTTTGAAACGGTAGTTGTATGTAGGGCATTCTTTAATGTTCTTTACCAGCTTGGAAACAGAAGTAGTGCTGAGATTTTGTTTCTAAAGGGTAACTTGTTCTTGTTCATGTTCTTGTCATATATGTTCGTGTATGATTGTGTACATGGAAATGATTGTAATGCCAACAGAAGGTTATAAGAAAAATATTGCACTGGAGAATGCAATAAAATGGCGATTATGTCCTACAGGAGTCTGTGTGTTGATGCCCTCATTGAGCTGTCTGATGAGAATGCTGACTGGAAACTGAGCTTTGATGAGTTCCTCAACTGCCTCAGGCCTGGATTCAACCCTCCAGAGAGGAGTAAGATCTACCACCACTAAGCCCACTTTCCCTGGCATACTGTAATAACGCATAGTATCATATATAAACAGACCTATATGAACATATAGCCTGTGTTTTTAGAGTGCGCCTTAGAAGATGAGACGTACGAGGATGGTGCTGAGACTCAGGTGGAATGTAACCGCTGTGTTTGTGCCTGCGGGAACTGGGTTTGCACTGCTGTTATTTGTAATGGTGAGTCAAAACTCTGACCTGAGATATTGCTGTGGCTTTTTTTCTGCAAAGGCTGGGATTTGGACAGCAAAGCTGGATAAAATTGGATTTTTTATCGGTGGAATGTGGCCTGACTTTCTGTTTTCTCTCTCTTTCTCTCTACAGGTACAAATAAGTTACATGATCTTGAGGAAATTGAGGGAAATGATCAGGAGATGACGGAAGAGGAGTGGACTCGGAGAGTGGACGAACTTAATAAACATCAGGTTGGTACAGAGTGTAATGCTGGAAGCCTGAGCTCTCAAGTAAATAACATCATGTTCTGCTTAGATGGCATGTGTATTTGTCTGGGTCATTATGGACCTAAAGCAAATAAAATGTGTGACTTTGGAATTGTTTTGCCCCAATAGGAAACTGCGGAGGAGATGAAAGTGGCAACTAAGAAGGTTTGAGGAGTAGTAGAAGAGGAATAATGAACATTTGTCCAGATTTCAGCTTCAATCAACCTGTGTTTGAATGGAAAGAGAAAGTTTCATATTTTCAGTTAGTTTATTATTATATTAATTATTGAAGTTTTCATAGCTGTGTTCTGTTATATTATTTGTTATAGTCTTTTTTTTGGATGGGTGGGGTAATATTATAAGAGAGTATGTATGATCTGTAGTATAAATTACTGCAACCTTTTTGTAACCTTTCACTATACTTTTAATGTTTCTAGGCAGGGGTTCATATTTCACCTTAAAGTTAACAGAAAATATGAAATTATATTTTGTATAAAGACCAGTATGATCAACAAGATGTTTGAATGTATAATAGTAAAATTATACCCCTCCAATTTTGATTATTGTAATATGACAAATATCTGATGTACAGTATAGAATTTACATTGCGTTTGTCAACATAAATTTCTTTTATTCTGTGATAATAACTTTGCATTAATAAGGGGCTGACACAAACAATGTAACATTTTATAAAATAAATAAATAAATCTGAATTAATTCAAAACATACTGCTCAGATTGGTCTGTTTGCTTGTTGTTTTGGCATTTTTCATCTGGTCAGGCTGGGAGACCATTCCAGCTTAAACCAGCTTTTACCATGGAAATCATTTTTTTCTTCATGGAAATACAACAGCTGTTTCACCTCTAACTTCTCTAATTGGTCTATTGTGTTGTGTCTATTGTGTAATAAAACTATAAAGCAATAGTCTTAAAAAAAAACTGGGCCAAGTTTAATCTAGTTATCAAGCATCACAGCTGCCAAATGGGCATGTGTGATTGTGACATGAATATATTGTCATTATTATGTAATCAAATTCATTATTGCTACAGGAATATATAACTAATAAATATGTGTATATAAATATATCAATATAACTATAGGAACTGTTTCGACTACGCCCGGGCATTCTCATGCCAATAAAAAGACGACTGTACCTTAAAGTAAAATGCTTTTTATTGTCTCACCATGTACATGTGGACAATAGATGTATGCTTTATGCATTTAATGCAATAACTAATCTTAAATAAAAGCAGACCTGCTGACTGCCAACAGGTTTTTATGTAAACCACGCACTCAAACTAAACGTGCAGGGTTACATAAGAGACTTATGAGACGGAGCAAACTTGCCTCATGTTTGGATGACCAACCACTGACTGCAGGAGGCGTGACACGCGCATTTCTAGCACAGATAAAACCACCAAAGTCTTCGGTCAGGAGCGCGCATTTCGGACACTTTAATCAAAGGTTATAAGTGTATGGATTATAACTCGAAGCGATACATTTTTAGACTGCTGCACCATTTAAAAAGTGTGATACTTATTCCTATATTATTATTTTACTTTACTAAACAGTCCATATGGCTCGTTTCCCAAGCATGGGCGACAAGTGTGCTGTTTTACATTTATCACGTCTGCATCTGGAAGACTTGAATTTGGATAATCTCGCGGACAGTAAAAGAAAACAAATCCAGCAGCTGCATCTCACTTACAATCGTTTATCGTTTCTTCCACCTTCCGTTTGTTTTCTATCTAACCTGGAATATTTGGATATGAGCAATAATGCGCTCACGGTCATACCAGATGACTTTATGCGACTTACAAACCTAAAGACGTTTGTGGCAAAGAACAATCTTCTGAACGAGTTCTCGTTCCCTAAGGAGTTTGAGTGCATGCAGGTAGAAACTCTGAATATGAGTGGAAACAGTTTTGAGGATATTCCCATACAATTTCTAAAAATGACCACACTTCAGTCCCTGTTACTAGGAGGAAACAGATTAAAGAACATCCCTTCAGAAATAGAGAACCTGATCAGGTATGGGATTGTTTGTTTCTATTGCTTTAGGACAAAATAAGCAGCTTATTAGATCAGTTTTCTACTGTGTGGGAAATGGCTCACAGTCAGCAGCTGTCCTGGGGAACGACGACCCTATATAAAAAGAGATAAGCTATTAGAGAGAGAGATACTGTATCTGTTGAGAGCCAGACAGACTCAGGTCTGACCCGGTGAGAGTTACAAAACTAGACAGTAGTTGAATAAATTCCATGGCCAGGGGCTGGTTAGGGGGCTTTTGGGTAAAATATTAACCAATAGATTGAAAGAACGAAGCTAGGGCCTACTCTTAGACAAATACTTATGACATAACAGACTGTTTACTCTAAAGTTAATGATCTCTGCTTTCATTCATACCTAGAAAGTTAAAATTAGATCTTCCTGTTTCATCATTAAGTTACATTGCTAAATTTTTACTTCTCGGTTTTCCCCCCATTGGCGGGACACTGTTTTTCCTTTGTATGTTACTAATTAAGCTTTTCACATAGGCCTATTAATCTCCACATGGTCTACATAGTTGTTAATATTTTTTAAAGTACATTTGAAAACAGGGACGTTTTTATTCAAGCATTTTATTGGACTAAATTTGGTTCATTCGTGTGCTGACAAGATGAGAAAGCAGTATTTTGGGCAATTATCCAGGAGGAGAAAGACTTTTTTTTGTCAACATGTAGGAGTATACGCTAACAGCTAGCCTCAAAGCTAAAACAAACTAAAAGCTACAAAACTTTGATTTTAATTTCATGGATCTTTAAAGGAATAGTTCACTCAAAAATTAAATTATTTTATGATTTACTCCCCCTCAAGCCATTCTAGGTGTATATGACTTTCTTCTTTCAGCCGAACACAGAGTTATATTAAATAATATCCTGGCTCTTCCCAGCTTTGTAATGGCATTGAATAGTGCCCGAGTTTTTGAAGCTCCAAAAAGCACATCAATCCATCATTAAAGTAATTAATTCGACGCCAATGGGTTAATAAATGCCTTCTGAAGTGAAGCGATGGGTTTTTGTAAGAAAAATATCCATATTTAAAACTTAATACACTACAATCCCTCCGCTGGAACTCGACTCTTTCGTGAACGTGTTACGGCTGTTGCTGGAAGCCAATGATAATAGTTTATAGAGTTTTAAATATGGATATTTTTCGTAAAAAAAAAAAACATTCTTTCAGAAGGCATTTATTAACCCACTGGAGTCGCATGGATTATGGAAACTACGGAACTCGGGCACTATTTAATGACATTACAAAGCTGGGAAAAGCCAGGATATTATTTAATATAACTCTGATTGTGTTCTGCTGAAAGAAGAAAGTCATATACACCTAGGATGGCTTGAGGGTGAGCAAATAATGGGATATTTTTTGAGTGAAGTGAACTATTCCTTTAACTTTTGACCTCTGCTATAGTCTAGAGATGCTGTATTTGGGAGGTAACCTCATCTCCTCCATCCCACCTGAAGTGTCTAACCTCACCAGTCTGAGATACCTGGTTCTGTGTGACAATCGCATCCAAAGCATACCGCCCCAACTCAACAAGTGAGGTTTTTAGTTACTTATTCTCTTACTGTATGTTGTAAAGTCAAAGCAGTGAGGTGATTTAAAAAAAAAAAATTATCATCCGATTTCTCTCCTTGCAGACTACACTCCCTGCTCTCTCTCAGTCTCCACAACAACCTGCTGACCTTCCTCCCTCGTGAGATCCTCAGCCTCGTCCACTTGCAGGAGCTCAGTCTCCGTGGAAATCCTCTTGTTGTGCGCTTTATCAAGGACATGACCTACGACCCTCCATCACTTATAGAGCTAGCAGGACGCACGGTCAAGTCCCAGAACCTTCCGTTCCGCTCGTGGGACCTACCGTCCAATCTGATCCATTATTTAAACCTGGCTAGCGAATGTCCCAACCCAAAGTGTGCAGGTACGGGAGCACAATAAGACTGTATAATCTGTGAAAAAGGGACATATTTACAAAAAAACTGTCTTATCAAAACTAAATATTGCTATATATACCATATACCAAACTATATATACCACTACTTTAAGCCACATAATGCATTGATTAAAGGAATATTCTCGGTTCAGTACCTTTTAAACTTTAGAATTTAGAATTGAAAATTTAGATGACTACAAAAACTTTATTTCATAAATTCAACATTAATCATTATAACTTAACCCTTTATTTTCTTAAAAAAAAGCAAAAACCGACATTACGTTGGGGCACTTATAATGGAAGTGAATGGGACAATTTCTGAGGGGTTTAAAAGCAAAATGTGATTATAATTTTAAAAACGCACTTATATCTATTTCTCTGGTTAACTTGTGTATTATTTGAGCTGTAAAGCTGTTTAACTCATTTTTTTAAGTCGTTTTAACGAGTATTGTCGTTTTGCAATGTCATGGTGACAAAATTGTAAAAATGTATGAAACTTCACACAGAAAAGATAATATGACACTCCAAATGGGATCTTTGCAAAAATAAAATAATCTGACTTTTTCCTCATACGAACGAGAAAAAGTCACAGGCCTCTGCATGCTCATGTGAAACTTTCACGTGTACATGAGACATTTTTTGTGCAGACTCAAAACTTTCTGGTGTTTGCACGAAAAATGTCTCGAAGTTTCACGTAAATGCGCAAACTTTTTGCATAATCACATTTTTTTTCTTGGTCGCATGAGAATGGCTATGGATTTTTTATTTTTGCTGATGTCCCTTTAGGGGCTACATAAGATAAGTGATTTTTTTCCCCATGTTAAAATCATGTTAACTCTTTCCCCGCCATTGACCAAATTTTTTGTCATTGACGGAATTCTCCAATAGAATCTGTCTGCAGCCTGCAAGACTTCAGGTTACGCCCCTTCAAGTTACGCCCACTTCAAAGTAGCTTACCGCAAGAGCGATCGGAGAACAAACGGTTCCTTACGCTTTTGACTTGCTCTTGCACGTGTTTAAAATAGACTGAACATACGCGAGTTGATTAAGATTTCTCTTAGCTGTTCAATAACCGAAACCTTTGAGATGACATCTTCAAAATGCTTGTTTTGTCTATATACAGTAAAGCAAGCTGCAATATGCATTAGTGCCAGGGTATTGATAATGGATGCCAACTCTCACGCATTCGACACTTTTCACAAGCTCTCACGCCACACATCCACATCACAAAGAGGACACTGACACCGACAGACAAGACAGAGCGGCTTACTTTTAATATGAAACAAATTCTCAGCTCTCAGATTCTGTCAATTTTATTATGAAATTCAACCAATAAATACCATTTAGGCGCTTGTAAATGTGACACGACATCACTGTAGCGCCTCAGTTCAAGCGGCACGTGAACCGATAATCTCTAATACTCTTTTACTAGTTAATAGTAAATAAACACAAATGAACAATAGGTACGTTGAAAGATCTGTATTCAACTTAATGAAATATATATATGCGTCATACATAACATTGGTCAATCAGTGTTTTTCACCCGTGGAAAGAAGTCAATAAAACAGCTGGAGAACAATACGTCACATAACCTTACATAGGCTACCTCAGGAAAGCCATTTAATGACCGTAGCACGTTAGTTGGCTAGAAAAATTTGCTATAGAAAGGAGTATTTTTCTAAATATGTGCACTATATTACATATTTTAGGCTGCTACATCATTAAAATATTATAACGTTGTTCTTATAATAAAAAACGCATTATATTTTATATAACAGTGTGGTTCTGTGTGATTTGGACAACTTCCAAGTTACGCCCTTCCCGTTACGCCCCTCTCTTGCAGTCCGCAGGGTTTTCAGTGTTATATGACAGGGGGCGCTATTACGCATCTTTTGAAAGGGTAGAGAATCTCCGGATCAAAACACAGGGGAAAAAATTTGCAGAAACAAGCGATAAAAGTATTGATTATGCACGGTGTAGTCTTTTTCTTAGCAATTTTCGTAGCTTTTTGTTCAAAATGTTGCTTTTTTTTACGAAACTTACTCACATTCAAGTGTTGGTAAAAAAAAAGACTGCATGAAGCTAGAATAAAAAGTTTTTAAAAAACGCTGGCGCTGAAAGAGTTAACGTGCATGTTGTTTGCGTCTTGTGACAACTGAATGAGACATGAAGATTTGTGATTGAAATTTTAAAGTTTACAAATTTGACAGTTTTCTTTGTGTGATAATCCATAGTATGCCACAAATGCAGTTTACTAATGGCGTTATTACTTTATAAGTTGACAAAAAGCTGATTTTTTTTTATCATTGTCTTTAACATTTTGAATATCTGTGCACCCTTGACTCCATATCTCTCTCTTCATGCCCTTCAGGTGTTTATTTCGACTCGTGTGTGAGGCACATCAAGTTTGTGGATTTCTGTGGGAAGTACCGCCTGCCGCTCATGCATTACCTCTGTTCCCCGCAGTGTTCCTCTCCCTGCAGCTCAAACCCACAGAGCGACGCTGAGTCAGAGGAGGAGAACAGTGTCCCCGCAGACAGACTCCAGAGAGTGCTGCTGGGATAGGACAAACCTCCAATCCGTCACAGGACTTCCATTAAACGCTTCATTTCAACATTTAGAAATGTTTTAGTGACTCAACTAAAAAAAGCACTGCATGGCTATATTGTTTAACTGTGATTAAAAGAGGTAGGTTTGAACTGTAACTCAAAGTTTATTGGGTTTAAAGGGACACTTCGTTCAAAAATGAAAATTCTGTCATGTTCTCACCCTAATGCCATTACAAACTCATGTATATATATATTTTTTGATGACTTCAGAAGACTTTTGATACTGTATATAATCAAATGAATGACTAGTTCTTTTATGGTGTTTTTGTGTGTTTTGGAAAGTTCACTGTTTATGTTCCATGGAGGCCAAAAGCAAACTTGTTTGAAATGACATGAGGGTGAGAAACGAGTGGGTGAGAAATTCCTTCTAACGTTGCTCAAGGGGCATCTGAAAACGTTAGCATCTTGCCTAAAACGATATTTCAAGTGGGTCAGCTTGCCACAGACAAAGCCTACTGGCAAATAGAGAAAAAAATGACTGCTTTGCACTTCTGGAAAATGTGATTAATACGTGAACAGTTACTCTTTGACCTCGTCTTTGTATTGACTGTTAATCTGCTCTAACTCTTCTGTCCAAAGGTCAGGTTATGGACTATGATGGCTACTTCACACATTTCGGGAATTTATGTAAAGCTATCATCCATGACACAAATTTGAAAATAGTTACATGCTAAAGAACACTTTTTTTTGTATTTTGTCTTTTTGTCAAAAGTTTGGCTATAGCGAAAAGGTTTTGGATCAGTATTAAGCAGTAGTGTTTACGGTCTCTAAAAGAGCTCATAATGGTCCTAATAACAATAAAACATAGATACTCTACACCTTAATGATAACTTACCTGCTGTGTGTGTTTCTTATCAGCAATAGTCGTCGTTTCAGCCAATCTGACTATAGATCTCATACAGTGATGATAATTTTAACAGTATCGCACAATGTGGATGGCTTTGTCTGAGGGTTTGGGTCAGTCAGTTCACATCAATATCTGACAGTTGCATTTATGGCCAATTTCAATGCACTCTTGAATTCCAGCACCAGACGTGGCTATCACTCTTACTGCAAATAACCGTCTTTTATCACGGTTTACGATCATACAGTGACATGACACAGATTGCGACACCTCTCCATCTCTCTCTGAACTGATTTACAAAATAATTTCAAAGGTAGGATGAGTCAGCAACTTCACAGGTCTGACATTTCAGTGCACATATAAACAATTTTAGATAACTAAATTAAGAAATGGAGTAAATCGGCTCTCCATGCTGTAAAAAATAGGTTTTATCTGGTCCCCCAGTCTGTTAGCTGGTTTTAAAGAGGTTTTGTGCACTCGCCAGATTGGGAGACCAGCAAGCTTTTCAGGAGGAAAGATCCATATTCCATAGCCCATATTTCAAGACTCATGTGGATGGTAAAGAAGAAAAATTGCCTAACCCGACATTGTAGGGTAGACTGAGTACAGTTGAGACACTTTTTGCGTTTTGATTTTTCTCACAAAAATAGATACTGAAAAGAAGTGAATTTCTACATGACATGCCACATGACATTTCATTAGCTTGTAGACTAAGATATTATCAATCAATAATACCAATGAGTAGTTTATATTTTCCACAATTAGCTCATAAAAATAAGGTGCTTTTTGTCTCAACTTTGTCTCAACTGTACCCATATGTGGTACAGTTGAGACAGTACCATGGTACAGTTGAGACACCCATTTTTAATGATGTAAAGGTAACTAAATGTTCATTGCACATATAGCCTAATAGATAAAGACAAATACAGAAAAAAAACAATTGGGCTACATGTTTATTTATTCATCCATTTAAATTCATTCATTTTAATTAAATTAGCACTGGTTAAAATATATAAAACAGGAACAATATATTTAATATATTTATTAATAATACACAGTTTAAATATCACAAATATCAAATTTTATTTTCATTTGCATCCTATGCTGCTGGCTAATTACGACGTTAAACCTGTTATCATAACACTGAACAACTAACAGTGTGTTTCCTAATAGAAATCTATCGGGGGTACAGTTTTTGATAATACCAGTTACGTTTAACAGTCACATAGGATAATAAGCTATTCATTGTGGAGTGTGCATGGTGAAGTGAAAGTCTTATCTTAGAAAAAAAACTTTTGTTGATACCTTCGGATCGGATATGTTTACGTTGTTAAAATTTCCCATGATCAAAGAGGACATTAATACACATGTGCACAGCAAAAATCACAACAAAGTTATTTCAGGTGTCTCAACTGTACTCATGTCTCAACTGTACACAGTCTTACTTTACAGTGTTTCTCAAGAACAAGACTCGAGTCTAATGTAGGCTATAGCTATTAGTGCTCCAGTGAAGATTATGAGTGTATTTTGGATAATGATCTCCATCGAATGTTTTGGTGGAGGTGATTGTCATACTTTCTGTTACTGCGATCCTCTTAAAAAGTAATAAAAATGCAAGTCAGCATGCAGCTTTCAGCGCTCCCTGGTGGTCTAGTGGTTAGGATTCGGCGCTCTCACCGCCGCGGCCCGGGTTCGATTCCCGGTCAGGGAACAAAAGTTTTCTTTCCATTCACTTCAACGTTAAAGTAAGATCTTGCTATCTTCTGAAAATTCAATGTAACGTTAATGTAACGTTACATAAAACCTATTTTTTGTAACGACCAGACCTATTTTTTGTTATCGACCAGATAAAACCTATTTTTTACAGCATGGAGAGCCGATTTACTCCATATATATATATATATATATATATATATATATATATATATATATATATATATATATATATATATATAAACAGTTTATGACCGAAAGTCAAATATCGTGAGGTAGTCATTACCTATAGTCATTTTGAACAACATAGTATATATATATATATATAAGTTATACAAAAGTATTTGCATGTTATATGAGCATTCATAATAATTTTGTTTCTATATGAATTAAAGGAGATTGACAATTAGAAATAAAACAAAACATCTGTAATCTAACAATCGTTTTTCAACTAAAACAATGTATTTATACTACTATAATTATACTCTATTTGGGCCTTAAATGTCTATGTATTAAACCATTTAAAAGATATACGTATTTGTTTATGTATTTGTATGTATTTTTGGAGAATGGCTCTGATAAATTACGAAAGCTTGTCAAATATGCTTGTTAAAGGGATATTTCACCCAAAAATGAAAAGTCTGTCATCATTTACTCACGCTCAAGTTGTTCCAAACCGGTATGAATTTATTTCTCCTGCTGAACACGAAAGAAGATATTTTGAATATGGGTAACCAAACAGTTGATGTTTCATACTTCATTGACTTCCATAGTATGGGGAAAAATGTATCAATAAATTATCAATATTATCAATAACATTATAGAATAATAATGTTAATATCAATAATATTTTCAAATAAACGATCAATTTTATCAATATTATAATATCAATATTTTCTGACAGAATTTTAATTTGTGGGTGAACTATCCCTTTAAACACGTCCAGGCACTTACGCTAATTAATATTCATGAGGCAAACGTAGTTCCTTCCTATGTGCGCAGTGAGTCAACTGCGCAAAGAGCGGAAAAACACAAACATGACACCGTCCGTGAGTTGAACAGACTCCAGGGTTTCTTAGTTTCTATTCCCGCATCATCAAGTAAAACAACTTAAGTTTAACCAAGCTGACCTCAGAAGCACGGAGATTCCCTGTCGTCGTGTTTATTGTGTTGTCAGTGATGTCTGATGGCTGTGAATGATACGGGAGGTGCTGATGCTGAAGAGCCGCCGTCTATGCTGTGGGGTCTGGACCCCGTGTTCTCCGCATATTCCAGACTCTACATTACTGACATCCTGCAGATGAAAGAGTCCAGACAAGTACCTGGTAACGTAAAATACAGCAGTTAACCCTTGGCCCCTTTGCTTCTGTTTATTGGGTGTATCTTTATCTACACATACATAATACTAACTTACTAATAAAGTATTGATAAATAATACCAAAGCATTTTTCTAAATATTTGTTATACTGCAACATAATGTGTTGCATGAGCTACTTGTTTTTTGTTCTGCTGTTTTTAAAATAGATAATGCATAGATATAAGAAGGCCCTGTACATGATGTTTTGTAGGAGTTTATTTCTACAAGAATCACCCACTCTTCCAGGTGGATGTACTGGGGACGGTTGTTTACAAGCGGGAGAGAGACGATTTCTACTGTTATGGAGGTCTGGAAAAACATTATTTTTGCATCATCACCTTTTTTAATGTCATAGAAACATCAACTTTTTAGTTTGGCATTTTATTGAGCTGTATTTTGTGATCAAATAAACTAATCAAATGTTATCATCATCAAAGATTTTATACACATCAAAAATGCATAACCAGTTCTGTTGCAAATGTTTTTGGTTTCTTTATAAACTTGACCACTTGGTCATGTCTTATCTTGCCTTGGGAAGCAAGTGAGCCAGTACTGCCCTTCAAATGTGGGCACGTTGCATCTGGTCTTACTATTGCTTGTCTGTTTTACTTTAACACATAGTGGATGATAGTTCTGGTGTCATAAATTGTCTTTGTTGGAAAGATGACAAATGGAGGGATCAAGGAGAACCGACTAAATGTAAGTTACAAAAACTGTCTTTGACGCTACATTAGTAACATTAACATTTCACATCAATTCAGTACAATTACAGAAATATATATTTTGAATCTACACTACTGTTCACAAATTTGGGGTTAGTAAGATTTTTAATGTTTTTTAAAGCAGTCTCTTATGCTTGCCAAAGCATTTTTTTTTTTTTTATAAAAAATACAGTACAAATATTAATATTGTGAAATATTATTACAATGTAAAATAACTGCTTTGTATTTGAATATGTTCTAAAATGAAATTTATTCCTGTGATATCAAAGCTGTTTTTTCAGCATCATTACTCTAGTCGTCAGTGTCACATGATCCTTCACAAATCATTCTAATAAGCTGATTTGCTGCTCAAGAAACATTTATTATTATTATCAATGTTGAAAACATTGATTAAAAAAAAATAGTAAACAGCGTTGCTGCCTGTTATATTTTTTGTGAGTATCTTAACAATTTTTTTCAGTAATCCCTAATGAATAAAAAGTAAAGGAAAAACAGCATATTACTGTCATTTTTGGTCAATTGCATTCTTTCTGATTATAAGTATTAATATATCTTTTTTTAATTATCTGACCCTAAACTTTTAAACAGTAGTGTGTCAAAGATATTTTTAAAGCCTTAAAAGATGGAAACTCCTATAGTGAAAATAATGTTTTTACTGCTGTAAATATTTAATCAGCAAAAATATTTTTTTCTTAGTACAATCTTTTTAAAATGACTTAATTTTATTTTAAGCAAGCCAGCTGTAGATGTAGAAAATCTGATGCGTAAGGAATATTAATTCAGTAGGTGTACTAATCAAGTGCTAATGTCAATAGGCAGAGATCCTAGCGGATCCTCCAGAGGCTTTAACATTGAAGACGAACTCAAACGGCTGCAGGAGGCTGAAAGGCAGAACACTGAGCTGGAGATCGGAGACGTGCTGAGGGTACGAGGGACTGTCAAAACCTCCAGGGATGCGAGGGAGATCAAGGCCACCTGCTTCTGTAAGTGAAATGTTAAGGGATTTAGATGCACACATAATATGTCTGTTTAATCAGTAAGAGTGAGCTTGTTTGCAGAACACATGGTTATTTTGCTGTAATCATCACTCTGTAGTTCTTGTGTGTGTGTGTGTGTGTGTGTGTGTGTGTGTGCGTTTAGATAAAGTCAGTGACCCTATGATGGCAGTGCAGATCTCGCATATGCTGGAAATGCCTCAGCTGTACAGAAAGTGCTATGATGAGCCGTTCAAGATGCCGAGTGATGACCTGGGCGGGACAGAGTGAGTCACACAGAATGATGGAGGTCTCATTTACATCTGTTATTTTACATGACATCATTTACATCTTACACCTGCAGTGACATTAACCTAATTGTGTTACAGGGAAAAAAAAATGCATGCAGCCCTTTTTGCATATGTGCCCTTTTGCCCTTTATGTGAGATATATGCATGATATAAATATATAATAATAACAAAAATTATATATATATATATATATGTACTTAGGCACGTTAGTATTTCACCCCTAAAAAATGTGTTTAAGCCAGTTATTTATATCTTTTGCTGTAGTGTGTCAGTAAGAAATATCAGTTTACATTTCCAAACATTCCTTTTACCATTAATTGTAATAATCCAGTGAGACTTTTGCATTCACAAGGAGTCTGACAACAGCCGGTATGATCCACACGACACAGAGATCTGATCTCACCATCATCGAGAACAGAAAAAACAGCAAAAAATATAAATAACTGGCTTAAAAACATTTTTTGGGGGTGAAATACTAACATGCCTAAGAATGCCTGCATTTTTTTTGTTCCAAGCTTGGGAACAAAAGCATCTGAAATGTAATGTCTTGATTCAGACCTCAGATTTTAAATTTAGGGCCTACTCGTGAAATACATCAAACATGCTTTCTGTGCTTTTCAATTTTATTTACAGAGCAGGTGGCTCCTCACATTTCCACTATTTGCTGTCTCGGTCAGTTGTCACCCTTAAGGAGTTCCTCTTAGAGAAAGAGGTGGCCAGGTTTCGTCCTTATGATGTCGAGTTCCTCTTACATCCCTTGATCCAAAGTTCTTCAGCAGAACAGGTACTGGGCCTGACCTTGACCTCCATTGTATTCGACAGAGTATGTTTCATGTCTTTCCTTCACTGTCCAGTACCAATAAAGCTGAAAAAATGTCACTATGCAGAAAGATGAATGCACAAGTCTACCAAAGTAAACTGTCCTTGTTCAATGTCACTACTCTTGGCTGGAGTATATCAGGATATAAGAGCCAGTAATAACTTGTGGGCACGGCAGGGAGGATGTGTTGTGCTGTTTGATGGCAGCAGGGAGTGATCGTCTGTAACATTTTATGAGATCCTGCTAGTCTGGAGATTCAAGGACAGCAGCATACGGTGATGAGAAAGAAGTATGCTAATGAGAAGCCTGTCAATATCTTCGTTAGTTATCAAATGAGAACGTACATGAAGTATGTGTTTCATTTAAACATTCTTTATTTGTTAAAAGGAGCTGAAATGGTCATTTTGAATGGTGCATCACAGAAATGTGATTCATTGTTTGGGTGACTCATCATTTAATTTCTTATTTTGCCTGAAGGAATCAGATCAGCCCACAACGGCATTGGCTACGCAAATTCGAAAACTTCTGAAAGAGACCCTGAGCGTCCTCCAGGATGAGGGACAAATATTTCGCAAAATACGGACCCAGGATGAAGTCTACAATGTATGTGCACAGTGCATACACATACAGACACCTCTTAGCAAGTTTGACATCATCATCAGAGAGAGAGAGAGAGAGACAGACAGAGAGAGAGAGACAGAGAGAGAGAGAGTGCGCGCAGCAGTGGTTAATTTTACCTCGGGAGACTCTTAACGAAATTAAAAGGATAATGTGTAATATTCGCTTCCTACACATACTTTCTACTTGTAGGTCTGAATAGGGTTGTACCCTTAGGATTTTAAAAGAGGATTATATTAAAAGTGCCCCTATTATGCTTTTTCAGATATTCCATTTCATGTAGTGTGTAATAAAGCTGCACGATAAATGGAGTTATTGTCTCCCAAAAGAAAAAAAACAACATTCTGAACTGCTTAAAAATGAGTCGTCAGTAATTCCAGTCTTACTTCCGGCACAAAACTACGTAGGTTTGTAACAAATTTGCATAATGCCAACCTATGGCCTTTGGCTGCCTGCAAACAACATCTACTTTGACCCAGGCCTCAAACACTATAGTTGTAGCCGAGGCGTGGTAGAGTTTGGTTTGTGTTGTCGAGAAGATGCTGGTTTCTGTGCTGCGAAATCCACTTTGGATGCACTTCCAAAGGATGAGGACTCAGGCTCGAATTGATACAGACTGGGCAATCTGACCAATCAGAGCAGAGTAGGCTCTCAGAAAGGAGGAGTTTATAGAGACCGGATCATTTATTGGACTGTTTCAGATACTGTGAGAAAGAGGTCATGCTGCAGTGTGTATTATGATCAAATTTAAGTGTTTTTTGAACATGGATGCATGTAAACCTATTGTAGGAGAGCTTCAAAACAAAAATAGCACAATAGGGGCACTTTAACCATAACTAAAATATAATTTCTAAAAATACTTTAGAACCTAATTATTTATTTTTTTTACCTTGGCTGCTTTAGGTAACAGAACAAGACAAAGATTTCCACACAGCGATCAAGGACATTTTACGAGAGGATACCAAACGGGAAAAATGTGAGTCTTTTTTGTTAAATACTAGTTGTGTATG
Organism: Gila orcuttii; assembly: GCA_026230005.1. Taxonomy (NCBI): domain Eukaryota; kingdom Metazoa; phylum Chordata; class Actinopteri; order Cypriniformes; family Leuciscidae; genus Gila; species Gila orcuttii. The sequence goes on along the minus strand of JAPDVR010000002.1, from coordinate 17,066,702 downwards.
CATATAATATTATTATTATTATTATTATTATTATTACACTCAATACTTGATTTTGGTTGGTCAATCACTGCATTTTCGGTTCAAATTATTTTGTATAATGTATAACTATGTAATTGATGGTTGTCCCAGGCTGTCACATAAGACTTTCAATTTGAATCAGTTTTTATTTATTATATATATTTATTCTTCATTATTATTTTATTTTATAATTAAACAGTGTGCTGAGTGGGATCATATACAAGCAGGTGGCCATTATTTCAAAATAAAACCTGATCCAAATATGTGAGTAGAGGACCCTCATGTTGCTTTTTTTTTTTTTTTTTGCAGATGCTGAGAAAGGATGCCATGTCCTACATATTTTGTCCAGCATGAAGCAGCGCTACAGCCAAAACCTGAGTCGAGAGGTGCTGGAAGTTGCTCTGACATTCTTAGAGTGCAATAGTGACATAATAAGCACAACAGAAGCCCACTACATTGTTTTGTAGCATCGTTTTAAAATAATAAGTTAATAAAAATACGAGCAAAGTGTTCATAGCAATCATGAAGAAAGATTGTAAACAGTTACAGAACCCTTTTTAATATAAAATCATTAAAGTTATCTAATGGCTCTTTGTTTCCTTGCATGTTGCTTTTTATGGTTGAATGAAAATATACAGGTATATTTACTTCAACATAATACAGAAGTGGCCTCTTTAATGGGCTAACATAAACATTTGAGATCTCCTGAATATTTTTTACTGTTTAACCTTTACTTTCTGGCACTTTTAAAAATTGGAGCTCGACAGATCTAGTTCCCTTTAGTTATATAGAAAGGAGTGGCCTGGATATTCTTCAAAATAAAACATTTTGTGTTCCAAGGAAGAAAGTCATACAGATTTGGTACAATATGATAATGAGGGCGAGTAAGTGATTCATTTTGGATACAAATGGGTCGTTTAAAACGGTAGTTACACTCAATGGCCATAGGAGGACGCTGTGAGCAAATAGATACGTCACCATCCGCGAGCACATCTGTATCTGTGCGCGTTCAGGTCTATTTATGCTAATTTGCTGTGTGAGTAACGGAAATCACGTCTCACACTGTCCTTGATAATCTTAGATTATGGAATACATTCGCAGCAGACCATATGTTTTTTTTGTTTGTTGTTCCATTTACACTATGCAAAAAAAGCATTCATAATTAAACGTTAATCAAATGACTGTTCATATCTAGCATATGGCATGGTTTTGTTACAGATACTCTATTGCAATGTTTTCCCTCACAAACAAACAATGCATGCTCTGTAAAATCCAGCCATTGTCTCTATTTCGAAGGAAGACAATGATATCAACACAACAGTCGTCCCCCCCCCCCCCCCCCCCCCATGTAGAGGCTCTTAAACTGCAACAGAGTCCTTGTCAAAGAAGCCCATCCCCATTGCCCAAATATCCCAGACCAGTGTGTGCGCGCGCTTCCTGCCGAATGGACTTCGCGGTGAATGCGCCCCACCGGCCTTTATGACGCGCGCCGCTCACGTTTAAGGAGAACCCCCTGACTTCAGCGACACTACTATAGTCCACACAAAGAAGACGCGCTCCTTCCCTTATGACGCGTCGATCCGGATTCAAGAATGACACTCTAGAACGCGTCTCGATTCGAATTCGGCTGGAACGCGGCGGTTCGAGAATCCGCTCTGCGCTGTGAGAGAAATGGATACGAGCATGTTCGTTTCCTGCAGACGGATATAAGTTTTGCCTCATTTATTACTCGATCTTCACATCTACATTACGTCTAAGGGGAATAAACGGACTGATTAAACTGACGGGCCGGGGGGCAAAAATCGTTCGCTTTCATTGTGAAGAAGAACTGCGATTTTATTCGTGCAAACGTCTTCGTGACTGTCCATTTATTCAGTCACTGTCTGATTACCAACGGTGCTTCTGTAGCCTCTGTTTTCACAATGCAGTTTCGGACAGTTTTGGATGTAAAAGTGGTGGATGTGGAGAAGAGGAGGAATCCATCCAAACATTACGTGAGTTGGCTACCTATTCACCTTGCGTCCTTCTCGAACCTGATGCTGAGATAGGCGCAGAAACACGCATCTGGATAATGATAAAAAACATTTCTGCAACATTATAGACACGAATACGTTATGAGCCGATTCTGTTTTGTCCAATAAAAAGTCTGGTACATATATGCATGAGGGTTACAGAGATAAAGAAACGACAAATAAATAAATAAAAGAGAAGAATGACCTCAGATTGAACACTTGGACTCACTATTAATTATATTCACTTAATTTGGCAAATGAATTAGAAGATTTTCATTTATTGTCTGAGACAACCCTTTAGCTATTTAATTATTCAAGCATGAATGACTTTAGATCTACACCATATTATTCATTTTTCAATATTAAAATTCAAATGAAATAAGCCCATCTTTGCAGCAGGTATTATCAGTTGTAGCATGACCAATAACAATCTGATCATTTTTTGTGTGAAAATGGCAAGAAAAAAAGCTATATTGTTTCTAACTCCGTTATGCAAAGAGTTATACATTTTGATCAAATGTTCCAAAACTATATCTTATGAAAAATATTTATGCACCCCACTAGTGATTCTGAGGAACTGATCAATGACGTGCGTGTTTTGATCAGAAGTGATTGAACTTTCTGTCGCACTCCCTTTTCAATCAATTTAGGCTACAACTTCAATGACGGATTTGGGGGTTTAGTGGCTTGAAATAAGTGCCCATATATGGCTGGAGTAGAAGCATATGTATTTCCTTCAAAAGATGCATGGTGGGGTTTGTTTTAAATATTTATGATACCACTTCTTGCAAGCATATGCTAGACGGTATAGGTTAGCTTCAGACTAGTTATAGCCTACATAAATTATAGGCTGGATTTGGGCATTTTTGACATGTAGTCTAATACAAAACCATGCCCCATTCAACGTCATTACAAATTACAGTGCAATTTCAGTGCAAATTGATTTTAAAAGTAGAGTTTGATAATTATTTGTTTTTGTCTTTGGCATGTCCCCCCTTTTCTGTATGACAAGTGTAACTCGTTGTGCAATGATCATGTTCTCCAGCATGATTTTAGAATGAACCCAAAGAGCATCTTGTGGAAGCAAATATATCTGACCTACTGTACAAAGAGTTCACGTGGTTAATGTTACCAATTACCTTATTTTTATTAGTGACATCATAAACCTAAATATTTCTTGATTTTTCATTCCGTTTATGCTACAAATATAAGTTTAACCTGTCATAAAATCGGAGAAACCCAATTTAAACAGTAGCTAGTGAATCAAATATTCGGTCATTCTTAACAACAGTAAATTTTAACATTCAAATCAGCCCTTGATATTCATCAGTGGTTGTGGCTTTTTGTTTTAAAGAGCTTCTTCAACATGGGCCCATTGTCTCTAAGTCTCCCAACCACCGAAAGCTTCAGAACTGTTCTCAGATCGGCGTTAGTGGAACATCCTCCCCCATAACTCTCACTGGAGTCATTTGCTTAGCCATAGATTCACTGCATTCTCTCCCGGGAGAGCGAGACTTTCGGAATATGCACGGCCCCATATCCCACAGGCTTCTACGTTCTCTGGAAAGAGAGTAAAAAAAGAAAGGCAGTTGTTCAGTCTCATTAGTAATGTTTGTCAAACAGCTGGGGTATGCTTTCCTTTCGAGAGAGAGAGATAGAGAAAAGGAGGAGGGGAAATGTGAACCACATGCCCTTGTTTTAATCCCCAGAAGCAACCCGACTTCCTCTCTTTGAATGGAAGCTTGGCTGTATTTAAACCAAGTGCAAAAAACTCTTTTCCTTCACACACAAGACAACGTTCTTTCTGCCCTTTACTTTGATCCGGGATGCATCGGTAGGATGATAAAGAGTGTACTCACAACCGCTTCGGAAAAGAAGCGCAGGTTTGTCATCATTAGTCAGCTGAGAGTTTGAAGTAGAGTAAAAATAGGGGATCATACGATGGAAAATGTCATGCTTCCAGACAGGAAGTGAGCACTGAAACGCTCGTCTGAAGGTGGACAGAATTGGTTCTATTGTGCCTTTGTGGGAATCGTGTGTGTTTGAGATATGTTTTCTCACACACTCACTTCATTAGTGAGCACTGGCTCCCAACAGAGCCCCACATGTCTCAAATGTGTTTGTGTGTGTGAACGTTAGGCGCCGCCTTGAGGCTCTCCCCAGACAATCTGCTGTCTTGTCAGCTTTTGTATGTGACACATTTCCCTAGCTGTTTCCATCTGTTAAATCATAGACCACTACAAAACGTTCATGCCACAACATGCCATGAATCCTGATCGTTTGCCCGGTGTAATGGCTATTAAAACACTGTTATTCAGCACAAAAAGTGACTAAAGCCATGATTGTTACATATCTCTCTCTCTCTCTCTCTCTCTCTCTCTCTCTCTCTCTCTCTCTCTCTCTCTCTCTCTCTCTCTATTTGGTTTAAAAAATAGTTCATACAAAAATTAATCCATCATAAAAGTAATCCAAACGACTCCAGTCACCCTTCATCTGGAACTCGACTCCTTTGTGATTGCATGTACGGCAATTTTTTGGAAGCCAGTGATTATAGATTATAAAGTTTTAAATATGGATATTTTTCTTACAAAAACCCTTCGCTTTAGAAGGCATTTATTAACCCACTACACCTAGAAAGGCTTGAGGGTGAGTAAATTATGGGATAGTTTTGGGTGAAATATTCCTTTAAGGCAATCCATCGTTTTCTTTAAAAAAGGAAGAGAGGCAACTTTTCAATGCAATTAAATTGGGCAAATTTGTGGAGGATTTTAAAGCAGACACATGTCCTTTGATTTTATTACAGGACTTGCCCTAATTCTTCTGTTAAAACTTGTTATTAGAGCTGTAAAGTTGTTCTCTTGGTTTTTATGGTTGTTTTAAGGATGTTGGCGTTACGTTGTCATGACAATGAAGTTGTAAAGTTGCATATAAACTATTGCAAAAAGTTTTTAAAAATGTTTTTGCATTTAAAAATATTTTTGCATTTAAAAATGCTCAAGGCTGTTTTTATGTGATCAAAAATACAGTAAAAACAGGAATGCTGTGAAATATTGTTACAATTTAAAATAACTGTTTTCTATTGTAATATATTTTAAAATGTAATCTATTCCTGTGATGTCAATGCTGAATTTTCAGCATCATTACGCCAGTCTTCAGAGTCACATGATCCTTTAGAAATCATTCTGATTATTATTAATGTTGAAAACAGTCGTACTTTTGTGGAAACCGTGATGCATTTTTTGTTAGTCACGTTTGATCAATTTAATGCATCCTTGATGAATTAAAAGTATTAATTTCTTAAAAAAAAAAAAAGACTGACCCCAAATTTTTGAATAGTAGTGTACACAGAAAAGATTAGTAAGAATTAAAATACATTAAAATACAGCTGTCATGTTAACATGCATATTATTTACGTCTTGTGGCTAAACTATTGAAACGAATGAACGTTTTCAGATTGATCAAACTCACATCCTTTGTAAGTGCCTCAGTAACCCAGATTTTTAGTTTTTGGCTGAACTATGCCTTTAAACAAGCCCCCCCTCCCTCCATATCCCACACATCCTATTCCAGCGCTCACATACATTGATGTACTGATGAATGACTCCTGCTGCATCCTGCCTGTCTTTAATTTCCACGTTTTCATTTCCCCTCCTCTTTGCTTGTTCTTTGTCCAACATGACATCTCGGAGCACTAAAGCTCATTGCTCCTTTCTGTAGAGTTACTGTCTCCCTGCCGCCAGTTGCGAAGCAAATGCTATTGCTTTCAGTGCAGCTTGATTACATCATAGAGAACAAATGATGCCAGAGCTGCTGGTGACAACATGTGTGGGCAGAAAGCGAAGGCCCTGCCACAGTAGAGCAGCCTTCATGGGAAATGGCTTTCTCTCTCACCGTAACTAATGATGGCGTCACCCATAAGGAGAAATGATCCTGCCAAGGGCTTTCCTGGAATACTTTATCAGAATTGTATCATATTTTCTAGTGCATTTGATACATTCTAATGGTTTTCTGTTGTTCAACAGCTGAAGCTTGAATTACGTGAACTAATGATGTGTTTGTTTATAATGCTTTGTTTAGCTTTTTATTGTCTGGGACACTGGGTCTGGCTCTCTCAAAGGGCTCTATGATGAAAGATGAGATTGTTGAGGGGGTTTGAAAGGCCACGTAGGTGTAATGGAGCTGAAAAATAGCAGTAAGATGTTCCTTCTCTGACGGGTTTGTCTACACACCACCAGTTACAACATTCTGTAGACACGTAAGATCTTGCGGAGGCGACTGACTGTTCGCTCCTAGTTTAAGTGTCTGACTTCAAATAGTAATAATCAGAATTCAGCTGATGATATTTGGCTGTTTTCAGATTATCGGTTTGTTACAGTTCATACATTTAAACATCCTTATTAGAGGACAATTAGACCTTCAGATTGACTCCATAGCAGCTTTCATTGGCCAAGGACTGCCCAGAGGTGGTCTTTCATGTAAAGCAACCAATCACAGGCCGTTTTGTTCCACGTCATGTTTAGGGATGTAAAAATGTAACGCCGATGTCCCTACAATAACAGACCGGTGTGTAAAACTCTTGGACTTATTTTAAAGAGTCTATGGCGCAAACTTAACCTACTTCACATACTTTTGAAAATACAGCGTTTAGTTAATCCTGATATGCTCTCATTGTCACAGTTGTAAACACTTTTTTTTTTTTACAATAAACACACACTATATTAAAGCATAATTAAACATTGTTATTTAAATGCTAGCAATTCGCCACATCCTTTTATAACAGCCTCTTTGCACCCATTTCTACGGAGCCCTGCACATGACATGCAGGGGAAAAATTTGTATCTTGGCTCCAAATCTACAGTTCGTTCCCATGACTTACTAATATGTAAACATGTTTAAATTCGTTCCCTCATTTTAAGTATATTGTGTGACGTCACTGACACAGTCACCCTTCATCTGGAATTCAACTCATTTGTGATTGCATATACGGCCATTGTTAGAAGCCAGTGATTATAGATTATACATTTTTAAATATAGATATTTTTCTTACAAAAACATTTCGCTTTAGAAGGCATTTATTATCCCACTGGAGTTGTATGGATTACTTTTATAATGGATGGATGCGCTTTTTTGAGCTTCATAATCTTGGGTAATATTCAGTGGCATTACAAAGCTGGGAAGAGCCAGGATATTTAATTTAACTCTTGATTGTGTTCGGCTGAAAGAAGAAAGTCATATACACCTAGAAAGGCTTGAGGGTGAGTAAATTATGGGATATTTTTGGGTGAAATATTCCTTTAAGGCAATCCATCATTTTCTTTAAAAAAGGAAGAAAGGTAACTTTTCAATGCAATTAAATTGTGCCAATTTGTGGAGGATTTTAAAGCAGACACATTGATTTTATTAAAGGACTTGCCCTAATTCTTCTGCTGAAACGTGTGTATTATTAGAGCTGTCAAGTTGTTCTCTTGGTTTTATGGTTGTTTTAAGGATGTAGGCGTTATGTTGTCATGACAATGAAGTTGTAAAATTGTTACTGACTTACTTGATTTACTAATATGTAAACATGTTTAAATTCGTTCCCTCATTTTAAGTAAACTGTGTGACGCCAGTGACGATATAATAATTTATTCCCTCGTTTTAAGGATATCTTGAGCACGATAATTTGTTCCCTCATTTTACTAAATCGTGGCCACATTGTAATAATTCGTTCCGTTACTTTAGTTTAATCAAAACGAGGGAACAAATTAGTTCAATGTGGCCCCGGTTTTCTAAATTGAGGGAACAAATTCTAATTCATGGCCACGATTGAACTAAAACGAGAGTATATATATATTATATATATATTTTTGTCCGCATGTCTTGTGCGGGGATGAATGAAATGAAACAATCAGGAATAAAGTTCATTCTTTTTGTGCTACACCCAACACAATATTTGATGCACAATTGTGGCCAAAGGTTGTGACGCTGACAGGTTTATGTGTACGCTGAGTTGACACTTTTTCATCTGCACTTCTTCAGGAAACATGGTCAACTCTAGTTCCACTTCCTGTACAGCATCCCTTTCCGGAAGCTGGAATGTGCTTTGTATGTAGGTATCGGGGTGAAAGGGGTGAAGAGGGGTGACCAGTGACACCAGCAAACTGGAAATGGAAAACTGGAAAAACAAAATGCAAAGGAAGTGAGAGAATGAGTGTCAAATAGGTTTATGTTGTTTGGATCATTGTTGATCACAGTGCTCAGAGAGGACGTTCAGAAACCTATACCTTTCATCTTTTGCTCTCTCTGCCTTGATTTAATTAATGATTTACAAGATTATCACTTCCTGGGGGAGATTCCCTTTCCAGAATCCCATTACCAGTGGTCTCGGCTGCAGTTACGCAGCTTAACTGCGCAGTAAATGCTCACCCCTTGAGACCTAAAGCTATTGCCAAAGTTGCTGTGATAGTTTGTGGGTCTTTGTTTGGGTCAGTGTTGTTGTTTGGGAAAATGTATATTTCTGCTATAGAAAAGAATGCTTTTTTTTCTAAATATGCATCTGTCACAGGTTTCAACAACTATTTTGTTGGAAATTTGTAGTATAAAGGGTTAAATGTAGATACAATTATCTGGAACTTTTCACCACCACACAAAAAAGGCATTTCTTACTTAGTATTTTTGTGTTGTTTCTTGTCCAAATATCTAAAAAATCTTAAATCAAGATGCGTTTACTAGACAAGTAAAATGACATAAGATTTTGTTTGGTTTTCTAAAAAAAAAAAAAAAACAACAAAAAAAATCTCATTAAGTGAGTTTTTTTGCTTAAAACAAGCAAAATCATCAAAATCTCACTTAATTTAGATCCTAGACTAGAGACATAATATATTTAGCCATTTTACTTGAATAGCAAATGCATCTCGATTTTAGTTTTTAATTTAATTTGAGATATTTTAGATATTTGGACTGGAAACAAAACAGATTTTTTTTTTTTTTTTTTTTTTTTTGCAGTGTGGGCAGTTTGTCTGTGAATCTAATCCATTTTTTTGTACATTTATTTGAGTACACAAATGAAATGGCATTCTCAACCCATTTTACCTTTTAATGTGAATGATATTTGGGTGGAATTAGATTTTTATTCATTGGGCACTGAAACATTGTCTGCACCCGTTCTCCTTAGTCCCTGATTAGTTTACCTTCCTCCACCAGCACCCTCCTTACTCTGTGTATTTATACTCCCCGTTCTGTTCATCCTTTGTCAGTTATTGAATGTGGTCACGCTATATGTGTTACTCACCAGTAAACTTTAATGTTATTTGGATCCTGCATCATTCGTCTTCCTTCCACGGCAAGTTCGTGACAGAACAACTGACCCTCTAAGTGAGTATTTAATTACAAGAAGATGGACTCACCCGCACTGCACCTCCTTCTTCGCCCGGAGAACCGACGGTGGCTGGGGTATCCAGCCATGATGCTCCAGAATGGTGAACTCTCTCTCACCACTCGTGAGCCCGAGGCATCCACGGAGAAGATCGAAGCCGGAGCTTGGGCAGGCGGATCAGTCCATCGCAGAGCCAGGAGTGGACATAGACCTAATAGACCTGTGGTCGGCGGATCCTATTCCCACCCAAGTCCCCATCCTTGTATCATCAGTCTCTTTACCGGTTCCATCCGGAGACCTTCTTCTGCCCTCTTCCTACTCCAGCATCCTGAGCCCATCTCCATCGCTGGTTTCGGCCAGTCCATTGGATCCGTCGGCACCACTAGTGTCATCAAACTCCTCTGCTCTGCCACCGCCGCTAGCTTTGTGCAGCTCACCTGCCTTGCCTCGGGCCTCTCCAACACCATTGCGGCGTAAAGGAGACTCCCCAGCTACGCATCAGGCCTCCGGGCCCACGTCTCCACCTCAGCCCGTCAACCCGTCACCTGCACCTTGCCTCACCGCCGCGGCCCGGCTGCCCGGAGACTCTGCTGGGTTCCATCGGGACTCCAGGTCGGCCTTCAGCGGTCAATGCCCAGCTGCTGACACGGACTTCCGGGGTTCTGGCGATGCCTGCACCCCTACGTCATCATCGGACTCCTCCCTTCCTCTGGCTTCGCTGTCGCCCTCTCTCACTGCATCATCGCCCCGGTCAGCCGGATCCCCGTCAACTCCTCAGTCCCGTGAGTCAGCGGCTGGGCTCCAGGCTTCCAGCGCTTCAGAGTCGCCCCGGTCTGTCAGCCTCTCTACTACGCCGGTTCCTACCTTCACCACGATTTATCCTCCGTTGTCCGGACCCTGGATTCTGCCTAACCCGTCACTCAGGCCTCCACCCTGGCTCCTCCCACCTTCAGCTCCACCATTCCACCGACTCCTCAATGTCATCACCATCCATCACCATCTCCACGCCCTCCACCTAAACCTCCGCCTCATCTCCACACCCCCTTCTGTCGTCATCACGGCGCGAGGACGCCCCTACCCGAGAAGGGCGTAATGTCACTATGATGTCATGTATTGTCTGCACCTGTTCTCATTAGTCCCTGATTAGTTTACCTTCCTCCACCTGTGCCTGTTTAGCTCCCTCTTCACTCTGTGTATTTATACTCCCCGTTCTGTTCATCATTTGTCAGTCATTGAATGTGGTAACGCCATGTATTACTCACCAGTAAACTTTAATGTTATTTTGGATCCTGCATTCGTCTTCCTTCCACGGCAAGTTCGTGACACATGTTCTCTATATATTTGACAAATGGTTCAGTGTTGGGTTTTTAATGAAAGATTGCATTTTATTATATTAATTTATTATTAAAATAATAAATAGATTTTTTTTGTAATTGCTATTTAATCTATCTTAAGTAATTTATTTTTGTAATTTAATTTTTTAATGCGCACCAATGAATTTTTCACAACAGTACCAGATACTCAAGCAGGTGTTGATTATGAGAACTGGCTCCTCACCTCATTTAAGGGATCTACCACTTCTAAAATTCTAACTTAACTTAAAGGGATAGTTCACCCAAAAATGAAAATTCTGTCAGTATTTACTTACCCTCATGTTGTTCCAACCCCGTAAGACCTTCGTTCATCTTCGGAACACGAATTAAGATATTTTTGATGAAATCTGAGATCTGGATCACTCCTCCATACTCCTCCATAGGCTTCAAAAGGATTGAAACTTGCCGGCCTCGAAAAGTTATTAAAGATATCGTTAAAATAGTCCAAGTGACTACAGTGGCTCAATCTTAAGTTTATCAAGCGACGAGAATACTTTTCAAAACAAAAACAAACAAAAATAACGACTTTATTTCAACTATTCATTTCCTTCTCTGTTGGCCTCTAGTCAGTTAACTTAGTGTAATAGCGTAGAGCTACGTCACACGTAGGCTCACTATTGGCCGACGCTGGTCATGTGTGTGATGCGTGTGACGTACAACAACAGAAGCTTACGCTATTACACTAGTGAACTGACTCAAGGCCGACAGAGATGGAAATGAATATTTGAAATAAAGTCGTTATTTTTGTTTTTTTGCGCACAAAAAGTATTCTCGTCGTTTGATAAACTTAAGATTGAGCCACTGTAGTCACTTGGACTATTTTAACGATGTCTGTAATAACTTTTCGGGGCCTGCAAGTTTAATCCCTCAAGAAGCCTATGGACTAGTATGGAGGAGTGATCCAGCTCTCAGATTTCATCAAAAATATCTTAATTCGTGTTCCGAAGATGAACGAAGGTCTTACGGGGTTGGAACAACATGAGGGTGAGTAAATACTGACAGAATTTTCATTTTTGGGTGAACTAACCCTTTAACCCCTATAAGCATATGCATTCATTTCATGTCTGGAAAAAAAGTTTGAAAGATCTTAAACTACTTGCTCAGCATCACAAGTTTGTACTGTATAACCAGTTGAATGAAATGCCATTTTGTGGCTATGAATGGACTATGGTTGGAATTATGGTAGATGGATAATCTTTTATGTGTCTCTTGAAATAGTATCTTTAGGCGGGGTTGACTTCAGTGGTGAGGCCTGTACTTTTAAGCCCCACCAAGACTTAAAGCTTAAACACTCCTCATCCTTTTCTTTAAGACAAATCTGAAGACAAGACGACTGCTTTTCAGTAAGTTTCTTTGGCTTTACTTTTCGTTGTCTATTCGAAAAGCTGCAAGCACTTGTTATTTAGAAATATGTTCTTCGGTTGGATATGCTAAAGTCTGTTGATATTAATTCAATGCATGATTATAAGGAAAGCTTTGGTTTTTGATGAAATGCAGAGTTTTGCCTTCTAAGACACCTCCTGTTCCTGTGATCAGAGTGTTTGGGCTGACATTTATTTATTTTTTAATATTTATGTAAAAAATGTGTACGGCCAAACCTTTGAAAGTTTAGCTGAAGTTTTTAATCAGTGGATGATGTGCTTTGTCTGCTGCAATACTTTGAAGATTATTGTTGATTCTGCAGGTATTGAATTGCTTGAAGAGAGCTTTTGTGTGGCATCTCTGCATCTCATTGGAAACAGAATGAGGGTTTTCTTCTCTCAAATGATGAGATAGAATGTAGACTAAATGGTTGAATGTGCTCTTTTGCTCATATACATGTATTCAGTTTCTTTTTGGCCATATATTTTGTCTTAATCTTGTTCTCTGACTCTGTCACCGGATAATTATTTAGGAGAGGAAGGTCTCCATTGTGTTACGTCTGTTCCTTTCTGTCTAAGAGGTTTGAAGAACAATTGAAACCAGGACCCTTTGTTGCATTTTTTTCTACAACATCAATGGATATAATCAAATCCCATGTTGGAGAATAGATTTTACCGGCAAAAGGCTCTTTTTAGCACTGTTTTTAAAGTGTCCCTATTATGCTTTTTCAGATATTCCATTTCATTTAGTGTGTTATATAGCTGTTTATGAATGTAAAACGTCTGCAAAATTTTAAAGATCAAAGTCCACGATAAATAAAGTTATTGACTCCCAAAATAAATAATCTATTCTGAACTGCCGAAACGAGCCGGCAGTAATTCCTGTTTTACTTCCGTAACTTACATATGTAACAATGTAACACATTTGCATAACGCCCACCCATGATCTTTAATGGCTGTCTGCAAACAACGTCTACTTTGACATACCTTCAAATAATGTAGCTGGTTCGTGTTGTGTACATGTCGAGAAGACGCTGTTTTCTGCTCTGCAAAAGCAAATTCCTTTGTAAACTCTTTCAAAGGATGAGGATGTGAAGAGTCAGGGGTTAAAATTACCACAGCAATACAACAGCAGTAGCGTATAACCTTTTGACGATTGCTTCTCAAATCTCTGTGAGGTCTAAATGAGGTTTACAAAACACTTATCCATTAAAGATACCCACATTATTTGGACCAACTTGCTCCTCAGGATCACAACCTGTAAGTATGATTAATTATTGATGTATATATTTTCTACCGGGTGTTCAAAATACGTAGTTTTGTGTTTTATATTGTGTAGGTCTCCAGTTAACCGGCTAACTCTTGTTATTAATGTCTTAATGAAATACTTCTGCTAACAGTGGCGGTTCTAGAGGGGGGGCCAGGGGGGCCCGGTGCCCCTGTGACAACAAGCTTGGCCCCCCTAAATGTGCAGCAAGAGTGCCGTTTTCCCGTGCACAATTGCAACTGTGATATTGATGTTATACAACAGTTAAATTAACAATAAGTTAACATTGGGAGTTACTTTTTAGACACAATATTGTCAATATTGTTTGTTTTCCCTTTATTTCGCCGACTAGAATTTCAAAATGAAATCGTAGCAGAGTCTCAATGCAACAGACAGCGATGATTTATTGACTGAAATCCGCGTTTTGAAGGAATCACTTGCTCCTTTCCCGAATGAATCAGCCGTTTGAACAAATCGGTTGAATGAATGAATCCCTCAACTCACTTATTAAGACTGTGACTTGCCGCCGCCTACTGGAGGTTTTAGTTTCATATTTAAAGTACCCTTTAATTAAAGCGTTAAAATTAGAAATCATTTCATATTTAAATATTGATTTAAAAAAAAATCTCATAGCTTTATTTATGCAATTGTAAATGGAGTGTAAATATTAATGCCGCTTCTGTGTCACCTCTAGACTGCACTGCAAAGATGGATTTTGATTGAATGAATGAATTTGACTGGTAACAGTGGTACTGTATAATTATTGTATAATTAAGTATTATTGTATAAATAAGTATAATTACTGAATAATTTGAATGTTAGTATTTGACATAAAAGGTGATTCATAACTCTAAATAAGTTTAGAAAGAATGTCCATATATAGGTGAAAATGCCCCTGGAAATCAATTTAAGGTGGCAAATTAAATTAATTAAAAAATTAATTTCGGTCCCTGCTGTTAACTGACCACTGCATAGAATATTAAAAAATATGAATATCTTTGTGAGTCTGCTGTCAACAACAGGCCTAAACCAGCCATGGCAACAAAACATTGAAAATATTGAGATATATTTTTGTCAACATTGCACACCCCTAATGTACGGTATGAATTTTGATTTCTTCAGGTCTTAAAAAGCCTTAAATTTGACTTTAAAAAGTGTGCAGGAACCCTGTAAACGGATAGACATAGTAGTCAGTTATTTTCAGTAAATTAATTAATAAGCTTCTTGGTCCCCATTGCTTTTGCTCTATAGTTCTCACCAAAATGAAGAGAAAGAAGGACATCATGTCAATTACAGTTACTGTGACTAATACTGAATATGTAATGCAAATGTAAAAATATAATGGAAATGCAAATACATTGTTGAATGATTATAAACATGGTATTTTGCCTGTTAATGCCTGCAGTGCAGAAAATGATATGAAAACAATAAGGTCTATATGTAACTGGCCCCTCTAACAGTACAACTGGCCCCAGCTTGGCCCCCCCAGTTGAAATGGTCTAGAACCGCCACTGTCTGCTAATCAATTGTGGGTCACTATTACCTAAAATTGTGTCTATTAATTCTGATTGTCAGTTGTTCTTACTACTTTGAGTAATGATAAAAGATGGAGCAATTTGTTTGTTTTACAAACTTTAATGTTACATTACTGTCATTGAAATTAGTATTCGGCTAACATATGCACTGTTGTTGATACAGTTAATGATGCAGTTCCTAGGTGTGCACTGCAATAAATTAGCAATATACACATCGTTTTGTTGATGGATATGCACTTGTTAATGCTGATGGTGAGGAATTACAGTTGCATCATAAACAACAAACTGAGTAGTGTATCAGTGAGAAACGACCATCTCAAGTCGTCCTTGCGATAGAGGTTGGGGTTAAATAACTACTGTAGTTCTTCCAATGTTTTATCATCTGACTCGCGCTCGAATTGATATGGTAAAATTGACGCCATTGTTACTGTCTTTACACTGTGTACAATCATTGAAGATTGAGGAAGCCTCTGGAGCTGAAGTTCTGAAGTTATGGTAATACCTTATAGTGTGGTGTGACATCAGAACCCGAAAGACTGATTCGCTGCTGGTTCCTTACGAGATTTTCCTATGGGGTTTTATAATATGTTTTTTTGATTTATGTGTAAAATAAAGCCTATGGTAAACATAAATTGACTATACGTTGACGTTTTGTTCTAAAACATAAATTACACACACCCATAGTGAAAACCATAGTTCCAATGAACATTCGCAAACAGCGAATGTCCAACTTACGAGGAGCTGTGGTTAGAAGAATAGTTTCTTGTTAAAATAATGTGGACGCAATTTTCAAAAACACACTACTAATGCAACTCAACCAGTTCTCGGGACACTTGGGAACTGAGTCAGTGTAATGGACAGGATAGAAAACGTTGTACTGTTGTAGCTTGCACGGTTTTATTAGCATTGTTTAGTCAAAAACCTTCGGACATTTTCCATTTTAGAAAATGTAAAGGTCAGAAAGATTGTGAACATAGTTTTGTTTAGAAATTTTGCTCGTGGTGGATTTTCTGTTGGCTTAGTCGGTGCTGTTCCAGTGCTATTTTTGCTCTCTGTGACACTGAATTTACGCTTGATATTTTGGGCATGGGTTTTCAGCAGTCCTGTTTTCCACTGTGGTTACCATGAGGATGGTCCCATCAGCCAATCAAGACAAAGATTTGATGAGTTTGGATCTTACACAAGCACACAGACATGATTGAGGCTGCTCTCTGTGGTGAAATTACAAATTACAGTTGAGCAAGGAAGGGCAGAATCAGCAACCAAACATGCCAGTCCGGTCAGAGGTCTTTAAATAACTCAAACACCCAGACACGCACACACATATGCATACATGGAGTATCTTTTTAGCACATGCTTTCAAAGAAAGGCTCTCATGGACTCTCTCTCACACATTCACACACTTTTCCAGGCACGCGGTGTGTGATAAGCATGTATCTGTTTGGATAGCTGCACACACACACTGTGGGAAACAGCGTGAGGTGGTTTAGCCAAGGCCGATTCCCAGCATTCAACTAACAGAGGGGGCACTTTAACCTGGCAGAATGCAGATATTCACAAGCATGTAAGCCGTCTGTCTCTGTCTCTCCCTCTCTCTGCCACAAACATTTGCCTGTTTCATATGATAGCAGTCATGTTTTATTACACACAGAAAAGCTGATGTCTCTTTCCACTTTATGGCCCATAGGGTTGGGTATCGGTTGGGTTCTCTTACGAGAGTATCTCTCGTACTGCGTAATATCTTACGCTATCGGGAAAACCTCTTTTCCACGAGATATTGAAGCCAAAAATTATCTTTAATTTTGAATTAATGTAAAACGCTGTGCAGCAGCATGCAGACATAGGCAGGACAGCTCGCGCGCCTATTGGCTGCCCTGCGGCAACAGCAGCAGCCTATCGAGAGAGGCGCTGCGTGACACATATCCAATGGGGGCATTTCGCGCCCATTTCGTCACGTCCCGCCAGAAAAGGCGTGGTCTCGCCCTGTAAATATTGCTCGATAAGGCTGGTACACTGATTTTCATCTCTTCAGCGAAGCATCACGCATCGCTGGATCCGGAGCGAGAAGCCACGCCGTCTGAGAAAAAGCACACAGCGGGACGAGCCATTGAGTCTGAAGTCGCTGGCATCGCCGCCTTTAGCCGCCGTACCTGCTACGCTTTCCGGCGTTATATCCTTTTCAAACTGTGTGTGTGTGTTCGCCGCTGCGACACACATTTTTTCACTGTCTCTCTCTCTCTCTCTGCTAAAAGAGCTGCGTCTTTTTCAAGATGCAAAGATCCTGCGGCTCGTGCCGAGCCACACTCAGTAAGCCAAATAAAAATTTAGCCGATAAAAATTTAGTCTCGCCGCAGCCAGACTTACACCCAAACTTTTCACTCGTTCAGTTCCGAGAAAATGCGACTGTTCCAGTGTATTTTGCATTAAACAAGCCGGTACCATGGCCCGCTTGCCTGCACACAAATGCCGTTTCCACGGCGACCCAGAAAAATCATGTAAGCAGTGTATTTTCAGGTATTCCGGCCACAGCCGATGGTGTTATGAGTATATTAAAAATGCCACAGCCCAGTGTACATTTCTACACACAAACACAGCCCGCCAAAGTGCAGGGCTCGCACAAATGAGTTCGACTCATGTCAATTGTGCATTAATTATAGTGAATGAGCCCACAACCCAGTGCCCACAAACACTACACACTGCATGTGCCACGTTTTCTGTAAAAGAAACCAACACACATACAGTCAGCTAAGGCCCACGGTGTTTAAGTCACGCCGTGGCCAGACTCTACTGAAACTTCTCGCTCGTTCAGTTCCAAACAATGTGACTGTTCCAGTGTATTTTGCAGTAAACAAGCTGGTACCACAGCCCGCTTGCCTGCACACAAACGCCAGTTTTAAGGCAACCCAGATAAATCCCAAAAAGAGTGTATTTTCTGGAATTCCAACCACGGCCGATGGTGTTATGAGTGTTGTAAGAATGCCCACGTCCACAACCCGTCAGAGAGAAGCTGAGCGCGGTCGGGCTGCCCGCTGTGATCAGCGCACCCTCCGCCTCGCACACTACAAACACAGTGTCTATTTCTCAGCACACCGGAGCTCTCCGGCCGCCGCTATACCGCGGCCAGAGCCCAGATTTCATTCTACCTCTAGCTATTCATGCAGATGCGTGGGCAAAGCTTCCCGGGGTATCAGAATGGGTGCTGAACACTATAAAAAGAGGCTATTCGCTGCAGTTCGCTCGACGAAGTATCTCATCTACTTTGAGACGAGATAGCGAAACTACTGAGCAAAGGGGCTATAGAACCTTTATCTCAGGCTCAGAGCGAAGGGGGTCTATACAGCAGGTATTTTCTGGTACCGAAAAAAGACGGGGGTCTCAGACCCATTCTAGATCTGCGACGGCTGAACAAAACGCTCACGAAGCGCCAGTTCAGAATGATTACAACCAGGAAGATCCTCGCGCAAGTGCGCCAAGGAGACTGGTTCATGTCAATAGATCTGAAGGACGCTTATTTTCAAATACAAATAGCGTTATGTCACAGGCAATTCTTGAGATTCGCCTTCGAGGGCCAGGCATACCAATACAAAGTCCTGCCGTTCGGCCTGTCCCTGGCACCCCGTACTTTTACGAAGTGCATGGACGCGGCTCTCGCACCCCTGAGACTTCAGGTCATGCGAATTTTGAACTACTTGGACTTGAACTACCGCTGGTCGGTTTTGCCTCCGGGTCGATCTGAAATGCGTCTCAGCTTTGGAGCCTTGGAAGAAAACCGACTGGTACCAGTCAGGTGTGAGTCTGGGGACATTCCTTTGAGCGTGAAGGCGGTGTCCACGGACGCCTCCACCTCGGGATGGGGAGCTCTGCTCGAGGGCAGACCATTCTTTGGCCAGTGGTCAGAACGGGAAAAGCTCCTACATATAAACTGTCTGGAAATGATGGCAGTCGACAACGCGCTGCGGCGCTTCTGTCCCCAGATAAGGGGTCACCACGTCTTGGTCCGGTCGGACAACATGTCAGTGGTGGCGTACATAAATTGCCAGGGCGGCATCAAGTCCCGAAACCTTTACAGGCTAACAGAGTGCCTCCTGGTCTGGGCTCAGCACAACCTGCTTTCACTGAGAGCAGCGCATGAATCTGGGACCAGACAGGCTGTCCAGAGACAATGTCCCAGCAGGGGAATGGTCGCTGCACCCGCAGACGATCCAACTGCTGTGGGAGACATTCGGCAGAGCGCAGGTGGACCTGTTCGCGTCCCACGAGAACGCTCACTGTCCGAAATATTTCTCCAAGAGCAAGGACGCGCTGGCCCACGTTTGGCCCCGCTGTCCCCTCTATGCTTTTCCCCCCATCTCGCTCCTGCCTCAAGTGCTGGAACGGATCAGGGAAAATGGATGCCTAGTGCTGCTTGTGGCTCCGCTCTGGACAAACCAGGCGTGGTTTCCAGTCCTGATGCGGCTGACCAGCACTGCCCCGTGGCCAATACCATTGAGGAGAGACCTCCTCTCCCAGGCCAAGGGCTCGATTTGGCATCCTCGCCCGCAACTATGGTCCCTACACGCATGGGCCATCAACGGGTACCCGCTATCCTCCCGGAGGGAGTGCTAAACACGATCACGCAGGCAAGGGCCCCGTCTACAAGACGGCTCTACTCCTCGAAATGGTCTGTTCTCTGCCTGGTGTCAGGCTCAGGGCTTTTCACCCGTAGACTGCGGGGTCACGGAAGTACTTTCCTTCCTTCAAGAGCTGCTGGATAAGGGCAGGACCCCATCCACGCTCAAAGTGTACGTGGCGGCTATAGCAACGTTTACAAAACCTCACTGGGGAAGAACGACCTAGTCGTGCGATTCCTCAAGGGAGCTCGGTGATTGAACCCTCCTAGACCTCCTTCAGTCCCGGTGTGGGACCTTTCTACGGTTTTGGAAGCCATGAAAGGTGCCCCGTTCGAGCCAATCCATTTGTCAGACATGAAGCATCTGTCTTTCAAAACGGTGTTTCTTTTGGCTCTCGCTTCAGTGAAGCGCATAGGGGACTTACAAGCGCTTTCAGTAAGCACATCATGTATGGAGTTTGGGCCTAATGACTCAAAAGTCATACTCAAACCGAGGCACGGGTACATGCCCAAATCCCTCAACACACCGTTCAGGGCCCAGGTGATTTCCCTGTGCGCTCTCTCGGTTCAAGATGAGGAGGAGGATGCGAGTCCTCTGTTGAGTGAACCTATGAAAGAGAACGTCTCTGGTTACTGGTGTAACCTGTGTTCTCTGAATAGGGAACGAGACGCTTCGTTCGCTGCCAAGCTCCTCGCGCTGCCAACAAGCTTCCTATTTCGGCAGAGAAATCTGAGGAGCAGATGGCGCACGCGCCAATATAATATGACGACGTAAGAGCGTCGAGGCGGCGCCCGCGCCATCAGCCAATGGATTGGAGTGATTCTATATGGGCTTCAGACAATCGGCACACCCAGAGGGCGTCTGACCCGTAATTTTACATGTGAAATGCAGCCAAACCTTGGAGTGTTTTGCCTTCAGCATCTTCATTAATTCCCTCGCTATCAGTTCAACAAGTGTGCCGAGTAGCAGCACTGACATCACGCAAGTTGACGCCGGAACATTACGGTAAAAAAAGTCAGGCACCGAAATTTTCGTTCTTATTCGGTCTCGTCTCGTTACTACCGTTTACGTCGGAACCGGTTCCCTATTGGCACCGCGTTTCGGTACCCAACCCTAATGGCCCTAATGGCCTAATGACGTAATCTTTGATACACGACCGACTATGCTGCTTGTCTAATAATTGAACCCAGACTTAATTGTGCCAAACATACTGTGAAATAGAAAAACTTGCGGTATCTGCTATTTACAATAGTTACTGCAGTTACTGTAACTGCAATTATTTTCCCTTTGATCCTAGGGTTGTTAGGGTGTTGCAATTTGGTTACTAGGGTGTTCAAGGTGATTGCTAGGGCTTTACTAGGTTCAATACTTGTTGCCACAATGCTAGGTTTCTCAGTGTATTATGTCGCCGCTGGGTGATTGCTAGTGCTTTGCTAGGTGTAAAACTCAAGGCCACAATGTTAACATTGTTAGCGTCTTGCTATGTGGTGATTCCAAAATCGCAAACTGTCTGAGTAGGTACTGCATTTGACTTTACTTTGTAACCGTTAAAAAATTATGTTCTATTTAGTATGAATATGGGTATGAATGAAATTCAAACGTACTACATCCGCCATGTTGTTACTGTCACATGATCTACCAGTCTCAG
Organism: Gila orcuttii; assembly: GCA_026230005.1. Taxonomy (NCBI): domain Eukaryota; kingdom Metazoa; phylum Chordata; class Actinopteri; order Cypriniformes; family Leuciscidae; genus Gila; species Gila orcuttii. The sequence goes on along the minus strand of JAPDVR010000002.1, from coordinate 17,045,524 downwards.
TTGCGTCACTTCACTGCCATTCATAAATCCTCTCCCGTGGCCTCATGGGATAGTAAAGTGTCCATCGAATACACAGTTCACAATCTCGGTGGAAGTAGTAGGTCATCCAGGGACTTTTCACCTACTATCTTTCGGATACTATGTAATCGGACATACTAATCTTTTGGTGTACTGTTTTTGGCATACTATATAGTAGAGAAGTATTCAATTTCGGACACAGCATGGGTGTTTTTCTTAGTGAATGCTAGTGCTTTTCTAGGTGCGAAACTCGCTGCCACGATGGTAGAGTTACTATTATGTTGGTTACAGTGTTAAGGTTGTTAGCGTGTTGCTAGTGCTTTGAACATATAATTGTGTAAACTGTATTTGTGAATATATTTTTTTTGCTTTCTCTATCTTGTATTTATATGAAGTACTGGTTTCTATCTTGTATTTATATGAAGTACTGGTTTTTCCAATGGAACAAAAATCTTTTAAGCACACTTGGTCAATAAAACCTATTCTGAGTCGTTGCTAGGTCCAAAACTCGGAGTTGTTAGCATGTTGCTAGGGTGTTCTCAGTGGTTGCTAGGTAGTTACTTACTGGCCCCTGTCAATGACTGGGTCGCTCTTTTGATATCTGCAAGGCTCTCAAGTTTTATCAAATGTTTAGAGTGAGATTTAGGGGAGGAGCCACCCAAATATTTGCAGCAGCGGTCCCTCGACCCAACCAAATTCGCTTCAATTTTTGCTAGCAGTTCAATTTTGCCTATTGTTCATAATTGACCAGCACAAATGGAAATTATAACAATTGTTAAATCTGATAAAAAGACAAATTCATCCAAATACAATAAATAGTTATATTTAAAAAATACAAATTTATTGAAAAATAAAAATAAATTTGACCCCAAACAAGCCAACTGAACATCAGTGCTCGATGTTCAGCACATTGTGTCATAACAACTTGCCCTGAGCATGCATGTCAAGACCCAAACCGGTCACCTTTACAGGGGTCATCGGATGCCCATTTTCCACAAGTTGGTATGATTCTTTTGGGTCTTCATGTAAAGTTTGTAACATACTTTGGTTAAAATTTCTCAATGGTTGTGTAAAACAACACCCTTTTTACTTCTTCAAAAACATCTCTGTTCACAGTGACCCGTTTCGGTGCATGTCTCTTTAAATGATAATGAGTAGGGCTGTCACTTTACGTTCGAAAATCGATTGCACAATCGATCGGACCAACCAACACAAGTTTCGAAAACGAAAATATGGAATCGATTTTAACTGCCTTTTTTTTTAACCAAAAATGTGTTTTAGGTAGACAGATCAATACAGTACACAGAACATGTAGGATGTTGGAAAATAACAATGTCTTTTCTGTTAACCAAATGCTTTTTTAATATTCGCTATTACTTCAGTGCAAGTGAACAAGCGCGCCGTTATTTGTTGCTTAGTGACGTGTGTGTGTTCAAGCAAGCCAGAAATGCGCAGCTTCTATGCAATACGCTGTATTTAATATATCATGAGGACTCACGAGTTGCGTTTTTGCGCTAAATCCACGCAGATTTGGCTTACACGAACTTCCCCAGCAAAGTGAGTAAACATAGAAACACGCCAAATTGGTTCGTGACATGACAGCGTTACCCGCCAAAGTTCATTTTTATCCGAATTTGGCGGGTGTTAATTTCAATCCTTGAATGTTGCACTCCTGTTTGTCATTGTGCAAAAAACTTCACGCCAATAAATCATCAGAAATATTGCTGACTTGTGCGCGTCTCAAGCGCCCTCTTTACGTTCGTCCTAATGCCTGTTAGTTGTCCGTGGATTTGCCAATATTTGGTGTTGAAAATGGAAACGTCTTTAGACATGGAAAAATCGATTTTACAATCGATTCAATGAACACATATGTCTCAAAAATCGAACAGGATTTTTTCACAAAAGTGACAGCCCTAATAATGAGCAACAACTTTTTGGCTTTTTGAGGATTAAAAAACAGTGAATGGATTTTTTTCATTGCATGGTGATTGTGTCCACACACTGCAAAGACACATTTATTTGCAAATACCATATAAAAGTGTATTTTGCATCCGATGACCCCTTTAAAAGCAGTTGGAGAGTTTTTGAATGCATCAAAAATAATTTAGCACGAATTTGGCTATACTCCTCAACATCAGCTCTCACTGTCTTTGATCACAGGCAAGAGATATCGTCCAGGAATCGTAAAATCAGCAGTAGTAATGCTTGCCTGAGCAGAATCACTAATAACTGGTATTTTGTTGGTGACCATGGTAAAAAGACATGCAATACTATGCAATGTTGAGCAAAAATGTAGCAATGCTTACTGATGTATTGTCTATCTCTTGCACATCTAGGACCATTTTATTACACGTACACATTACATTCAAAGACACACATATGTGGCTACTTCATACAGCATGTTGGCCAGTTGACAGGAGATCACTAGAGATCACAGCAAAATTCTAAAGCTGTTAGATCCCAAGTGTCACAAATACAGCTTTCCAGATGCTCCTCCAGGATCAGCTCACACACATGCTGCTCACAGAGAAGACCTTGAACGGGCTTGACGTTACTGTTAGTGTTTAAACCCCAGAGAGGAGATGTCAACACACTGTCCTGCAGCCCACAATTGGTAGGACGATTTATTCAAAGGCTTGATGCTTGGAGAGCTGTAGTTTGAATATTATGCTGAAATGAGCCTGTAATATTACACATTTACTGTATGTTCAGTGTGTCATGAAAGACGGATCACGTATGTTCTGTGTTTAGAGGACAGAGGAAGCTGTCCTGTCCTCTGCTGAGTCGGGTGCAGGGCAGAGGCACCCTGCAATTATCCCGTCCTGGGGGAAATTCCTGCAAACAGGAGTTTCCCTCATCTCTGTTTCCACCCAGTGCTCGGTTCTGCATGATGTCATATTGTCTGTTGGTGGCCTTGTGGAGGAACTACACTTCTGATCATCATTTCTCTTGCAGGACAATAGTGCTGGATTTGTTGGGTATTGTATATGTGCAGGAAATACGTGTCCCTGACTATACAGTGGTGTTTCCACTGACTAGTCAATGCTGTGATGCCATTATATATATCTCTCTCTCTGAGTTTGTTGTCTGCCATTTAAAGGTGCAATGTGTAATATTTCTGAGGATCTATTGACAGAAATGCAATATAAGATCCATAACTATGTTTTCAGTGGTGTATAAAGACCTTACTTAATAAACCGTTATATTTGTATTACCTTAGAATGAGCAGTTTCTATCTACATACACTGCGGATCCCCTTACATTGAAATGCGCCGACATGTTTCTACAGCAGCCCTAAACGGACAAACGCGTTTCGTTACTATGTTGCTCTTCGTGCAAGGAAGCAAGCTTAGTTCAGCGAATAAAACACTGACACAATGATGAACAAGTAACAATAATATTCACAATAACATATAGTTTTACTGAATAATTAAGTAAACATAATTTCTTAATTTATCCTTGTAAAAAAACCTCATTGCTGAACTTGCTACTCTCTGCTGTCTCAGACGATTACATATTTTCCTGTCGGCCACCGTAACTTTTGTTGGTTGCAATTCGTAACCTCACCACTACATGTCGCTAAAAATCACACACTGCACCTTTAAATGCTAGTGCTCTATATAAGAATGGATTCTGATTGGCTGTCAATGTCAATCGTTCATCAGCTGGAAAAGATCGTTCTCAAATGCCCGGTACACATTGTATGATTTTGGGCTGTCCCAGACGAAAGATGACCAATCGTGTTGATATCTGTGGTCATGGCTCCTAAATGGCGTATTGATCAACTCGACATGGCGCTAAAGCTTAAAACTACTTACCTCAAGCTCCATTTGCAAAATTGGCATGCCAAGCTGGCCTGTTTTCCCTAGCCATGACCGCATACATACTCTCCCTCTTTCGCTTCCTCTTCTTTTTTTCAGCGCACATAAAATTCTTCTTGCTCTATTTGTTTACCACTAGCGCATGCTGATGATGTTTTATTCTTCTATACTCCCTTGCATCGTAGTCTACGATTCAATAAATGTCATCATCGTACAGTTTAAATACATTTCGTACAGTGTGATTTGTAATGATCTTATAGGATTACCGAAATCGCACAATCTGTGGCAGGCATAAGGCAAGCCTCCAAGGTTAGCAAAGAAAACCCTTGCTAATGCTGCGGTACGCAGGGAAAGAGATCAGAGTGGCTTATCATTTAATGAATCGACAGCCTATCGGCTAATCTTCAACATATTTGCTCTTAAACATTAGTTTTGGATTGATCCAAACATCGATTACTTTTAGAGTTTACACCCCCCCAAAAAACGCTGTTTTATAACAGAAGTCATGGACAATTGCGCAGGTATGATTCAGTTTATGGCATTCATTCATTTCTATGGTATCCGCAAACAGTGATTGACTGCCGCACAACTATGAACGAAATTCAATGACATCAAGGCTGTAATGTGATCGGTTATAAAGGCACACGTGATCCAAGTTGGCCATTAAACTTTCTCCAATGGTAGAGCCCTCGTGTCTCCCAATAATAAGACCATCTCTGTCGTTCTGAAAGTGATTCAAGCAATATCGTTTCACTGTGGCGTTATCGTTATTGTTGTGCTGTGGACTTCTCTATTCTTATAGAATTAGAACAGTTACTAGAATTTTAGAGTTATCATTATAGTTTGGTGTAAACTTGACTTTATATTGAAATGCATAACTAAACTGTAGATTAAATTGTAGAGAATCTAATTGTCTTGTCTTTTTCTCTTTTCAGGTGTATCTCATCAATGTCACATACTCTGACTCCACATCCCACATCATCTACAGAAGATACAGTAAATTCTTTGACCTTCAGGTAGGCTTACTTAAGTTTAACAGTTGCGAATTCTCTCTCTGTCTAACTTCTTTTACTTTACTTTTATATTTAAAGTAGGTTTAAATATAAAGTAGGTTACATTTTTTTAGGTGTTACCTCAGCACTGAGTTTAATGTCTTTTTAATGTTGGGCTTAAACACTTGTTTAAGCACATGTTTGCACTCCTATTTCTCCTTCTTTCTTACATTTAAATGTGCTTTATAAGCATAACACATTAATTACAGTGTATTTTAATTCCCACAGCAGTGGCAAGTTAGAGGAAAATTAATAATAAGGGGAAGAAAGAATGTGATATGAGTCTAATGCTATTTAATGTAGCATGCATTATAGGCCTCAGCCAAGGGGTTACTCTGAATGACATTTATGGGTGTATTTTACAAATTAAAGTCTTAACTCTGCAACAGAGCTCTCAGGACACCTCCGCCAATAACAGTATTTGCTTTGGAAGTAGAATGGAGGGACCGCAGCGTTCACACCCAACCCTTCAGGTGCAGCAGGCCCCTCTGTAAGGTCTGGGAAGAAAAATTATGTGTGTGTTGGTGTGTGAGGACGTGTATAGGGTTAGGATGACTGCACACATTTAGTTGCAGTGTAAGCATGTCTCTGTGAACATGTCTGTACAATTGGTACAGTAGTGGATGTGTATTATTTTTTTTTTTGTGGCAAGCACTAACAAAAGTGCTTACAAGTAACAATTTATCGGCATGTTTTTGGAAATGTACAATGGGAATGTTTTTTTTTAACAGTAATATTGTGAAGTATTATTACAATTTATATATATTTTTTTTTCATTTGAATATATTTTAAAACATCATTTTTTTGTGATGGCAAAGCTGAATTTTCAGCATCATTACTCCAGTATTCATATTCACATGATCCTTCAGAAATCATTACAATATTCTGATTTGCTGCTCAAGAAACATTGCTTATTATTTTAAATGTTCAAAAACTGTTGCTTAAAATTTGTGGAAACTGTGATGAAATTCTTTTTAGGATTCTTTGATGAATAGAAAGAACAGCATTTATTTGAAATATAACTCTTTTGTAACTATCTTTACCGTTTTTACTGTCACTTTTGATCAATTTAATGTGCCCTTTGATGAATACAAATATTTAAATATTATATAAAAACTTACTGAGCTCATACTTTTTAACTTCTGAACTTCCTGAGCTCATACTTAAATGTACTTCATGGTAATACCATTATTTTTTGATAATGTACTATAGTATTACCATGTTGTTGTTTTTAAACTTAAACAATAGTAGTGCCATATTTTTTGGATATGTATGGGAACACCTTGGTTTTTGACAAGGTAACAGGGTGATGCCACTTTATTTGCAGGGTTTCCTGGTCATGAAAAACCTGGAATTATCAGGTTATTTTAAAATGGTGTTGTCCAGGCCTGAAATAGTCATGGAAATTATAAAACGTTTTTTTACATTTCTGAAATGTTTATTTTTCATCAGCTTAACATTCCTCTTTGTGGTTACAATAATACATAAATAAATAAATAAAAATGGAAATTGATTGGTTAAAACAACATAGTACTATGATATACATCAACATCTGATACATTCACTCTACCATGGTACACTGTTTTTTTTTTTGGGGATGGATGTAGGGGCCTGTGTGTATGTGTGTAATGTTTTTTTGTAGTTGTGTGTGTAGGGAGTTCTGGGCTCCCCCTGGGCTCTTCTACATATCTTCAGTCTGTTGAGGTTATTAGTGGTTAGTGTTATGTCTCAAAGACTCCAGTGTTTGACACGGGAGCTAATGGCGGCCATGTTGTGTACAGGGCGGAGGGATGAAGTCAAAGCCTCCATTGATAAGTTGAGAGGGCGACTAACTCTGCCAATCACTTCCCTCCTCTTGAGTTCCTGCCTCTCCATGTGGGATAGACGACAGGAACAATAACAAACATTAGGAAGAGGGATGTGCCTTTTACGAGGTGTCAGCAGATGTTTCAGATCATTCTAAGAATGTATAAATAATGCACCCGGCTGTGCTTCATGGCTTAAGTAGTTTTGTAGTTTAGAGGCTTAGTTTGGTTTTGGATAGTACACTACTGTTTAAAAGTTTGGGGTCAGTAGGATTTTTAAAGAAACTTATACTGTTATTCAGCAAGGATGCATTAATTTAATCAAAGTGACAGAAATCTTTTGTAACATTATAAATGTCTTTACTATTTAAAATAAATGCTGTTCTTTTGAACTTTCTGTTCTTCAAAGTATGCTTAAAAAGTATCACGGTTTCCACAAACATATTAAGCAGCACATCTGTTTTCAACATTGATATTAATATGAATTGTTTCTCGAGCATCAAATCATCATTAGAATGATTTCTGAAGGATCATGTGACACTGAAGACTGGAGTAATGATGCTGAAAATTCAGCTTTACATCACAGGAATAAAAAGCATTTTACAACATATTTAAATAGAAAATAGTTATTTTAATAGTAATAATATTTCACAATATTACTGTTTTTACTGTGTTTTTGATCAGCCTTGGTGAGCATAAGAGACTGTTGGACAATAGAGTATATCAAATTATAGAGAATATTAAAGAGAATGTACAATGTTTTAAGAAGGCTTATTTTCCCCATATACATGTGGACTATTACAAGTTTACATCCATAGTGTCTTTGTACGTCTAAAGTTGCTCTTGTAATGTTATCATTATCTAGTTGCATGCAGTGAGAATAAACCCAACATACACTGTTGTCTATAACATTGTAAAGAGAATCAGGGAGCAATAAACCATTTCTTAAATGTGCCTAAAGATGGTTTTGTTGTGTATTAGAGCAGTCATCAATGTAAGAACTCATTATCTTTCAGTGTTATACTGCCAATGCGCTGTTGGTTAGCATTAGCATTGCATGTATACAAGTGTAGTTGAACTCCAAGCTAAACAAGTGAATTGTGCTTAAAAGCTTCCCATACACACTGACCGCTGGTTAAACACTATTCAATCATTTTTTAATGCTCCACAGTTCATTTAAAATAAAATCATTCACGCTGGCCAAGAATAAGGTCCTGTGCTTTCATTCGGCTAATTTTCTGTTAGCTGAGCTGAGGTCTTTAGTTGTCCAAACACATGTGCAAACCCAAATGTGAGACGTCTGCAAGTTCGACCCTAATTGTACTAACAAAGGGCATCATATTCTGGAACATCCTTTAATTTTCCCTTACAAACATTTACCATGGTAACTATAGTTTTCTATGTAATAGCCTACCATGCGACTGCACTAAACCGTTGTTAGGCTTGGTAAGAAAAAAGCACAGAAAAATTCTGAAGGCCCCAATAATAATGCTTTTACAGTAGTAATATAACTGCAGGAACTGTTTTGAATGTTTGGAAAGAATTATCCTTTATGGCTTTAGTACATTAGCAGCATTATTTCTCTTCTAACACACTGTAAAAAAAACAAAAAAAAACAAGCCTGTGGTGACATTGCTGTAAAATGATATTACGTTGCTTCTTGCACGTTTTGCAATACTTTCAAAGTGAAATGTTTAGTGAGTGGCACTGAAAGCTTTTTCAGTTTGATCCGAAACAGATTTTGTTAAGTTGGTTGTTGTATGTTTTGCAGCAGTTCAGAAATGAGCTGTCCGGTGAGTGGCGCTAAAAGGTAAATGCTCTATCTCGTTTGAAAATAACGTGTTCCACCTACACTAAACTCGATCTTAAACTTAACCAATAGTGTCAACAAAAGCAAACGCGAAATATAAACACATTTGTGTTTTAAGGTGATATCCTATATTGCAAGGAGAAAAAAAATTTTATTGGTGTTTTAATGCCAATAGTGTTTGAGCTGAAAACTGCAGTGAATTGTATAGGTATGTTTTATTACATTTTTGGGGGGAGATTTGCAAACATTTAGGTATAGGCATGTTTTTCCACTTCCTATGCGGAAAAAAATGGTTTTGTAGAAACCATAGCTACAGTGATCTATTTTTTTTTTTTTTTGCCAATGGTTATGCACAGTGAAATATGGTTATTAAGCGAGCACTATAGCCATAAGCGGTGGGTGTATATTCTTGGATGTATATCAGGAAGCCTGTATTTTTTGTACTTCTATGTTCTTGTTTGAAGTTTCAGGTTTATTTTGTCCTCTTTGGTCTCTGCGGAACAGCCACCCACAGAGCTTATGTATAGCTAACTCAGTCTTAAACTGTGGACTAGTGGCAATTTTGTGATGTTATGTAAATGGAAGCTTGCCTCTGTCTCAAAGCTTGGAGACTGGTTATAGTGGGTTCTCTATCCCACAAGGATATGCAGGTACAGAATTAAGTATTGTGAGCAGAATGTTAAGAGGTGACCTCTGTTGCTTAGGTTACTCCTCTCATACTCCTTAGAGGAGGTGGTTGTGTCTCATTGTCAAGTACTCTGGCAGGGCTCCAGTACTGTACTTTGCTCAGGTCTTCATCTTATCATACAGCACTGCAGACTCCTGACTTCTGCATAATGCACCAGGTGATTCATCCTGAATTTTTGACCCTATAACTCTAAATTTGTGTTCTTTTCTTTGTTTTAGGAAGAAGGTGAGAGAAATTGAATATAATGAACGGGTAACAAAAAAGGGTAACAGTCTGACAGCAATAGGAATGAGTCAGCAAGCTTTCAATTAGTCATCCAGCATCTGGCTAGTCAATAGTTGAGTTTATCCAGATCCATACTAAGCAACTAGCTGACTAATCTGTTTTGTAATTTAATAGGTTTGCACATATCTAGTGAGCAATAACCCACTTTTATATGCTATAAAATGAAAGCATTTTGTGAAAGGCACAATAGAAGCACAGGATGGCAAAATGCGTCATTCTTCATACATGTCTTATAGAGTTCTTGACCTGAAAGCCCGGACATACATGCAGGCTCCCCAGCGTCATTGTGTGGGCTGCTAAGCTGGTTCAGATGAGGATAAGGACAATAATACACCTGACAAAACATCATAGTCAAGACATCTGCTTTGCGTTTTCCTCTCATCTAAGCTGTCCAAGACAAAACCAAGACCAGCTGACTGCAGGATTTAACATGCATCGACTGAGAGGATCTTGATGTTGCGCATTGGAACTGCATTCGTTTGATTGCTGCATTTTCTTGAAAAAATGTTTTGCAGGCATCTTTTTAAGTATTATCTTATTTTATCTTTATTTAATTTTTTATTTTACATTTTGTTTTATTTAGCTTTATTTTATTTTATATTTATGAAGGCATATTTTTAACAAGTACTGTCTTATTTTAGTTTTAACTTTAATTATGTATTTTAGGTATTTTTTAAAGGCATCTTTTTAACAAGTACTTTCGAGGCAATAATTATTTATTTATATTTTAAATAATATTTTAGATACATCTTTTTAACAAGTACTATCTTATTTTTATTTATTTATTTATTTTTTAATTGAATTTTACTTTATTTTATTTTTTTGAAGATTTTTTTTACTTGTACTATCGTTCTCTTACGAGAGTATCTCTCGTTCTGCGTAATATCTTACGCTACGGGGAAAACCTCTTTTCCATGAGATATTGAAGCCAAAAATTATCCTTAATTTTGAATTAATGTAAAACGCTGTGCAGCAGCATGCAGACATAGGCAGGACAGCTCGCGCGCCTATTGGCTGCCCTGCGGCAACAGCAGCAGCCTATCGAGAGAGGCGCTGCGTGACACATATCCAATGGGGGCATTTCGCGCCCATTTCGTCACGTCCCGCCAGAAAGGGCGTGGTCTCGCCCTGTAAATATAGCTCGATAAGGCTGGTACACTGATTTTCATCTCTTCAGCGAAGCATCACGCATCGCTGGATCCGGAGTGAGAAGCCACGCCGTCTGAGGAAAAGCACACAGCGGGACGAGCCATTGAGTCTGAAGTCGCTGGCATCGCCGCCTTTAGCCGCCGTACCTGCTACGCTTTCCGGCGTTATATCCTTTCAAACTATGTGTGTGTGTTCGCCGCTCCGACACACATTTTTTCACTGTCTCTCTCTCTGCTAAAAGAGCTGCGTCTTTTTCAAGATGCAAAGATCCTGCGGCTTGTGCCGAGCCACACTCAGCGACGGGGACCGTCATGTCATCTGCGTTTCCTGCCTGGGTGAGGATCATGCGGCTCTCGCTCTCGTCGACAGCGGATGCCCTCACTGTGAGCTACTGCCTATGGTGACTCTGAGAACTCGCCTGGCATCTTTCTCAGAGCTCGCGCCGTAAAAGCGCCGTGCCCAGCACGGCCCCGAGCCTTCTCCTGGCCGCCAAAGCTCGCCGTTCGCCCGCCAGCTTTGCCGGCATCGCTCGAGTCCCTCCCCGAGGGACAGCGGCCGCCGTCTGCCACCGCTTCCACCATTGAGGTCGACGAAACAGCCCCGAGTCTTCTCCAGCCCGTGATAGCTCGCCGGTTCGCCCGCCAGCTTCACCAGCTTCACTCGAGTCGCTCGCTGACGGACAACGGCCGCCGCCGCGCTGCCGCTTCCGCCATTAATGACGACGAGATAGCTGCATCTGTAGAGAAGGCCAGCTTCAAAACCGCGGCTAGCTTTCTTTACGTTATAAGAGAGCTACCCCGCCCCCCGTGGGCTTGCGTCACCGGCGAAATGAGGAAAGAGTGTGTTTTTAGTCCCGCCGAGGCCGGACCAATCTCCATTTCTCAAACATTTCTCAGCTCCTCTTAGTTTGAGCGGCTGAAAATGTCAATATTGCAGCGGTGAGACTGTTGTATAACACGCACGCCTGCAAACAAACGCCGACACACACAAAACTGTGATGACGCTCTTTATCCGCTCGGGCTATTTTAAGCTTTTGTCGTTTCCCCCTGTGGCTCAGTGGCGAAACCCAAAGCCTTCGCACGGGAGACCCGTGTTCGAGCCCAGCTCTCGCAGCGGATAAAAAATTTAGTCTCGCCGCAGCCAGACTTACACCCAAACTTTTCACTCGTTCAGTTCCGAGAAAACGCGACTGTTCCAGTGTATTTTACAGTAAACAAGCCGGTACCATGGCCCGCTTGCCTGCACACAAATGCCGTTTCCACGGCGTCCCAGAAAAATCATGTAAGCAGTGTACTTTCTGGTATTCCGGCCACAGCCGATGGTGTTATGAGTGTATTAAAAATGCCACAGCCCAGTGTTCATTTCTACACACAAACACAGCCCGCCAAAGTGCAGGGCTCGCACAAATGAGTTCGACTCATGTCAATTGTGCATTAATTATAGTGAATGTGCCCACAACCCAGTGCCCACAAACACTACACACTGCATGTGCCACGTTTTCTGTAAAAGAAACCAACACACATACAGTCAGCTAAGGCCCACGGTGTTTAAGTCTCGCCGCGGCCAGACTCTACCGAAACTTCTCGCTCGTTCAGTTCCAAACAATGTGACTGTTCCAGTGTATTTTGCAGTAAACAAGCTGGTACCACAGCCCGCTTGCCTGCACACAAACGCCAGTTTTACGGCGACCCAGATAAATCCCAAAAAGAGTGTATTTTCTGGAATTCCGGCCACGGCCGATGGTGTTATAAGTGTTGTAAGAATGCCCACGTCTCAGTGCCCATTCCCACACACAGACACAGCCCGCCACAATACAGGGCTAGCACAAATAAAATCGACTCATGTCGATTGTGCAATAAATGTAGTGTACGTGCCCACAACACAGTGCCCACAAACACTACACGAAGCATGTCCCAGGGTTTCTGTAAAAACGAAACCAACACATTCCCAGTTCCCAGTGCAGTGAGTGTGCCCGCTATCCCGCGCCCACATTCCCTAACAGACATGCCGAACCCTACGGGGCTCGTTCCGCTCGCATTCTCTCCACAACCTGTCAGAGAGAAGCTGAGCGCGGCCGGGCTGCCCGCTGTGATCAGCGCATCCCCCCGGCTCGCTCACTGCAAACACAGTGTTTATTTCCCAGCACACCGGAGCTCTCCGGCCGCCGTTATGCCGCGGCCAGAGCCCAGATTTTCATTCTACCTCTAGCTATTCACGCAGATGCGTGGGCGAAGCTTCCCGGGGTATCAGAATGGGTGCTGAAGACTATTAAAAGAGGCTATTCGCTGCAGTTCGCTCGACGCCCCCGCATTTGCGCGTCACAGGCGATTCTTGAGATTGGCCTTCGAGGGCCAGGCATACCAATACAAAGTCCTGCCGTTTGGCCTGTCCCTGGCACCCCGTACATTTACGAAGTGCATGGACACGGCTCTCGCACCCCTGAGTCTCCAGGGCATGCGAATTTTGAACTACTTGGACGATTGGCTGATTCTAGCTCGATACAATCAGAGCTCATAGAACACAGGACCACATTACTCGACCATCTCGAGAATCTGGGTCTCAAAGTCAATTGGGCGAAAAGTTCGCTGTCTCCCAGCCAGAACATTTCTTTTCTGGGAACAGTGCTGGACTCGCTATCCATGACAGCGCGTCTGTCGCCAGAGCGCGAGCTGGACTTTCAGCGCGCCGTGAAATTCTTCCGCCGCGGCTCAATAGTCCAGCTCAAAAGGTTTCAGAAAATGCTGGGCCTCATGTCCTCAGCAGCTTCAGTGCTCCAGCTGGGTCTGCTTCGCATGCGCCCACTGCAGCTGTGGCTGAAAGCGCGAGTTCCGCCCTGGGCATGGACCGCTGGCCGGTTTCGCCTCCGGGTCGATCTAGAATGCGTTTCAGCTCTGGAACCTTGGAAAGTAACTGACTGGTATCAGTCAGGTGTGAGTCTGGGGACTCCCTCGAGTGTGAAGGTGGTGTCGCCCACGTCTGGCCCCGCTGTCCCCTCTATGCTTTTCCCCCCGTCTCGCTCCTGCCTCAAGTGCTGGAACGAATCAGGGAAAACAGATGCCCAGTGCTGCTTGTGGCCCCGCTCTGGCCGAACGAGACTTGGTTCTCAGTCCTGATGCGGCTGACCACCACTGCCCGTGGCCAATACCGTTGAGGAAAGACCTCCTCTCTCAGGCCAAGGGCTCGATTTGGCATCCTCGCCCGCAACTATGGTCCCTACATGCATGGGCCATCAACAGGTACCCGCTAACCTTCCAGAGGGAGTGTTAAATACAATCAAGCAGGCTAGAGCCCCATCTACTAGACGGCTCTATTCCTCAAAGTGGTCAGTGTTCTCTGCCTGGTGTCAAGCTTAGGGCTTTTCACCCGCAGACTGCGGGGTTACGGAAGTGCTCTCCTTTCTTCAGGAGCTGCTGGATAAGGGCAGAACCCCATCCACGCTCAAAGTATACGTGGCGGCCATAGCGGCGTTTGCAAAACCGACGTCTGGCCAGTCACTGGGGAAAACGACCTGGTCGTGCGATTCCTCAGGGGAGCTCGGAGGCTGAGTCCTCCCAGACCCCCCCTCAGTCCCTGTGTGGGACCTTTCTACGGTTTTGGAAGCCATGAAAGGTGCCCCATTTGAGCCAATCCATTTGTCAGACATGAAACATCTGTCTCTCAAAACGGTATTCCTTATGGCTCTCGCTTCAGTGAAGCGCGTAGGGGACTTGCAAGCGCTTTCGGTAAGCGCGTCATGCATGGAGTTTGGGCCTAATGACTCAAAAGTCATACTCAAACCAAGGCACAAATCCCTTAACACACCGTTCAGGGCCCAGGTTATTTCCCTGTGCGCTCTCTCGGTTCATAATGAGGAGGAGGATGTGAGTCTCCTTTGCCCTGTCAGGGCACTGAGAGCTTATGTGTCCCGCTCGTCTGCCTTAGACAGACCGAGCAGCTCTTCGTTTTGTTTGGCGGACGATCCAAGGGACTGGCCGCATCAAAACAGAGCCTATCCAGATGGATAGTCAACGCCATAGCACTGGCTTACACTTCTAAGGGCCTGCAGTGTCCTTTGGGTGTCAGAGCGCACTCCACGAGAGGCGTGGCCTCGTCGTGGGCGTGGTATAGTGGGGTTACCTTGCAAGATATCTGTACGGCCGTGGGCTGGGCCTCGCCGTCTACATTTATAAGGTTTTATAACCTAGAGGTTCCCGCCTTACAAGCCAAGCTTCTGTCGTATAGAATTCAGTACTATCTGCACCGCTGTGCCGGCCCAGATGCTGAGTTTGCTTGTGCATCGCTCACTGAGCGATAACACGGCTCCATGGGTGTTGAATAACCTGTACTATTACCCAGTTCAGGCTGAACAAGTTCATCCTGTCTGTGTGAAACACTATTAACATAACTAGCTCCTATAGGATGCTATTTCATGGGGAATGATGCTTGCAGCCTCTCTTCTCCGACTCTCTGTGAGTCTATGGTGATTATGCACTACATGAGCCCCGGGCTACTGTGTTGGATCCCAGTACGCACGGCGTTTTGCATTGTGTTCCCCATAGCGTAAGATATTACGCAGTACGAGAGATACTCTCGTAAAAGAACGTACTCGGTTACTAACGTAACCTCGGTTCTCTCTAGAGAGGGAACGAGTACTGCGTATCTTGCCGTGCATACACAGCTCTGGTTCGCTTCGGCGATGAAAACCAGTGTACCAGCCTTATCGAGCTATATTTACAGGGCGAGACTACGCCCTTTCTGGCGGGACGTGACGAAATGGGCGCGAAATGCCCCCATTGGATATGTGTCACGCAGCGCCTCTCTCGATAGGCTGCTGCTGTTGCCGCAGGGCAGCCAATAGGCGTGCGAGCTGTCCTGCCTATGTCTGCATGCTGCTGCACAGCGTTTTACATTAATTCAAAATTAAGGATAATTTTTGGCTTCAATATCTCGTGGAAAAGAGGTTTTCCCCGTAGCGTAAGATATTACGCAGTACTCGTTCCCTCTCTAGAGAGAACCGAGGTTACGTTAGTAACCGAGTACGTTTTATTTGATCAAATTGTTTATATACAAACAATATTTTATAGTCATCTTTTTAACAAGTAGCTACTATTTTATGTTTATCATTTTTTATACTTTTAAAAAATAATAATTTTAATTTTATTTTATTGATATATTTTAACAACAAAAAAATGTAAAGGCACCTTTTGAACAAGTAATATCAAGGCCAGTATTGCCAAAATCAATACTGATACTGATTAAGGCGAGACACTACAGGTGAATAGGGTAATTTTTTTAACTATCAGATAATACCATGAAAATTTGCCAGTTGATTACCTACATTAAGATGAGAAAAAAAATTATTACAAGTTTTCTGTAATTTAATGTTTAAATATGCAAATGAGGCATTGTCTAATTAAATATGCGCTATTTTGCATATATTTTAAAAAACGAAATCTGAGTATTGGACATTATTGATTCATTGTGTTCACATATTAGATGGGGAAAAAATTACAGAGGGATTTATGGATATCTACTTTTGTTATCCTGTAAATCAGAATATACTGCCAATAGCCTTAAAAAATGATTTTCGCCATGTTTTTGGGAATAAAATGTTATATAAATCAGGCTAGGAATAATATATTTACAAATCCCTCTGTAAATGTCTTTATAATATAACTAGGTACAAGACTGGAAAGTTTGGTGTATATAGGTGCTACTGAACTGGAGATTTCGGACTTGGAGTATGAGAGAAAAGACATTTTGAGAAAACGTGCTTTAAAGATTTAGCATCAGCCAATGAGATTGCGCATTTAGAGTAAAATCCCCGCTTTTACTTTCGCGATTGGTTGCTGATAAAAAGGAAATTACCATATTTGGATCCGGCAGTCTTGTTCAGGAGAGAGAGAGCTTTCTAACGGTGTGTGTGATGACAGGCTGCAGATCGCGATCGCGGAGCAGAGGGATGATTTATAACGACAACTTTTGATGAATTTATGAGAAATCTACAGACGCAAACAGACAAAGTGTAGTAAAATAAAGACCTAAATGTGTATTTCAGACTTTTTTTCACCACAAGTCTGAAAGAAGACATGATATTGAAGACAAATATCCCAAAATCTCAAAATTGACCAGTGAAAAAAAAAACGATGTTTTTGCCTGCCGTGTCTCGCCTTAAGACAGTTTACATCTACAACCACTGTAGAACACTATCCCAAATATATGTCTTATACAATATTGGATGCCTTTTTTCACTTACCTTTATTCACAGGTCTGTAGTAAAATATTATTGACATTTAGTTTAGATTATAGATATGTGCTGCTGAACTTTTTGTCGTAAGCTTACCAGTCCTTGGACCTCAGAATGATTCAGAACATGAACCCGTCTGACACTGGAGGATCTCCTCAGTACGTGCTCTGGCAAATGGAGGGTCATTCAATCTAGATTTGGGAATGCGTAGGCAGCCCGGCCTGGCCCGAAAATCCAAAATGGGTGTCTAGACCAAGGCATTACAGGCATGCCAATGGCGCCAATGGCTGGAGTAACTCAAGGCCTCAGCACTTTGGTGGTGTTCAGGGACTCTCAGCTCTTTCTACTGTACTGATGTCAGTATGGGAAGAAGGAGCTTGATTGTTGAAGCTGGATAAAGGCCTGTTTCATGAGTAAGGTCGAGTTGTAGTCAGAAGACCGACACCTACACTTCAGAGACACACTGGCCTTGTGCTCAAAGGGACAATGGAGGGTTTTGAGCCTGTGGTGAAGAGAGAAGTTGCCCTTGGCTCCTGATCTGAGGCCAGCAAGCAAGAAAGCAAGAGAGACTAAATTTAGTGTTTCATAGTCGAGTCCATTTAGAAGGGGGTTTTCATCCTACTCTATCTTTTCTTTATTTAATTGTTTATTTTATGTTTGGGTTTCGGAACCAACCAGAGAGAGGGAGAGAAACAAATTATATCTTTTCATTTCAATATGAACTCAAACCTTTTTCAAATTTATTTACCTTCCATAACTGAATTATCTGGACTTGATGCTTCTTTATTTTATTTTTATTTTTATTTATTTATTTTTTTTTTTTTGAAGGAATCTTTTTAATAAATATTTTTTATTGTATTTTATCATATTATTATTTAAAATTATATCATTTTTATTTATAAAAAATCATTGTATTCTTTTTATTGTATTTTATTTTATTTTTAATGCTTAATTTTATTAAATTTTTTTCAATTTATTTAATTTAATTTTTTTTATATATAATAATAATAAGATAATAAATATAGATTATTTATATATCTGTCACTACATTCTTCCATAACCAAATTATATGGACTTGCTGCTAGAAACAAAAGCGCTTGAGCCAGCCCAGTTTAAGCTGGTCTTTCAGCCTGACCAGCTGGGAAAAGTCTGTAACTCCTGCCAACAGACCAGCTTGAGTAGGTTGTGAGATCAGCTAAAATCAGCAAATCAACTTTTTTTTGATAACAACTATTTCATTATTTTCTGTTATTTTTCCTAACGAAACATCCGAGACACAGCTGAATGCTTAAATGCAACATAATTGCAGAGCTTTCAAAGCTAATAAGCATTGGATTTAAAATTTTGTGTAACAGGATGTGTGATCTGGACGTGTGTACCAGTGTTGTGATGGATGCTTTTGTTTTAGTAATGAGTTGGGACTCTTTTGATGTGTTTGCTGTGGTCATGTTTGTGTGTGTACTCGCATGTCTGAATGTGGGTTTATTGTGGATTTCTCTGTGTTGGTGCCAGACTCTGGGCTTTTGACCACCTCTCTGATGTCTTTTGATGTTTTCATAGACTTTGAGTCTGTACTGCCGCACAAACAAGCTTTGAGCTAGTATACGACTGAAACCAGCCAATGAGTATTAGAATAAAAATAGTAAATAGTTTCCCTTCTATTCATCAGTGGCACCATGGACAACATCTAAGCTGTTTTGGAGCAGATTGGAGACAACTGAGACTGAGATTTTATATGTAAAAACTAATGTAAGGTGCAGTGAGTGACTAAATTACATGTGATAATCTTTTAAAGAAATAATAATACAAGGATTATGCAATAATTCTTGAAACAGTTTAAATTATTAATATTAGTAAGTAAATGTGGAGTAACCAACATGCAGGTCTCAAGATTTTACACTCTTGAAAACAAAATGAAGCCTCACTTTCTCTTGTAGACGTGCTCACCTTACAAAATAGCTTTCCTCATGTGAAACACAGAGGCGACTCACTAGTTATTCCAATTGACTTTGATGTTAGCATGTTGCGAAGCTACTTATTTTTGTTAACTGTAATAAGCATAAAAATACCACGAAAAATATTGAGTTGAATAGTCTCAAGCTATATTAATTGACACTTCTTATATAATTAACACTTTTTAGATTTTTTTTTTCACTCTGATTGCGGTCTTCTCTTCAAAAGATACTTGTGATGTTGCCTTAAAATTTGACTAAAATTAGGAATTTTAGAAGGAAGGATAATGTTGCGGCCTAATTATTGGAACAGCATTTTGTGTAAAAAATTGGCATGAAAAGGAAGTTGCGATGGGCGTTTCTTTCCTATTGTGACTTATATCCGAGTGAAATGGCTTCTCGAACAAGAAAAAATGTAGGGCGGGACTTGATATTGTCCATGTGGAATTGATGTGATACTTGTGGTTTGCTATTGGTCGATCTCATGTGAGTGACAGGTTGTCCCGCCCTCACTCCAGTAAATACAGTACATCATCAGAGAAGAGAAAAGATGAATCTGCAAGAGGGAGGGGAAGTTATTTTGAGGGAACATGAATAAAAAAAAAATATATATGTGCACGGATAAATCATTTATATTACATACCACAACATTCCATAAAAAACAAAAAATGGTTTGATTTCATGGTGACTTTAAAATGTTGTCTAGGTAGTAGGGATGGCCCGATACCATTTTTTTTCAAACCGATACGAGTACGAGTATTTACATTTGTGTACTTGCCGATACCGAGTACCGATACCGATATTTCTACCGCAAAAGTAACTATAGGCTCCCAGAAAAGAAGACAGAAGACTATTTTAGAACACAGGTTAGAAGACTGTTTTTATTTTCTTCTCTGCTTGTTTTAACAAGTCTAAAAATAAATAATAATGAGTAAAATAATAAATGTATAAACACACAAACCACTGTTAATTTAACAAAAGCAAGCAGGCTACTGCGTGCATGGTCTGGAATGACTGAATGCGCGCAAAGTGCGCTCCCTTAATAGTCTAATTCCTAAAAAGCTGACAGTTCATAGCGATCTCACACATCTCTGTTATTATCAATGAAGCTGACTGCACAATGAATCTTTCATAATATCCACACACTGTTATAATTAGAGGATTTGCCAGCATACAGAATTCAGCACTGAACAAAAAAGTTTTGAGCGGTGAGGGGAGTCTATCTTAAATGCTTCTGATTGGCCATTGCGTTCAAGAAATCAACACATATGTCTGTGATTGGCTACATCGCTCAACGCTGCAAACATGTTATGAATAGAAACTCTGGCCTGTAAATCGTTTCTATTTTGTTTTAGTTGGTATTCTTGCTTTTCTGCAACAGATGAATAAAAATCTATTAGTTTTAATAAGTTTTATTCATAGATATTTCTAGTTTGCGGGAGTCCCGCGAATCGTTTTATTCTCCCGCAACCCGCACACACAGAGTGAGTGCATTACCGCCCGTGCCCGCGCTCGCACTCGGCCATCAGATCTAGTGCCGCGCCGCACTCTATTGCGTTGGGAGTGCACGTCCCTATGCCTCAGTTCACCTCGACAAAGCACTCGCGGCGGCCAGTTTCGTTTCGCAAAATGTACGTGGTATCGGCGAATTTTTATGAGTACGAGTACGAGTGTATGAGGACAGTATCGACCCGATCCCCGATGCCAGTATCGGTATCGGGCCATCCCTACTAGGTAGTTCACTAGGTTTTTTGACATGGAACACAGTGCACATTATATATTTACTGACTCCTTGTTACCTACCACACACACTGTTATTGAATGTTTTCGTCATAATGTTAAGTTGTGTGGCACAAATCTTGTGAATAAGGTCGCTCAGAATAAATAAATGAATCTCTCTTTGGTCTAAAATTTGGGCAAACACTCACACAAAACCCCAAAAGGAAGGGTGTGCACGGGAAGCCAGCTTTAAACTGAGTTAGTTGTAGAAGTCTTTCTATGAAAGGGAGGACTCTGTTTGTTTAAACTCTTCCCTCTGGAGTTGTCACGGTA
Organism: Gila orcuttii; assembly: GCA_026230005.1. Lineage (NCBI taxonomy): Eukaryota > Metazoa > Chordata > Actinopteri > Cypriniformes > Leuciscidae > Gila > Gila orcuttii. The sequence goes on along the minus strand of JAPDVR010000002.1, from coordinate 17,024,666 downwards.
TAATTTACACACAGACCGTTGCTGGGACGGGCACGTTCCTCCGTTTGATCCCACGTGCTGAAGTTAGCCTAGTTGGCACAAAACATGAAAATTATTCACAGAGGCTCAGAATAATGAATGTGTCTGACTTTAAAGCTGTTTCTGTATGTATTGTGATGGACAGATGTGGAATATGTAATTATATCACTGGCAGGAATGAGATCAGGTCGCGTTTATATGTCCAGATATGAAGTGTTGGTTTTCTTGGGTGACCCAGATTTGCTGAAGTTTTCTCTGCACCTGGTTACAGTAGACACACACACACAGCCACACTTAAACAGAACCACACAGCACACTTACTTTGGGCACTGCCACTCTCCCAGGGGAAATCCTTTGGCACACTCTCATATACACACACATGTTCTCTTTCTCTTTCTCTCTCTTTCTCTCTTTCTCTCACTTGCTGTAGTAGACATTCAACAAAGCATGTTCTGAGCTTCTTTTTCGAGGCTATTTCAAGGTCCACTGCCTACTGTTACTTTTGTATCATTTTATTTTCCCCCCTTTAGTGAAGGTTTCGTGCACCAAAACAATTGTCATTTTTTTGTCATTTTTTCATCATCTTTTTGTTCTTTTAATTAAATCGGTGTAGAAGCAGGTTTATCTCAGAGTAAAAAAGATAAATTGGGTAAAAAGTTAATTGTGAGATACATTTAAAATCATATTTGTTAGATCTAAAGTCACATAAGATATACAGTAACAACAATTTGGATCACAATAAAATCACATTGTGAGATAAAATCTCAATATAAAATTTGTGTGAGTTAAAGTCATATTGTGAGATATAGTCGCATTGTTTCTCATTATTCTTTACATTTCACAAATTTGCAATTGTGAAATTTAAAGTCATATTGCGAGATGTAGTCACATTATGAGATTTAAAGTCACATTAAAGTGACTTTAATTAAAAATTTAAAGTGATATTGCAAGATTGTGAGGTAAAGTTGAAACAAAGTAGCAATTGCAATATTTATAGTAATATTGCAAGATATAGTCACATTATGATATATAAATTTGCGTTTACGAGAAACAAAATCTTAATTGCAAGATTTAAAGTCATATCGCAAGATATACTGCCCTACAAAGGCAAAAGACCTTAACTCACCAGAGTGTGAAACTGAGAAAAATTAGTTTAAAGTTTTTTTGTTGTCCAGCCAATTGTATGATAGGTAGGACACTGAAAATTTGCCAAGTAGTTGTCATAATGAATATATTTATCTACATTAAAAAAAATTAGCTCAAACTTCACCTTTGACCTTTATTCGGAAGTTACTGTATTCTGCCTTTGCATTACCTGCAAAACAATCATAGGTCATACAAAGGCAAAATACCTTAACTTCAAATTTTTTGACCATTTTGACTTTTATCACTCTATACAAACATTTCTATGATAACAATGATAGCCTTAAAATAACATTTAGTGAGTTCTGTCTAGTAAGGCTTAATATTACATCAATAGAATATAAAAAAATAAAATGAAGGCTATCTGTACTGGATAATTTTAAAACTTTATCGTTGTAATTAATTTAAGTAAAATGACATTTTAAGAGGTAGGAAAGTAACCTGTTTAACCGGGACAATTTCATAGTGGTTAGTGTAAACCGGACGTGGTCACCCTACTAATAGCCTACCTACAGCGACACTTAAAATTGAATGTCAACCTCCGGACAACTTTGCACTTTAGGCTAGCCAGCCGGCCCATGATGGATTTAAACAATGGATTTGTCTTCTCAATGGATGTTGTTTTCCATGGATTTTGACCATGTTTAAAATAAAAAGGTAAGCTGCGATCTAAGTTATATTTGCTGGGTTGGTTTGTGTGCGTGGTAATGTTTCTTCCTCGCCAGGGGAGGTGTGTCGTGAGGCGTATCGTGAGGCGTATCGTGAGGCGTCCCCAACCCACTCGTGTTGTTTTCTGTCAGTGAGTGGACTGTCAGATTGGCAGGCAGCTAGCCACCCTGTATGGCACGAGAAAACTTGTAACGTTAGGCCTACTACTAGTACTAGTTAATAGTATCCAGGCTTTGATTTATGGTGTCTTACAGCTGGCACACCATCATGTAGGCTATTTGTTGATCAGGAACAGTTGTGTTTTGTGCGTCAAGAAACGTTACGTTAGCCTAGTTTACATAGACATCATAGTTTAGCCCAAGTTTGCATCGCTAGCTAGCTAACTAGGCTACCAGTATCCTAGCTGATTTTTTTTCCTTCATGTAAAGTTATCCATATCATCCATATTGATCTTGGTGTTTGCGTTTCAAAGCCATCTCTACCATAGTTCCCTTTCGAGAGGTCTCTCCTATTGCGTAAGTAGCTTACGCTATGGGAAAACTCATTTTCTCGAGAATATTGAAGTCTTTATGTAAAACGCATTGCAGCTGCACAGCTGACAGCAATGAACGAAGGAACTCGGTCATTGGCTGTGCTGCGGCAACTTGCTCGAACCAATGACGGGGCGACTCTGAATGCGCGACCAATGAGCGCGCTTCGCGCCCGCGAGCGTCGGAGCCCGCCAAGATGGGCGTGGCCAAGCTATATATTGGGCGCCCCGTCATGAGAGTTCTTTAGATTTTATCTCCTTCAGCGAACACCTTCTTCGCTGGATCCTCCGGATTATTGGAAGCCTTCGCCGCCGTGGAAAAGCATACCAGCGGGATTGCTACGAGGACGTCGGCACCTTCAGCCGCCTTCAAGCACCTCCTACTGAGCCATCCGGTGCGCCATATACGCAAGTATTTTACATCTGTCCGCCCCGCGACATTTGTGAAAGAGCAAATTTCCAATAAGGCGTTGTTTCAAATGCCTTCCTGCACGTCGTGCAGAGACCTTCTCCCGGACGGGGATCGTCACATCATCTGCGCTCGCTGCCTGGGCCGTGACCACGCAGAAGCTGCATTGACCAAGGGCGGATGCCCGGAATGTGATGACCTGGGTCTCTCCGCACTACGGGCTCGCCTCGCCGCTTTCGCTGTGAGCGAGCCCATCGCCACCCCTCTGTTTGAGCCGTGCACTAAGAAAAAGCGCCGCTCACAGAGGCTTCCTGAACCTGAGCTCAGTGACGTCACGCCGAGCCAGTCTCCGCGTGCTTCACCGCCGCTCTTGCCTTCCCCACCGCCGGTTCAGTTGACCCAGCCGGACCCACACCCCTCTAGCAGAGCGGTGGGCCTTGTGACTTTCGGCGAGTCCGAGGACGACGGGGGAATGGACGACAGCTTGTCCATCGACGCTGCATCGGACGACTGGCCGGGCTCCACTCTCGACCCCGCCCCGTCGACGCTAGCTAGCATGAGCGGGGGCTCCACTATGGATACTGAGATTATCCGTGTCCTCTCTAAGGCCGTGGAAGACCTCGGACTCCATTGGTCTTTTCCCGAAGAACCAACCCGGAGCCGACTGGATGAGTGGTTTCTGCAGGGGCGCCAGCAGGCCCCTCGGCAAAGGCCTTCTCCCTTCTTCCCGGAAGTTCACGACGAACCCACCAAGTCGTGGAAAGCCCCCCACTCTGCGCGCCTAAAGCCTTCTTTTTCTTCTTCGCTCTCCTCAGTGGACGGCGCGAAGGAAAGAGGCTACGAGGGAACGCCGCCCCTCGAGGAGGCCGTGGCCAATCATCTCTGCCCGCCCTCCACCACCGGATGGAAAGCCAAAGCTTCCCACCCCTCGAAGCCCTGCCGCACTACCTCTGCTCTCGCCGGTCGCGCCTACGCCGCCGCCGGCCAAGCTGCATCAGCGCTTCACTCAATGGCGGTACTTCAAGTGTTCCAAGCCAAGCTTCTCCGCTCTATGGACGAGTCTGGCCCCGAACCCGAAGCCTTCAGGGACTTACGCAGTGCGACTGATATAGCTCTGCGAGCCACGAAGGCCACCGCCCAGTCCATCGGCCGTGCTATGGCTAATTTGACTGTTCTCGAGCGCCATCTGTGGCTGACTCTGACTGAAATGAAGGACGCGGATAAGGCGCCATTTCTCGATGCGCCTATCTCCACCAGCGGGCTGTTTGGACCGGCGGTTAAAGGTTTCGCCGAACGCTTCACTGAGGCCCAGAACGCTTCACAAGCTATGCGTCATTTCCTGCCAAAGCGCTCCAGCTCATCGCAGAGCAGACAGAGACCGCCACAGCCGCAGCGGGCTAAAACAGCTCCCACCGCCTCTCAGCCCGCGCCTCAGGCTGACGCTCGACGCCGCTCGCGCTCTCACAACCGCAAGCCGCCTCCTGAGAGACGGGGTCCTCGGCCCAAGATTGTGCTGAACCCTGAGCCTCGAAAGCCGTCCTAGCCACAGAAATGAGAAGAGAGAGTGCGTGTCTCGCAAAAGCCGGACCACTCTCTTTGCAAAAGCTCAAACATTACCCAGTCCCCTTACAGGCGGCTGGATATGTCCATACAGCAGTCAATGGGCCAGTCACAGAGCTCGCTCACCTGCAAACAAACGCCGTTTTTACGGCGACGCACAGAAAACACAAAAAGAGTCTTTTTCTGCCTGCATCACTAAGGGTTCACATGTCCACAAAGTGTGCATTCCCAGATACTGTCAAAACAGTGCCAAATTCATTCCCAGCTCAGGCTGCGCTTCCCATGAATGTAGATCACGTGCCTACGGTCATGTAGGCACCACTACACACAAGCACTGTTCACACAGTTATAAATTCATCCCCAGTAAAAGCGGGAAACATTATAAAAGTGACGCGTGTGCCTACCACTGTTTATGCACCCCCACTTATAAACACTGCCCTTACAGTGTCAAACACAACCTCAGCTCAGGCTGCGAGTTTTACAAACACAGCGCGCGCTGTTGTAATCACACACGCGCCCTTTCACTCAGCTGCTCAGCGCGCGCCCGCGCCTCTGAGAGCTAAGAGCTCAGGGGATTCGCTAGCCGGGTCCCTACGTCACAACGGCCCGCCCCTAGCCTGTATTCAGCCCATATCTGTACACGCAGCGGCATGGGAAAACATTCCAGATATGCCGAAATGGGTATTGAATATAGTAAAGCACGGATACTCGCTCCAGTTCGCTCGCAGACCACCACGTTTTACGACTGTGGTCGAGACGAAAGTGAGAAAAGAGTGTTCACATGTTCTACGCACCGAGGTGCGCAAACTAATAGAAAAGGGCGCTGTGGAAACTGTTTCCCCCTCTCTGAGCGGGACAGGTTTTTACAGCCGCTATTTTCTCGTCCCGAAAAAGGATGGCGGTCACCGCCCCATCCTAGATCTCAGACACCTGAACAAAGCAGTAATGATTCGCTCGTTCAGAATGTTAACAACCAAGCATATCCTCGCGCAAGTGCGCCCAGGAGATTGGTTACTCTCAGTGGATCTGAAAGATGCTTACTTTCACATTCCAATAGCGCCTCATCACAGGCCGTTTCTGAGATTCGCTTTCGAGGGACAGTCATACCAGTACACAGTACTCCCGTTCGGCCTGGCCCTGGCTCCCCGTACATTCACGAAATGTATGGATGCAGCACTTTCCCCCCTAAGACGAAGGGGAGTGCGAATACTGAATTATCTCGACGATTGGCTGGTTCTAGCACAATCAGAGAGTCAGCTAATAACACACAGATCTTGGATTATCAGCCATTTAGAATGCCTGGGTCTAAGAATCAATTTAGCAAAAAGCATACTATCTCCAGGCCAGAGAATTTCTTTCCTGGGAATAGTTCTAGACTCGATGCAAATGACAGCGCGTCTCTCATCGGAGCGCGCGCTCACCATCTGGCGCCTTGCAACATCATTCAGAGCGGGCGCGCGCGCCCCGTCAAACGTTTTCAGAGGATGCTCGGTCTCATGGCCTCAGCATCGGCCGTACTCCAGCTAGGATTGTTGCATATGCGCCCTCTCCAACGCTGGCTCAAGAGCCGCGTCCCTACTCACGCGTGGCGTTCGGGACACTTTTTAATCAGAGCGAACCACGGCTGTATAAAAGCCCTGACGCACTGGAAAGCCGCCGACTGGTACCAGTCAGGCGTGAGTCTGGGTGTGAACACAAGGAGAAAGATGATAACGACAGATGCCTCCAAAATAGGTTGGGGGGCCCTTTACGAGGGCGGGCCTGTCTCCGGCTTTTGGTCAAACCCGGAGAAGCGCCTACACATAAACTGTCTGGAAATGAAAGCGGTCGCTTTGGCTCTCAGAGCCCTGCTCCCACATCTAAAAAACGAACACGTCCTGGTCCGAACGGACAACATGACGGTAGTGTCGTACATAAATCGCCAGGGTGGACTCGAGCTCCATGCATTCAATGGCCAGGAGACTCATTTTATGGTCCCAGCACAACTTGCGCTCGCTGAGAGCAGCGCATGTGCCAGGCGCCCTGAACCAGGGGGCAGACATGCTATCCAGAGACAAGATTCTCCCAGGAGAATGGGCTCTCAACCCTCTGACGATTCAGTGGTTATGGAAAACCTTTGGCAAAGCGGAGATCGACCTCTTCGCCTCCAAGGAGAACGCGCACTGCTCTCTTTTCTTCACGAAAAGCACGGACGCGCTCGCCCAGAGCTGGCCGAGCCGCCCCTTATATGCCTTTCCCCCGAACGCGATGCTGCCACAGGTCATCAGTCGGGTCAGAGAGGAGGAAAACGCAGTGCTGCTGATAGCCCCACTCTGGAAGAACCAAACATGGTTTCCAGATCTGATGCAAATGCAATCTGCACCACGGCCGATTCCACTGAGGCCAGACCTCCTCAGTCAGGCCAGCGGGATGATATTTCATCCCCGCCCCGATCTGTGGGCCCTTCATGCATGGCCCCAAAACGGGTTCCCAGGAACCTCGCGAGCGGAGCACTAAAAACCATCGCTGAGGCGCGGGCGCCCTCCACGAGACGCTTATATGCCCAGAAATGGAAAGTGTTCAGTGACTGGTGTAGTACCAAGGGCCTGAACCCTGTAACATGCGAGATTACGAGTGTACTCGTTTTCCTACAAGGGCTTCTGGAGGCGGGCCGCACCCCCTCCACGCTCAAAGTATATGTGGCTGCCATCACAGCGCCACACGACCTTGTAATGAACGTCCATTGGGAAGAAACGACCTAATTATTCGTTTCCTAAGGGGCGCCTAGAGGATGAACCCTTCACGCCCCCCCTCAGTGCCGATCTGGGACCTAGCTACGGTCCTAGACGCTCTTAAAGGGCCCCCGTTCGAACCACTCCGAACCGTGCACCTTAAACAGCTCTCGCTCAAGACGGCGCTCTTGCTGGCACTCGCCTCGGTCAAGAGAGTGGGCGACCTGCACGCGCTTTCAACAAGTGCTGCCTGCCTAGAATTCGGACCTAACGACTGCAGGGTCGTCCTTAGACCGAAACATGGGTATATTCCTAAAGTGCTCACCACTCCCTTCAGAGCACAGGTTATCTCCCTAACTGCGCTTTCGTCTCCAGCAGACGAACACGACGCTAATCTACTCTGCCCCGTTAGGGCTCTCAGAGTGTATTTGGAGCGTTCTGCCCTATTCAGACAGACAGAACAACTGTTTGTATGCTTTGGCGGCCGTACGAAAGGTTCCGCCGTTTCAAAGCAGAGAATCTCTCACTGGATAGTCGAAGCTATAGCGCTGGCTTATGAAGCTAAGGGACTTCAATGCCCCTGGGGAGTCAAAGCACACTCCACCAGGAGGGTGGCTTCTTCCTGGGCATGGTCGAGCGGGATACCGATCGAGGATATTTGTGTGGCGGCAGGCTGGGCCTCACCGTCCACATTTATCAGATTCTACAACCTACAGGTCCCGACATTGCATTCCAATGTGCTATCAGCATAATGCTAGTTGAACTGCGAGTTCGTATCTAGATTATGTATGTGCTTGTGTCACACTGAACGCCTCCTAGCCGCTCTGTATTTTTTCCCACATATAAAGCTCGCCTCTGCCGGCTAGTTGGATGATAACTTTGCTTTTTAGCTCAGGCACCTGCCTCTGGCTATCATAAGGCGAAGTTCAGCACGCACGGCGTTTTGCATGGTGTTCCCATAGCGTAAGCTACTTACGCAATAGGAGAGACCTCTCGAAAGGGAACGACTCGGTTACTAACGTAACCTTGGTTCCCTGAGAGGAGGGAACGAGTATTGCGTAAGCTGCCGTGCTTGTGCTTGGTTAGTTCGCTTCAGTCGTTTTAACCTAAAGAACTCTCATGACGGGGTGCCCATCTTGCCCATCTTGGCGGGCTCTGACGCGCGCGGGCGCGAAGCGCGCTCATTGGTCGCGCATTCAGAGTCGCCCCGTCATTGGTTCGAGCAAGTTGCCGCAGCACAGCCAATGACCGAGTTCCTTCGTTCATTGCTGTCAGCTGTGCAGCTGCAATGCGTTTTATGTAAAGACTTCAATATTCTCGAGAAAAGGAGTTTTCCCATAGCGTAAGCTACTTACGCAATACTCGTTCCCTCCTCTCAGGGAACCGAGGTTACGTTAGTAACCGAGTCGTTTTCCCGCGAGAATAGGAAATTCTTAATGCTAGATAGAAAACAACCACTGCAACAATTTTATTTTCACTTTATTTAATGCGTGTGGCAAAAGTGCTTCAAGTATATAGGCATAACACCGTAACTTCAGCGCGGCAAACGCGTTGCTGGTGGGTAAAACAAAGGCAGAGTGCCTTAACTCCACTGTAACTTATAATAACAGCGTTCTAAAGTGCAGCGGTACAAAGCCAAAAGACTGTAACTGATGTTAAGGTCTTCTGCCTTTGCTTTCCCTCTGCTTTTGGAAGTTATGGCAAAAACAACATCTTATTTTTAGCAGAAAAGAACAAAATTGACGCAAGATATTTGTCCACATGATAAAACTGATGTCCATTGTTCCAAATATGGCAATAACTCATTTTGACCAAAATTGAAGTTAAGGTCTTTTGCCTTTGCACGGCAGTATAGTCACATTGTTTCTTTACGACTTTATATCTCACATATTGCAATTGCAAAATTTAAAGACAAATTGCAAGATATATAGTCATATTTGCGAGATATAGTTACATTATGAGATATAAAGTCACAGTTACAGTCATGGTCAGAATTAATGGCACCCCTGGTAAATATGATCAAAACTGGCTGTAAAAAATAAATCTGCATTGTTTATCCTTTTGATCTTTCATTCAAAAAATTAGCTAAATTCTAACCTTTCATTGAAGTAAAAGAATTGAAAGTGGGGGGGAAATCACGTTATTAAATAAATGTTTTTCTCCAAAACACGTTGGCTACAATTATTGGCACCCCTATAATTTTTTTACGAGTAAAATATGTCTGAAGTATATTCCCATTAATAATTACATTTTTTAGCACACCAGGGTGACTAGGAACATGACATTGTCCAGCCATGACTTCTTGTTTCACAGGAGTTTAAATATGAGGAAACACAAATGCCAAATCCCCTTAATCATTCATCACAATGAGTAAAACCAAAGAATATAGTTCTGATGTGCTTTAAAAGATTGTTGACCATCACAAAATAGAAAGTGGCTGTAAGAAAATAGCTAAAGAATTGAAAATCCCCATTTTGACCATCAGGGCAATAATTAAGAAGTTCCAATCAACTAAAGATGTTATGAATCTGCCAGGAAGAGGACATGTGTCTATATTGCCTTAATGCACAGTGAGGAGGAGAGTTTGAGTGGCCAACAACTCTTCAAGGATCACAGATGGAGAATTGCAGAGATTAGTTGAGTCTTGGGGGTCAGAAAGCCAAAAAAAAAAAAAACCTACATCACCTCATGTTGTTTGGGAGGGTTTCAAGAAAAATCTTCCTCGCTCATCCAAAAAAAACCCCAAAAAAAAACAAACAAATTCAGTTGTCAGACACGACTGGAACTTCAAACGGCACAGGCTTCTGTGGTCAGATGAAACTAAAAAAATAGCTTTTTGGCAGCGAACACGCTAGATGGGTTTGGTGCACACAAGGATAAAGAGTACCCCATGTGTACAATTTAATATACCGCTGGATCTTTAATGTTGTGGGCATATTTTTCTGCTGGAGGTCCTGGACTTCTTGTTCAGATACATGGCATCGTGGATTCTATCAAATATCAACAGATAAAAAATCAAAACCTGACGCCTTCTGCTAGAAATCTTATAATGGGCCGTGGTTGGATCTTCCATCAAGACAACGATCCAAAACAAACATCAAAATCAACACAAAAATGTGTTACGGAGCACAAAATGAAGCTTCTGCCATGACCGTCCCAGTCCCTGACCTGATGAGTGGAGTGAACTGAAGAGAAGAAGCACCAACATGGATCTGGGAATCTACAGGATCTGGAGAGATTCTGTATGAAGGAATGATCTCTGATCTCTGGTCAGGTGTTCTCCAAACTCATCAGGCATTATAGGAGAAAACTCAGAGCTGTTATCTTGTAAAAAGGAGATTGCAAAAGTATTTAATAAAAGGGTGCCGATATTTGTGGCCAACGTGTTTTGGAGAAAAACATTTATTTCACAATGTGATTTCCCCCCCACTTTCAATTCATTTACTTCAATGAAAGGTTAGAATTTTGCACATTTTTTGAATGAAAGATCAAAAGGATAAACGATGCAGATTTATTTTTTATAGCCAGTTTTGATCATATTTACCAGGGGTGCCATTAATTCTGACCATGACTGTATAAGAACTGTGAAATTTAACGTGATATTGCAAGATTGTGAGGAAATTGCTATTACGAGAAACAGTCACAATTGCGAGATTTAATGTCACATTGTGAGAAATAGTCACATTTACAATCACAAACAAAATCACAATTGCAAGATTTAAAGTAATTTTACGAGATATAGTCATATTGTGAGATATAAAGTCGCAATTGCAATATATAAAGTTGCATTTACAAGAATCAAAATTGCAATTGCAAGATTTAAAAGTTTTATTGCAATATTGTGATATATAAAGTTTTATTGCGACATTGCGATATATAAAGTCCTATTGTGCAATATAAAGTCACATTGCTTCTTGTAATTGCGACTTTATATCTCACATAGTTGCAATTGCGAAATTTGAAAGTCAAATGGCAAGATACAAAGTTACATTATGAGATATAAAGTCACAATTGAGAATTGTGAAATTTGTGAGTTAAAGTTGCTATTGCGGGAAACAAAGCCACAATTGCGAGATTTAAAGTCATATTGTGAGATATAAAGTCGCAATTGCAAGATGTATTGTAATATTGCAAGATATAGTCACCTTATGATATATATAAAGTCACATTTATGAGAAAAAATTGCATTTGCAAGATTTGCATGAGATAATAGTGCTGCATGATTTGAGGAAAAAAATCTAATTGCTATTTTTTCTGATAAATTGCAATTTGAATTTAAAAAACAATCAGAGATGCTGCATACATCGCTGGATAATGAGCTTCTCACGTGTAAGAACACAATGACACACTTCACTCTGAAATTTATGTAATTAAATAACAGTTTTTGCGATTTAATAATTGCACTAAGGAATTATTACGATTTCGTTTTTATTTTGATTAATCGTGCAGCCCTATTGTAAGATATAAAGTAAAAATTAGGAGATATAAATTCACAGTTTTAAGAATCAATGTCCTAATTGTGAAATATGAAGTTGCAGTTACCTTTTATTTTTTAATTTGTTTACTTTGAAGTGGAAATGAGTTTCCATACCAGGGTGCATACTAGATCTCTCAAATATTTTTTATTGTAACACCGGAATGTGCAACCACGCTTTTCCAAGACATATGCCAATCTCCTGTTTCTTTACAGAATACACACCGCATTCAACCAACTCGACACAGTTCCTTATACGTGTCAAGTCAGGGAGACTAAACTAGTGTGTAGTAGCAGTCTGCAGTGCTGTCACTGTCCAAAAGTCAGTAAGAGTACGGTATGTCCTGATTGTGTCTGTGCTGTCTTTGGGGTTCAAGCCAGTCCTGGCTGCTCATATGGAGAGAGTGAGGAGAACAGTGGCTAAATCTGGGTGTGGGCAGAGGAGACTGCCAAAAGTCTTCATCCCTGCTGCTGGCTGCCCTACATACACTGCTCAAATAATCTGTGTGGACACCCACAGTTACTCATGTGCTCCTTCTCTTTAGTCTCAGATCTTAGTAGTATATGTGTATTTATGTGTGTGTGGGTGGATTTCAGGCACGTCCGCCAAATGTAACAAGAGACAGGTGAGGAATACGTGACAAATTTGGGAATGTGTGTGTCAGTGTGTGATTAATTTTAATATGGAGCCGTATGTTGCATCAAGCATCTCTGATGACACATAGAACATCTGACAATCTGTCATTGCACAGCTCACAGAATTTTGGCTGGTCTACGGGGTCAGGCTTAGGGTCACATCAAGGGCATTGGATTCCCTCTTTGTCTTGGTTTAACTTACAATTTCAGACTGACCTCAGATCTAAGTTGCAATTTGGGGTGGTGCAAAAAAGATCAAGGCTGGTAACCAAAAGTTTAGGTTTGAACCCTGCAATAGAGCTTGGTTTGTCAGAATACATTCCATATTTAATGGAATAGTTTTTCTTTAAAGACACCTTTTTTTTTGTTTGGAATTACTGGAGTTGTGTAATGATGACAGAACTGGGCTATTCCTATAATTGGAGGCTGTAAGGAATGTAAGAACAATTTGTTCAGTATGACTTATTGAAGACTTCAGACTGTTTCAAAATGCTACATGACATAAAGTCACAGCCAATGCAGTATGATAAAAATGGTAACCAAGCAACTGACAACGGTTGCAATTAATCTCGTTGCGCTTGGCTAGGGTAACATTTTTCAGTTTCATCAACATACTGAGCGTCATTCATGAAACATGAGCATGATGAATTTCTGTGTAAATTGTAAAATCGTTCTTACGTAAATTGATGCTTTCCTGTTTTAGCATAAATGTATGTTAACAAGAATAACATTTTTTTCAGAGTGGAAAAAATTACAAAAATGTGTTAAAATTACACAGAAATCGTTAAATGATTTTAGGGGGAGGGACATTCTTATTCTAGAGCATTGGACAAAAATCTACACAGTATGATTTTTTTATTTGCAAAAAAATTGTCTATTTCAAATAAATGGTTTAACTTTTTTTAAAATCTAAGAAGCTGTATCACAAATTCCACGCAGTGTTTTCAACAGTGATAATAAGCAAAATGTCTTGAGGAACATATTAGAATGATTTCTGAAGGATCATGTGACACTGAAGACTGGAGTAATGATGCTGAAAATTCATCTTTACCATCACAGGAATAAATTACATTTCAACTATATTCAAATAGAAAACAGCTATTTTAAATTGTAATAATATTTCACAATATTACTGGGTTATTTTGGTCAAATAAATGCTGCCTGGGTGAGCATAAGAGACTTCTTTATAAAAAAAAAAAAATCTTACCAACCAGTCCAGGTTCTGTCATCAGTATTTTTGTTTCGATTTCATACAAGAGAAGGACTTTTAGATGCGTCACTGCATTTCACTGCATCAGGTACACTAGCATATATAACCTCAAAGGGAACTCATATGGAGTAAATTCTACAGAACCCACAAAATTTGATTTCATGGGTTCTTTTCAATTTTTTTTCTTACTCTGGTCGTGTGGCAGCCAGTAGTCTCTCTCAATGTTGGGCTGCTGCTCATTCAACATCACAGAGCAACCTTTTTATTTCGCTTCCCACCAGAAAGAACCCTGTATACTGTATCTGTATACTGTATATATAGAGTGTGTATATGTGTAAGTGTGTTGTCAGTCCAAGTGCACATATGTCTCCTGAAACCTGATACTGTGCTCACTAATGCATGTCCGGACTTGATTCACACCATCCATTAGTAACCTGTGTATGTGTGTGTGTCTGTGTGCAGGCCTGGAGTGAGTCACACTCACTATTAGGTTCCAGAAATGTGTTTGTGTTCATGTGTGTAGTGGAGGTGCTTTTGTGATTGTACGCCATTGAATCCATGTGTGTCCTGTCAATCAGAGCTCCAGCCAACAGAGTAATTCAAGGGAAACAGCTCTCTCTCTCTCTCTCTATGAACCTTTCTCTTTCTCATCTCTCACACTCTTTACTCAAATGGAATCAATAAAGCTGCCCGTAATGCTGTAATCAGGGGATTTACTGCGTTCTTGGATCAGTGTAACTACTCTCACCCTTTGGCTACCAACCAGTCGCCTTTTACCATGATTTAAGACAGGCACTCCAGTGTTTTGGATGGGTAAGAGCTGATCTTAGATCAGCTTGAAAGCTGTTTATAAAAGCCGACTGAAACGCCAAAGCCAGAGAGTTTATTTCTCTGTACCCAAACAGGGAACCTTTGATTATTTGTGCTGCTCGCTAAGGCATTACTATTGCTTATATACTTGAAGTCAGGGATTTGAACAAACCTCAAACCCTAAGTAATAATATTCAGTGTGTAACCCATCATGCTTGGTACCTCAAATGCAATTACCAGACTTGCTTATTTTATAAATATTGGTGAAAGATCACATTACACTGAATTGGTGATCAAGCTGTCTAAGCAAAATTTATGAACCAGAATATTAATTAATAATATAACTGATACGTTCTAGTTCTGTTTTGGTCTCGTTTTTATTCTTTGCCATGTTCCGGTTTGCCTGAGTTCTGTTTGCTAGTTAGTTTCAATGGACACTGATTATATATTAATAATGTAATAATATTATTAAACGGCACTGTGATTATTTTGGTGATGCTAAATAATAATAATAATAATAATAACACCCCAACAACACCCTAGCAAGGACTTATACATCTATCAACTGCATAGCAACGCCCTAGCAACCATCCAAAACATCTATCAACTGCATAGCAACGCCGTAGCAGCCATCCAAAACACCCTAGCATCGTAGTGGTGATTTTTGAACAGGCAAGCACCACTTACATTTTCTTGACAGAACGTGAAAGTTTATTTTTTTTAATTCTCTGTGCAAAATCAGTTTATTGAGTGCATGTTCAGACTCAGAGCACTCTTTGTATGGTTCCAGGTGGATTATGCCATGTGACAGTTTTTCATGTTTGGAATATCTGTCACCCTGCCGGATCTCACACAGCAAGTAATTTTCGAGACTGTTTGACTCATTTAAAATACTTCACAGTTCTCCCGGAAAAAAAAAAAATTATTTGAAGCTGACATCTTGTTCTTAGAGTCAGTAAATGTTTGTACAAACTGAACTCTGTGTAATTGGTTGCTTATAACATCATGCAACATGAGCCCAATCAGCAAGCATTAGTAATGGGTCACATGACCACTGTCATTATTTGGGTCATGGGGAGTGTGCACATGTACAAAAGGAGCAAGACAGATACAAAAAGAAGCAAGAATCCTTAACAACATTTGATTATTAGAAAGGCTATGAAGGTGTAGAATATAGCTCCTTTAATACTGCAGAGCAGCCCCTGTGTGTAGCTCTATAGCAGGGATCAGATCACTGTTTTAAGTGTCATGAAATATGCATAGAAGTTTGGACTTCAATAAGCCCATTGATGGAGCTGCATGACAGAGCTCACTCTCTTGCAATATCCTCAAACTCTTTGGCTGTGTTTTACCAGGAGGGCCCCCTGGTGCAGCTCCTTGTAAGGGCTAATCAAGAGGTTTATGTGGTTCACACACTTATCTCTGACTTTGCTGGAGTTACAATCACTCTCATATCGAATAGGAGACCTCATGGAGCTGGATTTGATATAGGGCCCCATGGGGCAGCAATGTATATCAATTCATTCAATTCATGTATATTTCTCTCTCTCTCTTTCTAGAAATGTTTCAAGTCATATTTTACCCCAAAATAAAAACAAATTGTAAAAATTATTTATTATTAAAAATTAATATTATTTATTTACTTATGTTTACCACCAATGTTTTGGGTGGTTTCAACACCCTGGCAACCACCCAAAACATTGTAGCTGTGATTTTGCTGGAGTTACATTCGCTCTCATCTTGGATAGGAGAAATGTTTCAAGTCATATTTCACTCCAAAATAAAAACTAATTTTTTTTTTTACTATTATTGCTTCTGTTGTAGTTTTTAATACACTTTGAAAATAAATCACAATAGATTAAACATTCAATTATTTGCAAAAACGTATTGATAAAGTCCGTTTTATTTAGATGCTTGTGTGATATTATTCATAACAAGTACTATCTTCCCAATTGTCAGTACCATGCTATGAGTTGAAATATATATATATATATATAATTTTCGTTTTGTTTTCTGGGGTAAAATATACTATTTTTTTTTTCTGTGACATTCACCCTTAGAGTAATTTGGAATTATGCTGTGTGTTGTACATATAATATCACAAGAGGTATTATGGGAATGAACATGTTCCACACATGCTCAGTCAGCAGAACTCATAGGAACTGAAAATGTGTGTGTGTGTGTGTGTGTGTGTGCCTGTCCATTCATTCTTCACATCCATTCTCTTCCACACACACCATCACCCAATCACTGGCTCGTTCTCCTCTCTTCCCGCCCCCTGTTGCTATGGAGACTCAGGAAGCTTTCCAGGTGCCTCAGTGGTTTGGAAATTCAGCAACTTCTCCTCGTTCTGTCTGTTTTCACTCACATCTTTATTTTTCCTCTTCTCTCCCATTCTCTTCATCCTCTTCTCCTGCTCACTGTCATTTCATTTATCCTGCTTATCATATTTCCATTTCTCATTGTCTTTCCTTGTACAATCCTCATCTCTCTTTATCTCTGTATCTTGATTTTTCTGCCCCCTTCTTTTTTGCATGATTTTTTTCCCCTCCTCTGTTTTGCTCTTCACACAGAACAGGGAATGTCTTGTTTTCCTCCTCCACAACCTCCAGAGTTCTACATACAGGTTATTTTATTTATTTATTTATTTCTCTCTGGTTAAACGCTGATCAACACTTAGGCCACTGTTTGTGTATATAGTGAAAATATGCATCCTCTTGAATTTGCTCTCAAACAGGGTCAAAAAGTATATCTGGAACACATCCCATTCTAAGAGTCACATTTGTGTACAAACACCTGATAAACATTGTAAATATTCTACACTGCCGTTGAAAAGTTTGGAATCATTAATATTTTTAAAAAAGAAGTCTCTTATGCTCTCTAAAGATGCATTTATTTAAACAAAAATACGGTAAAAACAGTAATGTTGTGAAATATTATTACGATTTAAATTAACAGTTTTTTTCTATTTGAATATATTTCAAAATATCATTTAATCATGTGATGCAAAACTACATTTTCAGCATTATTACTCCAGTCTTCATTGTCACATGATCCTGAAGAAATCATTCTAAAATTTGCTGCTCATGAAAAAAAATATTTCAAAATAAAAAAAAAATTCTCCAGATTTTCAGGATTTTTTTTTTTTATGAATAGAGAGTCCAACAGCATTTATTTGATAAATAAATATTTTGTAATTTGATGTTACTGACTTTTGATAAATTTAACACATTATCCCAAACTTTTAAATGGCAGTATATCACGGTTTTCACAGAAATATTAAGCAGAATTTCACCAAACTTTTAACTGGTAGTGTAAACAATAAACAAGATCTGCTGACTGTTTAAAAGTAACATAGACATACATTCTGCTGCTCTATGGTTGATAGTGTCTCAGATATTCTGCAAAAAGCACAAATTATGCAATATTATCATTATTATAAGTTCAGGGTCCAGGAAACGAAAGATGTTTTACATCTGTGAGACGTGATCCGTTTTTAGCCTCCAATTCTTCATGCCATCTGATCTGACCCAGATCCTCACAACCCTATTAGTGTGCACCAGTGACCCACACATATATAAACACAGAGGTTAGCTGCATGTGTATTTGATGCCCTCAATTACAGATTCAGACTCAGATTTCAATTACTCACTGCCATGGATTCATGCTAAAGCATGAGCAAGAGGGTTCTGGGGGAGATATTTCAACAGGACCAGCAGTGAGAAACAGTGAGAGACACTGCACATCTGGTGTGTCCTGGCTCCACAGTCTGACCTTGTTGTACCTGGAGAACATACATTCTGACAGGCGTTGTGGCAAAGACAGTAAAAGCCTATTAAGATAGCAAAGATTTGTCTTTTTTTTTGTTTTTAGAACTAAAGATTCTAAATGTAAAGAATCTGATTTTTCTAATTGTAAAGATTCAAACAATGCAGGGCTCTCAAGTCTCACGCATTGGGCGTGAGACACGCATTTCAACCCGTTCACACGCTCACACGCCACACCTTGTATTTCTCACGCTGAGGAGTAAGGGAACTTTGTCCCGCTATACAATTAATTGCCGAGGCGCAGGCAAACGGAGGGAAGTTCTCTGCCGAGTTCATAGCATCTGTCTCGAGTTATACAGAGTTAAATGCTAGCTACCAGCCAATCAGATATTAGAATTAGTTGTTTCCGGGTAAATTATGTGTTCCCGCTGCAAGCACGTTCGTTACTAGACAACACGCGCACACACGGAGTGGAAGTTGAAAGAGCACGATCTGATGAATGCGGTTTGCGCATCTTCATTTTTTTTTTTTTTTTTTTTTTTTTTTTTTTTAGCATTTTGATTTTACGATTCCGGGACGATATCTCTTGCCTGTGATAAAAGACAGTGAGAGCTGATGTTGAGGAGTATAGCCAAATTCGTGCTAAATTATTTTTGATCCAGTCAAAAACTCTCCAACTGCTTTTAAAGGGGTCATCGGATGCAAAATACACTTTTATATGGTATTTGCAAATAAATGTGTCTTTGCAGTGTGTGGACACAATCACCATGCAATGAAAAAAATCCATTCACTTTTTTTTTAATCCTCAAAATGCCAAAAAGTTGTTGCTCATTATCATTTAAAGAGACATGCACCCGAAACGGGTCACTGTGAACAGAGCTGTTTTTGAAGAGGTAAAAAGGGTGTTGTTTTACACAACCATTGAGAAATTTTAACCAAAGTATGTTACAAATTTTACATGAAGACCCAAAATAATCATACCAACTTGTGGAAAATGGGCATCCGATGACCCCTGTAAAGGTGACCGGTTTGGGTCTTGACATACATGCTCAGGGCAATTTGTTATGACACAATGTTATGTACATTGAGCACTGATGTTCAGTTGGCTTGTTTGGGGTCAAATTTATTTTTATTTTTCAATAAATTTGTATTTTTTAAATATAACTATTTATTTTATTTGGATGAATTTGTCTTTTTATCAGATTTAACAATTGTTATAATTTCCATTTGTGCTGGTCAATTATGAACAATAGGCAAAATTGAACTGCTAGCAAAAATTGAAGCGAATTTGGTTGGGTCGAGGGACCGCTGCTGCAAATATTTGGGTGGCTCCTCCCCTAAATCTCACTCTAAACTTTTGATAAAACTTGAGAGCCCTGAACAATGTTTCCTGCAGGAATTTTTTTTTTTAGTTGATTGGTGAGTTGACTAATTTCACTGAAATTTAGCTTGGCTTGCAAATGGGCATTTTTAAGATTTAAGGTTTCAAAAGTAGCCTACTCATAACACAGTATATTACTTGGGTAATTTTAAATCAGACATCTTAACATTCGGTTCAGTGAGTGAGCAAATAATTGAAGCCTATTCAGTGAGTAAATGAGTAACTAATTACATCTGTGCTACAGACCAGTGACTCATGTGTTCAATTCAGTCTGATTTACCAATTGGTCAATTGTCTCATTAAAATTAACTGTGCCAACTGATTAATTCATTTGTGAATTGCATGTTGCACTGTACACTACCGTTCAAAAGTTTAGGGTCAGTGCAATGGAATGGAATTAATATTTTTATTCAGCAAGGACATTTTAAATTGATCAAAATTGGCAGGAAATGCTATTTTCATCAAAGAATCCTGGAAAAAAAAAATCTCTCACAATATCCACGAAAATATTAAGCAGCACAACTGTTATATTGATATAAATCCGAGTCTGAGCTGGACCGAATGCAATGGCTGGACAAAAAAAATTTTGTCCTGAGACTTCCACAAAAGATATATCCACAATGTTTTAATATTTAGACCACTTCTATTATTGATCGCTATCAGGATGTGTAGAGAGTTTCAACCAGAATAACAAAAAGTGTTTATGAAACCTCCCATTTTTATTATTTTTTTTAACTAGAGATTTTAAAAGTTCTAAATCTAAAGAATATAAAAAATATTTTTAAAGAGGTATTACATCTAAATAGTCAAAATTACCACTGCTCCAAAGATTCTATTGGCAGGAAACAAGTGGTCTCTGGAAAAGTCTGGAATTAAACTAGCATCCCCACTGAATTTATTAGTATATTTTATTTTTCATTATATACCTAAAGCTTTACTTTTTATTTTTATGTTGAATGACATTATTATTACTCGTTTTTATTTAGAGTTTCTTTAACCTCGTAATCTTTGCCTAATGTTTTTGTTCTTTGTAATGGTCAGCAATTTGGTTCCCACAACAGCTTCTTCTAAACTTTACGCAATCTCTCAGTTCTTGTAAATGTTTCTTACTAATGAGCACAGCCCACCGGGAGTTTCCAGTCAGAGCTCTTGCAGGGTCACATTTGCATGGGAGCAGCTCATGTTGAATCTTCCAGCTTCTGTTGATGGTTTCCAGTAGTTGTTTTCAATTCTTAGAACTGAGATTTACATTTGTTTGTGGGATCCTTAGAAATAATCTGCAGCTGTTTGTACTTCAAATCCCCAAAAGGCAAATTTTTTTGGAAAGCGACGGAAAATGAAGCGAACAAAATGATTGGGTTTTCAGGAAACATCAGGAAGTTCAGGATTTTAAACAGAGATCATGAAATTTTTCATTATGCAGACCAAATCAAATCTATTAGACCAAATCAAAACACTTTGTTTACTCTTAAAAATAAAGCTTCTTTATTGGTATTGATGGTTCCATGAAGAACGTTTAACATTCATTGAACCTTTCCATTCCACAAAAGGTTATTGTGGAAAAGGTTCTTCAGATTATTGAAATGTTCTTCAAAAATGGTTCTTTTAAGAACTGTTCTCTGAAAAGTTCTTTAAGGGACCATAAATGGTTTATTTTTTGCATCACTGCAGGAACTAAAACCCTTTTGAAACCTTTATTTTTAAGAGTGTAGTATGTTGCATTTCATTTTTGTGAATCATTTTAAACTGTAAGTGAATCGTTTCTAAACTCTGATTCAACAGTTAATTCGTTAAATCGTTAAAAAATTCTCCATGTAGCATTTTTCATATATTATTATTTTTTATTATTAAATGTTATGCATCTAAATAGTGCTCTTTTGTACTATTGATGGTATTATTATGAGTTGATGGTGTCTATTATCATCTAGTTTGTCGTTTACATTTTGTGTTTCTTGTGTCTTCCCACAGATGCAGATTCTTGACAAGTTCCCAATCGAGGGAGGGCAGAAAGATCCCAAAAAACGGATTATCCCTTTTCTTCCAGGTGATTTTGGGAGGAATTTGTTCTCCCCTTCCTCTCCTCTGCACACACACAAATACACAGACCTGCAAATACATAGTGTCAGCAGATCTGTCCACAATAAGTCATGGTTATGCTGGGACAGGGTCGTGCTTCTGTTCTTGACTTACACACAAACACACACACACATGCTGGAAACAGGCACACGAGTCACTGAGATGAGCAGCACCATTCCCTGAGAACAAGAGCCATCAATAAGAAGAAAAAGAGGAGCTCGAAACACGTTTTCCTTGCTGACGCGGCTGCTCTGTTCCCTGGAAATGTATTGTCATCCAGCAGTCCCTCTGATACTCTGTTTGTTTTCACATCCTTCAGTATGAACACACAAACTCAGATTATCACTGGCTCCATTGAATTATTTACTGAAATGTAATTTAATTGGTTGGATTACTATAATATTAAGTGGATTATAAAACCATTTGCAGCCATTGTAAGGGAATATTAGGGTGACAAGTGTCAAACCATTAAATCTATGCACCGTCTCCATTTAATTCCAGTCTGATTATTGAACTCCACCGGGACAGTAAAGAGGGACCGATCAGATTTTTATCGATACATAGATTACATCAATGCACTAGCAATCATTTTGTAATGATTTTCTTTTGTTAAAAGGCGTATTAATATTTTATACCTGAGGATATATATCAAGCCTTCTATAAACTTAAATATTTGCCATATTTTCCTCAGTATTTTAGGTCCATTTTCCTTGAGTTTAATGGTTTATATCTTGAAAACTTTATAAAGCAACTTTTAGATACCCTCATGCTATGAATTCATCAGGTCTTTACGTCAAATTTTTTTTTTTTTTTTTTGGATGAGGAGGCAGTAGGAGCACATACAGTGATACTAGAATATGAGAATAAACAGATGATGGTGAATATACAGTTGCTTTATAAATGTTTGTTTCATAAGGAATTCATTCTGCACGTTGCTGAGTATCTCTCAGTTTTTACTTGAGAATAAACAGCTTGAGACAGGAGAGCGTGACAGCTGGAGTTTGGTGCTACGTGGTGATCTTATCTCCTCCAAATGTCTGAATCTGATTAAGATGTTCCAGATCTCAAGAAGAACACATGGCGTCTCTCTTCAGGAGCTGCTCATGTTTCTGAACACTGTCTGATGGGTTATTCTAAAATGCTCTGGGCTTTGCTTACATTGAGCAGGGCTCAACAATGAAATTTTTTTCCAGTTGGGCCAGTACTTTTTTTTTATTATTTATTATTATTTGTTATATTTTTATATGTGCATATTTGTGTGTATATCCTGTTATATCATATTTTACGTAAAAAAAATATATTATATATTATTTTTCTCATTTTTTATTATATTTTCAAAAGGCAGTAATGTTACTTAAATTATTTCTGGAAAGCAATGGAATACAATGCAACAGATGTGTGTATAATTTTCCAATGCATTCTAACTGCTTTCCAAACTGTCTTTCAAATTATTCTTCCAATGTCAACACATTTCTAGAAGCTGGCATATGTAAATGAGCAACATTTTTAAAAAGTATTACAGTAGACTTAATATTTAATTTAAACATAAAAACATGATAAAAATCTCTTATTGTTGAGCCCTCATTCGCTTTTTTTTCATGATGCTTACATGATCTTGTGAAGTAGACCACATATTTGACTCTACCTTTTATTTTAAAGGCAAAATCCTATTCCGACGAAGTCATGTGAGAGACGTAGCCATGAAAAGACTACGCTTTATTGACGACTATTGCAGAGTAAGTTGCTTTTTCCCTTCCTTCCTTCCTCTTTGTCTGTGCTTTTGTGTTTTGTCCTAATTTATTTTCTTATCTAATATGTGTAAGCTGTATTACTTTATGTATAAAACCATTAAACTGTGAGAGGTTATTTATAAGCCTTTTCCTTTGACAAACACTGTGTGTGTCACATGTTGTCATCGGGAAGTGTTGCTCACACGCGTGTGTGTTCAGCACATGATGTTAAGAAAATCATTAAGAGTGTGGCTATGGCACTGGTGTTCCTCAGGGTTCAATATTAAGCCCCTTTTTGTTCTGTACTGATATTCTTTGGACTACATTCCTGCTGTTCAAAGAAGAATTGCCTAAAATAAATAATTTAAAATCCATTCAAAAAGGATAAGTACTTTTTATTTTTTTATTTAACAGCTACAGAAACATTAATATATATATATATATATATATATATATATATATATATATATATATATAAACATTATTAATTTTAGGGTGGTCAACTTTTGCAATTATATAGGCTCTTTTCATTTTCTTTTAAAAGCAGTTAGAACGGCTTTCTAATATGCATACACTGACCAACTTGTTAAATAAATTACATCTAACATTTTATAAAAAATATTGTATTGAAACTATTTAGAACCTTCAAGACTCATTGGCCTTTTGTTTCCTCTAGTGGGTTTCAAGCCTTAAATAGTGTTGTCAGATCCCCGCAAACCACAAATTTGACCCTGAACTGCATGTTCCACATCAGGTTTTGAGAGTGAATATTTGCCTCATTATCAGAGAATATCTGCCATCTTGTTGAAATATGATAATGCTATTACACCAAAAAGACACTTGCATTTATTCTTGTCCGCTGTCATGTTTACTTTGCAATAGCTATAGGTTATTGAATAACACCCTTAAGATTAGTTTGTGGGATTTTAACGACTTGTTTGTTCCTCCTCTCTATTTCTCCCTCTCTTTATCTTTTCCCTTCAAGTGTCTTGTCACTTTTTCTTTCCTTCCCCCTCCTTCCTGATGGAATAGAGCCCACTTTTTTAAAACAATACATGCACACACACACAGTGGATGTAAACAAACACACAGACACTCACACACACACACACACACACACACACACACACACACACACACACACACACACACACACACACACACACACACACACACACACACACACACACACACACACACACACACACACACACACAGACACACACACACAGACACAGACACACACACACACACACAGACAGAGACACAGTGGAGAGCAGCTGTTAAACTGAGCTGAGATAGTGAGATAGGCAGCATTATGGGATGTCTTGGAAAGACTACTGTTGTGACAACAATCTCCATGACATCCACACAAAGGACATTAAAAATACACTTTAAAAAAATAGAACAGAATTAATCTTAATGTAAATGTGTCCTTCAGATCCCCATTTATAATGTCAATCGATTCAAATATGAATACAATATATTTCTAATTAGCTGCATATGTAAATATTTGATTAGAAATGCCCCTAAATAAAGACAACTCAAAGACTTTGTTTATAAAGACTGCATATTAATTGGCGAAAAAAAATAGATGAAGCTGCATTTTTGGTTGTACATATCCTTAATGGAGTTTACTTTATGAAAGGTTCAGGGGACATGTCTATAGTTTTATTTTATTTTAGTTCAATTTTTAATAAAAAAAATGTAATCACACTAAATTAAAGGACTAAATTGACAGCCCTAGTTTAACATTTATTTAAATCAACTTTTAATTATGTGACAGTTGCTTATATGACAATTTGATAACTAACTTCCTCCAGATTTCCTCTGTCCTTTCAGTGTAGATCCCATCAACATCCTTCCATGAGAGAGGGAGAGAGAGAGAGAGAGAGAGAGAGAGAGAGAGAGAGAGAGAGAGAGAGAGAGAGAGAGAGAGAGAGAGAGAGAGAGAGAGAGAGAGAGAGAGAGAGAGAGAGAGAGAGAGAGAGAGAGAGAGAGAGAGAGAGAGAGATCTTTGAAGGGCTTAAATGTAGGATGTTTACCAGCTTTTTCCTGAAAGCTAATTAGAATTAGATCTCCATTTAATTGCATTGTGTTCTTCAAAGATAAATAAACAACAGCGTTTACTCCAGGGATTCTTCAGAGGAGTTGTCTCTCTCTCTCTCTTTCCTTTTTATTTTCTTCTGTTCTTTTGCTAATTTTCAAATCATGTTTGAGAGCAGTTGGAACACAGAATGAATTTGTTAGACAAACATTTATGCAGTTTGTTGAAGCAAAATGGCGTCTTTAGAATGCCATTAGAGTATTTTAAACTAAAATCAAGTAGTGTTTTCTTTCTTTCTAGAATTGTTTTAGTAAAAATAAAAACTCCTTGAAGTTATTACATTTACATTTATTCATTATGCACACTTGAAAAAACCTTGTCTGTGGTGATGTTTTAATTTGTTTAATTAAAAAGATTTTTCCTTTTCGTCATCTTAGACGAAATCTCCTTACCTGGATTTCAAAGGAAACAACATTTGGTATAGTTGTGTATTCATTAGTCTGTCCGGTTTCATGTTCTTTCTGTCTTGTCAGGCGCTGGTCCGGCTTCCTCCCCAGATTTCGCAGAGCGAGGAAGTTCTCCGCTTCTTTGAGACCAAACCAGATGATATCAGCCCTCCCGTAGAGTGAGTGTCACACAGACCTTCACAAACCAATGTCTGCACACTCTCCCACATAGAGAAACCTAAATAAAGCCAAATATGAATAAAATAAAGTGCTGCGTAGTGCTTAATGCACACTGAACTGTACCATATGCTGAATACTATTTTTTAAAGTCCCACTGTAGTATATAATTGTATCCCTTAAAACTCATCTTTGATCACCAAAATGACATTTTTCCTTTAAAAAAATTCTTCATGCCTTTAGATAGCTTGAATGTTACACCCTGGCTTCATTTAGTAAACGCGGATTTATGAATATGCTAATTAGCCCCGCCTCCACTCACTCCCGCCGGCTCAGAGATTCACTCGGCCAACTTACTGAGGTAAACGCTGCACAATGATATCGCTCTTTACAACGTCGGACATATGACGGTAATTAATATGATTAGCCTTTTGCTTGACTACGTTATCAAAACAACCAATAATGTGTTGCTAATGTTACACAAACCATGTTCCCATTCACCATCTCAGAGTCAGACAGCTGCCTTCTTAAAATCAGTATTAGTAATAACGCTTTGAACAACAATGCCATATATTTCATCATAGCATCGTAATATACATAATATTCATAATTCATCTGCTATATTGCTAAAATTACCCGATTTTGCATATCGACAAAAAAATATACCGGGATAACCTGCCATCTCTCGAGACTCCCCTGCGATTCGACTGTTAATAAAAGCCCACCCCCCTTGTGATGTGATTGGTTACAAAATAGTTTGTGACGTCAGAAATACCAGCGATTTAAAACCGCGTTTTTGAAACTGTCTTTGGTTCACTGCAGTTTTAAGGAGAAAATACTCAGTAATGGTGTTGACTCATGAATTTGCACATGGTTTGTATAAAAGCACATTAAAAACACCACATAGACAAATACAACATTAAAAGTTTGATTTACACCACAGGGGGACTTTAAAATAGTACTATTTTATTTATTATGGCACTGGAAATGGAAGATGAGTGAATTGCATTGTGGGATACAGTATTCCATGCACGATTTTGTTCATATCATCTGGACATTCAATTTGCTGACGACATGCTGCATACTGTGCTAAAAAAATGGACACACATGCAGACGTGCATGATTTCTCACACTCCCACACACTCTGAATGGTGTTGTGTAAATCTTAAAGCCTACTGCTGTATTTACATACTTTTCTTTGATTAGCTCTGTAAAAATGTTCATAATTTGGCTCTCAAGAATGTCACATCTTCATTGTAAGAGAATCTGCGTGGGTTTCAGGAGAGGTGCAAATGTGTTTCTATGTGTGAAAAAGAAAAAGACAGAGATTTTCTTCATTCTCCAGCTTTAAGTTACTCCCATCCCGACACATTTTAATCACAGTGATGCTATGGTATTGTTTAATTAACACTGATGTGGATATGCACAGTCCTCTGTGAGTGTGTATGTGAACGTCTTTCCCTAGGCCGGTCCATAATTAGCTCCTGTGAATCCCATGAAAATTCGAGCCAAAAGAATTAACCTACAAAATTAATAGAGAAGGAGAAGCCCATGTCAGGAATAATTCATTTGTTATATACACTAGCATTCAAAAGTTTGGGGTCAGTAAATTTTTTTTAAAGGGATAGTTAATTCAAAAATTATTTTTTCCCCCATCATTTACTCACCCTAAAGTTGTTCCAAACCTGTTTGACGGTACAGTTGATGGCAGCCAACTAAATATACTATGGAAGTCAATGGCTACCATTAACTGTCTGGTTACCAACATTCTTCAAAATATCTTCTCTTGTGTTCAACCGAAGAAAGAAGCTCATACAGGTTTGGATCAACTTGAGAGTCAGTAAATGATGACAAAATTTAAATTTTTGGGTGAACTATTCCTTTGCTGAATAAAACTATTATTTATTTTAATGACGTATTAAAGTAATCAAAAGTGACAATGGTGACATATGATGTTACAAAAAAATCTATTTCAAATAAATGCTGTTCTTTAAAAGTCATAGAATAATTTTAAAAGTGTATCATGGTTTCCACAGAAATATTAAACATTTAATATTTTAAGCAATTAACATTAACAGTTTTCAACATTGATTAAAATAAGAAATGTGTCTTTAAAGAAATTTCTTGAGAGATATATTCAAAAATATATTATAATAGGATGGATAGAAAGGAAGCTCATTTCCAAATAAGAAAAAAAGGAAATTACGACTTTTTATTTACGAGTTTATTATAGAAACAGAATTATGAGATAAACTAATAATTCTGAGGAAAAAATATAATATATTTTTTGGCGAAATATAAACAAATATTCCAGAGCGGAATCAAGCATCCATAGGAAACAGTTATTTTAAATTGTAATATTTCACAATATTACTGTTTTTACTGTATTTTTTATCAAATAAATGCAGCCTTGGTGAACATGAGAGACTTCTTTCAAAAACATTAAAAATCTTACTGACTATACACTGAACGGCAGTGTACATATACATAATAAGTATTAAAAAATTATATATTTTTTTCAATTATTTATTTATTTTAATTAATTTATTTTTAAATAATAAAAGGCACCATACACATAGTAGGCTACAAATAACTTATGCATCCAAGTTTTTTTTTTTTTTTTTAAGTGCACGTTTAAATGGTAATTGTCAGTCTCTCACGCTGTTGGATTGTTTTGTAATCTCATGCAGGCAGCCTTGTAACCATTTTACTTTCATCCTTGTATTTTTTCTTTTCTGTTTCTCTTGCATCTTTTCTGTACTCGGAGCTGTCCGTCACATACTTCTTTCAAATTCCCTGCTTTTGTTTGTCTCAGTGTGAATTTCCCCTTAGTGACATGAAGTTGGCAATCTATTTTCATGTTCAAAACATATTCATCATATGCTGCAGTGGCTACACACAACCACGCACTGACACCAACACACACACACACTGCTCACTCTTTACAATCATAAAAAACAACAACTTCGTTTTGTCTGTCATCTACAGTGCATCCTTGAAATCTCTCCTGATTTTATATTGCTGCTCGTCTGTGGACAGTTCTTTATATTATAACAGTCAAAGTCCATGACAGTAAAATATGAGTGTGTGCTTGTGTTTACGTGTGTGTGTGTGTGTGTGTGTAGTATAGGTGTCCTTGGATGCGTGTGTGCTCTATAGGTGGGCGAAAACATACCTTACACTTACAGAATGTTATAATCAAGGACCTACATTTAAAATATACTAAAGCTGAATTTTGAGCAGTCTTCAGTGTCAAGTGATCCTTCAAAAATCATTCTACTATGCTGATTTACTGCTCAAGAAACATTTCTTATTAATATCAATGTTAATTCTTTCCCCGCCATTGACAGAATTTTCCATAATTTATAATACAACGCTTCCTTGCCATTGACGAAAGTTTTCGGCGATCCATGTTTTCACTGTTAGATGGTTCGGGGGCGCTTTTACACATCTTCCGAAAGATTGTATGTTTCGGTAGTCATACAAAAAAAAATCTTCTGGGTGGTATGATATTTTTGTGACAATTATCAAAAATGCTGGCGCTGGCTTGAAACTTAATGGGGTCATATGATGGTTCTAAAAAGAACATTATTTTGTGTATTTGTTTTAATGCAATGTGTTTACGCGGTTTTAGGTTAAAAAAGGTAATTATTTTACACATACTGTACATTATTGTTGCTCCTCTATGCCCCGCCTTTCTGAAACGCGTAGATTTGTACAAAGCTCATCGTTCTGAAAAGCACGGTGTGCTCTGATTGGCCAGTGATCCAGTGCATTGTGATTGGCCCAAAAACCTTAAGCGTGTGACGGAAATGTCACGTTCGTTACCATATTTGGAACATCAGCTCCCAAAGCAATATTGACAGGTGGTAATGTAAGCACTACCTTATCATTTCGAGCCCGATTCTGATCCGGAAAATGCAATGACCAAGCTGATCGATCAACTTTGCCAGCACCACTGGACCAGATCGTATCAGATTGGTAAGGTTTTGTTTCATTGGGGACATAATTACTGATTATAATTATACTGTCTTTTTACACGTTGCGTCGCGCTACGAGTATGGCAAGCCGTTTTAGTAAAGCCGTTTCAAACCTACTAGTCTATATTTTCATGCTACTAGTACTTATTTTTTAGATACTAGTATCTATTCCATTAAGTACTAGTACTTATTCATTAGTCAAGTCAAGTCAAATATATTTAGCTACTAGTGCTTATTCTTTAGGTACTAGTACTTATTCATAGTGCCTATTAAATTAGTACTAGTACTTATTTATTAGATACTAGTACCTATTAATTAGATACTATTAGGCTACTTATTAATTAGCTACTAGTACTTATTCAATAGATACTAGTACCTATTTTTTAGATACTAATATTTATTCCATATGTTACTAGTAAGATTTTTATTTGAACTCTACAGTGGCTGTTCTGACTAGTCATAACATAAGACGAGTAAAAAAGCAGTTGTGACTAGCAGAGGCGGACAGAGTACACAGCTTCGTTACTTGAGTAAAAGTACAGATACCCCTTGCTTAATTTTACTCAAGTACAAGTAAAAGTACTACAGTCAGATGTCTACTTAAGTAAAAGTACTGAAGTACTTGTTTTTAAAAGTACTTGAGTATCAAGAGTACAAGAGTAAATTTTCTAAATATTGCATTACTACTGCCACAGTCATCTTCATTTATATAGCGCTTTTAACAATGTAGATTGTTTCAAAGCGGCTTTTCAGAGATAAACATATAATTTAAGGTAACAGAGATTGGTTTGGTTTTATAGCGGTTCTTGAATAATGTTATTTTCCAGCTAAAGTTAGTTTTGATTGATTCACTTCCGTCTACATCATCGGTTCCCAACAGGCGGGTCGCGGCCCACAAGGGGGCCTCAGCGAGCTCTGTGGGGGGTCGCGTCATATTTTGAAAGGTTTGAGCAATGAGCATTAAATAAAAGTCCTTAACTTTTTTCTGTTCAAAATTTACAAAATGTATGTAATGAGCGAGTTCATCATGAATCCATTTTCCAATCCGTGTTTTTGTCTTATCCTGAACCACTATGGTACACCTATAATAAGTGTTTACATTGGGACTATTTTACACTGGTTCGGGATCGCTGCCGCTGCGGAGTAGCCCAGTACCTGCGTGACTCGTCATAGACGTACACAGAGAGATGTAGTTCCGGCTACAATGTTCTTCCGAAAGACGCATTATTCTGTTAATAAACGCAAGTTTATTATCGCTCGCTATAGCGCCAAAAGCGTAAAAAATAAAGCCTCACATTGATAAAGCCTCACAAATAACATGCAAGTATTGAGGCCCCAGACACCAGTCATTTAGTAATAGCCTATATTCTTTCTTTTTTTACCTACACACCAGTGTGAATATTTTTGTTTTTGCATTTCAAATAGGGCCAATATATAGGCTTCTCCTAGGCTTACGTTTTTAAATTACAAAGGGCCTACTGATGTTTTTGTTATTGTATTTTCAATATTATAGGCTATTATTTGTGCATAAACATACCGTTTGTTTGAAAACAACATATTTTGTCATCCTTGCTGCAAGCTTACACGAGCGATCATATCATTAAATGTGAAGGGGGGCCCTAAAATATTTTCTTGAGAAAAAGGGGGTCTCAGACAAAAAAATGTTGGGAACCACTGGTCTAAATGATCATTTGTTATTAAATTAGAGGTCGCTAAGATGACACCGTTCTCTAAACAGACTTTAAACTGTGATTAACGCTGATGGCGTTCACATGCGCATTAAGAATTGATTCTATAGTTATGTGTGTTCGAATATATGTGCACAGGTTTGTAATTCCCTACAAACCATACCTTAACAAACTACTTGTCTTTGCCTATAAATTTGATACAGAATTTTATTTTATCACTTCGGGGTAGGTACGCGAACCGTGCTTACATTTATGTACAGAAACGTCCTACATGGAGTTATGAAAAATGTTAATGTTAATACTAGGGCTGGGCAAGTTAACGCGTTATTATCGCGTTAACGCATTTATTAATTAATGCCGACAATTTTTTTATCGCACGTTAACGCAGTTTTTTTTTTTATTATTATTTTGAAAGTCCGTTGCTCACTGGCTCTGAATACACATAGGCCAACAGTCAAACCATGATCACAGGAGGGGTGGGATGTTGGTCAGCCAGCAAATAACCCAAGCAGTGGAGAGAGGCAGGTTCTCTCTGGTGAACAGTTAAAGGGTTGCGCTCCGCGAGTGAATGACAGGCGCTCTATGGATAGTACCTATAAAACCTATAGATAATAACTATTTAGATTCTGGAAACTCACTAACAGCGAGCCGAGGATCAGTCTCTCTTCTAATGATTTGTGCTGCGCGTCCTTTATAAAAAGTTATAGACAATTCAACTTCGGCAACGAGCGGGCGCGTGCGTGAGGCGAGCATGACCGCAACAGTTTCACAGGAACGCACCCGCTTGTCGCTGCACCTTGTGCTTGACCACTTCACCTCACTCTTGGCTGATTTATACTTCTGCGTCGGACTTACGCCGAAGACTATACGCTATAGACTACGCGTTGGTTTTCATTTATATCTCTGCGTCGTTGTCCACGTTGACGTGCAATTACACATGCAGAGGGAGCATGTGAAACCCGGGGAGCGGTTCTAGTAATCACAGCGCTTGCGGTACGCGTAGTATTGACGTTACATTTTTGGAGAGGTGCACGTCAGGGTACTCCGAAGTGTACGCGCGCTACACAGCTACGGGGTGAGTATAAAGTATAAATTATTTTTTTACTCTGTTTAATGTAATCTTACGTGGGAAACCATGGCATGACCAAACCTAAGCTACTATAAGTAACGTTGGTCGACTTATATCTGTAGTAGTGATCATGACCTCTGACTACTACATAGACTGTTTCTGCTGCTCCCTGATAAAAGATACCTGTTGATACCTGTTCAGAAAAAAAACAAGAAAACTGAACTCGTTTTAACAAACTAAATAAAAGGTAATGCCCTGGCAGTGGCAAATAGCTTTGTTTAAATATTTGATTTGATTACATTAATGTTTAAGTTGAGATTTGAGATTACTGTGTAAAGGGAATAGGCTACTGCTGGTATAAAAGCACCTTATTTGTTTAAAGTTATTGCACTTTTGTGTATATAGCAGTACATTTAAATCAAAAGTGCGCAATACACTACTTTAGAAGTCATTATTCAATTTTGCGCATAACAAGAAAATCATGCGATTAATCGCGATCAAAAATTTTAATCGTTGCCCAGCACTAGTTAATACCTTTGATAATCTAAAAGGAATTGAACGTTAATTCAAGTCATTTTCATCTTTTTACCATGTTGCTTTATTTAACATTTCTCACTTGCCCACAAGACAATGCACAATGGCAACGCTCTGACAAACCTCTGCTAGAGTTTTAATGGATTTTTTGCACCCACATTTGAACCCACATAAATCTGGATGGAGATTTGAAAACCATGGAGTTTACTTTGGCGTCAGTTCAGAGCTGAAGGTGAAGGTGATTTGCTGATAGGCTGTCCCAATCAGTGGCGCCTGCACAATCCAATCACGTTTGAGAGGGAAACAACAAATTGAGGGTTTCCGAGATTTTTTTTTCCTTTTTCTTTTTTAGAAGTAACGGGTACTCACGGTTATGGATTGAAATGTAGTGGAGTAAACAGTACAATATTTGCCTCTCAATTGTACTTGAGTAAAGTCATGAGTAATCCCCAAAAATGATACTCGAGTAAAGTACAGATCCCTCAAAATTGTACTCAAGTACTGTACTCAAGTAAATGTACTCTGTTACTGTCCGGCTCTGGTGACTAGTAAAATAAGAATAGTAACTAGTAACAATTACAAAAGATACTAGTGTCTAATAAATAGTGTCTAGCAGCTACATAACACACTAAAGGAAAAGGAAAACATGAAATCGCTTCAAATGACACCTTTTAAAAAAAAAAAAAAACCGCTGACGGAGAAAGAGTTAAAAACATTTTACAGATTTTTTCCCCATGATATTTTGATGAATAGAAAGTTTAAAAAGAACAGCATTTATTTGAAATAAAACATTTTCATTGCATTATAAATATCTTTACTGTCACTTTTGGTCAATTTAATATGTCCTTCCTGAAATAAAGTATTCATTTATGGAAGCTTGTTTCCGCCACGGAATAACAAATAAAAAAGGTAATTTCAATTTAATAATTTACATTTCGGAAAAAAAAAGTCAGAATTGAGTGATATAAACTTACAATTACATGGAGAAAAAAAAGTGAGATAAAAAGTTGCAATTGCCTTTTTTTATTTTATTCTGTGGATTTTTTGTGGATTTATTAACTCATAATCCATATAAAGTTATATTTGTTGCCGCACTAGTCTGTTCATTTCAATCACTAATCTTTAAATGGCGTCTGTTTCTGTCCTCAGTTTCGAGGCTGTTCCTCTTTATCCGTTTTTGTGGTTTATGCACCTGATGTTTGGAAACTGCTTGCCTGGACTCTCATGTTGCAGTGATGTGTTATTCAAATATCCAAGTGTTAATTGTCAGAGCTCCATTAGAACAGACACATTGCTGCTAATAGCTAAACAGCCTAATGTCACTCACCTCTGCAGGTGGATTTGTTATGGCACTTGTTAGTGTGTGTGTGTGTGTGTGTGTGTGTGTGTGTGTGTGTGTGTGTGTGTGTGTGTGTGTGTGTGTGTGTGTGGTTTACAGACTGTGCCCTACAGGGAGCTGTATGTGATTGGTGGATTTGTATCAGGCTAAGCTGGATGAGAAATGCACTACACAATTTTTTCGGATTTCCGGATTGGCGGGAAGACCGTTAACAATCTTAGTACAGGAACTATTGCACCGCATAGAAATTGCTTCAAAGGAGCATAATATGTTGATTATTGTCACGAAAACAAAAGAAATGACGAATACTGATGGAGAAATCCAGATCCGAGTGGATGCCCATGCAGCAACAAAGTGTCAAAGTGACAGACACTTTGTTGCTGTCTGGGTGGTTACAAGTTAGAACAGGTTCATTTCTTTACACACCTGGGTAGTCGAGTCTTGAAGAAAGAGGAAGAAAGGCGAATCTAGGCTTTTGAGAACAAGTGTATTAGAAAGATGTTACGAATTCTAATGGACAAAAATTAGTGGGTTTAATGTGATTACTGAATCACATTAAACCCTGCAATTTACGCTATTTTGGTCATGTAATGGAGGCATGAAGGAATGAAGGCAGTATCATGACAGGGGTAGTGGAAGGTTTCAGAAGTCGTGGAAGACTGAGAATATGCTGGCTGGATAATATTACGACATTGACTGGTCTGTCTGGAGCTAGCTTGTTTCATGCCATACGAGACAGAAGACTCTGGTCATTACTTTCTCATCCATGCAACCAACCACTGCCAAACAACAATGGCAAAATGACATGTTCAAGCCCGATATATGGGCTGAATCACTTGGAGACCAGCAGTTAGTCAATCAAAATGAAACGGGGACCCTGATGTTTAAGAGAGTGTGCCTGTGAGTGTGCATCCTATCAGAGATCAGTCTCTGTATGTGTTTGACTTTGGTT
The DNA here is from genome assembly GCA_026230005.1 of Gila orcuttii. Classification (NCBI taxonomy): domain Eukaryota; kingdom Metazoa; phylum Chordata; class Actinopteri; order Cypriniformes; family Leuciscidae; genus Gila; species Gila orcuttii. The sequence continues at coordinate 16,989,311 of JAPDVR010000002.1, read as the reverse complement.
TGAACTGTAACTCACACATATTAAATTTGTGTGTCTGGCAGTAGATATATTTGCCCACACAAGTGTATGTATCTTTCTGTACAGTATTATCTAGCAGTAGCATACATTCTACATTCAGTTGATACTGTGCTGATCTTTTTCAGTGGTGTGATTTCACAGATGTGTGTGATTCTTAACTTGTGTGAGACACTTGGAATGGTTTAAGTCTATAAGTCCACATTCCGCGATGGTCCTATCGATGTAGTTTTCGTCATCAGGAGGGTCCGCGGATGCCCAATTTTTGTGTCCATGTGGACAGTGCACTTACAAAAGTGCATGTGCGAGAAATTGAGCTCTTGAAAACAATGTCCACTAGATAGCGTGCACGTGCCAAACGTGTCTTTCCACACAAAGGAGTATATGTTGGCCCTGTCCCAAATGGCCCACTTCATGTGCACTTGATAACAAGATCATAGGGTTTGTCATTTGTCATTTTAGGTTTCAGAAGGGTACTCATGAGCGCCCTGCTTCGTGGCCGATATGCGCCCTCGATGCGCACTTTTTCCAAGACCGCACTGAAGTGAGCTCCACAGCAGACTTCTACTTGATAGTCAAAGTAGCATTATTTCACGAAAGTGTGGATTCGGAGTAAGATTGTAAGGACTTAGGGTTCCATTTGGGACCGGGCCTTTGAAAGGCTCGTGCTCTCAACTGTGCGCGAGACGGAGCGGAATGTGGAAAATGAAATATAATCGGGCCTTTAAATCCAGTCTCACATGCCATCAGCCTGATGTATGTCTGCAGCCATTCAGATTTCAGCAGGCTTTGTTACGGTTGGTTGAAAGATTAGTTTTATAGAACATGCACTACCGTTCAAAAGTTTGGGGTCAGTAAGAATTTTAGAAATGAATACAGTTAAGCATAGGCGGAGGGTGAACCAACTCTAGGGTAAGGCTAGATGCGATTCCTCCTTAAAACACATTTAAATAGAATGTCATAAAATAATTACGTCACCACCAACAACCTACGTATCCCAGCGTAAACGCTCTTGTTATTAAGGTTGCGTTCACAAACGACTATAATTCGAACAGGCATGCATACGTGTGATCTGGCATTGCGGCCAGTTCGAATAAAAGAAAGCCTAACCAAATATGCCTTACCCAATGCAGCAAAACATACGTTTTATTCAAATTCTGAGGCCTTCCCCAGCCTTACACATGCTCCGCCTATGCAGCAAAGACACACTATTCAGCAAGGATGCATTTGATTGATCTAATGTGAGAGTAAATTGATATATTCAGTGAAGATGGTTTACACTCATGTCATCATTTATAAACCTTGTTTGATCTACCTGGTTCCTCTTTTTGTCTTTATCTGAGATTGAGACTGAGATCCATGGAACACATCACTATCTTCACATCAAATTATGGTTTTATTAATGTATGTAAAGGGTTCTAGAGTTCTGATTTCACAAATTTATACAAAATGTAAACATTTGCTTGTTGGATTTTGCCTGTTGGACTTACCCCTGATTGGATCACAGTATAGTCAAATATAAGTGAAATATCTCGAAAGTTGAGTCACCAGTTTATCCATTTTAAAGCCTTTTACAGAGCTTAACGTCTGATTCTAACTGCACCATATGTCAAAATGTTATAGTTGGCACAATGTATATGTATATGTTCTTGGATCAAGTTTGTTGTGATTTAGAAAAAGTTGACTCCGGACCCTTGCCTGTGCCTTTTGAATGATGACTCTTTTTTGAATCTTGGAGCAATGGACAAAATAATTATTTTTTTCAGGTTTTACTGCAGCAGCAGCAGCAGCAAAAAAAAAAAAAAAAAAAAACCAAAACAATACTCAAACTTTAATTTGATGCAAATGCAGATATAGCAATATATATCATGGTTATTGAATATGCACCATGGAATGCTCTTTAGCTAGGTTTAATAAAGCTAGACCATGAACAATACAGGCTTTGTTGTCATAAAGAAAAATCATTAAAAATTGTAACATTTATAATGTTACAAAATATGTATTTCTATTTTAAATAAACGGTGTTCCTATGAGCTAACGCACTATATTTTAAATCTTCTGAAACCATAGCTTCGAATGATGAAATGACTGAAATTTATCTCAATATTCACTTATTTTATAGTGCTTTATATTGAAAAAGTTAAATAAATTTTTTAAATAAAAAAAAGAATACATTTTAATTTCTGGATAAATTATTCCTTTAAACGACCAGATTTCTGAATCAAGCTAGCTTTTAAAATTGTCTCGTTTTTCGCCTTTATGAACTGTTAAACTCATGTTGGCAGATTATTATTGCTTGAAGCAGATGGTAATTTCGTAACATTACCTAGCCTCTCATTTAAGGAGAGATCTGGAGTCATGGAGTTCATTGAATGGATGTGGAATAATGGATTGGTTTAATGTGGTCTGTCGTGAGGACGGTTGAAGTGAAGGTGAAATTTGAGATGCGTTTGTGCTGTGTAAGTGTGCTGCTAGTGTTTCTGTTTTTAGATTGATATGAATTATTGATGCACTGAAGATTTCCACCGGGAAATAAATTCCCCTGAGGAAAACACACTGACATGTGTGAGCACTCTTGATCTTGAGAGCTTGACTACTTTCAGCAAATACTGATCTATGATCAATTTTACCACCTGAAGTAATATTCACACCATGGCGTCAATTTACTAAAAGTCAAGGTATTGCAGGTTCAGGTGACGTCATCCAATCTAACAATATACATGACGATATCAATTCAATTAAGTGTAGAACAACACAAAAGAGAAAGACAAAACTGCAGTTAAACCTTAACCAACAACATCAGCCAATTAAAAAAAGGCAGTGGTTATTTACACTTTGAATGAATTAAAAAAATAACAATAATGGTCAGTGTTTAAGGCAAGGCAAGTTTATTTATATAGCACATTTAATATACAATGGTAATTCAAAGTGCTTTACATAGAATTAATTAAAATAATCAAAAGAAATAAGAATAATTGAAACAGTTTAGAATAAAAAATAAAAATAAATACTGAACAAACAGTCGGACGAACAGTGGCACAGTGCTCATTCAGTAAATTCACAGCTAAACAGATGTGTTTTGAGTCTGGATTTGAATGTGAGTAATGTAGGAGCACATCTGATCTCTTCTGGAAGCTGGTTCAAGAGTTAACCCTTGGTATTTCTTGCTGATGTGATCCTAATGATCTGAGTGATCTGTTGGGTTTATATTCAGTGAGCATATCTGCAATGTATTTGGGTCCTTGGCCATTCATTGAATGATTTATATACCAGTAATAATACTTTAAAATCAATCCTAAATGTAACTGTTACATTTATGTCTAGTCTGTATCTCCTGAGATTTTAATAATTAAACTCCTGTTTCCTTGTATTCCTCATCTCCTCGTGCTTCCTACCACCACGTACCGTGACAGAAGAACAGACCAGCACAAAATGGATGGTAGGGCTCAGATAATCATCCTGGCTTAGGAGAGCCAAAATCTTGTTTCTTTTACAAAGAAATTTCTCAGCATTGCCATCACCAGCACTCTGGATGATGCCAGCCTGAGCACCTTGTTCCGGATCGGGGCCACTTTTAATCACCCCATCACCAATCCCAGACACCACCGGACTGGGCTGGAAGGAAACCGTTCTCCGGTGTCTAGAGAGCGTCAGGCTTCGATCCGGAGCACAACGTGACGAGCCTGATCTTCACGTCAAGCCAGCCTAAAGTCCGCACGATCTGCAAAGATCACCGTTCCTCCAGAGTTTCGTCCCGCCGAGACTGCGATACACATCAGTCATGTTAAGCCAGAGACTGTTCACGTCAGTCCTGCCGAGCCAGAGACTGTTCACGTCATGCCCGCCGAACCAGAGACTGTTCCCGTCATGTCCACCGAACCAGAGACTGTTCACGTCAGTCCTGCCGAACCAGAAACTGTTCACGTCATGCCCACCGAATCAGAGACTGTTCACGTCATGCCCACCGAACCAGAGACTGTTCACGTCAGTCCTGCCGAACCAGAGATTGTTCACGTCATGCCCGCCGAGCAAGAGACTGTTCAAGTGGTGTCTACCGCACTTAGGACTGTTCATGTCATTATCCCCGAGCCTTCTATCCCCGAGGCGGAGCCTGTCCCTGAGCCTGTCCTTAAGCATGTCCCTCAACCTGTTACTCCTCCCAAGAAAATTTGGGGTGGGGGGGGGGTGGCTGTGGGTCCCCGGCCATTGGGGACAGGCCTGAGCCCCATGGGAAGGCCTGGCCGCCCGAAGGGTCATCTCTGCTGTGGCCGCCCGAAGGGCCTTCCCCGCCGTGGCCACCTGCACAGCCTGCTCCGTCTTGGTCCCCTGAACTGCCAGCTCCGCCCTGGCTGCCTGCACAAACTGCTCTGCCCTGGCCGCCTGCACAGCCTGCTCCGCCCTGGCCGCCTGCACAACCTGCTCTGCCCTGGACGCCTGCACCGCCTGCTCCGCCCTGGTCCCCTAAACTGCCAGCTCCGCCTGCACAGCCTACTCCGCCCTGTCCGCCTGCACAGCCTGCTCCGCCCTGTCCGCCTGCACAGCCTGCTCCGCCCTGTCCGCCTGCACAACCTGCTCCGCCCTGTCCGCCTGCACAGCCTGCTCCGCCCTGGCCGCCTGCACAGCCTGCTCCGCCCTGTCCGCCTGCACAACCTGCTCCGCCCTGTCCGCCTGCAAAGCCTGCTCCGCCCTGGTCCCCTAAACTGCCAGCTCCGCCCTGTCCACCTGCACAACCTGCTCCGCCCTGGCCGCCTGCACAACCTGCTCTGCCCTGGACGCCTGCACCGCCTGCTCCGCCCTGGTCCCCTAAACTGCCAGCTCCGCCTGCACAGCCTACTCCGCCCTGTCCGCCTGCACAGCCTGCTCCGCCCTGTCCGCCTGCACAACCTGCTCCGCCCTGTCCGCCTGCACAGCCTGCTCCGCCCTGGCCGCCTGCACAGCCTGCTCCGCCCTGTCCGCCTGCACAACCTGCTCCGCCCTGTCCGCCTGCAAAGCCTGCTCCGCCCTGGTCCCCTAAACTGCCAGCTCCGCCCTGTCCACCTGCACAACCTGCTCCGCCCTGTCCGCCTGCACAGCCTGCTCCGCCCTGTCCGCCTGCACAGCCTGCTCCGCCTTGTCCGCCTGCACAACCTGCTCCGCCCTGTCCGCCTGCACAGCCTGCTCTGCCCTGGCGATGTGTGCGAAATGTGCGAAAAAGCACCGTTTCCATCCAGTGAGCCAAAGAGAACAAAATCGTCACTTCCTGATAAACTGGCACCAAATATCACCAAGAAAAATGGAAGTTGATGGAGTAGGAGATACCACTGTATATAATAATTTCGTATATAATAAATAACTTGCGGCTCAGAGCGTGCAGACAAATGCAATAAAGTCATCTTGCTTTCGGAGCACCGAACCATTTTGACGACAGACTTTGCTCAGTCATTTCAGACCAACCAAAACAACATTTCAGATGCTGTGCAACGAGATCAGTCCCCTGGTTAGTCCAGTTATGCCGTCCCATTGCAAAGTCACAATGTCTTTTTTGATGCGCATGGAGGAATTTATTTAGTGAATGTGTTTCCATCGTAGTTTATGCACATGTTTACTTACCAAACAAAAAGTATATCCGATTCAATTAAGCGCATAAGGTTTTTATTGTAATCTTTAGAATTTATGCGTATTTTGGCGTTTCCATATTTTTTTTTTTTTATGCGGATGAAAATGCGCACAAAATAGGTGGATGGAAACAGCTAATGTTACTCACGTATGGAGCAGAGATAACACAACCTCAGTGTCTGTTTTCAGGGCTTCTCGCTTAGGTCACAACACCAGCGCGTTTACAGCTTGGCCTTTGTTTTGTTTAGTGTTTGTTTTCAAACTACCACAGTTTCTGCCATTAAGACTTATAGTGTGTGTGTGTGCTGCATGGCTGTTCTCAGGGACAACGTAGGGCACCGTTGACAAAGAAACCCCTCCGTTAACACAGCTGGAGGGAAAGAACTCTACCATCTGACAAAGATAGACAAAGATGCTCTTTGAAAACTCAGAATAAGCCATGACTGATTCATAGTTTCCACTGCTCTACATTGGACTGTGAATTATGGGAGTGCGAGTCAGACATATTGTGTTCCAGATATAGCCTAAATTTGAGAGAAAACGTAAGTGTTATACTTTTTGTGTATCAGGAGTGTCAGCTCAGGACTGCAGTAACTACTTTTGTGTTAGATAACATAATAGTTCTCACAAAAAAAGGAACATGGAAAAAAATCATATCCTCATATGTATTAAAGTGCCACAGAATAAGATATTGACTTCAGTCATTCAATATAAGATTGATGTGCTATAGATATATCTTGTGGAGGTATGCTGTTAGAGCCATCTGCTGGAAGACATGCGAATTGCAGCCTAAACCCTAATGCCATTATTTGTTCATTTGGTCTAATGATGGATTTCATTGAACAGTTCATGTTAATTATTGATCACTTTTATCTTTTTTTTTTTTTTTTTTTTTTTTTTGTAAAAGACTAAGTATTCTGCTTTTATTATGATTTAATTCTTTAAATCAGAGTATTTCTGTATACACGCATTTATACACACATGTCATGCATTTATTTTCTGGATGTTTTAATTTGACCAAAATTCTGACTGGATCCTGATTCCCCTTAGAGAAACATTTTTGTACGTTACACTAACATTTAATAACCACAAATTGTCCAAATACGTATTCTTTGAATTTTGAACAGTAAAATTTAAATCTTATATATCTTTATATATATATATATATATATATATATATATATATATATATATATATATATATATATATATATATATATATATATATATATATATATATATATATATATAAAAACAAATTGAATTCTTGAAATCATTTTTTTTTTCTATACATCCTAATGTTTTGTAAGTATTTTCCAGACATTTTTAGTTGACCAGAAATGCAGTGTAAATTAAAGTATTAGTGTAGGAAAATACTGCATTATATAGAAAGTATACTTAGTTTATATGTTAAATGGGAGCATATAAAAACCTGACATAATGAAATTGGCAGTGGAGTGTAAATGTAATGAACACTAGAGGTCACTGTCACTCTGAAAATCTTCTGGATTCAGTCATTATTCTTATCAATTATTTTAAAATCGTTTTTACTTCTTTTTTATTGGTATTTTTAGGAACCAGTAATTATGTCTTATTTACTCAACAATACCAGTGTTCATTTGCATTTTGGGACTTCTTGAATGTTAATTTCGGACACCGAATGCTGAAAATAGAAATCACCCATTTCTGTGTTGATGTTGTAGCCTTAAATTTTAATTGCAATTTAAGAATTAATATTTGTTATATATGCATCAGTAGCTTGATTTATAGACCAAACTGACAGTCTTCTGCTGTGTGTTAGTTACTCTCTCTCTCTCTCTCTCTCTCTCTCTCTCTCTCTCTCTCTCTCTCTCTCTCTCTCTCACACACACACACACACACACACACACACACACACACACACACACACACACACACACACACACACACACACACACACACACTCACATAATGTAAATGCACTATGGCTGGTTGTTTTTTCTGTTAGACACATTTTTTTCACTCGGACAGAATTCTTGACATATCCAGAGCTCATAGACAAGCGACTGGAATCCCAGGAGATCTTCCGACACTGCAGCATGCGTTCAGAGCACACTGGGATGCGTTTTACCATTAACTTTAAAATAGAGTGTCACACAAAAGCTGCTATCCGGTACAATCAGAATTGAGTTGTCATGGAACCTACTGTATTACATAATTGCACAATAGATCTTTGATAAATGGTCCTGGAGATTTTAAAGACAAAAAATAGCTTTAAAATTACATTGCCATTCAAAATCCCTCCAGTATCTTTCTGTCTGTCCATTAGTCCAAGCCTTACACTTACATCAGATCTGAGACAGATGGCAACGATCAGAGCAGCGTTTCCACCACATCACACACATTTGCTATTTTAGACCATCTGATGTTGAGCAGTTACTGTCTCTCTCTGTTTGCCGGCTGTGTACAGGGGAACATTTTTTATTAGCTGGTATGATGGATGGTTGCTGGTAGACTGTGTATTCCCAAATGGAGTGCTGTAAATCCTGACCTGGTTATCGTATAGTCTTTCTGCGTAATTATACGGGGGGTGGGGGGTATATCTGACTTAAACCCCTTAGAGAAACAAGTGACACCTGATCGCAGTTCTGGAAATAAATACACTCAACACTACACAGGTGAAAAATCTATGGTTTCATTGTATTTCCATGTTTTCAATTTATATATATAGTGTATAATATATATATATATATATATATATATATATATATATATATATATTTATTTATTTATTTATTTATTTATTTATATATTTTTAATTTTTAATTTATTTATTTATTTTATATCTTTTTATATCTTTTTTAATTTTTAATTAATTTTATTATTTATTTTATTTTACGTTTCACTAATATTTGACAACCACAAAGTGTCCAAATACAGTTTCAGTTTATTCAATGTTGAACAGTTGTAATATTTTTGTTTAAACAGGATTGATTCAAAAATTCTTTGATAAGTAGAAAGTTCAAAAGAACAGTATTTATTTGAAATAGAAAACGTTTGTCACACTGTAAATGTTGATACTCTCACTTTTGATCAATTTAATGCATCCTTGCTAAATCAAACTAGTGTTAATTTCTTTCAAAAATAATACAAATAAAATCTCACTGACACCAAACCTTTGAACAACAGTGTATATGGGTAGTTGACAAATGGCCAAGAAAAAGTACTTTTTTTGGAAAACATAACTTTTAAGAAAAAATACATATATTTATGGAGTATGAAAACTGCAGTTTCAGAAAATAGTAGTGGTCACTTATTTTGTCAATGACTTCACATATTTTTTTCACGTTTTCACTCAACAGTACTGTAAATGTGTCCTATGGTGTGACATTTAAAAAGTACTAAGAAATTATATTAAATAACACAAAAAAAAAATACTTGAGAGAATTGTTCACATTATTAAAACATTTTTTTATTAAAGTGATATTTATTTTACATGAAAGTACTAATTAGAATCATTTTCACCATGAATAGAGGAACTTGATAAACTTTTCCCTACGAATGTCAATAAAACTTTTTCGCCAACTTTACAAAACTGTTTGAAATTGTACCCATCTAAGAGGAGATATTATTGTAACTCCCCTAATGCCAAACTTGACTCTTTTTTTAAAAGATATTTTAAAATAAGTATATTTTTCTGTTGTTTTATGTTTGTCACATCATAGGACAAAACGTCACACCAAAGGACAAACATAGTCATTGCATAAAAAGAGTCAGAATATATAGTGTTTATTGTAACAATTATAAAGGAGGACATTTGTTTTTATTTTTCAGCAATATAAACTGTGCAAAACATATCACACCAAAAGTAACTTTGAAACTTAAAGATCCATCAATAAGGAAACATTGATGCATGCATAATAAGGAAACATTGATGCATACATACTATGCAAGTATTTTGTTGAGGGTTGTTTTTTTAGGGAAGGACTGCATGCCTGCGCACATATATTGAAACGCGCATACTTATAGAATGAACTCTTAATGCGCATGTGCGCGCCATCAGCGTTCTCACAGGTTTGCGTTTTTAAAGTTTGAGTAGAGAGAACTTAACGAGTTTTCTGTTAAAACGGTGTTGTGTTAGCGCCCCCCCCCCCCCCCCCCCAAGGTAATAACTAATTAATTGAGAGTGAATCAATTAAAACTAACTTTAGCTGGAAAATAACTTTATTCTAGAGCTGTCATAAAGCCAAAACAATCTCTGTCACTATATAATAATAACATCTCTTATTATTTCCTATTATCACTGTAAAGCAGCTTTGGAACAATCTACATTGTTAGAAGCGCAATATAAATGAAGATGACTTGACTTGACTAATATCTTTGAGAAATTCAGTAAAATGCCATTTCAAAACAATACTGTGACATTGTCAAACTGCAAAATTCATCAGTTAAACAGTAACAGTGACATGAAAATAAAATCCCTAAAAACACTGCATAACATTCATGAACTCCATTCCATCTAAAACATATTCTTAGAGCAGTTTTTAATCATACTTAACACAATCATCTACAATGAAATTCTATTTTTTAAAACATTTGTATAAGATTAATGTACTCCATTCCATCTCAAACATTCTTAGAACAGTTTTTAATCATACTTAACACATTTAAACACATTGACACATTTAAAATCATGAAGATTGCACACATTTCCTTTTTCGGTTTTTGGTACTTTTGAAAAAACAACTTCAATTCATTTTAAAATATTACCAGTCATGTATGAAATTTCTATTATAAAACTATTAGATTAGAAATCTTTTATTGGATTCCTTCCAAATCTTCCTCAATTTAGTTTGTCTCTTCCTACCTAGTGCTTTAATGTTGTATCCAACTGCTCCAATCCAATGTATCCAATTCCCAGAGAGCCTTCTTTTCATGATATCTGTTTGAAATAATGATAGAATATAGATGAATGGATCAACAGAGAAATTAATGTAATGTATACTCAATTATGAACTCATGACCTACTGTTTCCCCTACAAATGTAACCACTTACTTGTCAATTTCTTATAAAACACAATATAGATTATTATTCTGTAATAACAGCTTATTATGTAACTATTGTTGAACCTGAACCTCACACAGACACAGGTCTATTCTGATACTGAATAATAAGCAGTCATTCAGTCACTCAGCAAGATCCCTGAATTATTTTAAGATGTATATGTATATGATGTATATGGCAACATTTCAGTTTGATTTACTTTCTCCGTCGTTCTCTTAGGATCGCCTCATTTCTCTGTGGATCCTTTTTAATTCGCTCCCTATACTTTCTGGTCCTCTCTTTTGCACTCATCTCTCCCTCAGTTCTTTCTGTTCTAAAAAAGGTTAAGTAGCATTATAAGTAGTAGCACTGTATTTATGTACTTTATATTTGTTTATAGTTGTTACATTATACATTATAGTTGTTTTAGTGACACTTCAGAACATTTTATGTAGTTTCCAAAAAACGGCAATAAACATTAAATGTAAGTCATTATTGAATTTAAAATCATCAAAACTGGTAAAAAAGAATGAAAAGTATGTTAACACACTTTATCTATTTGTTTTAATAGCTTCTTAAGGAGGTCTTGTCCTATTGTGTGACATATGTGTCCTATGGTGTGACAGGCCAAAGTGTCACCAAAGGACATTTCCTGTCACACCAAAGGACATTTGAGCTTTTGTGGCATGTTAATAACCATGCTAATGCTAGCTGAACTGTCATTAGCAATTGGCATGATACATTTGGATAATATTAAATAGTCTTGCTGTTAAAAATACAAATTTGAATTAAAAAATGATATTTAGGGGTGTCACACCAAAGGACAAAAAAAACTTAACAACTTCAGTGGTCTGAAAACATAGTTAAATGTTTGAACAATTCTGAGAGAAATTCTTACCATGTGCACTGCTCATGGGCTTCATAGGGGTCTTCAGTCACATGACCTTGAATGGGGTCTTTCAACTAAATGTAGTTGTCCATGATATTGCCCAACTTAATATCAGGTTATTGCATAACACCAAAGGACATTTTTTTCTGTGACAAACTTTACGAAATTCCTACACTTTTAGAAATGTATGTATAGGAAAAGTGTTGGCCACTTAGAGAAATAGACACTTGCACAATTATGCCAGGAGTGTCCATTAAGATTTTTAAACATTGTTTTCTTTATTTATAGAAGTTAATATTTATGAAATCATTTTTTGTACCGTCACACCATAGGACGATTTTGAGATTTGGCTCAAAGTTGTAAAAAATTAAAAAATAACTCTGGTTTTAAAACAACAAATTCATGTAAACAAGAAAATGTTTAACCATTTACAGTATTTTAAATTATGAAAATGTGAAATAAATTATTTTTTATCTTCTGTGACGGTGAAAAAGCCACGTCACGTCAACTACCCATATGCAAATTGTATGTGATTTTTAATGTACTCCTGTGACATTTAAGTGTAAATTTATTATACGAAAGACATATGCAATAGATTCAAATGTGTGTGGGCATGTCATTATCGAAGTTTAAAAGGCTTAGTTCACCCAAATATGTAAATTCTGTAATTTATTCATTGTCAAGTTGTTCCAAACCTGTATGAATTTCTTTCTTCTGCTGAACACAAACGAAGATATTTTGAACAGTTTCTGGTCCCCTTTGACTTCCATAGTATTTTTTTCTACACCAATGGAAGTCAATGGGGACCAGTAACTTTTTGATTAAAACATTCTTCAAAATATCTTTCTTTATGTTCAACCGAAGAAAGAACTTAGGAATAAGGCTGAGCGCAGTATTTTTTTCCATCGCTCTAACGTTTTTGGAACCATTTTGCCATGTTTATGATGTTGTTCTACCAGTTTCGGAATTGACTTCCACTGTATCCATTATGGGAGACGGTTTGGTTACCAACATTCTTCAAAATATATTATTTTATGTTCCACAAAAGAAAGAAAGTCATACAGGTTTGGAGCAACTTGCGGGTGAGTAAATAATGACAGAATTTTTGGGTGAACTATCCCTTTAAGGGATTTAGTATGAAGTGAAAGACTCATTCAGTGGTGAGCCTGTCATGATTGGTTGGTTTAGGTGCAGACCCAGGTGGTCACTGGTCACAGTGACTGATTATTGTGTGGCTCCTCAGGGGGTTAATGCAGGATAAAACTAGTTCATTATCTAAAGTGGTGTTGCTGAAGGATCTGATAAGATGATCAGTCAAGGAAAGAGACAGACAATGAGGCACACAGAGAGTAAGTACAGAGGATAGCCAAAAATAATTGTGATTTAGTTCAAAGTTAAAGGCCTGTTTCATATGGTGCGTCCTTTTAGGTCAGGGAACGTTCATGGAGCAAATTGATGTTGAATGTGGACGGAAAATGACATCATGACAATGCTGATTGGCTGATAAGACCACAAGAACATGCGCTAGCTCTTAAAGGGATAGTCCACCCAAAAATGAAAATTCACTAATTTACTCACTAATTTACTGTTTTTGCCTCTCCACGATGACTCGCTTGGTTTAATCCTCAAATGTAAGTCGCTTTGGATAAAAGCGTCTGCTCAATGACTAAATGTAAATGTAAATGTACTCACCCACATGTTTTTCCAAACCTGTATGACTTTCTTTCTTTTGTGGAAAATAAAAGAAGATATTTTGAAGAATATTAGTAACCAAACCATTTCCCATAATGGAAACAATGGAAGTCAATGCTGAAACTGGCAGAACAACATCATAAACATGGCGAAATGGTTCCAAAACCGTTACAGTCCCCCTCGAGCAATGGAAAAAATACTGCACTCTGTTGAGTCATCTTTCAGCCTTATTCTTAAAACCGGATGGGTTTACTGTTGGAACCGTTAGCCTATTGCTCGGCATGGTCGTGTAACGGCCAACAAACATTTCAGTTTGACATTTCAAAATCAGTTTGGACCAGATGGACAAACACTGTTCCCTCAATGTTTTCCATCTCCCAAACAAATGGAGAATGGTTTCATGAACAGCAGATTTCAGACACCTTTCAAGGCTTCTCCAATCATCAGATATAAACATCATTAAACCTTTGAGGAAGTTCAGAAGCAAACAGTGTGAAGTTTCATTTCTGCAGATCTGGAGTGTGAGGGAGGACCTCTGTTTTGTGCTCCTGTGCTCTGTGTAAACATGCATCATGAAGGATTTGTTTTTATTAAATGTTGGATCTGTTTGTAGTCTTGTGTTGTAACTCATGGTCCAGTTTCCCGTCCACACTGATGCAGAAACAGAATAATAACAGAAACCAGAGGGAGCAGCCGGAGGCTCTAGCTATGAAACACTGCTTGTCATTTATTGGTATTTTTTGCTCTTGTGTGTGTGTGTGTGTGTTGTTGTGTTCTTTGACACTTGCATTAAAGGAGGGACCCAAGCTGTAACAAAGAACGAGAATATCATAGTAACTCAGGATTGGTTTCTTTTGGGCCATCTATCAACCTCCTATCAATGGCATAACAATGACCCAAAACACTCTAGCTGCAATACAATAAAAACACTTGAAAACCTTACCAGTCGCATAGCAACACCCTGGCAACTGCATAGCAACATGCACTACTGGTCAAAAGATTGGGGTCAATACATTTTTTTTAAGTGATGAATACTTTTTTTTTTTTTTTTTTTAGAAAGTAGCCTATACATTAAATTGAGCAAAAGTGACTATTCAAATTCAAATAAATGCTGTTCTTTTGAACTTTCTATTCAAATAATTCAGAAAAAAATGTATACGGTTACACAAGAATATTAAGCAGCATAACTTTCTTTCTTTCTCACTACCTTCCTTCCTTCCTCCCTTCCTTCCTTCCTTCCTCCTTCCTTCCTTCCTTCCTCCTTCCTTCCTTCCTTCTTCCTTCCTTCCTTCCTTCCTTCCTTCCTTCCTTCCTTGAAGGTTTTGATCCAGTAAGTGTTGGATCTGTTTGCAGTTCAAAAGTCTTGTGTTGTAACACACGGTTCAGCTTCCTTCCTTCATTCCTTTGTTAGTTCCTTCCTTCCTTCCTTCTTCCCTTCATTCATTTATTCATTCATTCCTTCCTTCCTTCCTTCCTTCCTTCATTCATTCCTTCCTTCCTTCATTCATTCATTCCTTCCTTCCTTTCTTGAAGGTTTTGATCCAGTAAGTGTTGGATCTGTTTGTAGCTCAAAAGTCTTGTGTTTTAACACACGGTCCTTCCTTCCTTCCTCCCTTCCTCCCTTCATTCATTCATTCATTCATTCATTCATTCATTCATTCCTTCCTTCCTTCCTTCCTTTCTTCCTTCCTTTCTTCCTTCCTTTCTTCATTCCTTCTTTCCTTTCTTCATTCCTTCCTTCGATTACATGATTGCACATCAAAACTGACATTTAACATATATTTAAACATGAAATATTAAAAAATCTGACCTCCCTGAAAGTCATTGTACAATTCACACACTTCACTGGTGTATGTGCTGGTGGTCACCATAAGTTTGACAAACACAGAACAGGCCTGCTATTTAAATATACCACTGCAACTGCCAGAGATGACTGTATGAAGATATCACCAAGGCACATAACAGAGGAAGCCACAAAATGCGATGCATCACTCCTACAGTAGATGTATAATACATTACTTGTATGGTCAGGTTGAGTGAATGAAAAAAAAGCACAATCTACCATGTTGTGCCTTTCCTCTCTGGCCTTTCATTTAATAGTGACTCTGGGAGTTATAAAGCTGAGAACTGTAGATTTTTTGTCTAAAACTTTTGCGGCGACCTAAGTGATGTTTTATATTACGTGCAGACGGTCCACTGCAGGGTACTGTGAACAGTCACTTCCAATAACACTTTCTCTGCTAAACGGTCTCAAGCGATACATGTGAAGTATTTACTTTGAGATACGCCGTTTTGCAGAGATTTTACTGAATTTTTGCCATGGAAAACATACCAGCAACTACAATATTTAAAAATTAGGCCATATATATATATATATATATATATATATATATATATATATATATATATATATATATATATATAATACTTAGAATTCACTTTATATTATTTATTAATATAAATAATATAAAATATTTATATCTATTATTTTTTTTTAATCTTTTATTTATTATTGTTTTTTGGAGTGTAGTACCGTAGAACTGAGTATGATACTTGATACAGATATTGGCATGCTTTAGTCTCTTAAAACTGGGAATTTTCCTACTGCATATTATTCAGAAATGTCATGTCCTATATGCGTCTTAATTGTGGCAGTTTCTTTTTATGCGAGACAGATAGCAGATCTCTCTGATTTAGGGCTTTTAGGACAGTGTCCTGCCTCTATTCGGCTACAAAGGAGTTCATTCTAGAAGGCTTGCAGTGACCTCATACCGCTGATCTGAAAAAGAGAGTATTCATTCTCCCACGGGAGCCACAAAGGAGGAGATTGAGTGAGAGAGAAGGATGAAAAGAAAGAGATGCAGATACAGATGAGAGGATGAAGAGCTTGTCATATTTTGGACTACATGGGGGGAATGTAGATATTAGAGCAAATGTCCTTAAGGTTTTTTGGGGGGAATACCAGCCATGAATGTGTGAATGAGCTTGAATGTGATCAGAGAGACAGTTTGGTATATTTTCATAATATGTATGTCATGTAAAAAACTCAATCTATTCAAATCCAACTAGTCAAATCAGCCACTTCCAAGAACGGTATGCTTTGTTCACTCAGAAAAAAATTAATATTACAGTCAGCAATGTGTAATATGAGGACCAGCAATGCTAAAGCCATTATGTAAACAGGTCACATGCTGCATTTGTCCAGTCAGTAAATTTGAGCCCGAATCAGACCCAGAGAATGTTAGTGAAGATGATCGAGCAAAACCTGTTCAAGAACGGCTGTTAAACGACGTTTCAGAAAGGTTTGTTTTTTGTTGTCTCATTACTTTTTAGATACACTGTTAACAGGTTAATTGTACTAATTATTATAGTATTACAAAAATTAAGCTTCATAACCAAGAATTTCATATAATCGGTCTAACAAATTATACTACAGTCCTCAAAGGGGACTTTTTTTAGCAAAGACTGCGGATCTATAGTGATTGTTACTGACTGTATGCCACCGTTACTTTTGTATTTTTAGAACGATTGTAGCCAAATATCTGTCACCAGAACTATTAACCCAAAACGAACACTAAACATTGTCTTTACTACAGTAGCCAAATCAAACACAGAACCATGATTAGCATGCCTGTAGATAAACAATACATAAAAGCTCTAATCAAAGAATAATTTACACTAATTCCAAGTTCGCTGTTGAGATTAAAAAAAAGTTTGCAACGTTAGGTGTTTGTCGGATAATGTTAAGTATGTGTCACGAAACTGCTCCGAGACACGAAGGTGGAGAATCCGAATGCAGTTTTATTAAGGGGTAATCCAAAACAGGCAAGGTCAAACACAGGCAGGCAGTCCGTACAAACAAACACACAAAGCAGGCAGGGGTCAGAGGCAAAAGAGTAATCCAAAACAGGCAAGAAATCCAAAAAGACCAAGAGACAAGAAAACGGGGAGAATGCTCAGAATTGCAGTGTGACACTAAAACAAGACTTCGCAGTGAGTGAATGAATGAACATGGTATAAATAGACAGACTAACAGGATGAGACACAGGTGAATGCAATCAGTGAATGAGGTACAGGTGAATGTGATCAGTGATAAGTGATGGTGAGTCCGGGCAGTGAGTTATGGGAAATGTAGTTTGTGAGTGATAATAGTCCTATCTGGAGTGCCCTCTGGTGGCTCTCAAGGGCACTCCAGCTGGTGATGGGCGAAGGTGAAGACCCCTCGGGCGGCCAGGGCGGTGAAGACCCCTCGGGCGGCCAGGGCGGAACAGACACCGGCTCAGGAACAGCAGACACCGGCTCATGAACAGTAGACACCGAAACTGTAACAGTCACAAGAACAGACACAAACACAGAAACAAACACTGGCACTAGCGCTGGAACAGGCATTGGCTCTGGAACAGACATTTGCTCCGGCACAGGAACAGACTCTAGCTCGGGAACAGGAACAGACTCTGGCTCGGGAACAGGAACAGACTCTGGCTCGGGAACAGGAACAGACTCTGGCTCGGGAACAGGAACAGACTCTGGCTCGGGAACAGGAACAGACTCTGGCTCGGGAACAGGAACAGACTCTGGCTCGGGAACAGGAACAGACTCTGGCTCGGGAACAGGAACAGACTCTGGCTCGGGAACAGGAACAGACTCTGGCTCGGGAACAGGAACAGACTCTGGCTCGGGAACAGGAACAGACTCTGGCTCGGTAATCTTGTCCGTAGACACTGGCTCGGAGGCATCCATCTTGTCCGTAGACACTGGCTCGGAGGCAGCCATCTTGTCCGTAGACACTGGCTCGGAGAAAGTGACGTGAACAGTCTCTGGATCAGCAGAAGTGATGTGAACAGTCTCTGGTTCGGCCATCTTGTCCGTAGACACTGGCTCGGAGGAAGTGACGTGAACAGTTTCTGGTTCGGCCATCTTGTCCGTAGACACAGGCTCGGAGGAAGTGACGTGAACAGTCTCTGGTTCGGCCATCTTTTCCGTAGACACTGGCTCGGAGGAAGTGACGTGAACAGTCTCTGGATCAGCGGGCTCTGGCGCAGGATTGGACGGGACCAGCACATCATGGGACTCGGAATTGGGCTCATAGACCATCATTGATATGTGAGTACCCCACACACACAGAATCGCCGCAGACATCACAATCAGCGCTGTATCTTGAGTGGACTCACGTGCGGTGTGCTCAGGCTCTGGCGGGCAGGCGACGTGGGTCTCTGGCTGGACGGTCTCTGGCTGGACGGTCTCTGGCTGGACGGTCTCTGGCTGACGTGAAGCTCTGGCTGGACGTGGCTGACGTGAAGCTCTGGTTCTGGCTCGGCAGGACTGAACCCTTGAACGATGGCCCTCTTGGCAGCGCGTGCTGACATAAGCGGGGGATCGGCCACGCTGGAAACCGGTCCTGTACGTCCATAGACCGATCCAGTGGCTGGCTTGATGGTTAGCAAGACGTGATGATTCCCAGGCCAGGCAGGCGAGACGTGAACTGACTCTGGTTGGGTAGACTGGACGTGGAGCTGTGAAGACCCTGAACTGGACGCGGCCAGCGGTGAGGGCTCTGGGGGTACTGTGAGCTTGCAGGGTGTTTCATCAGCCAAGCCCACAGTAAATGTGGTACCGCTCAAGGAGAGGGCTAGGTCGACATACCCTTCTAGGGTCCAGCCGTTATAGTCCTCCGGCATCAATTGAGCAACGTCATCATCCAGCCCACTCAAAAACAGGTCCATGAGCTGGGTGTCATTTAACGTTCCCAGATGACAGCAAGACAAAAAGTCCCTTGCATACCTCTCAATAGGCTGGCCATCTTGGAACACCGAAGAAAGGAAATTCCTCAGGGCCTGGTTGCTGACAACTGCTGGATCCATATGCGGCGAAGTCTTCTGTCACAAAACTGCTCCGAGACACGAAGGTTGAGAATCCAAATGCAGTTTTATTAAGGGGTAATCCAAAACAGGCAAGGTCAAACACAGGCAGGCAGTCCGTACAAACAAACACACAAAGCAGGCAGGGGTCAGAGGCAAAAGAGTAATCCAAAACAGGCAAGAAATCCAAAAAAGACCAAGAGACAAGAAAACGGGGAGAATGCTCAGAATTGCAGTGTGACACTAAAACAAGACTTCGCGGTGAGTGAATGAATGGACATGGTATAAATAGACAGACTAACAGGATGAGACACAGGTGAATGCAATCAGTGAATGAGGTACAGGTGAATGTGATCAGTGATAAGTGATGGTGAGTCCGGGCAGTGAGTTATGGGAAATGTAGTTTGTGAGTGATAATAGTCCTATCTGGAGTGCCCTCTGGTGGCTCTCAAGGGCACTCCAGCTGGTGATCGTTACAGTATGAATGAGCATTTAACAACCTGGTTTGCAGAGCCAAACAGCGTTGTTATTTGTTTACTTCCTTGCTACAACGTACAATTAACAATACGAACTATTACAGGAAAACACATCGACGAAAAATAAAACATACTTACAGGTTGTGGCCCGTAAACAACAGCTTCTGTTCTTAAAGTTGGAACTGCTCCATCTTTCAGGACAAGCCGATGTGCGAATCCTGCATTGAACTCGCCAAGATTGTGGAAGCTTTCCTCCGTAAAATATGCAGCACAGAGAGCGAGATTTGGGTAATAATTAACCATTGATCCCTAACTCCCGCGACCCTAGGAAGGCTGAACAAAGTGGACCTGCAATCCGGATGAAAATAACAGCGTTTCGACGGCATTGAGGCAACAACAGCCTACTATAACACAACAACTCTTTATCAACGCAATATGAAATGCCCCCCCCCCCCCCCCCCTTATTTAGTATTCTCGGAGGAGGGGTTTAATGGGGTTAGTGATGTCAGCAACCCTGGAGGAATGTCGTGTAGTCCCTACCGGCCGTTTGCTGTAGTCCTTAGAAATTGATTTCTTTAAAAGCAAATATCTTCCTTTGCTTTGAACTTTGAGCGCTGTAACTTTGCAGATGTTGTTTATGCTCAAACAGCAACATTACACACTAGCTAAAGTTAGAAAAGTAAAATCGTGTTTTACCACCCCTTTAAAGCAGAATAATTCACTAACAATGCAACATGAGTCTCTATTCTCTCTACCATCAGCCTGGTTTTCTTTACATTAGCGCTGTTTTGGACTGATTGAATGCATTCGCTTACTGGATCATTGGACTGAAAACTTTCCCGGAGTTTAGCGGCTTAAAATGATCTGATCGCAAACAAAGAAGTGAGGTTACCGTAAATGTAAAGGGTTAGAATAAATATTTCCGCCTAGGTTACAGGCTTGTGCCATTGTAGATGTTCAGTGTGATAAACTCGTGGATCATTTACCTCCGTGACGCAAATTATGTTAATGACGCAATTTCACGAGCTTCAGTAATTTATTTACATTAAATTATTTTGAGTGTAGAGCGACAAATAGTAGGGCTTCTTA
The DNA here is from genome assembly GCA_026230005.1 of Gila orcuttii. Taxonomy (NCBI): domain Eukaryota; kingdom Metazoa; phylum Chordata; class Actinopteri; order Cypriniformes; family Leuciscidae; genus Gila; species Gila orcuttii. The sequence continues at coordinate 16,968,674 of JAPDVR010000002.1, read as the reverse complement.
AAAGTGACTTGTACATTATATATAGGTATAGTATTCTATTAACCATTGGCACATAACCACAATATCATAGAGAGAGAAACCATTTAGAAACCGCCTATGTGAAGTTCTCAGACCAACTCCAACATTATGGCAAATACCACTCATTTTCTTTAGAAAACATAAAAAATGTAGTTATTCTATTTGTGCCTTTGTCTCATAATTCATCTTTCCATTTTGCGTCTGTCAGGATGCAACTGTACTGTATGTGTCTGCACTTTTGCTCACTTTTAATGTTTGCCACATTGCCTCCATTTTCCATAAATAGATCTCATCCCTCGTCACAGTTTAACTTAATTTTACGCTGATGGATAGGCGACACACACAGGCCGCGTGTCATTCTGATCTATTAATCAGGGTGTGTTAAGAGATCCGCCCTCTTTATCCCAGAGCCGGAGGATGAGAGGATGTGGGGTGATAAAAGGATAGAGAAAGAGCTATGGTTCTGTTTGGGTCACATGATCAGATGTTGTGCCGATAGCAGCTGGCCCCTTCGATCTTAACACAGACTTGCTCCCTGCCCTGGCACACGTCTTGCTCTCACTGCATCTCTAGTGTGTGTGTATGTGTGTGTGTATGTATGTGTGTGACAGCTGTCTGCTGCAGGACATTGTATTCACTGTGACTTACTATGTCACTCTGCTGTTGCTTTTTCTACAGGGATTATGGATCCAAACGCAAGTCAGGTAAGACAGCCTTTTATTTACCTCTCGTTTCAGTGTAAAACCTGTTGCCGGGTTTAAGTACTAAGTCAGCCCTGCTAACTAACTCTGCATGCCATCGTTGTTATTGCGGCATTGAATGACTTTCTGTTTTGCAATCAACTCAGGGGAGGGAAAGGGTTTTTGACTGAGTTTCTTTTAAGAATTGGACATGACTCAGAGAGGTTTGTAGAGCTCTGGGAGTGTCATCTGTAAAAGGTTTGGGAATAACTGGCAGGATTTTGAAAGAAAGCCACATGAAAGTATGTGCATTTGTACTTCACACTGTTGCCAAAGTGGTCTCAGCCAAGTCGTCTGGCTGAAGGCACAGAAAAGCATGTAACCAACCTGTGCTTAGCAGTTGGTGCTTTTAAAAAAAAAATTATATATTTATTTATTTTCTGAATGTGCATGTTTAAATAAATATGTATAATTATTTTTCAGACTGTTATTATAATGTTAAGGCACAGTGATCTGATTTATGACAAGGATTAAACCAAGTTTCCTTTCCATAGCATACTAGGGTGTGTGTGTTTTGTGAGTGAACAGCCGTTCTGCAGTTGGGATGCATATCCAGACACACGCACACACACACACACACACACACACACACACACACACACACACACACACACACACACACACACACACACACACACAGACACACACACACACACACACACACACACACACACACACACACACACACACACACACACACACACACACACTGTTGAACACTAATGTAATTTAGATTGGAGTGAACATTGGAGTTCCTGTCTTTTCTCCCACACACATCGCTTTGAAACATTTTCCATTTTTGATCTGTTTGCTTTCTGCTTGCACACACATATTCATTTGCTATTACAATATTTGAAATCCGCCATTTGGATTTAGTTTTTGTTTTGATGTATTAAATAATTCCAGATGTCATTTTTATTTTATTTATCTAAAAAAGTTAATTGGAACTTTTTTATCTCACAATTCTGACAAGCTTATATGTATCTATAATTTCAATTAGAAAAAAAAGGGGAAAAAAAGTTTTAAGGTGCAATTCTGAATCTTGAATATCAGTTGTTTGTCATCTTCAAATCTCATGCACATTAAGCTGACACAGAAGAAAGTTTTTAACATAAAATGTGCCACAGGTTCTGTGTTGCTACACTTAAACCCATGTTTTCAGATAGAAACTAGTACTCATGTGATTCTGATGTTAAGAGCTGAATGTGTTTGGAAGGTAAAATACACATGTACGATCACATGCATGTAGTTCAGCCTAGACTCCTTTATAGTCATTTTTGAGAAGAAGTGCAAAGTTATGGCCTTATGCTGTAGTCATTTCAGTACAGTACAGTACATTTGTGATGAGGGAAAGTAGGCGTACTAGACCAGATTTTAAAGAGCTACAACATTAAGGTTTGCAAATTTGTGTTTATTATAAAGAAAAAGAAAAAAAAAACACACACACACATGCGCGCCTCCAGTAGCGAAACTAGACTCCATGACATCCTTGAGTATGGTGATTTCTGGTCACCATTCAGTTTGGATAATTTTAGTCTTGTCAAAACCTAATCCAGACAAACATCCACCCATAGGTATTGATTTTTTTCTAGACCAGTAAATAGTTATTCTTAAGAAACATACATAGTGTTGACCCCTTTGCAGTATTTCTATGGTCTGCAGTGTTTTTTCAAATATTTGTCTTTCCATTCATCATCTGTTTGTTAATTCACATTTATTTGCTCTCACAACATTTGAAAATAGCTAACATTTGGATTAATTTGACCAGCAGCTGAAGTGATGTAATAAACAATTCCATCTGTTGTTTTTCCCCCCTTCACTTCTCATTTGACAATAAATCATATGTAACCATTTATCATCAGTCTGTTGGATCACTGGAATTTATATAATCAACATCATCCTCTTTTCCATTCTGTTTTTTAAGATGACCACCAGATGCATCTGTCAGACATCAGTAATCATTTGTGTTAGCTAAAAGTGCATAGCATCCTGAAGATGTTATACTAATTATTCAAGTATTTTTTATTTTTGGAAATTTTTTATTTATTTTTTATGTTTAAAGATCTGTGGTTTCAAATGGTCCCCATCTTTCTGTCAGTTTGAATGTCTGGCTCTTTGGTTTCCAACCGAATTAATTACCTCAGAGTTTAGCTGGTGGAAACTGCTGCTGAGGAGTGTCATTATCAAAAAGAAACTTGTTCTAGGCGTCCATACAGCCTAGAGGGACTCCTCTGGCAGTCCCTCTGGCAGATTCATTTGCTGATTCTTTCAGTAGCAAAACAAGCATCTGCATTTGAAATCGCATACTTCCCTATATTGTAAGTGAAATTGTGACAACAGTATGTGACAAAAGAAGTTTGCGCTGCATAAATTATATATAGACTAACCCTTATTAAAGTAACAAAAGTTCTTTAGTCAAGAGCAGGGAGTGTCTATTCCCTTTGTTCTTTGATTTAACTTTAATGACAGAGATAATTAGTGGCTACTGTGTACTGTCCCTTTAAGACTAGCTGCTGCTGACAGAGATGCAGATCTCACACGCGCCTCATTCTCTCACGAGTTACAACTCACAACTCTTTATGTTCATCATAAGACTGCTCTTATGATATGAAGATACTCGACAAAAAGACATTTTGGCATAAGCAGAGACGCCCAGACTTTCCTCTCCCTATACACTTCCTCCAGCTCTTCCGGGGGAATACCGAGGCGTTCCCAGGCCAGCCGGGAGACATAATTCCCCCAGCGTGTCCTAGATCTTCCTCGGGGTCTCCTCCCGGTGAGACGCGGCCGAAACACCTCCCCGGGAAGGCGTCCAGGAGGCATCCGGAACAGATGCCCGAGTCACCTCTCTCACAAACAGTCTGGGGTGTTTTGGGTGCGTCTCACCGGGAGGAGACCCCAGGGAATATCTAGGACACGCTGAGGGGATGATGTCTCCCGGCTGGCCTGGGAACGCCTCAGTATTCCCCCGGAAGAGCTGGAGGAAGTGTCTAGGGAGAGGAAAGTCATGAGGCATGTCAGCTCTCGATGTGGAGGGGCAGCGGCTGTACTCTGAGCTCCTACCGAATGACCAAGCTCCTCACCCTATCTTTAAAGGAGCGCCCAGCCACCCTGCGGAGAAAGCTCATTCCGGCCGCCTGTATCCGGGATCTTGTCCTTTCGGTCATGACCCACAGCTCATGACCATAGGTGAGAGTAGGAACATAGATTGATCGGTAAATCGAGAGCTTTGACCTGCAGCTCAGCTTCTTCTTTACCACGACAAACTGGTACATTGGCCGCATTACTGCAGAAGCTGCACCAATCCGTCTGTTAATCTCCCGTTGCATCCTTCCCTCACTCGTGAACAAGACCCCAAGATACTTGAACTCCTCTACTTGAGGCAGGAACTCTCCACCAACCTGAAGTGAGCAAGCCATCCTTTTCTGACTGAGAACCATGGCCTCGGACTTGGAGGTGCTGATTCTTATCCCAGCCACTTCACACTGAAGTGCAAACGGTTGCAAACCGTCCCAGTGCACGCCGAAGGTCCTGGTCTGATGAGGCCAACATGACAACATCATCCGCAAAAAGCAGGGACGAAATCGTGTGGTCCCCAATCTGGACACCCTCCGGCCCAAAAATTATGAACAGAACAGGTGACAAAGGGCAGCCCTTCCGGAGTCCAACATGCACCGGGAACAAGTCTGACTTACTGCCGGCAATACGAACCAAGCTCCAGCTCCGGTCGTACAGGGAACGGACAGCCCTTAACAGAGAACCCCATACTCCCAGAGCACCCTCCATAGGACATCGCGAGGGACAAAGTCAAATGCCTTCTCCAAATCCACAAAGCACATGTGGATTGGTTGGGCAAACTCCCATGAACCCTCCAGCACCCTGGAGAGGGTATAGAGTTTGTCCAGTGTTCCACGACTAGGATGAAAACCACACTGTTCCTCTTGAATCCGGGGTTCAACTATCGGCTGAATTCTCCTCTCCCCTACCCTGGAATAGACTTTCCTGGGGAGGCTGAGAAGTGTGATCCACTGTAGTTGGAACACACCCTCCGGGTCCCCTTTCTTGAAAAGAGGGACCACCAGAGGTACTATCCCCGACCGCCACGCGAAGCTGCAGAGGCATGTCAGCCAAGACAGTCCCACAACATCCAGACACTTGAGGTACTCAGGGCGGATCTCATCCACCCCCCGTGCCTTGCCACTGAGGAGCTTCTTAACTACCTTGGTGACTTCAGCTTGGGTGATGGACGAGTCCCCCTCTGAGCCCTCTGCCTCTGCTTCTTCAATGAAAGACGTGTCGGTCGGATTGAGGAGATCCTCTAAGTATTCCTTCCACCATCCGACGATATCCCCAGTTGAGGTCAACAGCCGCCCTAACAAACAGTGTTGCTAGGGGACTGTTTCCCCCTCCTGAGGTACTGGACGGTTTGCCATAATTTCTTTGGGTCCAACCGATAGTCCTTCTTCATGGCCTCATCGAACTCCTCCCAGGCCTGATTTTTTGCCTTCACAACCACCCGGGCTACAGTCCACTTGACCTGCCGGTACCCATCAGCTGCCTCAGGAGTCCCACAAGCCAGCCAGGTCTGATAGGACTCCTTCTTCAGCTTGACGGCATCCCTTACTTCCGGTGTCCACCACCGGGTTCGGGGATTGCAGCCTCGTCAGGCACCGGAGACCGTACGACCACAGCTCCGAGTGGCTACATCAACAATGGAGGTGGAGAACATGGTCCACTCGGACTCAATGTCTCCAGACTCCATTGGGATCCGGTCGAAGATCTGCCGGAGGCGGGAGTTGAACATCTCTCTAACAGGGGACTCGGCCAAACGTTCCTAACAGACCCACGTGTCGCTGAAGTCCCCCAGTAAAACGTCAGAGTCCCCAATCGGAGCACTTTCCAGCACCCCTCCCAGAGACTCAGAGAGGGCCGGGTACTCTGCACTGCCGTTCGGCCCGTAGGCACACACGACAGTGAGAGACCTTTCCCCGACCCGAAGGTGCAGGGAAGCGACCCCCTCGTTCACCAGGGTGAACTCCAACACATGGCGGCTAAGTTGGGGGGCTATAAGCAAACCCACACCAGCCCACTGTCTCTCACCATGGATAACTCTAGAGTGGTACAGAGTCCAGCCTCTCTCAAGGAGTGTGCTTCCAGAGCCCAAGCTGTGTGTGGAGGTGAGACAGACAGTCTCTAGTCGGTACCTCTCAACCTCCTGCACAAGCTCAGGCTCCTTCCCTGCCAGCGAGGTAAAGTTCCACATCCCTAAAGCCAGTTTCCATGTCCAGAGATCAGGTCGTCGGGGCCCTTGCATTCGAATGCCGCCCGATCCACTATGCACCGGCCCCTTACGGTCCCTCCTGTAGGGGTTGAGTCCACGGGAGGGCGGCCCCACATCACTCCTTCGGACTGCGAGCCCCAACCCTGGGCCTGGCCCCATGGGGGGAGGCCCGGCCACCAGGCGCTCGCATGCGAGCCCCAAACCCGGGTCTGGCTCCAGGGTAAGGCCCCGGCTGTGCCATGCCGGGCAACGTCTCGGCCCTTGATTTATTATGTCTCATAACGGGCTTCTGAACTAAGAGCGGTTCAGTAGCCCAGTATTACTTAAATAATAATATTTAATACATTTGTTGTATTATATATTCACATCTATTCATTTTTTTAATTATTCACAATATAGCATGGTTTCTCACTGCATGTGCCTCATTGCTTAAGTAGTGACCATCGGCTTATGCTTTATGAAAGTGCAAGCATATCTTCTTGCAGTAGAAATAGGGCCTGTTCAGGAAGACATCTAAGCGTTTGCTTTTCCAGAATTGACGACAAATGTGTATAATCAAACTGAAATGATGTGTATCATGAGACAAACTTTGATATTGCCATAGAGACTCACAAACTAAAGAAGGGTTTCCTTGTAGGCTTAGGTAAACAGTTTAAAGAGAGAGGTCACAAGTAAACTTGCATTGCTTTACGGTGGCAGGAAGACAGCGGCTTTGCTTCCCTCTGAGGTGCCCTTTTACAGTATATAATTACAATATAATCACTCACGCCGAGCATAATTCAATAGCATTACGCTATAGCTGTGTGGCTTTTCACAAAATAAACGTCAGAGACTCAACTGAACCCTTTATGGTTTAGTAGTAGAACCTCCAGTTAATGTTTTAAACTGCTCTGATATTCCTTATGGTTTGTTGTTACTTCTAGCCAAATTACATCTCTGTGATTATTATGCATTCTGCCCATAACGGACCCCTCAAAGTCAGTTTTTTGTCTTCCATTATAATGCAGTAAACTCAATAAGTATGTTACATAACTCTCTAAGACCCTAACGAGCTCAGTTTGGCTCGTTAGTCCCGTTTTGCTTAGGGACAGACCATCTTGACAAGCAGATGGGTTTAAGACACTTAAGCCTCAAATAGGGATCAGTTTTGGCCTGATGCTGCTAGAAGACTGTCCACTCAGAACTGCTCTTATGTCAGCCTGAAGACACAAACCACCTGTTCAGAAGTTCAAAACCCTGAGAATTAGGTTAAGTGTGCCAAAACCATCCGATCTGTCCTTCAGAGCTCACAATAGGGAAAGTTTATATGTGACCTGCTCCAACATTTTGAGTCATTTTGACCCAGAGTTTTGTGCTTCAAACCATTGTTTCAAACGATTGTTGAGATATAGGGCCAGATTTACTAACAGCTTGCAAACCCTCTTTTGGCGTTGAAAAAATACTGTCAGGTTTTACTAAAGACACAGTAAAAAAAAAAAAAAGGCATGGACAGGGTTATTTTTGTGGCTGACCTTATTGCATATGCATTAATTTGTAGGAGTTTCAGACGCAAAATTTATGGCAGGAGAGTATTTAAATGAATCACGCAAGGTGATTTCCTAAGGTTTGCGCTCGTCGATGTACTGGTGTTTGCGCCATTATTTACTGCCCCAAAAAAACATGTCTTAAACCAGATGCTAGTTTCTGCTGCTCTTGGTAGATTGCTTTGGTCATTTTGGAAATTCTGTGTTCTTAATTTGCTCGTCGTCATTAGATCACGCGCATAACTTTACACTCCCGTCTGCGCTTTTTTTGGAATTGCTCTCGCATGCTAATTTGCCCTGTTTAGTAAATCTGGCCCTTAGTGCTTTAAATGGGGACGGTCATAAAACACTTGACAGAAATAAATTTTTTTGAACATACATTAAATAATTAAGACAAAGTAAAATATAATTAAGTAAAATATATACCGATTTATGAAATATAATGTATTTAACAATATATATATTTGGATGATTTTAGTGATATGCTCTTCTCTGAAGTTTTTTTTTTAAGTATGTGCTTCTTCGATTGAAACATTGATTTGGTGATTACATGATACAGTATATTTCAGTAAGTTGGACTGTATCTTTCAACATACTTTCTGATGGTCATTCATGTTTTGTGCTATAACCAATAGTAAAGAGGAAGAGATGATCATCAAAAATGATCACGCACACAAAAAAAGTTTTTCATAACATAAGTTTTTTCCAAGACTTCCAACTCACTTACAGTTCAAACGTTTGGGGTCAGTAAGATTTTTTAAAGTCTTCTTTAAAAATACTGTCACGGTTTGGGTTTTGTTTCTTGTTCCTGGTTCTTGTCTGTCATGTGATCCCCTGTTCTAGTCATGTGATCTTGCCTTGTGTTCCCCTGTCTGTTGTGTCATTGGTTGATTGTTTAAATGTTCACAGGTGTCCCTTTTCTCGTTGTTAGTCCAGTATGTATTTAAGCCCTGTGTCTTGTTCAGTCTTTGTGAGTTCTTAATGTTGTATTGCTGTATGCATGCTGTCCTGTTCCTGAGTCTGGTTACCAAGTCTGTTTAGTTTCTAGTTTATTTAAATAAAACACTGCTGCACGTGGATCCTGCTTTTGCCTCTGCTTCAGCTGCGTATATGGAAGTAAAATAATGTCAAATGTTTTTGAAATAAAAAGCCTGTTGAATTGCACTACTTGAAAAAAAAATAGGCATTGCATTAACCATGCTTGCATTTTAATGCATTGTATTTTTAGGGCTTGCATTTTTATGGGCTGAAATTCAACATGGTTGAATATTTAAGCTGTGAATATTTCAATTAAAAACATTTCAAACACATTTTCATTATTAAAAATTCAATAATCCATATTCACCATTCATATTTCACTTCCAAAATATTCTAACTGTTTAAAAATACAACCTATAATATTCAACAGGCAATTTTCGGTCCATTTTATTTCGCTTTGCAAATTCGCTTCCACAAATTCAGTGGTTCAAATTCGACAGTAAATTCAACATTGACGTCCAGGAACTGCAGGAAAAGCAGTAGATTGCCGAGCATACTCTCCATCTGCTGTTAGTCGACCTCACCATCAGGGGGTGCAAAAGCGCGTGTTGTTGACGAAGACCAGAAAAATTAGAGCAAGTCATTCATTTAAAAAACTCATTTACAGCAATGTAAGTTTATTTGTGATTATTATGATGGCTGTTTTTGTTAAATTCGGTGCCTTCACGGTTACTTTTCCTGTGTAGCCTACATGCATATTTCTCTACCGTGAACGAGATCATAATGTTATTCCCCGATGCGGATATACAGATCCAATGTTACATTTTTGAGGTTGACATATATTTCTCTTGGTTGTTTAGTTGCCTTAACTTTATATTGTGGCGATGTGCTGCATGCAGGCTATTAGGGTTTCCCTCAATACTTCAGGATTACCCTGCTGGACATATACAACGCTTAACGTAGCTTAATGGACTAGTGATGTAAAAGTCCAAACTCACAGGCAAGCAGATGGACTCAGAATAACGCGCACAGCTGAGCGTTTCCCAGTGATAGACTGGCATAAAGATGGCTTGATGTTGGACATTCGCACATTTAGGGACCGTCTCTAAAGTGTATACGACTTTGGTATACACGTTTCTAACTTCAATAGCATTTGAATAGAACGACTTACAGTCATAAAACCAACTGTAAAGTGTTCATGTAGTGTCAGGCATAATGCGCACCCTTTGGATTTTTCATATTTATTCAAATAAATTTAAGTTTGCTATTGAAGTTAGAAACGTACATGCCAATGTTGTATGCAACTTTAGAGACGGTCCCTAAATGTGCGAATGTCCAATGTCAAGCCAATTTTACATTGTCATTTAGCAGACGCTTTTATCCAAAGCGATTTACAGTTAAACTAACAATAGGAGGACAACAATATGCAAGTGCTATGATCCCAGTTTAAGCTAATGCAATACACGTAGGCATTTTAGGACTTGGACTTATACAGTATATATATATATATATATATAGAGAGAGAGAGAGAGAAAGAGAGAGAGAGAGAATAGAATAGAATAGAAAGTGTTAGTATTAATTGATCAAGTGTTGATTTTATGCCAGTATATCACGAAACGCTCAGCATGAAACTTTGCGTGTAAAGTTTATAATCTGAGTCCATCTTCTTGCCTGTAGCCTATATAGTAGCCTACAGCCTACATCCCCAATAAGGTGCAAGATTGGTCTTTCATATCACTGTATGTGTTAAGCGTTTTGTCCCAACGGAAAGGGAATCCTTGAGTATGAGGTATTGAGGGAAACCGATTATAATCCTGTTCATGGTAGAGAAAGCTGATGACATGTAGAATACACAGGGAAAGTAACAATGAAGTTATTGAATGAAACATAAACACAGCTTTTGTGTGTTTATCATCTTTTCCGCATATACTGTCACAGATAATCATTTCCATTTTATGAATGAATGTCTTCGTCAACAACAAGCGCTTTTGCACCATCTGATAGTGAGGTCGACTAACAGCAGATGGAGAGTATGCTCGGCAATCTACTGCTTTTCCTGCAGTTCCTGGACGTCAATGTTGAATTTACTGTCGAATTTGAACCACTGAATTTGCGGAAGCGAATTTGCAAAGCGAAATAAAATGGACCGAAAATTGCCTGTTGAATATTATTGGTTGTATTTTTAAACCGTTTGAATATTTTGGAAATGAAATATGAATGGTGAATATGGATTATTTAATTTTTAATAATGAAAATGTGTTTGAAATGTTTTTAATTGAAATATTCACAGCTTAAATATTCAACCATGTTGAATTTCAGCCCATAAAAATGCAAGGCCTAAAAATACAATGCATTAAAATGCAATCATGGTTAATGCAATGCCTATTTTTTTTTCAAGTAGTGCAATTCAACAGGCTTTTTATTTCAAAAACATTTGACATTATTTTACTTCCATATGCGTTGTAACAGAAGAACTCACCGCACCGAGATCCAGCAGCAGCCATGCCAACCCTGTGCCCAGATATCCAAATCTTGCGTCTCTGTCAGGGTGATCGATCCATTGAGGACTACGTGGCAGATTTTGTCGAACTGGCACATCTCGTGCAAATGAGCACCGAATGCCTGATGATATTTTTCCGTGGAGGATTATCAGAACCACTCCGGTCTGTGATGCCTGCCCATGATCCACACGGCTCGTTGGAAGAATATATTGACCTGGCCCTTTTGCTGAGCGGTTCTCCGTTTACTGTGGGCGTGGAGGAAAAGGAGCTCCGTGAGCCCGTAGTACCCCCTCAGCCTGTTCTTCTCATCACTTCAGCCATCAAGCTAGCCATGGCATCAGTCTATGGGCGTCCAGGACTAATGTCCACCGTGACACAGCCACCGCTGATGTCAGTGTTGAGGGCCAAGAAGACCGTCGTTCAAGGGGCCAGTCTTCCAGAGACCGTCCAGCCAGAGACTGTCCAGCCAGAGACCGTCCAGCCAGAGACCGTCCAGCCAGGGACCGTCCAGCCAGAGACCGTCCAGCCAGAGACCGTCCAGCCAGAGACCGTCCAGCCAGAGACCGTCCAGCCAGAGACCGTCCAGCCAGAGACTGTCCAGCCAGGGACCGTCCAGCCAGAGACCGTCCAGCCAGAGACCGTCCAGCCAGAGACCGTCCAGCCAGAGACCATCCAGCCAGAGACCGTCCAGCCAGAGACCATCCAGCCAGAGACCACGTCCAGCCAGAGACCCACGTCCAGCCAGAGACCCACGTCAGCCACGTCCAGCCAGAGCTTCACGTCAGCCACGTCCAGCCAGAGCTTCACGTCAGCCACGTCCAGCCAGAGCCCGAGCCCGTCGCCTGCCCGCCAGAGCCTGAGCACACCGCACGTGAGTCCACTCAAGATACAGTGCTGATTGTGATGTCTGCGGCGATTCTGTGTGTGTGGGCTACACACACATCAATGATGGCCCATGAGCCCAATTCCGAGTCCCATGATGTGCTGGTCCCGTCCGATCCTGCGCCAGAGCCCGCTGATCCTGCGCCAGAGCCCGCTGATCCTGCGCCGGTGTCTGTTCCTGCTGATGACCCCATGGCTGCCCCTAAGAAAATTGTGGGGGGGGGGGGGCAGTAGGACCCTCGATGGGACTATGACGGCCGCACCGCCATGGCCGCCCGAAGGGTCTTCTCCGCCATGGCCGCCCGAAGGGTCTTCACCGCCGTGGCCGCCCGAAGGGTCTTCACCGCCGTGGCCGCCCGAAGGGTCTTCACCGCCGTGGCCGCCCGAAGGGTCTTCACCGCCATGGCCGCCCGAGGGGTCTTCAACGCCGTGGCCGCCCAAGGGGTCTTCACCGCCCTGGCCGCCGCCTGCGCATCCTGCTCCGCCCTGGTCGCTCACGAGCCAGGTCCACCCATGCTCCGTGGCCAAGGCTCGCCATTCCTGTGTCCTGGTTCCTGGTCCCAGTGCAAGCCTGGCCCTCCGTCCCTCCCCCAAGACCGCCTCCACTCACCACCCTCCTGAACTTGTGTGTTTTTTTTGTTTTGTTTTGATGAGCGTCGGGAGCCGCCCATAGAGGGGGGGCTATGTCACGGTTTGGGTTTTGTTTCTTGTTCCTGGTTCTTGTCTGTCATGTGATCCCCTGTTCTAGTCATGTGATCTTGCCTTGTGTTCCCCTGTCTGTTGTGTCATTGGTTGATTGTTTAAATGTTCACAGGTGTCCCTTGTCTCGTTGTTAGTCCAGTATGTATTTAAGCCAAGTGTCTTGTTCAGTCTTTGTGAGTTCTTAATGTTGTATTGTTGTAATGCTGTATGCACGCTGTCCTCTTCCTGAGTCTGGTTACCAAGTCTGTTTAGTTTCTAGTTTATTTAAATAAAACACTGCTGCACGTGGATCCTGCTTTTGCCTCTGCTTCAGCTGCGTTGTAACAAATACAGTAAAAACACTGATTTAGCGAAATATTGTTATAGTTTAAAATAACCTTTCAGCATCAATACTCTAGTCTACAGCGTCACGTGATCCTTCAGAAATCAAGTAATATGCTGATTTGGTGCTCAAAAACATTTATTATTAATATCAATGCTGAAAACAGTTGTGCTGCTTAATATTACTGTGAACAGTATTTATTTAAAATGGAAATATTTTGTAACATTGTAAATGTTTTTGATCAATTTTAATGTATCCTTGCTAAATAGAAGTATTCAGTTCTTTAAAAAATCTTACTGACCCCAAACTTTTGAACTGTAGTGTAATAAGAAAGTGATAGTTTTTCTGCTAGTTTGTTAATTAGCTGTAACTTTTGTGCAAAGCATCTTATAGTTTATCAATCCAATCTCCCTTGAGGTTAGCCTGAGGTTAAGTATCTTAAAGACCCAGTGGTGATAGATAGTTCACAAATCGTACCTCCGTGAATCTTTGGGTTGAGCTTTAACCACTAGGCTCCAGGTGCCTGGATGTTTTTACAGACACTCCTCTTAGATTGTTCAGATGTGTTACTGTATGGGCCCTTCTTCCACTGTGAGGAAAGGACACGCATTGCAGTTTCCCACATTCTGCTCTTCGTGTGAGTCAGATGTGAGGAGGGAAATATGGAGGGTGGATTGTGGGGTTCTGCTGGAATGGGGTCAGTCAGACAGGCCCTGGTTTACGTGGCAGTGTGTTCAGTGTGACGTCAGACTAGCTAACCTTGTTTACACAAGATTCAGGGTTCTGTGGAGGAGTGGAGGGGCCATAAGGAGAGAGAACGAGAGAGAGGCGTGCGGAACAGATGGGAGTTTTAGGGGAAGAGGGATAGTTTTAGACTGAGGGGATTGGTCATGATTGTGTATGTACGTGCGGTGTGCTTGTCTGTTCTATTGAAAGGAATGGGCTTAAATAGGACAATGTGGTTTTATGGTTAAAAAAGTTCTTGTTAATGATGTTTAATGAATGTATTTTGACCAATTAGAGATGTTAGCTACTGGAAAATGACAAGATGTTTAATTCAAATTTGTCCCAGGCATTTGTTCTGATGAAGTTGGCTTGTTTATAAGGAATTCATGTAATTATTGTAAAAAATTATACTGTCTCCAGAATTATGTTTAACTGTGAAAACTATAAATGAAAGCTGAATTTTCAGTGGCCATGTTGGCATTTTATATTTATTATAATTATATAAACAATACATTATAATTTATTAAATTAATTATGATTATTTCATTATGTGTGTAGATGATCATTATTTAAAAAAACATTGATGGATTTATTTTTGTTTTTAAAAGAAAGCCCCTGTCAGTGTTTTTATAGTTAACTAAAACTAAAACTATTTAAGAAAACATTTTAAATAAACAACTTAAAATAAAAGAAATAAAAATATTAGATGAAACTCAAACTAAACAAAAATTTAGAAACTAGATTAAAATAAGATTTGAACAAGCTGAAATAAAAATAAAATATTTGAAAAATGACTAAATGCACATAACTATAGAATAATAAGACTTTTTACTTTTAAAAATATGTTCCAAAGTTGTAATGTGAACTGCTTATAAAAAAGAAAATTGGAAAAAAAATCTATACAATAAAAATCAACCCCTGGGGCATAAAAGTTCTCCAAAAGTACCACAGAGGTAAAAAAAAAAAAAAAAAAAAGATTTTGATAAGATGTTTTTTTGTGTGTTTTTTTTAAAGTGTGCAGTCTTTTTTGTCTCATGTGACCTCTTTGCCAAAACAAAATTGGTCAGCATATGGTTTGATTTTAGTTTGTTGATATTTTCTTGATTTTGCAAGTCTACATGCTGAGCCTTCATAGCCAACAATTGAATCAGTTCAAAATATTAAAATCAACATAACCGTCTTTTACATAGCGCCTAAAATATCTTTAGTGTGCTATAGGGAATGCTCATGCCAAGAGATGTCTAACCACACCGATCAAAGAGTCTCTCTCTTTCGACAAGGATGTCCAAAATGCACAAGTTTTGTATTTATCTTCAGATATGTTTATGGTAATACAATAGCATGGGTGAAACACAATTCCTTCCACACAAAAGTAAGAAAGACATATATGTTTCATGTAATGGAGGTAGGTTGACCGTTTGGAGTCAGGAAAGAGACGTAAATTACAGTGAGAGAAACCAAAACAGACGTTCACTCAGTTCTAACAGCAGTGACCTGAGCTTAATCGCTAGTGTGTGTGTGTGTGTGTGTGTGTGTGTGTGTGTGTGTGTGTGTGTGTGTGTGTGTGTGTGTGTGTGTGTGTGTGTGTGTGTGTGGATTTATCATAGTGGGAGTGGAAGAGATTGAGAATATGTTCATAACATTAAGTGTTTCAGCGTTTCTGTGTGAAGGAAGGGTCAGAGAGGTGGAAAGTTAATATCTGTCAGATGTGAAGAGCTTCACTAAAGGGAGGGATGTGGGGGTATGGAGCATTTTTTAATTATTCGACCTCCAAGGCACTTGAGTCAGTTTAATTCAAACTCCATGAAGGTTTGTGGAGTACAGTGTTGACCTCGAGATCAACCCTGAGCTGGAAAGTAGGAAGGATTGTCATGACAGCAAAACAAAAATGAAATATTCAATACCTTTTTTTAATGCTAAAGGAATAACAACTCATATATATTTATTTTTTAAATTTAATATATGTACTAAAAAATACTATGGAATGTAGCAAATGTTCTTGTTAAGTAAAAAAAAGTTTTTCCAAATAATTATTTTAAAGTGAACAGTTAGAAATGAAGAGCGTAAATAAATTAAGAGCATTTAAAGATTTATTTTCTCCCTTTCTCGTTATTATTGTTGTTTAGTTAAAGTGACCCTATTATGCCTGCTATTATTCCGGCTCGAATGCCATCCTATGGTCTTCACTGGCTGCCCGTGAGCAACATCTACTTTAACCCGCCCTCAAACACTGTAGTTGTAGCTGAGGCCTGGTAGAGTTTTGTTTGTGTTGTCGAGAAGACACTGTTTTCTGCGCTGTGAAAGCAAATCCACTTTGCATGCACTACCAAAAGATTAGGACTCGGGCTCGAATTGATACGATAAAACCGACACCATCGTTACTCTTCATATCACTTATTATGAGCTGAGGAAGCCTTCACAGCTGAAAGGCGTTTAGCATTTTTTAAGCGGCAGACCAATCACAACAGACTGAGCCATCTGACCAATCACAGCCGAGTAGGCCCTCGGAAAGGAGGAGTTTAGAGAGACCGGATCGAGTCTTTGTGGTAACAGATACTAGTTATTTTATTTTATTTTATTTATTTTTTTTTGTCAACTTGGTATCAAAGCACTAGTACTTTTGACACCCGTATACAAAATTATAGTTTTGCAGCTTTTTATGCCGCAATGATGTTTAACATAATCTAGAAGATTTTGAATCTAGATCTGATAAAGTTTTGGAAGTTATTAGTGCTCCTTTGAAGCCAAAAGGGGACAAAAATATTACCATGGAGTGATTCACCAGTTCGCATGTTAAGCTGATGCCATTCTTCAGTGTTCAGATCAGGGTTTGGGTGGGAAACAATCCCTATGTTTATGAAAGGCTAACCACCGCACGGATCAAATTTGACATTTTTATTCGTTGTGTTAATCAAATAGACTGTAGGGGGAAAGAAATGTCAGGAGTAAATGGATTAGGAGACGGGGGTGTTGAATGGAGCGGAAGGGTGGAGGGATATTGGGCGAGGTTCGTCCTGTGGGATATAAACGCAACGGCGAGTACCTCTTGAATTCTGCCAGTTTTGAGTGCCTTCATTGTTTACACAGGTTAAATTACACCTCATTTTTTGGTGTCATGCATGCAAGGGCCTTTGCCGGGAATCCATTGAAGTGTTGAAAAGAAATAAATTATAAAAACAAAGTAATTGTTCCTGTCAGCCGAGACGTCTCCCCCGGTGCCTTCTCATATTTTTTACCGATAGTGACGTGTGACATTTAATTTCCTGATGGAGGTTGGTCTCTGTGTGTGTGATAACAAAGGAGATATTAGGAAACTCTGCCATGACCTCAACTTCTTTTTTGCGTTGCCTTTCCAGGCAATAGATTTGTCAGAGCACACACACACAGTCACATTGTTTTTCAACAGCATGTGACGCTTTATGGGTATTGTAACCAGATGGCGCCTTGCTTAATAACTCTGTTAAGCTGCACTATTCACTGCACTATTTACCATTTATCCGGTATGGGATATTTGGCAAATCCAGTTAAGAAGATGCTGAGATGTGTTAGGCAGCGGGATTGCTTATTTGTTGTGTAAAAATACACATTTAGCTTAAGGGACATTTAATAGTATTTGTTGCACTAAATTTGTTTTGCTAAAAACAAATCATTGGCAGCATGATATTCATTGCTGCGTTACATAAAATTTGTTCTCATTACAACAACCTAAATGTGGATGAATATAACTTGCCACAAAATTATTCAATGCTCCTAAAACTTGGCGTCATTTTCTATGAAGTATATAATTTCTTATATTATACGTGTCCTATCATAGGACTAACTCTAATGTCAAAGCTAATGCTAATGGCCTATAAACAAGTCACAAATTTGGAGGAAGCCTGTATTGCAGGACATAAAAAAAGGTTACTTTGGCTGGATTTTGTAGCTTGAAAACATGCAATGCTGGGTGTTGTGTCTTTTTCCACACTGTTCTGACTAACATTTGTGCTCCTTTTCTTCTCCATTTCTTTCCTTTCCTCTCTTTTCCACTGCCCTCAGTTTGGATGTATGGCCTTCAGGACAGTCCAACCAAGTCTGAGGCCTCAGGTAACTGCTTTATATGTGTGCAAGCACTGTCACTTTTCCTTTTCCAACTCCTCAATGTGGTAATTTTTCCAGTTTTTACAAGAATGGCTCCTAAAACAGCTCTTGCCCAGAGTCCAAAATTAACACCCTTCAAGCTCCAAATGTGAGTCAAAATTGACTTTGGCAAAGAAAAAATATACCATGAATCACCATTTGACTGATAACTTCATTAGGAATTGCAACATAATACTTGATATCAATTGCATGGTCTGATTTGAATTTTGAATTCAATATAATGATAAACATGACTTTCAATAAGAGAGAAGTCCATGCACTAGGCAAGTGGTGTGTGTATGGGAATTGCTATTGGAATTTAACTGGCTAAAGAGGCATAAAAGATTGAACTGTTCTCC
Source organism: Gila orcuttii (assembly GCA_026230005.1). Classification (NCBI taxonomy): domain Eukaryota; kingdom Metazoa; phylum Chordata; class Actinopteri; order Cypriniformes; family Leuciscidae; genus Gila; species Gila orcuttii. The sequence continues at coordinate 16,950,523 of JAPDVR010000002.1, read as the reverse complement.
TAAAACATCAGGATGTAAAACCCTGTATTATTTAAGAGCATATCTTTCATGTTTGTGGACTTACATTTGGCTTATAAAGTTTATGCTAGAAGACGAAATATTTATAATAGGTGTTGCAAGGCTAGCAGTGCAGAAGAAAACGGAGGATGTAAAACATGACACGAGAGCCTGTGGTCCTCTCAGCGTTCTCCTGGGAAGTCTTAGAGACGACGGCCTGCAAATAAACATTTCAGAAAAGAATGCACTCTGTTTTCGGAAATAAATGCTGACGCTCACAGAGCTATAGCCCATGTGTAGTGTGTTTTCACCATGAACATCACACACACCCTACATATTTGGTCAATTTACTGCAAAACTAAGAAAACGCACTGATTATATAACACATGGCATTTTCTTGTTTAAGTCCTTTCTAAATCATGTCAAAATCCAGCTGAAAAATGTGTTTTCTAACTTGTCCCAGCTGGTCATTAGCTAGTCAAATCAGGTTTTTTTAGCTGGTTGACCCAGCTTAACAATTTTGAGCTAATATAGCTTGTTAATTGCTAGTTAAAGATTGCCTACCAGCTAATAACCATATAATGTCCGATTTAGACCAGCAAGAAACCTGTTTATGATGGATTTTCCACCAGGGGTAAAAGTAACAGTAAACGGATGCTAATGGAAAGTTTGGAATTAGAACTGTTTTCTTTGTGGTGACTGTCAGATGGAAGGGAAATATATCTGCCATTGGCACAAATGGTCAGAAATATATTTCACAGATGACTTCAGCACAACCCGCAAGTATTTGGTTGAGCAATGCAGTATGTTGTCATGTTAGCATGATGTGTGAGGCAACGCTAATTAGCTTGTTCCATACTGAGGGTGATAGTGACAAGATACAGAACTCCTGCTCTGCTCTCTCTCTCTCTCCCACAGCGTCGACAGCACCGAACAACTGAACTCAAAGGATTCCCTATAATCCTGATTTAAGAGCTCATGAGAGTTAAAACGAATTGCACTAGCAGCACAGACAGGCTGTTGGCATCATGACAGCTTGACATTGAATAAGAATACAAGACCTGATTGTATGCTAGATTTGTTTGGTACAAAATTTTAATTTGATTATTTAACTTATCCAGTCCAATTAAATAATATTAATTTGAGAGAATTTGTTAATACACCCTGAATTAATGAGCATCCTTTATCTACCAAGACTGCATGCGCAAATTATTGTCTGTACAAAATAATACTATGTCACTGCTATGGTATAATGATCACCATATTCATATGCCATGGTATTACATACATTGGACATAGTCCATGTCATTACTGTGGTACATGTCCAAAAGAAACGTGTCAATAACATAGTAAGTAATACTTGTGTGTAAAAAGTTGTAAAACAAAAGCACCTGCCTGCCACCTCTTTGGCCTTTAGAAATTAAAAGAAGAAAAAAAGATGCATTGCACATTTTATGTTTTTAAGAGCATGTAAGACATTTCCTATTAAAAGCCTCTAGGGTCCAGAAGACCACACCATGAGGAAAAACTGGGAGAAAGCAACCACACAGTGTTTTGAAGTTCAAGCACATATAAAGACACTACAGAAGTAGTTCTTAGAAGTACAAATATATCATTTGAAGTTTTAGTAACTATATGCAGAAAGTATTGAAATGCACAAGCCAGAAGCGTTTGATGTGTTATACTTTAGATATTTTCATTTTAAAACATGAAACAGCAATTTCAGCCCATTTTATTGCTAACATGTTTTTCTGAGTTAAACAGGATATTCAATTAAAAAACAAAACAGTCAGTGAAAAGTTTGAGGCTGTTTCTTTCTTTTTTTCTTTTTAAAGAAGTATTATAGTAAAAACAGTAATATTTTGAAATGTTATTACAATATAAAATAACTGTTTTTTAAAATGTAATTTATTCTTGTGATGGAAAAGCTGAGTTTCTGAATCATTACTCCAGTCTTCAGTGTCACATGATCTTTCAGACATTATTAAAATACACTGATTTGGTGCTCAAATAATTTATTAATTTTTTTATTATTATCGTTATATTTTCATTATGTTGAAAACAGCTGTGCTACTTAATATTGTTGTGAAAATTCACAATACATATATTTTTTTTAGGATTGTATTATAAATAATTTATACTTTAGTACTGTGAAAAATCTATTCTAGATTTCTAGTCCATTCTACTGATTTGCACATATGATCATGTGATAGGGCCAGTGGACTCTTAAATGGATAGTTCATGCAAAAATGTAAATTCTGTCATAATTTACTATCCCATTATTTTGGAGATTGAAAGGCCTAGTCGTTATTCACTCTCATTATGTGTAAAACAACAACAACAACAACAACAAAAAAGGATATTCTTCAGAAAATATACCTTTATGGAATAAAGCAAGTCATACAGGTTTAGGGCAACATAAGGCTGACTAAATAATTACAGCATTTACATTTTTGGCTGAAATATCCCTTAAAGTCATTGATGAAGAAGAACAGGTTAAAGAGATTGTCAGAGGAAATACAAAAGAAAGAGAGAAGAATAGAGTAAGAGAGTGTTGCTTAACCCCAGCTGAAATGCTTTCTTCTTGCGTTTCACATAAACACAGCTTCTCTCTCTTTACTCGGCCCACTCATATGTTTCTATTTAAGGCTTGGAGAGCAGTCTACCCTGATTGGCGTTTTTCGCTCTCCCCGTTTCAGCCAGATGGGAGGAGGGACGGAGAAAGAGAGAGAATTAGAGTGAAAAACGAGAAAGGGAGGGCAGGAGAGAGGGTGGGAGGCCTGTTGTTACTCGTCTGATGAAGAAAAACTTTCTATTCCTCCACTCGCGAGTCACATCCCCTACCGTAAACAGCTCTCTCCCAGTCTCTTTTCCCTTCCTAACATCCCTCCCCGTTTCCTCACGAAAACCTTCACTTTATTATGGAGACCCGGCATCACCAAGTCCCTACCGAGCTCTCGAATCCCTGAAGGAAATTTACCTCGCCTTACTTTTCCGTGATCGTTCTTCCCCCCCATTCAAATGCACGTCCAGCGAGGGCGAAGGTTCGTCTAAATGGCCCATCGTTGTGGAGCATGCTCAGTCAGCAGGAGTTTGAGTTGCGCTAGGCTTCGGAGAGCGGATGGCGGTGTACAGGGGTCAAGCCGGAGGTCGCTGGCAGGGCAGGGTTGGCGGGGGAGGTGCGGGGTTGGCGGGACGGTGGCTGACAGCCTGTTTCTTCTCCTCGCCGGCAGGACTGGACAGCAGTGAGCCCATGGTGCTGGAGCAGTACGTGGTGGTGGCCAACTACGAGCGGCAGGAGAACTCGGAGATCAGTCTAAAGGCTGGAGAGACGGTGGACGTGATCGAGAAGAGTGAAAGCGGTGAGTCCCTTAAGGCCAATTCACACCAAGGATAATAACGATATAGTAACAATGATTCTAAATTCAAAAAGAATAGCACCACACCACAACCATAATGGTAACAGCACAGAGAAATTGTTGGAATCACTTTCAAAATGATTTTTTTCCCAGCTGAAAAAAACATTGACAGCCAATCAGGATTTACCTGACTCTGAAGAGTGCAAGCATTTAAAGTGGCAGGCATGCTTATAATAAACAAAACTATATTATGAATTGGTGTGGACGCAAATATCATTATAGATACCTTTATAGTTATCATTCTTGGTGTGAAAGGCCCTTTATACACACACACACACACACACACACACACATTCACAAGCTAATTGGGTTACCACGTGGTATTTATTGGCAAAACTGGTGTATACACAAACCACAAACACACAGTCACCTGCAAACATTAATGCTTTCATATGCTCACCATCCAAATGTTAAGCGGGTCTGTTTTATCTTTCTCGTCTTTTCTGATACATTCTTCCTCTTTGTTGTTGAACTCCTCATTTAGTCTTTGTCCTTAAGATCCCCTGGTTCCCTCTTCTGACATTCCCCTCTCCCTGTAAATCTACAGTCTGGCTCTTGGCCCCACCTGGAGGTGTCGTATGGCCAGTTTTCTTGGCGGTTGGTGGGCCTGAACCCCCTCCAGATCTCTGGGATGGAGGCCAGATTGATCTGGAATGTCCATGAGATAGTCATGAGAAGTTTGTCAGTTGGAAGATGTGCTAATGGATCAGGGTCACACACACCATTAGAGTTCATGTGGAATGTAGAAATTGACAACAACAATGGGAAGATAGAGAGCCTTGAGTGTTGTTGTTTTTTTCCCTTTGGTTTGTTTTCCCAGATTAATGTTAATGCTGTAAATGTTTAAACTTAGTGCAAACTTTTCCTGCCAGCATATCTCGTAGCCTTGTATATTAGAGGTTGGATGCTGTCTCTTCCACTTTGTCTCTAGTCATGTTTGCCAATAACTTGTTTACACATCCAGAGAGTTAGTAATTATAAACAACGGGATCTCAAGAACTAGCATCCTTCTATTGAAAGAAAAAAAAGTTTGTGAGTAATCATTTGATCTTTTCCTTTAAATCAGTGTGGAGGCTTAGGAGGAGTTGACAGGAGTCATCAAGATGAGCAAAGATCCAGTAAAGTCATTTGATCTCAATAATGTCATTGAGTAAGACCGTTGTCTACTCAAAGAGAGCTTGACCTCCTGGTTTCAAACATAATCCTTTGACTAAACTAGTCTAGACTGAGACTAAACTAATCTCAATGGCATTCTCTGTGAGACACTTTAGTTTATTTACCGCCTGTTCTATTCATTTTGGCACTGTCTCACCCTAAACTCATCTTTCGGATGATTCAGTCTATTTTGGGGTGCCAAGTTAAAGGTTATTTTTTATTGTTATACAATGCAAATATTAAGAGAGATTTTAGAGCAATGGGTCTCAACCTAATTGACTCCAAGGCCCATGTTGTCAAAGACAATATTCCAAGGCCCTCTTATCTAAACTGATAGGTTGGTTATTCTGTTATGATGAAATAAATTTAAATAATTTTAAGACTTATTAGGGCCATCTTATTTTGGAAGTTTGCTGAGGCCCCCTAGTGGGCCCCGGTCCCTTGACTGAGAACCACTGTTTTAGAAATTGAATGCTGTTTCAAATGATCGCTTTATATAAAGTATTTTTGAGCTAGAGAGTGCCATGATATCATTCATACACTGTCTTTTCAGAAAGTCTAGAGGAAAAATTCCTCCTCTTCCATTGGATCAACCTGATCTTGAATACATTTAAGCACTAAGTTTTAAGGATGTCCTGCCTCTTAAGACTGTAAGACTAGTTTACCTACGGGTACTAATAAAGTAACCTAACCTAACCTAATTATGACCATTACAGAGTAATCAATCCAACAGTCCTATATCAGTCTGGTAAACGCCTCAGACATTTGTTCATTTAGCTTTTATTTTACAATTTAACCCTAAGAGTTAAGACATATAGTTGTAACAATAGCTATAATTATATCTATATTAGTGTCCACATAAAGAACTATAACGTCATATTTATTCTTTAAAGTCAGATTTGGGTTGGCTGTCAAAGTTAGTTTTTTTTTCCCAGCTAAAAAAAAACAACTCCAAAAGTGATTTCAAAGAATCCACTGTACTCTTTTTAAAACCTTGTAGTTAGCATAGTTATCATTCTTTGTGTGAACAGACCTTTACTCTATGCCTTTCTTTTAACGGTAGATTACTGGTTTATTTGTTCAAGCCGAGTACAGATTTTCAGGTACAATGGCTTGTACTCATTGATTCTCACAACTGGACAAGTAATTTAATCACACAAAAGATTCAGAGAGTCTCCAGGCATAAGAGTCTTGCTCAGGATGCAGTTGTCCTTGAGTAAGAAACCCTTGGCTTCCTTAGCCACAGTTAAACTCCAGCTGTTTTACAGTGCAGGCAAAGCTTGACAACTTCGCTTGGGTTGGGGAGAGATGAACCACGCAGGGCCACAGGATTAATGAACTTGAGAAACAAAAGCAGAAAATATCTGAATGGGAGAAGATAATAGAATATAAACACAGTGACAGAATAATTTAAAGGAATGTCTCACCCTAAAGAAAGAAAGTATATGTTTGAGCTGTTACGAAAGTGAAAAAATGATGGCGGAATTGTTATTTTTGAGTGAACCGTTCCTTTAAATCAGCCTAGGCTTACCCCTGGAGTGAACTGTCTTGTCCTTCGCTGACTCCAGAATTCCTCAAATGTTCAAAGCATTTATTGAAACTGAAGATGAGTTGCAGCAGCTTGATATCACAGCACTAGAAGCCCATCCTCTAAAATCCCATCTCTTTAGCAGACTTCCATATTTTGTACTACAGAATTAAATTACTACCCGAGTGTATCTGTCAGAGGCAGTATATTTATTAAGATTGGATATCATTCAAACCAACTTTTTAATGTGGCTGAAATTGCGATTATAAGAAGCGACTGGCAGAAGTCGGGCTGCTCTGGCTTCCCTTTAGGTCATGGAAAGGGAACGATGGAAAAATCCCCCTTGTCCTTAGTTTCATTATAAGATAATGGATCTTGCAGGGCCTTAGATTCTTACAGAGTGGTTACAGTGTCACGCATTCCAAACCAATACCACCAGAAAGCATTCAAAAGTGTTGAATGTCTGTGATATAGATAACACAGTCAAAGCCATCTAGAGTTTATAGGTCAATGTGCTGTTTTTGTCATTATTTTTTGCTATACTCTTCCACGTAAAAATACTGTTTTTAGCAAAACCTCCAAATAAATTTGAGGGTTATTTATGGATCAGGTTGGTATGGATCAGGTATGGATTAGATCTGGCACACCACATCTTTGACACATGACAAGTTTAATATGTTGTCAGCAAATAGCTACTTTTGGTGTGTTTTCCACACGAAGCTATTGTATGGTTTTAGAAGACTTTGAATAAATCCCACAAGTCGTATTTTTAAATTTTACTGTACTTTTTTCTTATTTTTTAAAGCAACTGTAAATTGTCATCCACTTTTAGACTATAAAACAGAGACTGGACATTATACCAAATCCCCTTTTCTGTGGTCATAAGGTGTTTGAAATTACATAATTTTCATTTTTAGAGAACTATATTTTGGTGAGCTAAAAAGAAAAAAAGAACTGCTACAAGAAATTTACAGCTGAAATCAGGCCTCAAAACATTGTAATGTATTCTAAAGACTGTTTAATACTTTTGCAGCTTTGTATAGAAAAGAGTATACTATATGAATTGCATACTGATATTGTCTGGATGAAAAAACAAAAATATTAAGCAGCACAACTGTTTTCAACATGGATAATAGTAAGTAAGCAGCAAATCAGCATATTATAATGATTTCTGAAGGATCATGTGACACTGAAGACTGGAGTAATGATGCTGAAAATTCATATTTATATAAATTAACATTTTAAAATGTATTTAAATAGAAAACAGTTCTTTTAAATTTAATTTGTGTTTTTGATCCAATAAATGCCGTATTGGTGAGCTTTATCCTTCTTTCAAAAACATGAAAATAATCGTACAGACCCCACACTTTTTAAATGGTAATGTCAATTCTTCATTTAAGTATTTTATTAATGATTGCTAAAAATAAACTTTTATTATTCCATTGAGTATCTGAGCGTATTTAAATCTTTTAGCGCTTTTGGTTTTTTCACAGAGCTGCTGTGCTTCCTGAACAATGCTCTACTATGAAAATTGCTCTGTGCCATCAATATTGTGAGGTTCCCTTCCATCCTCTCGCCTCTCTCTCCCCTGGGTCCATTCATTCAGCCGGTAACCCCCGCACACTGTAACAGAGTCAATAGAGAGCTGCTGTAGGCTGGTTTATCTTGGCTTCGCTCCTGTTGGAGATCCGGTCCGTGGAGAGCCACGCTGAACCTGGACCAAAGGGTTCAAACATTTATTTGCATGGAGCTGTCTGAAAAGTTCTTTATAAGCCTATAGTGCTACACTTCTCAGGGGTCTCTATTGTTTAATTGATTAAGGTCATTGAGATAATAGTCTAGAGAGTAAGTAAGCCACAAAGCTGAAATAACTGGCTTTAACCATTTTGAAAATCGAATGATCAATACATTTATTTATTTCTGTAGTAGTGTGGCAGGGAAAATCAATCAGTATTCAGGCTTTCAAACTTAAAGGGATAGGTCAACTAAAAAAACGTCATCATTTACACAGCCTCAAACCGGTATGACTTCTGTAGAACACAAAAGAAGTTATTCTGAAGAACTGTTTTTTTTTTTTTTGTACATTTAATAAAAGTAATGGGGGCCAAAACAACATTGGACTCAATTGTGTTTGGTTTTTGAGACCTTTTTCAAAATATCTTTTGTGTTCTGCAGAAAAAAAGAAAGTCATACAGGTTTGGAATGACATGAGGATGAGTAAATGTTGACAGAGCTTTGATTTTTGGGAGAACCATTTCTTTAAGAACCTCCTACACTCTTAGAAGAAAAGGTTCTATATAGAACCTTAAAGGGTTCAGTCAGGCGCTTCATATAGAGACTATTTTTAGGCCAATTCACACCGCACAGATACAATTCTAAATCCAACGGCCAACTTGTTTGTTGGCGTTTGTTTATACGGTGTAAATTGATCTTTAGGGGTTCCCATTATGGGATAATTTTATGGATTATTTTTTTAAATTACATTTTATGAATTAAATGGCTTGTAAACATGCTTTTTCACTAGAAAAACATTAAATAACCCATTAAACATGAAAGTATTATGCAATCATTTAAGACATTTTAAGCATGAAAGTATTATGCAATCATTTAAGAAATATCTCCTAAAGAACCCAATAGTTCTGCTGTATAGAACCCTATTTAACTTTTTTCTACAAGTGTAGTTTTAATGTTTTTGTTTACATAAACAAAAAAGAAAATTCTGTCATCCTTTTGTCGTTCCAAACCTGTATGCACTCCTATTCAAATTTTGTGCTTCTCTTTCAGTTAAAAATGTTTTGCTTAGGCATGTTTGTGTTTTTGATTCGTGTTGTTTGTTTCTGAAGATCTCCATCGTTTTCCATCTCACTGATTACGTTTCTGATTGGTAGCCAGTTTCCTTGAAAACATCACTCTCTTTTCAATGAACCGGTCCAGGAAAACAAGTGCAGGAAAGAAATAACATGTTTATGCTGATCTAAGACCAGCTGTTCCTGAACAAATCTCAACCACTGGAGCTCTTGCAATAAAAACCGCAACAGTGATCTTAGATTAATGTGCATGAGCGACCGACATCATCAGCCTTTGAAGTTCAGACCAAAGAGAAGCCCCCTCCACTTCCTCGGCTTTGTTAGATTACACCAATTCCATTTTGGTCCTAAGCCCAAAACCTGATACTCCAGCTTTTCAGGAAAGAGCTTGAGTGTGACCGAATGTAGGCCAGATTCTCCACTGGCCTGGATTTTGGAGAACGTCAGCTGAAATACCCTTCCAGTGATTTCAATCGGAGCTCAAAAAACAGCGGTTATTTCTGAATAACATTAAATAATTGTAAATTGAATCTTTTTTTTTTCTTTTCTTTTTTTGACTTTACTTCTGCTTCTGTCAAGAACTGAGTGGCCAGAGTGTGAACCTTATGAAAGCAACGTGTTACATTTTTTCTTCACTTCTGGACCTATTTTAAGCCTTCGTCTCTCTCTCTCTCTCTCTCTCTCTCTCTCTCTCTCTCTCTCTCTCTCTCATAACTTATCTCTGTATCGTACAACATTCATTACCATTCTCAGAATTTCATAAATAATGTGTTCTATGGTATAATTTGTTGTTTTCATACATTGCTTGTATCCGATTAATGTTTTCATTTCTGTTTGCTACTTCAGCTCTAAAATAAGAAAGTGAAAGGCACTTGAATTTGTGGCTGTCTTGATGGTTTTTCTTCTTCTTGGTTTGGATGGAGGGAATGTGTGGTAAAACTCCAGCTTTGAAGTTTAGGCCAAACATCTGCTCTCTCTTTCACTCTCTCTTTCCTCTTTTCTTTTGTTCAGCCTCTCTTGGTTCTTGCCTTTCCTTTCCTTTCCTCTCATTCAGTTCAGTTTAATTTTAACAGAGCTGAACATCAGAATTGTATCACTTGAGCTCAAATCTAAAAGTGTCATTCAGCAGGATATGACCAAATATTCAATACTGAGGGTCGAAACGCCTGAAATCCATTTTGATTGAACATTAATCTTTATGTTGGGATTGGGAATGTTGGTGGTTATGAATCTGCCTGCGAGCATTGACATCCTAATCAGATCTTTGTTTTCAGGCCTTTAGTGCTTAAAATAACTTTTTATTAAGAATTATATGCTGTTGTCTTTATTGCAAGACTTTCAAATTTAAAGTTAAACAAAAGTATTTATAGTGTCATTCATTATTCTTTCCTTTGCTTTTTTCATTCATTGTTCTCTCATCCATTCCTTTTTCTCTGCATTATTTCTCTCATCCAATGGACACCATTCATTGTTTGTCTGTTCTTCCCTCCTTCCAATCTGTTTTTTGTTCTTTCATTTATTTCTTAATGGTGATTTTTGTTATTTCTACTAGTGGCAGCAAAGGGATTTGTTTTTAAACTTATTAACTGTCCTTCAATTCTTCAACAAAACAGGTAATCCAAAACTCATACCACTGGTTGAGCCAGACATGTTGAATTGCTCAAACAAGGGTTTTGATAGTGGCAAGGTGTCTGCACATTAAACTAGAATAGGAGAAAGGATTAAACATCAAATTCTAATCTTATCTAACTGTGTACACGCATACATAAACAAGCTTTCATGACCTACTCCACTACCATGTGTATCGGAACAGAAGTTCATGGCACACACATGCAGCTTTCAGTGTAAGATTTATTAGCCTGTTTTGCAGAAGCACCATCTTTCTCAGAAAGGCCTAGATCTTTTGCTTTGAAGAGCAAGCCCACCTGTATCTCGGCCGAAAAACTTCTGTTGTCTGTTTTTGTGTGAGAGGATCGTAACGTCCTGAACTGAAGAGGAGTACATAGTTAAATCAAAACAGCATTCCTGTTGTCTGTCTGGAGCTGTGTGTGTCTGTTGTTTTAGTTAAAGAGTTAGTTTCTGCTTTGTCAAGCAAAAGTTTAGCTTTGAAACTTGGCAGGCATAACGCATAGTACTCGGATTTTTCTGACTGTTCATATTCATTATTGCTAGATTGGATGTCCAGTATTTGAAATGCTCTCAAATGTGTCTTCTGAAGGTGTGAGATTATTTTTTTAAAGGTGCACTCAGTCTACTTTGTTTATGTTGTCTTCGATGTATACTGACACCTATTGGTGTGGATGCAACATCACAGAAACGTTTCCAGTTACCAGTGCAATTTTGGAAATAAAGTGAGCAGTATTTGGCTTGTCATGTGATTTCAACCTGGCTGCCTCCATGAGGCCACCCACCCCCTAAAAAAAGCTTTTATTAGGCTACTGATAAGACTACAGTCTTCATCTTATGTGTGTATACAGTTTTTTTTAATAATACATCATTAAAGGTATCTTAAAAGTACTATTCAATTTGTTAATGTGTATAGTTTTTAATGTGGGATAAATGACTGGGTGCACCTCAAATGTTGTTCTGAAAGCTGTGATGACACACACCTATACTCACAAATACATAAACAAATCCCCAATGATTCCAATGAAAAGCATCTTTGTGATGGCTAAACTGTGCGCAACCCTTGCCATTTTGCATTCTGATTGAATTGACCCTCTGTGCTTGCCATAGACGGTTCCTGGTGTGCACAAACAGGGAGACAGTATCTCATTGAAAGAGGGTCAGTCAGGCAGGGTGGCCACAACCTGCTCTCAGCTCTCTCACAAATTCATTAGCAAGTTCATAGTACTCGTGTGTATGCATTTGTGAGAGATTTGCTGTGTCAGGGTGGTATATATGTCAGTGTGGTCTATTTGGCTCAAATGAATCTAGGATTTCTGTATGTAAGCACTGTTGTGATTTTTTTGGCACACTTCTGATCTCTGTGTTTGTTTCTCTCAGTGTATGTCTTCCAACTACTGGCATCGCCATTACATTTTTAAAAATGAGAGCCACTGTTTCTGTGGGTTTAAAATGAACATTGCCATCCAAAAGTTTGGGGTCAGTAAGATTTTTTCAGTGTTTTTAGAAAGAAGCGGCTCACCAAGGCTGCATTTTTCCTGATCCTTTATAAATCATTTTAATTTGCTGATTTACTCCTCAAGAAACATTTCTGTTGAAAACAGTTGTACTGCTTAATATTCATTCATTCATAACGTTCATAAAACTTTAATAAATTAACTTATCCATGAACACGGTTTCTGCCTGAGTCCCGTCAGATTGCTTTCAATCGGCTGTGGAGGTGAAGACGACAACTCCCATGATTCCACACTCATTCACGGCGTCATTAAGCTAGGCCTTTGTTATATTCTGAACAAACTACCTTTAAAGGCGAAACTTACATACTGTGCCTTTAAGATATGTCTAGAGTTTGAGGAGGCAATTTTCTGTTGAAACAGATTTCAACGTAAAATTTGTTTATATCTGTATTATAGAACTTTTCCAGTTGCTGTTACATTTATCACACTTTTGTTATACATTTATTCAGATAAGAGACTGTTTAATTTATTCATTCTTATATCTCCGGTTTCACAGACAAGGCTTAAACCTAATGCCAGACTAAAATTCATGTTCGAGCTGCTGAAAGAACCTTTAACATACTGTATCTTAAAATATGTCACACCAGTAATGTTTTTTTCTAAGGCATGTTTATAAAAGCTACTTAAATGTCCTAATTGAACTAAGGCCTAATCCTGGCTTAATCTAATCTAATCTAATCTAATCTCTGGGAAACCAGGCCTTTGTCTGAAAAGTCCATTCAGGATAAACTTGATAGTACAGTCGACAATGTATAATACGAGGATGCGCAATGCTAGATACTCTTTTATGTAAATAAACACTGACGGTAATTATTCAAATAACAACATTAACATATAAGAATGTACAATGTGAGCAGTGTGAAGTGAACTGTGTAGCAAGTTAACCCAGGATTCTGTTGAGACAGACCCAGGGATACTTTAGTTCAAGTTTGACTTTTAATTGAGATTTTATAGGCAAATTTTGAGCGATGAAATGATAAACTCAAGAATCACGTACTACGAATTTGGATACATTTTTGCTTTTAGTATTTTGTTAATTCTAGAGTTGAAGTCTTTATCTTGTGGTCTTGAGACCACATAAACATGGTCTGGGTCTGGGTCTGGGTCTCAAAACTTGAAGTTTTGGTCTGGATATGGATCTTGGTTTATGGTTTCAGAAAAGACCACAGTCTATTTCCAACATACTGAAGATGATAATTATGTCCACCACAGGTCGGTGCGGCATCTTCACCCTTGCAAAGGATTTACAAGAATTCCATGACTGTAAATGGCAACAAAGCCACTGTACAAAGTAGGGTTTGAAAAGAAAGATGCAGTAAATTGTCTCTGTTTCGGATGATAAACTGGATATGGGGTCTAGCCTTGGTCTTGAAGGGTCTTGTGCATAATGCAACCGCAAATATGTTACCGTTCAGATGTTTGGGTCAGTCTCTTGCTCATCTCCTAGGCTGCATTTATTTGATTAAAAACTAATATTGTAAAATGATTTTACAATTTAAATATCTTTTAATATATTTTAAAATGTAACTGTGATGGCAAAGCTGAATTACTTCAGTCTTCAGTGTCACATGATCCTTCAGAAATCATTCTCTGATTCGGTGCTGAAGTAACATTTCTTATGATTATCAATGTTGACAACTGTTGTGGTAAATCATAAAACGTCATAAATGTCTTTACTGCCACTCATCAGTTTAACACATCCTTGTTAAATAAATGATTCATTCTAAGAAAAAAAAAAGGTCTTACTGACCTCAAACTTTTGAATGGTAGTGTATATGCGTGTTTAAGTATTTTTGCACATGTGTGATGTGGGTAAATAATTGTATTCTAAAGCGTACAGTATTTGACATCATTATTGGCATGTGTTGGTTTGGAACATTTGCTGTTGATCACTTAGCGCCCTGTCAAAAGACGTTTCTGCCATTGGCTTCTGTGCCATTATGATGTCAGAGCTTGATTACTGCTGACTGATGACATCACACTGTTATGAATAGCTTTCCATTAATACTGTTACCTTGCCAACAGGCTCGCTCAGAAAGATCTGTTTCAGCTGGAGAACCATTTTGAATTTTCATTCATTGGCGGTAACTTATGTTAGCTTTGCATTTAAGTGTAACTGTGCCAAATATATGGTTTTAATTCCATAACCCTTAGTATATTGTAGTTCTACACAGTTTGATGTACTCAAATGGTTGTACAGTATGAGCCTCTCTTGGCATAATACTCTTTTTCTTTGACCATCTTTTTTGCTGCTTTGTTTTTAAAGCTGCTCAGAATCATCGTTGAGTTATTGTGGAAATGTGAAAAAAACCCATCACAATCCATATTTCAAAAACAAATAATAATCCTGACAGCACATTTAACAAATTCAGCACTTATTCAGACACATGAAGGAGGAGCTGAAATACATAAATTTAATTGATGAGGTTATTTTGGCCGAAAACGCACAAGCACACACACATAAACTCATAAAACATGTAATCATGTTAGCGACTAAGAGCATGTCAGACACATCCAACCTTCCTCATGTTTGACTGTGCATACAAACACAATAATTTTCACCCTCAATGATATTTATGATGTGTGAGGCCTAATTGATTCCAGATGATACACAGGAAGTGTACTGAATTCATAAACACATCGCCTGAAACTAACACTAAAGAGAGAGAGAGCGTGTGTGTTTGTGAAATGGATTGAAGCCAAAACATTGCATCCAATCAGATCAGTAAAATCCAAATGTTTGTGCATTAGTGTTTGTTTGCAAAGCATAGATGCATCACCTTTCTCTAAACACTGTCCAGGTGGTGAAAACAGCATAATTTATTCATGAGATCAATCAGTATTTTGCACTATATTAGGTGAAAAATAATATCTTCTGGATGTTTTTTGCAGGCTGGTGGTTTGTCAGCACTGCTGAAGAACAGGGCTGGGTTCCTGCCACGTACCTGGACTCTCAGAGCGGCACCAGAGATGATCTGGACCTGGGAACATCTAGATCTGGAGAAGGTAGGACACACCAATTACACTCTCTCTCCTACTTTCGCATGCACAAACACTCTTATACCCCAAGAAATCTTCTCCAAAACCAGTATAAGATGACCTGTTTCGCATTTATTGACCACCCAGAACCATACATATTAATTTTATAATGGAGTATACCAAAGTCTGTATACTCAGTTTTCTTTGAGAAGCTTCTGCTTGTTTGAGAAAAAGAATGAGGACTTAAGGACTGTGAGAGACCATCGATTGGAGAAGGAGAAATAAAGGAAAGAAGGGCGGCTCCTCTATCATAAAAGTGCTCCTATCATTTCTTTGAATCTATACATAATAAATTACTTCTTCTCTTAAAGGTTGCACTAATACATTGGTTGTACTTCATAGTGTGTTATAACTACACACCATATTGCATCTGGGTGTTTCCTCAACTATGGACACTTTTGGCCCTGTGGACTTTTTAAAACATTTAGACAGAATTTGATTAATTTATTTAATGAAGATTCCCACCACTGTGTCACTTCCACCACATCTCAAGTTACGTATTGTGTTTATTAGCACTGTGTGGTTGAAACATTTCAGAATAAAATGGCATTTGAAAAGTGACAAATAAAAGTGATGAAGATCTTAATCTTCATATGACAAAGTGGAAATCTGTTGGTTTTAAAGTTGCAATAAAAAAGAAGTACCGACAGATCTTTTATTCTGTGTAACAGATTATTGAAAAAGAAAAAGACTGGGTTCTTTCCATCAGATGTCCGACATGCATCAGCAGAGAGAAGTTTTTTAGTGTTCTGTCTCAGAAGATCGACATTTTTATTAAACAAACAAAAAATACATTGATGAATCATTCACAAAAAGATGTACTGTATTTGCAAAATAATTTTAATTTCATGTCAAATCCTGGAACATAAATTAGCCAAAAGTTGAAAAAACCCTCATCTGTTTTCTCGCAGCAAAGAAACAAACATTGAGAAGTCTCATTATAAATTTGTCCCTTTCTAATCCTCCTTTACCGTCTTCCCAAACCCCAATCAATCATCTGCTGCCATCAGCATTTCCTGGGTTCAGAACCACATTTTTAGCTGCATCTTGAAATGTATGCCACTGAAGAGCTCAATGTGTAAGATTAGGAGTGGTTAGGCTGGAGATAAAGCTTCCGCTAATATCTTTGTCTTGAATAGATCGAAACATCCCAGCACAATTTATTGATCCCGAGGGGTAATTTACCTTTCCATATGGCCACAACAGCTTCATTTGTGGATGTTGCAGCAGTCTTTTCAGACTGAACTTTATTTGAGATAGACCATCTACTGTTTCTTTACTTCCACACCTTTTTTCCTTTTGAATATATGGAGATAATGAGTGGTTAATATATATATATATATATATATATATATATATATATATATATATATATATATATATATACTGTATAATACATGAATTTTCCACTCACAAACACAATAAAAACCATAAGCACTTCATGTGTACCACTAAAATCCAATAACACTTGTATTAATCCAAATACATCATCGCTCAAGCCAAAAACCCTCCTAACCTATCACAAAACTCTTTTCTTTCATGTAATATGTCTTCATCATTACACTAATACCAGTGTTCCTCCTGAGTTGTTTATGTTGAGTTTGTCATGTCTCTGTTCTTTTCTGCTGTCCTCATTCACCTGTGTCAGTTACTAAGAGACGTAAGGCTCATCTGAAGAGGCTTGACCGGAGATGGACACTAGGGGGAATAGTCAACCGTCAACAGAGCCGAGGTGAACACACATGCAATCACGCATGCCTGCATAGACTGATCACATGCAAGCAGTCACGTGTGTGTGACCAATCTGCATGGTGCGTTTGTGCTAGTTTACACAATGATTAGCTTGAATATGCACACAAACACGCTCTTTAGAAACCTAAACTCTCTTTCTGGATAAAACTTTTGGATCTGGCTCCCAAAGCATGCTGGGAGGTCTGTTTCATCTGCGCTCCATCACAAAATCTTTATTATACTTTGCTTGCTTTAGGCCTCTATTTGTGTTTATGTGTATGAACTCAAAATGATATAATTAAGACTGTTTGCAGATGATGAAAATTATGTTTCTCTGGATAAAGATTGGTTTAGAAGTAGGCTACATATTAATTCTGAAATATTGTAGCCCGATATCTATATGCTTGAAATCTCATGTGTGTCATAAGAGTTCAAAGTTCCGGCACTGTAAAATATTTCTAACCTCCCCAACTCAAAATTGTCTAGTGACTGGTCATATCTAAATTTTTCACATTTAATTTTATCAATTTGCAGAATTTCACTTGGGCCAATTGAAAAATTTAGATGTGACCAGTCACTAGACAATTTTGAGTTGGGGAGGTTAGAAATATTTTACAGTGCCGGAACTTTGAACTCTTATGACACACATGAGATTAGAGGTTAGAGTATTAGAGTATTGATTATATAAGAGCTCAGATTGGTTTATGATAGTAAATATTGATTTGGTTCTGGTTTAGCTGCTTCATTTTCTACTTTTCTATTAAAGCCTACTAACCAAGGATCTCTTGCAGGTTAACATAGTTTAAAGCAGGGGTGTCCAATCCTACACTTGAGGGACCTACGTCCTGCAGAGTTTAGCTTCAACTAGCTCCAAAATACTTGGCTGGAAGTTTCTAGCGAGTCTGAAGACCTTAGCTGTGTTCGAAATCGTCCCCTATACCCTCATTCACTTTTGCCTACATTACTTCGCCAATATAGTCCACTTGAAGGAGTGGATGAAAACGAGTGAGTTAATTCAGATACTAAGTGTGTTGGATGGCCTGCCGTTTTTGCATAGTTTGTGCTTGCTGTTTAATAATCATTTGAAACGTAGCAAACTGGCATCTCCAGTAGTAATGAAAAGATTTATCTTAAACTCTTTAATGGAAACTAGCATGTATAAACCTTAATTAAACTATTTAAGAATCAATTAAAAAGGAATTTATACCTGTATTATATTACTCTGTACCAGTGCCACACGGAATCTGCAGACTTTTTTTGACTGAATTTTTGGAATTATGCGGAATGGTTTTAAATGTGTTAAACCGATCTTAGAGAATTGGAACTGAAAACATTACAAAATAAAATATAAAATATTCACTTCTTAATTTTTATTTAAGGTTTACAATACAAATACAAATAGAACAACTTTCCAAAACAAAACTAGATCTCTCTTATCGTCCATCCACTAAACGACGTAGAAAATATTTCTGTGATAATTTCTTCACGTTAAACCGAACTTTTATTTTGATGGGTGTCTGAGTGTATCTGAAGATCCAAGGAGATGGATGCGTAAACAAGTATGTGTAGTACACAAATCTGCGGTGCTTATGTACAGAGATTCGCAGAACAATCAGACTTTAATAGCAGTCTTTAATATTCACAGACACTAGTCAATATAGCGATTTGATATTATAATCGGCAGTGAATAGACAGAGTAGTTATTTCAGCTTTGCGCCGGTGTGCGCGGTAGCAAATAGTAGAAAATATATCATACACTACCCAGCACTGTTCTCATCATGATACATTTAGGTTGTATTTTGGATAATGACACTTTTCATTATCTTTCAACTCAAAGTAAATACAACTTTAAATAAAACTTACCAAGAGCACTCCTTTCTGTTCTTGTGGCAAGCATCATTCGCAAATTCTTTTGCTCTGTCCTGTGCTGTGATTTTTGCAAACAAAAGTGACATTTCCCTAATTCCTCCGCATTCAGTTTTATTTTACTCTCTCTTACGTTTAGAAAAACGTTTCATCAATCATCGCAGCCTACTACCCCTCACAATCGCGCACGCGCAGGTTGTACTTATCAATGACGGGTACTACAATCTGCAGAAGTCTGCGGGTGCGTATTCCGTGCGGGCCTGCTCTGTACCTTCTGTACATTGGACCAGCGGTTTGGAAAATGAATGTATGGATGATTCATCTGAAAGAATGAATGAGGCATTTATATATATAGTTGTACAGAAGAAAAAAACGTCATTCTGGTTTAAAAAAATAATTATTATTCAGCTGTCAGGTCTGCCATCCTGCAGTTCACACAGGAGGTTTGACCTTTCAAAATCCCAGTGTTTAATTATAAACACCCAGACCTCAAATAATTACTAATGTCTAGACCTTTGGTGGAATTGTATGTTTGTATGGTAATGAGTCTCCTTGGAGATCTGCCGTTTCATGTTGAGTCATAAGGAATAGACCTCCACGGTTGTAATGTGCAGTTTTCCATTTGTGTACTCTTAGAGTGTAATGACTAACATGTCATGAACACCATGCACATGGCTGTAAGTAGACTAGACTAGAGCGTGCTGGATCGTGAATTGGTGGGAGCTGATAAGAGATTTACCATGCTGCATTGGCAAGTGCATGAATATCAGCCTGACTGGGACTGTGTGACGGTCTACTGTGACTCCTAATGCCGGTACACATTTTACGATTTCTGTCCCAGATGAAAGATGACCAATCGTAGCAATTTCTGTAGTCGTGGCTCCTAAACTGTGATCCTACTGTAGGTCTTACAATGAGAGAGGTTCAAAGATGGCCGTTGTCGCAGTCTTGCGACCAAAGATAGCCTGCGATACATTTTTGACAGTGTCATAAATTTAGCATGATCATCTCACAGTGTGTTTGATGCTACGACCTATGTCTACTGACTAGCCAATAAAAATGCAACATGAAATGGCGTATTGATCAAGGCGACATGTCACTAAAACTATATACCTCAAGCTCCATTTGCAAAATTGGCATGCCAAGTTGGCCTCTCTTCCCTTGTCCATATTCTCCTGTTTTTTTCAGCACACATAAAACCAAAGTGGGATTCATCTTGCTCTATTTGTTTACCACTAATGGATGCTGATGACGTTTTATTCTTCTATACTCATACGATCGTACGATTCAATAGGTGTCACCATCGTACAGTCTAAATATGTCATACCCAAGTTTATTAGATCCATGTCGTACAGTGTAATTTGTAATGATGATTGCCGAAATCGCACAGTCCGTAGCAGGTATAAGATATGAAATACCAGGTCTTATGTTTATGGGATAAGTTATGTTAATTAGTCTCTTCAAATCTTCAAGTCCTCCAACAACCACCACTAAAAACCGTGGTAACTATGGCATTTTAGGCAAAACTATGGTTACCGTGGTCAAATTTGATAAGTATTATACATTTTTCTCTTTTCTTCCGAAAGTGGCTTATGCAGATTGGGATACAAATTCTGGTTTTAGATTGGATGTGACACTGTTACAGTAACTGCCTTTCCCTCATTATTTCTCCCTTACTTTGCTCTGCATCATTGGAGAAGCCTTTGGAAACTCACAGTGGAAAGTGTGGAAGTAGGTCATTGGCTCGCTGTGTGTGACTGCATTTAATCCTGTCATTTTTTTTTTACCGTATACATACTAATGAGTCAGAGAGCACCACGGTTGATCCAGAGACAAAGAACAGCCAGGAGTTTCAGAGGGAACGTTTCTCCATTTACACAAGTTGCAACCTTCAAAACAGGTCAGAGGTTGTGATGGCTTCAGAGTGGTTGCTTGAAATAAACTAATGATCTTTTGTAACATAATGGTTTCAAAATCCGTACTGAAATACAGTACTAGGAGCCCTTGGACCCTAATTTACAACCAAGTTCTTAAAAAAGTACATTTGATCCACAATGAAAATTTTCATTTATCATCATTTATTGATGATATTGATGATCATTTTATTCACCCACATTCTCCAAACCAGAATTTTAATTTATTTATCTTTATTTTAAGTACTTTTCTTCCATATACCACAAAAGGAGATGTTAGGCAGTATGTTCATGCTGCTCTTTTCCATAAAGTGAAAAAAAAAAAAACACCATAAAAGTACCATAAGTGTCTTTATGTTAAATATTGTATAAGTAAATAATGACTTAAATTTAAAGGGATGGTTCGCCCAAACATTTAAATTCAGTCATTTACTCACCCTCAAGTTGTTTCAAAACCTGTATGAGTTTCTTTCTTCTGTTGAGCACAAAATAAGATATTTTGAAGAATGTTGGTAATGGACCCCATTGACTTCCTTTCTATTTTTTTTTTCCTTCCGCACTATGGAAGTCAATGGGGCCCATCAGCTGTTTGATTACCCATTTTCTTTAAAATACCTTTTTAGGTCAGCTGAAGAAAGGAATGCATACAGGTTTGGAACAACTTGAGGGCGAGTAAGTAATGACAAAAAGTTCATTTTTGGGTGAACTATCTCTACTAGCTTGATCAGACATGGTGATCATCATTCACTTTCAATCATCATTCCTCTAAATTTATCCTTGTCTGTTCTATGAAAAAAATAAAATAATAAAAGGTTCGGAATGACATAAGGATGAGTAAATGAACTATTTTCATTTTTAGATGAAGTATTCGGGTGCAGATCAGATTCAGACAACTCCTGCCGGACCGAGCACGACTTTTGGTTAGCTTATATGAAATGTTAAAGCAAGCAAATTTCAGGAAGGTCAATATGACAGCTAGAATATTCTGTGTACCCACAATCTCTCTCTCATTTCGTATCGCAGTGGTTTTTAGGTCACGGAGGCAGAAGGAGAAAATGCCTCTGTTGGCACACAACTCCACAAGTGCATGCGAAACTCAAGTAATGTGTTCTGGACCGACCTGACTTTTTCCACCATCCAGAACAGTCCATGAAAATACTGCTGACTGTTGGAAAATGTGTTTTCAGGCGTTTCTTTTTGTGTGTTTTTAGCTCTTTTATTTTTACCCTCACGTCTCTAACTCCTGTTGGTTGTCATATGTCCACACTATGACTTTCTTTTGTGGAACTCAAAAGGAGATGTTTAGCAGAATGCCTGCAATCAGTTCTTCTTCATTTGGTAAAAAAAGATTAGTGTTGGTTTTAGGTCAGAAGTTCAGAATGAGATCAGCACAGGGTAGTTTCTTCTCTTTCATATGTTCACTTATCAGATTTCCCAGCTTGTCTGCTCCCGCGAAAGAATTAAGTGTTGATAGAGACGTTACGACCTCATGTCATCTGTTGTTGGCACACTGTGTTATTCACTGCTTAGAAAAACTACATATAGGATATTCATCTCTCTTTTTTATTGTTTTTCTTTTTCAACACTTCTCCCGCTATTAATATGTCTTTTTATCAGCTCTATTTCTGTTTCACTAAATCGAAATTTATAGCGTTGCTCTGAGCAGACTGTAAGCTCTTTCGCAAAGGGAAAGACATCAGAGTTTGATATGTAGATGTTAAACACAGTTGTGTCATATGTAAACAATACTGAATAATGTTTTATGTGTGTTTTTAGGGAAGATAAATGCTTTATAAGATCTCAGGAGTCTTCAATGCAAAATGGAGGGAATAAAACTGGTTCTGATCAGTTATATGTCTTACTGGGTGAATCTTACAAAACCTGTCATGATCATATCCTGGACATATTTTAGCACAAGATAAAAAGAAAAAATAAGTCTCCTATCTTGATTAAAGAAAATTATGTCTAGGGTTGGGACCGTTCCTTTTTCTTTTCTTTTCTTTTCTTTTCTTTTTAGCAGTGTGAGATTATTGTCTCATTCTCTTTACTGTAATGGGAAAATAATATATAATTTAAATTGTAAAAATGGTAGTATGTGTTGTCCTATTTTTAATATTTGCTGACAAAATGTCATGATGCATTATGGTGATTATATACTCCTAATGCAATATGTAAAAAAATATATATATATTTTGACTTGTCAGGACCTGGACATGTTTGTATAAGACTAACCCTACTAGGTATTTCATATGGAATAATACTAGAACCGGAGTGGAGTGGCTTATGCGAATTATTGTGTCTTGGGCTTGTTTTGCTCTGGTTACAACAGGCCCACTGTCTCCTGGAGGTTTCGTTAATGTTATTACTATTGACGGATTGTGAGATGATTGTGTTATTGTGCCTGTGGTGAAGGATGAGTTTTAGACCGGTCTTACTGCAAACTTTGTGGTTTTACTTCTTCCTCTGTTTTCCCAAGGAAAGTCCTTACATTTGTAAGTTTATAAGTTAGCATTTAAATCCATTAGTCAACCTTCTTTCACACCGCAGAAAAGGCAAAGACCCAAGTACAGGAAAAAAAATAACAAAGAAGTCCTTTCAAATTCTTTTTCCCTTATCTGTCTTTTTTAGAGGAGAAATATGTCACTGTCCAGGCGTATGGCAGTCAGGGAAAAGATGAGATCGGGTTTGAGAAAGGAGTAACCGTGGAGGTCATCCAGAAGAACCTGGAGGGATGGTGGTACATCAGGTAATCAATCTGGACCTCACACTTAAAGGTGGTATATTATGGAAATATTTGCTTTTTTTATTATTTGGTAATATTTTTGCTGATGATATTTCATTTCTTCATTGCAATATGTCTGATGGTATTGCATTTTGGGTCTTCAGAAACATCTGCACTACTAGTTTACTATGTTATCACTGTATTAATTGTATATAGCAAATCTCAACTGCTTGATTATATATATTAAAAGTAGGATATATAGTGCATCCTATTTTCCCTGCATACAGTACACTCATATACAGATAAATATATACTATATAGTAAATCTCAACTGCCTGATTTTTTATTTGGTCACAAAATGTAAACATAGCTCTATAAATAAATGTAGATATGTACTGTAAGTATATGCAACTTGATCATATAAGCAGTATATACTATTGGCCTATAGCATATCTCAATTGCTAGATTGCTTGTTTTTAATTAAATAGAAACTAAATTTCCGCCCAGCTCTAATCTGCTAAAGGCATGAAGATATTAAGATGTTATAAATTTTAACATCATGATCTTCTGTAAAAGCTCCTTTGAAACCATGTGTTGAGTGATTGGGGCTGTACATTTACATGTGATGCCATATAATGAGTGTGTGTATATATATATATTATATATGAAATGGCTTATACAGTAGATGCTTCTGCATATTAAGTATACATAGAAAAAATTAGTTTTACACATTTTTTTTCAATCTCTGGAGGGTCAGTACGACTTTATCTTACTTAAAATGTTTTGCTGACCTCTAGTGGTGAGTAGGAGAATGGTTAATGCATTTTATTTGTAATCCCCTCGCTATGTTTTGAAAGATCTGTAATACCTCTACTAATGTGTTGCAGGTATCAGGGTAAGGAGGGCTGGGCCCCAGCCTCATACCTGAAGAAACTGAAAGATGACCTTTCCCCAAGGAAGAAGACTCTGACTGGCCCTGTGGAGATCATTGGAAACATAATGGAGATCAGCAACCTCCTCAACAAGAAGGCTGTAAGCGAGAAGGACATTCAAACTGATGGCGAGGCCACCAGCCCTGAGCGCCACATTTCCAAAAGTGAAATCAGTTTACCTATCCAATATGCCCCAGAGGCTGGAGTGGCACCCACAGTGGTCACTGGTTTGGGAATGAACTCTGGATCTAGCGCCGCCCTACAGGAGAACAAGAGCAGGGCAGAGCCGGGGTCACCTGCCATAGCCCGGGTGGCACCACACAGAGTTGAGATAGGTGAGTAAACAGTTGGTTTATCACATGTATAACTAAATGTATACAGCATTCACATGTTCAGAATAGAATAGAATATAATAGAAAAGTTAGATATATAAGACTTAAAGTATTTATTTAGTTTATCCAAAACAAGTACAATTTATAATTAAATTATGTTTCTAAAAAATGTATACAGCTATATGTTTTATATTTAATATATTATCATATTTTCTATATAATTGTATAATTATATCTCCATATTTGATATAATATATATGTTTATGTTCCTGTTATTTTTGCACATAGGATTTGATGCCATAGGTAACATTTCTTTGTGGTAAACAGATGTTTCCTAACATTTTGTCCGGGTGTTGTGTACCTTGATAGTGACACATTCACTGTCTCTGTTGCTCAACATTCAGCCTGTCAACTGCTGTTTGCTTGATTTTTGTTTGTTCTTGTGCTTACTTATTTTTCTAATGCTAAGTGCACACTATACAACTGAATTTTTTTTCCCCATAGTGCTGTACTGCTCACATTACATGACATTCATGACATTCTTGTTAAATCTGTTTTGTTGTGGATGCTGAGATGCACACACTATTATTTCACCTTAACAGGTCCTTAACAGACAGCATATGTTCCCAAAAATTCTTCGCCTTGGTTAAAACTTGCAAAGTGACTCATTCTATTCAAATAACAGCAGCTTAAGTTGTATGCATGGTACTTTTTGCTAATAAATCTAAAAACAAAAAAAGATGAAAGATGACATTTAAAGAGACAATGGTTAATGTTCTATTTTCTCATTCGATTTTTTATCTCATTGTTCTCGCTACTTAATCATCATACCCAGGCCATCACATTTCTCACACTACAAGATTTCCTTCTGATATTTTTTTCTTAAAACATGCTTGTTGTGAATGCATGCTTGAGTGTGTTGAACTTCTCTCTTATAATGAGGGTTAGTGATGGCACTGTAATCCAGTTTGGCTCCAATTGATTTTGTTTAAAAAAAAAAAAATATGGTGACAGACAAATTGGGAACTCTCCTATTTTAATGTCCTAAATTTGATTAAACTATGGTAATGTTTGCTGTCTTGAGCTGAGATGTTTTGTATTCAATTGGCAGGATCTCCAAACCTCAGACAGAAACCTCCTCCTCGAAGAGATACAAATCTGGTAAGTTAAGTGGACCAAACAGCATTTATGATCAAATCAAATTCATAGAGAGCAGCATTTATTTAGACAGTAATGTCTTTTTCTCCAAAATTCAAGGCATTCCAGTTGCCCAAACCTCCAGAGGCCCCTACTGTGGAAGCGGAGTACTACACCATAGCAGAGTTTCAATCCAGTATCTCAGATGGCATCAGTTTCCGTGGAGGACAAAAGGCTGATGTAAGGCTGATGTATTCTAATATATCTGATATATTTTATTTTTCAAAGACAAAAATATCGCTTGACTAAGGAAAATATGAAAATATATTAAATAATTAATATATACATTGGGGTTCAAAATACTTTTACCACATTAACAATGGGATTTATTTGTTTAAAACTTAATATAAAAAAATTTTCAAAGTTTGGATCGCACTGTATGATGAATATATGCCATTGTATAATGTAAACATGTAATATGTGGTCTTCAGGTCATAGAGAAGAATTCTGGTGGTTGGTGGTACGTCCAGATCGGGGAAATGGAAGGCTGGGCACCCTGCTCCTACATTGATAAACGCAAAAAGCCCAACCTAAGCAGGCGAACCAGTACACTCACTCGCCCCAAAGTTCCACCCCCTGCTCCACCAGTCAAAAAACAGGATTCTGAGGAATCACCTTCTCTGGGTGGCTCTGCCTCCAAAGCTCCAGAATCCCCCACTCAGCGTGTCTATGAGGAGCCGGAATATGACGTTCCTGCCATTGGTTTTGAATCCGATCTGGACAGTAATCCTCCGAAACAAAAAACAAATAATTCCCCAAAACCAGAGCCCCGTAAGTTTGAAATTAAAAGCAACCCAGCAGCTGCCGAAAGGATCGCACAGGCTGGCAAAGCGTCTCCTTTACTAAAAGTGATGACCTCCCCCTTGAGGAAAAGAAACTCATTAGAGGATGTCAATAGGGAGGAAGTGATCTATGAAAATGAAGGGTTTAGGTTTTCCTCTGATGACTTTGCCAGTGGTTGTGATTCGGATACACCAAGGAGTCTCACATTGGGTCGCAAACCTTTCGGATCCTCGTCTGGAGGAGGGAAGCCCCTACGGAAAGTAACGCCGGATCTAAGCCGGAGCCACTCTCTTGGTCGTGCTGAGAGACACAGCCCCAAGTCATCATCAGACGAATTAGGACGCAATCCCAAAAGAGAGCCTGTTATGCGTAAAGATGTGGAGATCCGGATTGGTCAGAGTCCTTTAGCCAGGCCCAAACCAGTAGTGCGACCTAAACCTTTGCTTACAAAGTCAGAGCCACAAAGTCCAGAAAGAATGGACATCAAAAGCCTACGTCGCCAGCTTCGGCCCACGGGAAGTCTTCGGCAAGGAGTGGTCCGTGCAGTACGCGGTGAAGATTCTGAGACGGCTTCCATTGTGTCCTCAGAGGATTCCACCTCCTCAAGAAGTACCTCCGATCTCTCCAGCGTCTATTCCAAATGTAGCCGAGGTGGGGAATCCGACCATGAAAGTTCGATCTACAGGACCACAGATGCCTACGAACGAGCCCAAGAGTCAGAGGTTAGCTTCCCAGCCGGTGTGGATGTTGAGGTGCTGGAGAGGCAGGAAAGTGGATGGTGGTATGTCCGTTGGGGCAATGATGAGGGTTGGGCACCTACTTTCTACTTGGAGCCAGTCAAGCATACCCATAACGTCGAGGTTCAAGAATCACGTGATGGCCCTCTTGTGGATCTCGGTAGCACCAACAAGTCCAACAGCCTCGAGAAAAACGAGCAGCGTGTTCAGGCCCTTAACAACCTCAACCAGCAGAACCTGAGGAGTATGAGTAACCCGAGCCCACCAATCCCATCCAAACCACCAGGGGGATTTAGCAAACCAACCGCAATGCTGAACGGTTCAGGCGTGCGGATGCGGAACGGTGTCCGTCAGGCAGCAGTGCGACCGCAGTCAGTGTTTGTGTCTCCCCCACAGCCTCTGAAGGACACCAACATCCATACAGGGTCTTTGAGGAGAAATGAATCACTGGGTGCTGGTGACCACTTGAGGTCCACAGGAGTAAGGCGAAACTCCTCCTTTACTGCGGTTCGACCGCAGACAGCGGCCGATGTGCGGGTGAGGGCTGGGACCACCATTACAGCTCCCGTCGGAAGTTCAAGCCCCTTGATTTCCCAGAGAAATGGAATACCAATCTCTACAGTAAGACCCAAGCCCATCGAGAAGACACACCTCATTCACAACAACCTTCGAGAGGTTTACGTATCTATTGCTGATTACCGTGGCGATGAAGAGACCATGGGTTTCTCGGAGGGCACTAGTCTTGAAGTTTTGGAGAAGAATCCAAATGGATGGTGGTACTGCCAGGTTCTCGATGGCTTACAGGGACGTAAAGGCTGGGTACCGTCTAACTACCTGGAGAGAAAAAAGTAATTCCCCAAAAATGTTTTAAACATGCACAATTGTAATCAATTGTAAAAAGACGAACTGACTGAAGGACTTTTGGTTTGAAACGAGAGGGACAGAGCCTTTTAGAAAGGAGTTTACATTAAAACTAGAGTAATGCAGGTGAATGTTTAGCAAAATACCTGCCGAAACTTTATGCCAAATAGGTGCCTTCTTACATCTTTCACTGAATGTTAAGAGGAATTGGTCAAATACCAGTGAAGCAACAAAAATACCAAACTTCAACTTAGTGCCATAGGCCTACAAGTACTGAAAGCAACAAACTTCTTTTTGTTACAACGTTGAAAAGAGAGAAAGATAATTTCAGCATAGATGCATAACAAAATGTGCAAATTCAATCTTAAGCACTCAAAAACAAGAAATTTCTGTTAAAAATGTTTTGAACAGAAAAACCAACATCAAAATTTTATCAAAGCTTTGAGTGCATTCAAAAAAACAAAGCATAACTTTGATTGTCGTTTTTTAAAAACGTATCATTTTTTAGAAATCGTTTTGTGTTGATGTTTTTATATCTTCCTTAGAGATGTATTTCTGCTTTCTTGTAACATCCTAACCCATCAAAACAGTCACTGACTTCCTGTCCTGATCAGTTGTCGTAAATAATGACGGATCAATCTCTTTTGTCTTCCCCATTCTATAAATATTCGCAGGCCAAAATGAATAAAACATGTTCAAGGAAAACAGTCTGTGAAAGCTATATGCATAGATCACCTCATGCCCGCCTCTTTATTGGGTTTAAACCCAAGTTTAGTTTACAAAGTGCATCTGGTCATGTTAGGAGGGTAGACAGCTTCAAAGGAGAGGACTTTAGATATTGCTGCTCTCTGTGTGCTTAGTCATGAAATTAGGACTGGAAAATCGTATGTTTTGCTCAGCATTTTATCCCAGGGAAGTAGTAACATAACATTGAGCCGAAAATGTGATCACACCAAAGAAGAATTACAGACACATTTTGTTTTAGAGTTAGTATTTATTTGTATGGGTACAAATACAGTGTATTAGACAAAACCTAAACCAGGTTTCAGAACAGAGAACAAAGTATATTTAATTGTTATATCTGGAAGCACTTGATTTTTTGAACCCAAAGAAAAGCACATTAATATGCAAGGTTAATTTGTACGTTATGATATTGCTGGGCAGTATTGAATCAGAAGTTACACAATAAGCAGTTTGAACTTCTATCATTTAAGAATAGTGCTTCATTTTCCGTCGACAGATATCCAAAAAATGATCTTAGTCCATAGTCCAATCTTTGTCTTCTTTTTTTAGATGTCTGAGCTCAGAATGATTACTTCTCCCTGATTCAGTC
The DNA here is from genome assembly GCA_026230005.1 of Gila orcuttii. Lineage (NCBI taxonomy): Eukaryota > Metazoa > Chordata > Actinopteri > Cypriniformes > Leuciscidae > Gila > Gila orcuttii. The sequence goes on along the minus strand of JAPDVR010000002.1, from coordinate 16,921,028 downwards.
ATATAATACTCATTAACAATAGCATCAAACAGCTGATGTTCAAGACTGCTGAAATATTTTTCTAATGAATAGTGTGAGCTCTTAATTGGGTTTCGCAATACTTTGATTTATTTTTTCTGCTGGACAGTATTTTAGTGTTAAACAGTTAAAACTTTAATTACCTGCTAGATTGCAGTTATATTCTATTTAGCAGAAAGTTGTTTATTTTGTTTTGTTTGTTTGTTGGTTGTTGTGTGATCACACATGGACAATAATGATGAATGAAGTCGTTCATTTGTTGTGAATCAATGCATTTGAACTTTTTCTTGAATGCATTGGTTAAAAGATGCAGTGTACTTCATCAGCATATAATTTATTTCACAACATTTTTGTTGTATTTATTATTTTAATAAAAAAAAAAGTTTTTCTTTTTAATTGCCATTTGACACTCTTGGTAGTTCTGTAGTAATTGGCTACTGCTATATTCTGAGCTTTTTTCCTACCAAGATGATTTTTTGTCTCTTATGTAGGACTTCATTACTCATACTCTTGACATTTGAATTTATTTTAATTCATGGGACCATTTCCCCCATGTTTTTCCTCATTTTTCTTTTTTTTTTTTAAATCAGGAATGCATTTTCAACCAAGCTGAAAGCTGCACCTTTAGCAACTATGGACACTTCCTTTCTCGTTATTGAGCCACATATAATGCCAGATTATTTAAGCAAAAAATAATTTGTTCTTATTTTAATATCATCACACTTAAAAAAAAAAAAAACACCTTACAAAAAATCTAAATGATAATCAATCAATCCTCCTAATTAAAAGCCAGCATTAAAATGGGAATGATCAAATAGCAACTGTCATAAATTTTATAATTAAAACAGCAGGGCTCTATAGTTATATAGTATATGTGGATCCCAAATTGTGACTGGACCAAATTTGATTTGAGTGTTTCTTTTAAATGTTATCTTAAAAAACAAAACAAAAAAAAAACCCAGCAATAATGGAATTTTAAAGTTTTAATTTGGGTGATTTTATTTATTTAATGTTTAAATTTGAACATGAAAATGAAGCCATGGCACTCTCAATTGCAACTTTCCTTTGACGATGGCATTATAGAAATGTGTCGACTCACTACAGCGCAGCAGCTTGTGATGGATGTTGCTGAGGTCCATTAACACTATGCTTTTTCTTCATTTGCGCCTATAGAATTTGCAAGGGAACTGTTAAGTGTCAAACTAGTTCTTATCTCATATTACTTGTGTATCTGCTAGCTTTGTTTTGTGTTCTTTATTTATTTAATTTTTCAATGGGTTTTTTAGGAACAATGTTGTGTTTTGCTATTTTTTCTTTTTCTTTCTCCTGTTCACTTTTGACATTACTCAGATGGAATGAGGAAATGTGCAATACAAAAACAGGCATCTCATTAGTTAAGAACCATAGTATTTGGAAAACAATTTTATGTCACATAATGCCTGGTTTTGTCCCATAGTGTTTTTTTTTTATTTTTTTGGAAAGTGCCGGAACGTGCCGCTCAATATGTGTTCAAATATCCCCTAATAGATTGACACCTTCAGTCTACCGGCCAACCATGACTTGATTTCTGCATTCACACTTCTGCATTTACCCACTGAACCATATCTTGCTTCTCTCAGACCCATGGTGAATTAGTATGGAAATAATAGGGAAGCATGGGCATATCTTTTTCTCAGAGGCATTTGTCAGTTCAGCCTGTCGAATCACAAATCTGAGATGGTGGGGCAAAACCATCAGCAGCCATATGAGCGTCGCAGCACACACTGCCAACTGCTCGACATGTCTCTTTGACATCCGTTCCTACATGGCAAACACGACTTCTCTATCCTACATCCCAATCGTCGACAGCAAGGACTAGCATTGTCTGTTTCCTTTTAAAATTTTGTTTGCCTACTAACAAGTTAATTTTACTCTGAAAGTCCAGGTTTAATTTTCCACAGCTTAAATTAACGTGGACTGCATATATTTGCTTCTCTTTTTGTCTGAATTCATGAATATCTTTACTTTTACGCATGTACTGAGAGTTTCAACGAATTTTGCTTTGGTCAAAAATGAGGAGAGTTATAGAAGACTGTCTTGGAGTTTCTGGTCTAGAGAAAAAGATAATTTTATGAGAGTTGAAATTACGTAAAATTTTTTCTATTGAAATAGGCCCTCTCAGAAAGAGGCTTGCTATGGTTTTTGCTTAATGTTGTGTTTTCTTTTCTGTTTTTCTTTTGTACGATCACATTAAGATATTAAGGTTTCCGTTTTTATGGTTAACAGTTTATATGGGAGGATATATGGCATATATATACAGGAATGTTCCAGGTTCTGTGACATGCTGTCGAAAATAATGTAGTAAAAACAGACGAAAAACGTTTGCACCAACACCATCTCATGAAAAAAAACGTAACTATTTCATGAGGTGGCGATTTTATATGAATTTGCACAAAAATGTAAAGCTCAAAATAGCTTCGCCTTCCGCGTGACGTAATTTTCGTCATCAGGAGGGTCCGCGTGCAGCCCAGTTTTTGTGACCGCGTGGATGGTGCGCATACAACAGCACACGTGCGAGTGACTTGAGCAAAGGAACAAACAAAGTCCACTAGATAGTGTGTAGGCCTACGTGCCAAATGCATCTTTCTGCACTCGCACACAAAGGAGTACACTTTGAAAGGCTTGCGCACTTAACTGTGTGAGAGACGAAGCAGAACATGGAAAATTAAGTACAACCGGGCCATACGTTTTTTTTAGAAATGTATCAAGGTCCGCCTTCATGAATTTGTACCTTTCGAAGGTCCATGAATTTGTACAATGTGATTCGTATGGAAACTTATGATATTTATAAAAAGCGTGGCGGTCCACTTCTAAACCTAACCATCAGTGGGGCGTAAGAACCAGTACGAATGAGATAGTGAAAATAGTCACGAATTGCAATGAGAGTGTGTTGGTTTGCACACAAATACGTATACAATACTTTGTATTGAACCTGGAACATCCCATATGCTCCTGAATCGGAAGAGACAATTGTTACTTTAAGAAAAGATTGTTGGTGTATTTTTGTGTGTTTGTGTGGTGTTTTCTGTGATGGTTTGCGTAAAGAAGTTTTTAAACGGTGGCAAGAGAAGGTGAATAGAGATAATGTTTGTTTATGATGTTTGGTTAGAAGGGAATCCAGTCAGGTAAGGTTAGGCGTGATTAAACAGCTCTAATGGATTTGAAGAAGTGTTCGCTGTGGAAAGAAAAGCAAGGCTTTTTACGATAATTAGCACTTCAGAGCGCTTGCAGCAGCTCATTATGGTGTCACAGTGGAACTGCGTTGTCATAATAGCTGCAGTGAGGCACTGTGTTCTAGAAACACACTAGTTATTTTTTGTTGGAAAACTGACTGCCACATAATTCAAGCGAGCAGCCTTGTCTTTGAGGCCATTGTTTTTTCAAAACATAACTTAGAGTACACATGCTGAGGTTCAGACACTCGCAAATGTATATCCACACCGGCTTGCTGCTGCTGCAAACCTCTTTATAACAATTGCTGGCAGAATGTTGCTGTAAAAGAATAGGGCTCCTTGTCTCCAGGAGGAGCAGGCTTACATGCGCGCTGTGAAATCATTTTACCCGAGTGCTCGGTTAATTACAGATGCTTGGGAAGAGCGCCGTGAATACAAATGTCACACTGATTGTGGATGTCGAGCTGCCAGGGGGGTTGGATCAGATGGAGAGATAGATTGATCGTGTCTCTAATGGTTCGCAGCATGTCGAGATGTATTAACATCATCAAGAGGAATCATTTGAGCTTCCCTTGTCAGCGAGTGGCTGGATTTACTGAGGCATTCACGTGTTATGTTGGTGTAAAACATAAAGATGTAAGAATGTACATGATCGATTGTGCCAGGGTGTAATTTACAGGGTATTACAATTGTGAGTTTCATGCCTGAGAATGTCATGGATGGATTTATATTTTTGTAGCTCAAAATTATTTAATTGGCAAAAATTACAGTAAATGATGAATTGATTTGGTCATTACGAATGGAAATTAATTGGTTAAAAGAGGTGGGAAGTACCTGTAATTAGTTAAATATTTCAGTAATAATCAACTAACATTAAATGTGACCTTACTTGGACAATAAGGAAGTAGGCCTATATTAGGCATGGATTAGGATGGAGAGAGATGTATGTGTGAACACTGTCATGTATGAAGTTTTTAAAGGGAGTTTGTTAGGTTTTTTCTGTGTTCATTTTAATTTCCGATCAGATGCATCAGTGTTTGGTGCAAGGCGACGGCATTTGTTCTTTTTGATGCGAACAAGTGAAGAGAGGGAACATGCTGTGGCAGTCTAATCTCTTGCTGTTTTCTGTCCCTGGCTTTGCTTGGCTGTCTGCACTAATTATCGTTCCTCTTCTCTTAATTAACAGAAAAAAAAAAAAAACAGCACATGAGGCAGGTAACGTCTCGCTTAAAAGAGTGTTTTGATGAGAGCGTCACTTTCTCTGAAAGTTAAAATTGATTGATTGCCTTCATCATGCATCCACTTAACAGACAGCTGCCTGTGTGCAAGGGTTTTTCTTTTTCTTTTAAATATTATCTTATACATGTACAGCAGATTCTTGGACAGTCTTTGTAATCAAAGTACTCCTCAAGTAATTCTTCAAGCAAAGTTGAATTCTCAGATAGGAAGTCAAGATGCCTACATGAGATGCCACATTGTTTTTTCTGTTACAGGCCATTGGATGTAACGGATGTTAGGATGGATATTTGCAAACCCTCATAAGATATATTAAAAAGTGTTCCCTTGGACATAATGAGAGAAAGCCTTGCATTTATATTATTCAGCACTCAGCCAAATCTTCATTTTGTATGCATTTCTTTCAAAGATCTAAAGGTCTGCATAGCTTTTAATTTTCAGCATTTTTGTTTTGTGATTTTTACTTTAGGTTTTGTTTTTGTACCTTTTTATGTTTACATTGTATATTGCATTGTCCTAATGGAAAACACAATAAAATGTATCCTCCTTGTTCTTAAATTTGACTGTCATGCTTTGGTCTCCATTTAGCAGAGCACATTCATTCATTCAGAAAGGAAAAGAAAATTCTGTAATTAGAATAGCAAACTTTACACAATTTGCACATTTTCTGCATGCATGGCATGGACTACCCAAATGATGGAAAAATGTAGGCCTATACAACTGACACTGTGGAGTACAATATCACACAATGCAAATGCACAATGCTTTACCTTCCATTTCCAGTGTGAATAACTGAAAGTAGCCTATTTGTAATCATTTTTAACACTGACAAAGATGTTTGAATAAAATGTAATTAAAAACAATACATTACTAAGATGATAACTACACACATACATGAAAGGTCATGTGATAACAATTGTTAAATGCTAGCGTGCTACCATATTATTATCGATGATCAAATGAACAAATGTAAGTAGGCCTACATTGGTTATAAATACTGTGCACAGTAACTCACCTCCATAAATACATAGTAGCCTATCATTTGACTGCAAGTGGCAACACAGTTTAGTTTTCTGTGTGGAATATTGTATCCCGGATATTGTATCCCGGACCGGTTGAAATGATGAATTTGCACTAGCAGTGTAGTCTTCGGGTTTTTTTTTTGACTGAAAATATTTTTGTACAAAGGGGGCGTTTTGCCCCAGCAGTTGTACAAAAAAGTTGCTAGGGTATTCTTGGTGGTTGCTAGGCGTTGCTAGGCGGTTGCTAGGGTGTTCTGGGTGGTTGCTATGGTGTTGCTAGGTGGTTGCTAGGGTATTCTGGGTGGTTGCTAGGCGGTTGCTAGGGTGTTCTGGGTGGTTGCTAGGCGGTTGCTAGGGTATTCTGGGTGGTTGCTATGGTGTTGCTAGGCGGTTGCTAGGGTATTCTGGGTGGTTGCTAGGCGTTGCTAGGTGGTTGCTAAGGTATTCTGGGTGGTTGCTATGGTGTTACTAGGTGGTTGGTATTTGTCACAGATGGTTACTATTGCAGTTCTTAACACTTCCTTGGCATGATTTAGCACATACCTAATCGCTATTAGCATGTAGCTATTCACAGCTAGCATGTGTAGCATGTTGGAAGCCCGGTTTGCTAGCATAAGTCAAAAGAGCCAAACCGCATCTCTATACGATGTTCTGATGCAGAGATATAGGTCTTGCAAAATGGTTGCTAGGGTACTCTGTTTGGTTGCTAGGGAATGGCTTGGCAGCTGCCAGTCATCAAAGTCCAAAGGTTGCTTGTCAGTATGAATGATATAAACCAACTCCCATGCCTCTGTGACATTCAGAATGGAAGATATCCCTCTATAGATTTTAGTTGCTAAGGTGCTCGACAACGGTTGCTAGGGAGGGGCTAGGAAGTGTTGAGGGGATTCATGATTGGCTGTGTGCTGCCCCGAGTCAAACGAGACCACCCTTGTGTTTCTATGACACTTCTATCCGGAGATATTCTTTTGACCTCTTTCAATGGAAGTCTATGGGACTTGTTGCTAAGGTGCTCTAAATGGTTGCTAGGGCGTGGCTTAATAGCTTCACAATGATCCTGAGAGACTGATTGGTCATCTGAGAAAAATGAGCCCGTCCCCTTGTCTCTATGACACTGTGATCCAGAGCTATGTTCAATACAAAATCCCTATGCAATGTGTAGGACGGCCCATGAAATGTGAGTCACCATAGTAAGTCACTATGTCAGTCACCATAGTAAGTCAATGGGGCAACTTTGGGCTGCTCCTGACCCCCAGGGGTGCAACTTTTACCCCATTGTGAGGTATGTTCTTACAGAGCCTGTCAGCCTCTTCAAATGTTGCAAATTACACGTCTCTGCGAAATTCTCGCTCTGAGCTATGACTCATCAAAGTTCGTCGCTATGTTAAGTCTATGGGATTTTTTGCCCAATTTTTTTGCCCCTGGGGCGACCATCGTACCCCCGATCGCTTATAAAAGTCATAGCACACCATTCCCGAATAATCCGCACGATTTGACGCCTCATTCGTGGGTCTGTGACAAAAGCTGCGGGAGGAGTTACGCGCCAAACTTTTGTGTGGAATAAGAATAATAATAATAACTAGAATGTACATTTCCAGAAGAAAATGTGAAGTGGTGCTTGCAGTGGCAAAACTCGCCACACGGTTGCTAGAGTGTGGTACATGATTGCATACGAACCAACAAACATGTCTGTACGATGTTTTGGTGCTGAGATATGGCTTATTCATGTGTTCAGGTGGTTGCTGGGGCGTTGCTAAGGTGTTCTGAGTGGTTGCTAGGGTGTTTTGGGTGGTTGCTAGGGTATTCTGGGTGGTTGCTAGGGTGTTCTGGTTGGTTGCTAGGGTATTCTGGGTGGTTGCTATGGCGTTGCTAGGCGGTTGCTAGGGTGTTCTGGGTGGTTGCTAGGCGGTTGCTAGGGTATTCTGGGTGGTTGCTATGGTGTTGCTAGGTGGTTGCTAGGGTATTCTGGGTGGTTGCTAGGGCGTTGCTAGGCGGTTGCTAGGGTTTTCTGGGTGGTGGCTAGGCGGTTGCTAGGGTATTCTGGGTGGTTGCTATGGTGTTGCTAGGCGGTTGCTTGGGTATTCTGGGTGGTTGCTAGGGTGTTGCTAGGCAGTTGCTAGGGTATTCTTGGTGGTTGCTAGGGCGTTGCTAGGCGGTTGCTAGGGTGTTCTGGGTGGTTGCTGAGGTGTTGCTAAGTGGTTGCTAGGGTATTCTGGGTGGTTGCTATGGCGTTGCTAGGCGGTTGCTAGGGTATTCTGGGTGGTTGCTAGGCGGTTGCTATGGTATTCTGGGTGGTTGCTATGGTGTTGCTAGGCGGTTGCTAGGGTATTCTGGGTGGTTGCTAGGGCGTTGCTAGGCGGTTGCTAGGGTGTTCTGGATGGTTGCTATGGTGTTGCTAGGCGGTTGCTAGGGTATTCTGGGTGGTTGCTAGGCGTTGCTAGGTGGTTGCTAAGGTATTCTGGGTGGTTGCTATGGTGTTACTAGGTGGTTGGTATTTGTCACAGATGGTTACTATTGGAGTTCTTAACACTTTCTTGGCATGACTTAGCACTTACCTAATCGCTATTAGCATGTAGCTATTCACAGCTAGCATGTGTAGCATGTTGGAAGCCCTGTTTGCTAGCATGAGTCAAAAGAGCCAAACCACATCTCTATACGATGTTCTGATGCAGAGATATAGGTCTTGCAAAATGGTTGCTAGGGTACTCTGTTTGGTTGCTAGGGAATGGCTTGGCAGCTGCCAGTCATCAAAGTCCAAAGGTTGCTTGTCAGTATGAATGATATAAACCAACTCCCATGCCTCTGTGACACTCAGAATGGAAGATATCCCTCTATAGATTTTAGTTGCTAAGGCCCTCGACAATGGTTGCTAGGGAGGGGCTAGGAAGTGTTGAGGTGATTGACGAGACCACCCTTGTGTTTCTATGACACTTCTATCCGGAGATATTCTTTTGACCTCTTTCAATGGAAGTCTATGGGACTTGTTGCTAAGGTGCTCTAAATGGTTGCTAGGGCGTGGCTTAATAACTTCACAATGATCCTGAGAGACTGATTGGTCATCTGAGAAAAATGAGCCCGTCCCCTTGTCTCTATGACACTGTGATCCAGAGCTATGTTCAATACAAAATCCCTATGCAATGTGTAGGACGGCCCATGTCATGGGCCGTCCTACACCATAGTAAGTCAATGGGGCAAACTTGAGCAGCTCCTGCCCCCCAGGGGTGCAACTTTTACCCCATTGTGAGGTATGTTCTTACAGAGCCTGCCAGCCTCTTCAAATGTGGTAAATTACAAGTTTCTGAGAAATCATTGGTCAGTGCTACGAGTCGTCAAAGTTTGTGGCAATGTTAAGTCTATGGGATTTTTTTTACCCAATGATTTGCCCCTGGGGCAAACACCGTACCCCCGATCGGTAAGAAAAGTCACAGCACACCTCTCCTCAATAATCCGCACAATTTGACGCCTCAATCAGGTGTCTGTGATGTCGGCGTGTATTTTTTAACAGATGATTACTATGGAGTTTTTAAAAGGAGTTTTTATAGAGTTTTTATAGAGTTATTTAGTATGGCCTCGTGCCTATCGCCCACGGTTGCTAGGGTGCTGTAACTGGTTGCTATGGTGTGGCTATGAAGATTTTAGGCCATTACTTATTGGCTGCTTGATAAAATAAATCCTCTGAGGGAGAGAGAGCAGGGCTGTCAGGCCCTTTTCTGTGGGTGTGTGTGAAAGTGACAGTTGGGATTTGAATTTCTGAACATTCCGCAATGTTAAGTCAATGGGATTTTTTTGGCCGCTTTTTCGTCCGCTGTGCGAACATCGTACACCCGATCGCTTAGAAAAGTCATAGCACACCTCTCCTCAATGAGCCGCACGATTTGACGCCACACTCAGGGGTCTGTGACAAAATTTGCGGGACGAGTTACGCGCCAAACTTTGTCCAGAATAATAAGAATAATAATAATAAGTATGGAGAAGAACAATAGTGTTGCTTTGCAAGCACCACTAATAGTAATAATAAGTATACAGAAGAACACTAGTGTTGCTTTGCCTATGGCAAGCACCACTAAAAATGTATCTTGATTCATTCTAGTGGTTATTTTGGGAAAAACAGGTGGGGGCGTTTTACCCCAGGGGGGCATTTTCCCCCACTCTACCCTAATTGTAAATGAATTTATTATAAAAAGACTTAGTCAATCATTTTTTTTGTTAACATTAGCGCAGAAAAACGCGTTGAACCTGTAATAGACCTAAAACCCCATTGTTTTTCGCGTGTGACGTAACATATTAACCTTTTGTATATAGCCTACTTGGGCGGGAAGAAAATGTCATCCCCTGTAATGTAGGCCTATAACTATTTTTTTTTTTTTAAATGTAATCCCTTCAACGGTATCAAACGGAGTAGGCTAGGCCTATCTATCAACAAACAATGGATGTAACTCTGATATTCTGCAGATATTGCCTCGAGGGTACAGTAAGTAGCCTAAGTTTTTTTATTGTCTCCCTAAATTGTATTCGAATTGTTTTAATCTGTAAGGTGTCCTTGAGTGCTATGAAAGGCGCTCACAAATAAAATGTTTTATTATTATTTTTATTATTAAGTGATGAGAGAATTTTCATTTCAGGTGATATTTCAGCATAAGAATAAATATTTGACCAGTAGGCCTAGGGTTTCCACCCGTCCCTTAAAATACGGAATCGTCCCGTATTTGTGAAATAAACAGCGCGTCCCGTATTGAATCAATACGGGACGTGGTTTGTCCCGGAAAATAAACTACGTTAGACTTCCCAAAGACTTCAATACAAAATAGCGGCACAAAACAACGTCCACAGGCGGTAATAACTTAAGAAATCACTTGTCAAGACATTAAACATGTCAAGTAATTATATGTCCACCCTGCCTCCCATAGAGCGTGAAAGATACATCCACAAACTTAGCCTAATTTGGTCAATTTAAAAACATATCCCTTCATTCTCCCAGTGTCAAATTGGTGTAACAACCCCACCCAGTGGCCAGATGTCTTACCCGGACATTTACTCGTACCTCATCGAGTCACCAGGTAAGCCAGTGAATGAATTTACTTCGTTTTTGAAACATCTTTAAATGTAGGCCAATCATGTCTTTATATTTAGAGTACTGAGTGCACTTTTCTGTCCAGCCATACAACTAGCCTGACTTAGCTTTCGATAGCATAACAGCAAGATATGGATGATATCAACACCAATGTGACGCTGGGAGAATGAAGGGACATGTTTTTTAAATTGACCAAATTAAGTTTGTGGATGGATCTTTCACGGTCTATGGCAGGCAGGGTGGACATATAATTACTTGACATGTTTAATCTTAGTGATTTCTTAAGTTATTCACGCCTGCCGTTGTGTACGGACATTGTTTTGTGCCGCTATTTTGTATTGAAGTCTATGGGAAGTCTAGTTTATCTTCCCCTAAAAAGGGGCGGTGACGAAATTGGCAGGTAAGTTCCCGGATGTGCCGGTAGTGGGTATAATCATAGATATCATAGAGACTAGATGCCCTATTGGCCGCTGTGGCGCAAGAAATGCGGCCGCCATCTTAAACCGGTCATACTCCTATTTAAGTTGCATAGCAGCAGTAGATGCCAGAGCACTGTGCAGCATATTCCTGCTCAAATCGGTGGATCATCACTCGGGGATTACTTTCCACAAGTAAGATTTAACATTTAACATTACCGTACTATTGGTTGTATTTTGTGAACAAAATATTCAATGTGTCCTGTATCGTAGCTACGTGTATGACCTTTGCAGCAAAAAAAAACGCGTGAAAATCAGTTCGGTATTCAGTGAGATATGATTAATTAAATGCGCTGGCAGCTCATTGCACCTGCCAAACAGATTACACTGAGCGGAGCGGGTGACCGGTTTAAGATGGCGGCCCCACGGCTCGTCCGCGCCAATAGGCAGTAGCGGTCGATAGGGCGTCTATCTATATGATGTCTATGGGTGTAATAGGTTTGATTAGCATTAGAAATAAAGCATGATACACATATTTTTGTCCATTAGGGGGCAGCCTTAAGCAGGCTTAACCATCTTTTCAAATCCAGATGGAAATGAGTGTGTGGGTCTGTGGGTCTCAGAAACAGCATACCTTAACCATGAGGGGAGATCTTCATCCTCCTCTCAACTTTAGAGAAAATCATCAAAGAAACCTTTCATCCTTCGTCAGCACACCTCTGATCTCAGGCATATCAAGTAGGCCTACTCCTGTTACAATCCACCTTTAACGTCTGATTCAGGGTCAGGTTGCCATCATGGTTCATACTGTATATTTTCAGACTTTGATTCCTGGTCAGATTCTGTGAGTTAGTGATCACTTATAGGAAGTCCAGTTGAAGCACTTGACATTGCTTATAAAAGTGTAAAATGATATGCACTTGTAGATCAATTGATCAAGAGTGTCATAAATTATTGACTAGCCTATATTTGAACATTTATTGGAACAAAGAGGGCACAGAATAGACACCACTCGCTGAAATGCGTCTGCAAAGTTTATTGACAGTTATCTTTGACTCAGACAAAACAAAGCTTCATAAACTGATCACAGACATTAGGAAGAAAAAAAAATTAGACATGAGGTTGAGTCAAAAATCGAATGCCACAACCCGAGCCATTTCTTGTGACTAAATCACTACTGACCTCATGGACTCTATGAATTAATAATTCATTTAACACAGCCCTTGAATGAACCCTGGGAAAGGGGAATCTAACATGTTTTGATTCGTTATTAGTTTGGTCCCACTGTTCACCAATGGGTAATGAGTGAACAAAACACACTGGCCATAAATGCCGAAAAAGGAAACAAGAAAAGCAATTCCGATTTTTTTTAAATGTATATAAGATAATCAAAAAAATTATAATTTTGTCATCAATACTGAAAAAATATTCAGATTTGATCAGCATTATTTAAGGTTGGGGTGATAATTTATGCAATCCCTGATCCCATTTCTGGTTACTTCACAAAATATAAAACTTTATTTTTCTGAAACAAACAGAAAATTGGGCCAATGTGCGAATATGGCTGTTTTCATTATTTCTAGCTTTGATTTGACAAATAATTCTAAAAAAGGAAAGCTAAATAAGGTAAATGACATTTACCACAGATTCTGCAACAGACATCAGATTCAACACATCATACTCTAAATAAAGTACATTACAGGGTCGACAACAATCAAAAGCAAATCCAACAGTGGCGCGTCGGTAAGGACTGTATGTCCCTCTGTAGATCCTCAGAAAAACAAGGTGGGAGTAACGCAAATGGAAAATAAACAATCCCATTCTATAGTGATTTCATACAAGCATTAAATGATAGAAATGCGGTGTAAGATTAGTACACTTATTCAAACAGGATTAGCTTCATTTTGTCCCAAAAAAATAATTTACAATAAAATTTTATAAAGTGACAAACACAAATATTGCCCTTATATTAACACCCAAACTGTGCAAAAGACATCATTAGATAAAACTAAGGTGAAAGAAAAAAAAAATTGGGGGGAATATTGATAATCTTATAAAGTGATTGAAATTGACAGAAAAAGTGACAGGTTTGTTTAATAGAAACTTTGCTCAAGTTTTCCCAAAATTTTAACAAAAGATAGAATCAGAAATATTAGATATTAGGCCTTCAGGACATTTTCAGAACTGAATTTACTTTAATCAATTCGGATCATTAAATTTCACCATAAATAGACACCTCAGAACAAAATACATAGCCAATGAAATCATAAAACCTGATATCAAAGGAAGTGTACATAATCTTTAGTTTATCCTGCTCCCAACATAAAGTTGGTTCTGATTGTTTACTGCTAAGCCCCTGATTTGTGTACTGTTCAGTATAGCTTGAATACAAGAAAGCCAGCACAAAATTCAAGAAATACATTGCTCTATAAACCACAGAGGATTGACAAGCAAGCTGTACAATCATAAACTTCGGTCCAATAATTCAAAAAGAGAAAGACAAAATAATAAAAACAAAGCGCTATAGAAACACCTCAGATACAGCTATTCTAATAGGTTCGTCTAATTAACATAAATTAACATTCAAAAGTGAATCACCACTTCAAACAATAGAGTAAAACTCTTAAGAGAATATCCTGTCGAGTGTGACAGGGTATTTTCTCGACACGGTGTTAGCATTGCCTGTAGGAGAGCTGGCTAATACTAATAGCAGCATGGATTTAAGCGCCAGTCGTCACGATCGCTTTACACAAGCTAACTGGCTAGTCATGAACAATATTAACCTGCAGTCAATTGTAGATCACTGATATTTCTCTTGAGCTGCTTTAACATCCATACATTATTGAGTCCTCTTTTGCTTATTTGCCAAAATTGCCATAAATTGCAAAATGTGATCTGGAGTTCAAAAAGGCTGTTCCAGCATTTAATGTGGATCATGGGATAAGTGATGTTCATAGGAGATCTAGAACCAAAAATTGATGGAAAATGACATCTAACCTTACCAATCTTATAAAACATGGTCATGCCACATTTCTAAATGGTTCAAGATCATTAACTCTTTCCCCGCCATTGACGGAATTTTCCATCATTTATTATGAGACAAAACTACAATGCGAGTAAATTTCACTCTGGGTGACTAAATAATGTCTATCATTACCCATTGGCTAATAAATTCTTAGATTTTACTCGCCAGTGTGTGTGTTAGATGCCAAGTATAAATTTAACATAGATATATCTGGGGGCCATGACATTTTTGTAAAAATTATCAAAAACGCTGACCGAGACTGGTAACTTAAAATGCCGGCGGGGAAAGATTTAAGAAGTTTTGCATAAAGAAAATAAGCATATTATAAGACAATGCATATTTTTTGCACATTTCACCCCAATTTTCATTAAATTGGGGTGAAATATGACAAGGACATTTTCTTGACATGTTTCGTGACATTCATTTATGCGGCTCTTCAGATATCAGGACATATCAGGTTCAAAGTGAGATAAAATTCGCCTCTCAGTGACAACCTTAGATGTCCTCCTGTTTCCAAGAACAAACCCACTCAACTATATCCTACAGCAGCAGGACTTTCTATAAATGAATTATCCTTCAGTAACCTCAATAAGATTTTCAGACAGTTTGTAAAGGTCCAAATGAGAAGTCTGATGTCAAATGTTACTTTTAACATGAATGTGGCCTTGGAGGGCAAATCTTGATAATATTTTTGATCCTCCTTTTTTCTTTCTCAGCACCAGCAGGGACACTGAGCCAGCCTTATGGCTTTTCAACTGTTTTCCTAACATATTCCATTTGAATCAGTTATTTCATCAGTGACCTGCTCTCACTATTATCCCCATACACAACGTGTCTGGCCTACAGAAACTGTCTGATGTGGGGGGCTGGGAGAAATATGGATTAACTGTGCAAATCAAATATCCTCTGACCACAAATGACTCTTTCATTGGTTAATGCCTCACGGCTGTTCCCTTTCGAAGGGAACTCAACAATACGTCAACGACGTTATGGGGAACGCCTCAGGCGTGACAGGTGTCTGAAATCACTATCAAATCACGTCAATCATATTGACCGGCGACAGCCCGTGAATCATTAGCGTGAATGATTAACGTGCGACCTGGAAGTATAAAGGGGCGCCTTGCACACATGACAAATCAGCTCATCGTCTTCAGGGACTGTTTGTTTGAAACGCTATTCAAGTTACGAGGTAAGAGAAAGATGAAACGCACAGCTAAGGCAGATTGTTTTCGTAAGTGTGCCGACCCGTGTCCGAGGTTTCTGACTCCGGCCGACACACACGAGCTGTGCGTTTTTTGCTTGGGAGAAGAGCACGCACGGGAGGTTCTCGAGGGAACCCTCTGTGCGAACTGGGAGCGTTTTTCTCTTAAAACGCTCCGCTCTCGTCTGGCCCTCTTCTCGAGTGAAGGGGGTCCGGCGTTTGGACCTCGTGGTGCGGGTCCCGCTCATGCTGAGGCCGATCGGCGACTTACATCATGGGGCTCCCAGATGGAGCTTGTCGATCGTCTCGAGAGGGCTGTTAACCTCTCAGATGATTCGACGGCTGACGAGGGCGAACTGCAGGTCGATGGGGAAGGTTACTCACCGATTGTACCTGCAGTTGATGCTCTTCAGGACGCGCAGGAGATGGCTGAGGAGGTTTATGATCAGGTAGATCCTGAACCTCCTCAGCCATCCTGCCCCGTGTATGCAGAGCTGGTGGATGTGATGGAGCGTGCTGCCAACAGGCTGCAGCTGCCTTGGCAGCGCGCTAGAGGAGAGGTCGCTCGCGGTAGGCTCGACGATCGGTTTCTCCCCGGCCATACACCACCAGCTCAGGTGAGACTTCCATTCCTTCCTGATCTTCATACGGAGATCGAGAGGGCATGGAAGAGCCCATACTCTGCCCGCATTCACCTACATCAGCGGGCCAGTTTCGCTGATGTGGAGGGGATCGGAGAGTATGGGTACGTGTCAATGCCGCCCATTGACGAGACGTTCGCGAACTATCTCGTGTCTGGGCGGGCAGCGACACTGAAAGCTCCAACCCTGCCATCCAAACCGCTGAAAACAACGGCTCGTTTGAATGGCAGAGCATACACGGCAGCAGGTCAGGCCGGTGCTGCACTGCATACCATGGCAGTGTTACAGGCGTACCAGGCCGACCTGCTGAGGGATCTCGACCAGGGGGCAGGGTTGTCCCCTGAGGCGGTCGCTGAGCTGCGCCGCACCACAGATCTGGCTCTCCGGGCTACCAAGCAAACCGCTGCCGCGATCGGACGGTCGATGGCGGCGATGGTGGCCACGGAGAGGCATCTGTGGTTAAATCTAGCCGACATCGGGGAGAAAGAAAAAGCCTTTCTCCTCGATTCGCCGGTTTCGCCTTCCGAACTCTTCGGCACCTCCGTAGAGGCGGTGGTGGAGAAGTTCAGGGAGGCGAAGGCGCGCTCAGCAGCATTTAAAACTTGTATACCGCTGAGATCCGCGTCCGTACCCCGGCAGGCGGGAGGGCCTGGCCCGTCACGGTCTGAGGATCGTAGGCAGGGCCAATGAGCCAGTGTCGCCTCTCGTGCGCCCCCTCCCGCAAGGAGCAGGTCGCAGAGAAGGTGTGACTCCCACAACAGGAGAGATCTGAGGGAGGTTATCCAGCGCAAACGCACACAGCGTCGGTGATGGATAGCCTCCCCGGAGGGTCATGACATCTGCCCTCTCCTCTCTCCTGACCCCCAGGCGTTCATTACATCAGGCCTGGGGATGGGCCTATGATGAGAACTATGTTCTGATGGCCCACCTAGGCTTGGTTTGTGGAAACGCCCCTTTCAGGCTCGTGAAGTGGCGGATCCCAGGTTCTTAAAAGAACTATCTGGCTTTACTTCGCACGCCGCAGGTGAGCTGTCCGGTCTTTGAGGGGTATTTTTTGTGATTAAAAAATAAAATGTCTCTCTTTACAGACCGCGTTCCCTGTATAGAGTTATGGGGTCATGTCAAAGTACTAAGGTAAGAGAACTTTTTTGGATTATTAGGGCCCTGAAGTTCCCTGTTAGGTGGCGGTAACTGAGTTTGGCCTTCGGGCTGCTAGGCCACCTTAGGGTAGAGTAGTTGGTCTCTCTCTTTTAGAAGTTTTTACTTAGAGTGTTGACTGACGCTAGTGCTTCAGTCAGATCTTATGTCCGGCCCACGGGGCCGTTTTGACTTCTCTGAGCGATTTTACAGCCCTTTTGTACGGAATAATACATACTATATTCTTTAGTGGCTGTGGCTCCTCCGAGCCCTCAGATAGATCTGTGCTTGCAGGCTGGCCCTCACCAGGGCCGCCTCTGTAGCTGGCCTAGGCTGTACCTGGGATATTGAGGCGCTCTGCTTGGTTTAGCATTTCTTCCTCTGACTCTTCACTTTGTGAATGTTTGTTTCTAACATCCCTGTATAACAGCCTCCTCCCACGGGAGTCGTTAGGCCAAGGCCCGCCCCCTTCTCTGCATTCTGGGGCGACTAGAGTAATGCAGCTTGGTGCAGAGGTGGTTTATAAGGACGTGGTAGGCCTCAAACTGGCCTCCATGTGTTTATGTCTTTATTGAGCAGGGTTAGGTCTTTTCACTTCACGGAGAAGACTGGATTTGTCTGCCCGACCCTGCCGTGCAGAACTGGCATACGGATTAGGCCGCCAGTATAGGCTTTAGTTACCTCGCTGAGCTACTGCTCAAGCGCTGGGTCGTAGGTGGTGGCTTTCAAGTCAAGCCCCACTCCCCTAGGTTGGGCACAGATACATTTCTGTCACCCCCTAGAGCCGCTGGCAGGCCCGCACCATGGTAACCTCAGGGTGAGGTGTGAGTATTCCCCTGTGATTCAGGGTAGGTCTGAGCGCTTCACTCCCAGTTCTGTTTTATCCTACCTCGCACCACTGTGGCTCGGGTCGAGTATGAAGTAAGCTTCACTTCTTCTTTGGTCGAAGTACGCTCCCCTGAAGCCAGAGCATTGCCCTGAGCTGACGCCCATGCATAGATGGTAGCCCCCTGACTGATTGGGGCCTCCGTTGAGGCAGAGTGGTGTATGTTGTACTCCCCTTGTTTTTAAGGGTGCTAGCTTTCTTGCGGAGTACACTGCCATGGGCAATGTGATTAGGCACCAGGATGCTGTAGGCGCTGTGTAAACAGCTTTTCTGCCAACGAAGGCTGCGCCATTAGGTAGTAGGCCTCAGCAGGCCTCCTTGATTGGACAGCCCCCTAGAGGGCACTGTAGGCCAGCTCACTTTACGTGGTTGGCCTTGGTGGTTCGGGCAGTTGACTCACTAATGGGTAGTAGGCCTTTAAACAGGCCTCCTCGGAGATGAGTCCCAACATTGTGGGACAGCTTGTGTAGTATGGTTCCCAACAGTGTACTTTATGGCAGAATATGATTTGCTATCGACCAGGCCTCCATGATAGGCAAGTCCCCAGCTGGCTGGCCTAGCAGGCCACCTTATACTATCACCCGGACTCAGGGCTCAAAGCTACCAGTGGTTATCAGGTAGTAGGCCACTCAGGCCTCCCTGAAGGTGAATTCCCACTTAAGATGGTTATCAGGTAGTAGGCCTCACCCGGCCGCCCTGAAGGCGAATTCCCACTTACGTTGGCTATCAGGTAGTAGGCCTCTCTGGGCCTCCCTGAATGTGAGCTCCCAAATATTGTGGCTGTCAGATGGTAGGCCGCTCTGGGCCTCCCTGAATGTGAGCTCCCAAATATTTTGGCTGTCAGGTAGTAGGCCTCACCAGGCCTCCCTGAAGGTGAGTTCCCACATGCTGTGATTATCAGGTAGTAGGCTCCTCCAGGCCTCCTTGAATTAGAACGGTCAGGTAGTAGGCCTCACCAGGCCTCCCTGAAGGTGAGCTTCCCACATACTGTGGTTGTAAGGTAGCAGGCCTCACCGGGCCTCCCTGAAGTTGAGTTCCCACGTACTGTGGCACCCCACTTACTGTGGTTATCAGGTAGTAGGCTTCACGGGCCTCCCTGAAGGTGAATTCCCACTTACGTTGGCTATCAGGTAGTAGGCCTCTCCGGGCCTCCCTGTAACGTTCCCTAGTGGTGCTGGGTTTATGAAGCTAGTGGTCTCTTGCTATCAGTTTCAGCTAGCCTTAATAGGCAGCTGCTGAAGGCGAGCTTGCGCCCTGGCTCGCTAAAGTGTTCATTCTCTGCTATTGGGTCCCTCTCGAAACTTTTTCTGCCTACAGCCTGGTTCGCCTACCAGGCAGACCTGTGCTCCCCTCACCGAGGGTCTCTATGAGCATGCGGCTTCCTGAGTCTGGTCAGACGGTCGTAGGCCTCTCGTGAGGCCTCCCAGTTAGATCAGCCCTTAGGCCTTCACAGGCCTCCTCAGTGTTTTGAAACACAGACACTGGGTTGATCCGTGGGTCGAGTAGAGAAACTCCCCTCGCTAACAAGGGTTGGAAAGCACTTTGCTGAGTCATACTCTCCGGGATATCCCATCTCTGAGATCCGGGCCGAGTGGTTCGCTGCCAGCTTCGCAGTCCCTCGGGTTGGATGCCTTACCTAAGGCTTTGTTGTCCAGAGGCTCTGTCTTCAGACAGACAGGATGTGGCCAGACTAAGTGTCTATTTTCTGACGCCAGGTCAGGCCGTCCTGGTGGCAATTCGGGGTGAGTACGTTCCCCTGAATAGTGACTGGCTGGGGTTCCTTCAGGTTCCCTAGCCACATTCCCTAGAAGGGACCCCTTCTAATTGGAAGCTGTGGTTCCAGGCCCGGAGCCGGCCCAGGTAGACCTTTCATTTAACCATGTTTATGAAGGTTTTTCTGTGAGGCTGTAGCTTGGGCTATGACCGTAGGGAATGCTGTCACTGACAGCCCAGTGTGACCTGAGGGTGAGTGGTTCTAGCGTTTCATTTGAATTTGCTGGTTCTGACAGTTGTCACTGCCACTTGGCATGCACTCCCCTTAGCATGGCGGAGTTGGTATATCATTCCCCATAACGTCGTTGACGTATTGTTGAGTTCCCTTCGAAAGGGAACGTATCAGGTTACGACTGTAACCTATGTTCCCTGAGAACAGGGAACGAGACAATACGTCTCCCTGCCATGCCTCGGGGCTTGCCTACCGTACAATCCCTTCAGACAATAAGGTGATTTGTCATGTGTGCAAGGCGCCCCTTTATACTTCCAGGTCGCACATTAATCATTCACGCTAATGATTCACGGGCTGTCGCCGGTCAATATGATTGACGTGATTTGATAGTGATTTCAGACACCTGTCACGCCTGAGGCGTTCCCCATAACGTCATTGACGTATTGTCTCGTTCCCTGTTCTCAGGGAACATAGGTTACAGTCGTAACCTGAGACGTTTTCCTTCTTTCTAGATTTTGCTCTCCATGGCAACATTGCAATTGCTTTAGTAGAAAACCCAAAGCTTGTGTGTTCGGATCGACAGTCAAGAACAATTTCACAGTAAATTAAGGTTTGATTAGGCCAACATGTTTTAGGGTCGTGAAGTGAGGTGCTCTATTTAAACCGCACTTCTCTGTGGCAATCACATTTCCCAGATCTGTTAGATGAGTTAAAATATCCAATATTAGTCTTCTTTTGTCCAGAAATTAGTTGTTATATAACAATCTGCCACATGACTCATTGGTTAATCATTCCTGTGTATTGTTATAACAAATTATTTCTCTTTAATTACACCACAACGTCCTGCTTGTTGAACACACGCATTAGCAAAATTATAGCAGACCGTTAGCTGATTTTACCTGCTACCTACCAAAGCTTCAGATTACATTACAAAACACATGATCAAATACTGATCAATGCACAAAGACCTCCAGATCAACTCACTTCAGAGCACATAATAAGGACAAGCTGTCGGTTACACAACTAGCATGAAATGCGAGGTATGAGAAAAAAGCACTGTACCTTTATATCTGTATTCCTATCTTTGTCTCAGCCCAGCACAGACAAAAATTGTGAAACACTGAGACATTTTTGTATGAATTTCATTAGTGAAAGTGCCTTAGCTGGTCTGACTAGCACTGAGGACAGCAGAAGAAAAGAGACTGTAACACTCTATTGAATATGATTCCAGCTTTTAAGGATGATATGAATAAGATTACTGCAGTCTATTATGGCTCACCAAGAAGGTAAAAGAAATGCGAGAGGTGCATCCTTGAATATCTCCTGTATCACCTGAAATGTCCTGAATTCGATGAGATACTGCCCATGATTTTTTTGTCTTACATCAGTTGAAAAGCCAGATGCTCCTGAGGATCAGCAGCATCACTGGTTACCATAGCAACAGAGACTTGAGCAATGAAATACAAAAGACCTTTGCAAATGGATGCCTGAGCCTTGAAGGTTCCAGGGTTCAAAAATCATCGCCATGGGAACGGAGACCCATGCAGTGTCAGAGAAAATCCCTGAACTGTGACACCAACCCTTTCTTGAAACAAAGATCTATTAGAGATCCGTAATGGCCCTTATGTGACTTGGGTTTGGGGTAGTTTGGGCCCCCCCTAAGTGCTCCGGTAGGTCTTTATAATGTCTTTGATAGCTCTCCTACAGATAGGACAGCTAGCGTTGGCCATTTTTTTGAGGCGGAGGCCACAGGTGTAGCAGAGACACATGTGTCCACAGGCGTAGATGACGGTGTCCACTGTGTTTTCATAGCAGATAGAACACTCGTCCGGCCATGAGCCTGAGGCAGATGGGAAAGTGGGTGATTTGGGGAGACTGATGGGCGAGTTGGGTGTCGTTCCTGTGACAAAGAAAGACAGGAAAAAATGGATTACCATTTATACATCGTTAATTGTAGAAGTTGCTCCAGGCAATTAGTTAACACGAGGCTTTCAAGCCAAAAAAGGATACAACTGTGTCATAAAAGTGGTCATATTAATATATGTATGAGTATAATCAATGTCTTCTGAAGCTATAAGAAAATTATGTGAGAAACAGATCAAAATACAATTAAATTTTTTACATATGCCAAAAATCTTATCAGTTGATAATAGAAATGTACAAATTTATTTTTCCAGGAAATCCTGAAAAATAATAAACATGCAGACCTTCAGTGGAGCTGCAGAAGGCAGCAGAACAGCCGTGTTCATTTAAGATGGGCTCTGGGCTTCCACCACACAGGCCTGAGGGTGAGAGGGGCGAGGCAGAGGGCGAGCCAGGGCTGGACGGGTCACGAGCATCGCCCAAGAAAGTGGTGCCTGAATATGCACATAGTAGATAAAAACAGGTGACAAACTTTTTAATATGATTCCTTATAGTTCTACAAATAATGGATTCTGCACACAAGAAAAAAATATTTTATGACTTTCATGACAAACATTCCACACTTCACTCATTAGATCTTTCCCTGAAGCCCTAATTGTCGCAATCCTGTACTATTAATTATGACTGCAGACCTGTGCTTTCTGACTCCCAGATATTGTGTAAAACCAATTGGATCAGAGATTGAAAAATTTTGTGTTTAATATACATCACATAGTCAGTGAAGTTACCGCCTCAGACTTAAACACTTTTTTTGGTGCAAACCGTAGGAGACTGTAGTCTACATCAGAAACTTATCAAGGAAGCTGGTATTGTAACTGTGTCACCCTCTTCGCAGAACTACACTGTACAGGTACTGTATTTGTGGATGTTATGGGGGTGTTTGTTTCACTAATCTCAGTACATTGTTCTGGCTGTTGGAGCTTCAGGACGGAATCTAAATCTGACACCTTTAAAGGTGTCAGATTTAAATCTAAGTTTTAAAATGTCAGGTTTAAATAGAGTGTCACCTAAAATAGAGTGTCACCTAAAATCTTTAAAGATCATGCTGGCCTGAGATTCGTTAACAGATCCGACATCCAGGCGACCAAAAAGTAAAGCCACCTCTCTTTAGCAAGAATTTTAACTAGCAGACCTAATCTATACAGCTTGAATAGAATAGAACAGCAATTCTCTCACTGACTGAATCATTTGGAGCAGTTATTGACTTATTCACTGAACCGCAAATAAATTCAGCCTATTTACTGATTGGTTGTTCATATAACAAATGACACATTGGGTTTTGTATTAAATTGTATTTTAATATGAAGAAACATTCAAATCTGTTGATAAGGATTGTTTTAGAATATATGATTATATATGGTGTATATGATCATGCATATTTGAGGGGTGGTGGTCTGTTCTTATAGAATTATTAAAAGAATTATTAAGGAAACCATTCATTGGAATCTGAATCGGAAACAGACTCCATTTCCATCCTTAATAATGGCCACGGTAAGATTTCAGGACCTTTCAAAGTAGAGCAGAGACTGAATTAAATTGAACTGACCTCATTTCTAGTATGCTGGATCTTCTGATATATATATATATATATATATATATATATATATATATATATATATATATATATATATATATATATATATATATATATGTGTGTGTGTGAGTGTGCAATTGAGAGGCAGAATTGGCTGAACTAAAATGCTATGCTGACCTAAAAACCCATGAATATACTCTCTCTGAGGTTAGTCTATATATGCGTGTTGTGTGCATTTACTCTGGATGAGATCTATGACAGTATTAGAGTTAATAACATTAGGAGTCGGTGGGATTCCCCAAGGTTCTGTCTTGGTCCCGTCAGTGGTGTAAATTATACATGTGTTTTTTCTTTCCTCACATGTTTGAATACAGTATGCAAGTCCTACAGTGTGATCCTCGATTAAGATGGAGTCAGGTTGAGGGGTTATATATGAGATGGGGTCCACAGAGCGTGATCCTTTGTGAGCCTGACATGCCATTCCACCTTTCTGTCATTCCACACATAGATGCATCATAAATCCCCTTCACCAGGCCTCGGCAACTGGCCCTGGATCACAAGGGCCAGGCCTCTTCAAGCGCATCTCTACTAGATTAACAGAGACACAAGAACAGCTGAGTCTCTCTAACCTCCACCAGTAGAGGGAGAGACTTCAAAAAAAAAAAAAACTAATAGAGAAAGTCAGCCCTCTCTAAAGCCCTTTGCCATGTGTAAAATGAGCACTATGTGTCAACATGGCAGAAAGTCTTTGCTATATTTTGAATACCAAAGAGGTACTGACTAAACCAGCTTGCATGGTATAAACAGTCACAACATTCATCTGTCAAATAGTTCATTTTATGCTTAAGCAAAGCTCTGAGCTGCCTATGTCTTCACATATTTCCAACATCAGGGGTCTCGAACTGAAATTACTGGTGGCAGTGCACTGCATTCAGTATAGAAGTGGTTTGGTTGAGAAAAATGAACAGACGTTAATTAAATGTCACTTTTAGTCAGGTTCACACATTCACACTGATTTTAGAACACGTATATTTCATATGTGTATACACTACCATTCAAAATTTGGGGATATATATATATATATATATATATATATATAATGCGTTAAGTGATCAATTAGCTAGCAGACACACCTTTCAATAACAAATAAATTGCAGATGGAGAGAGTCAAGAAGGAAAAGTGTTTGTATTGTGTCTATTATATTCATGTGTTTGTGCATTTTATTTATTGCCACTAGATTTAATTTGTGTGTTTGCAGGACAGTGAAATCTAACGGAGAGTCACCTGTATGCTTACTAACAGTCACTATTTGCATTCTGAATTGTGTGGTCTTAAAAATATATAAATGTATCTTTACTACATGGCTCTCTGGTATACTTGATTCTTCTTGATCAATAATAACATTAAGCATAGTTTTATAACCACCATTGTCTATGGCAACACAAGGAATGCTACTTTCAAATCTCTTGTATCCTTCCGCTGGCTTGTTTTATTTTCCAATTACAGTCACTGATTGATGGCATTTTGTGAATCAAAATGATGATCTACTTGCAGATTAGTAATGCTAAATGGATTAATATTTTAATTCTCTTTATTTACACAGAACCAAATTCTAAAACCTAAGCTTACATAAAACTATTCTTTTGTAGCATTGCAAACTCTGGTATTTCTTTCAGATTTCCTCATATTTCACGTCTATTATTCTATATTCCTTCTGCCATTCCTGTTAAATAAGCACAATGAGAGCACAACTAAATTGTTATTACAATGACGTTTTGAACCTTGAATCTTGAAAGAACAAAAAGATGTAAACGAGAGAAATGTTCTCAAATGAATGCTCTCAAATGAAGTGTGAATCGCCCACTCTCCTCTTCACTTTCTCATTTCTTTTCCTTCGCTGCATGCTAATGAGATTGGGTGAGTGCGTGTGTGCAGCGTGAGGAGCGAGGGGAATGTGCTTCCAGCGACACAGACATCTTGGAAAGTGCATTCAAAACTAACGGAGGTCACACCCCTCCCACTCATTCTCCTGTAACACTTCCTGTCTTTAGCATATACAGTACTTTGTTTAGTTCAAACCTTACTGAAAGTGTGTCAGTCACAGGTGTGTGGGTGAGACCTGGAGCACTGTTTGGTGTTCTGAAAGGTTACTTGAGTGCTTCTGAATTGTTTATTTATCAACAAAATTGAAGTGATACAAAAAAAAATGTAATTGAAATGAATCTGTTAGACCTAGCAACAGCACATTTTTTTAAAGTTCTTTGATTGTATATTGTTTTAAGGAATTAAATAGCAAAGACTATTTTAAATGTATTTAATTTAATAAAATATATTGGAACCCACCTTGGGTTTAATAAGCTGAGATGTGTAAGCAAAATCCTTACAGTTCAGTGTGAAACTGTATCACAACGCTGTTTTATGAGAGGACAAAATATGTAACTATAAATAGAAGGACAGGACTTGATGTCATATTACCCAGCAAGAATTGATTTGTGAAAAGTGGCATTCCACACCTGAATGTGAGTTTGCAGTCGCATTTTAAACACATTTTAAGCCCCAATTTTAGTTGGACTAAATGGATAATTCTTTTAAAATTTTCATGTCAAAGTTTTAGTCCAACTGAAATCATACCAGTTTGTTTTGTGTAGGGATGCACGATATGAAAATTTTGGCTGACACAGATAGCCAATAATTATTTATATTTGAACGCCATTAACCGATATATTGGCCGATAAATCTAAATCCAAATTTGTAAATAATTTTTGAGAGTCTGATTGCAAAACCAAAAGTCTCACCATAAAAAACATGTCCCAAGCACACATTTATAATGTTCTCATTATACTTTTATGTAGCCTATATGATTATATAGCCATTTCCTTTTTTGAAGTGATCTTAATCATATTTCAAGCAATTCAAAACCATTGTGGCAAACAGTGTGCATCTGAAGTATCTCAGCTGAAGGAAATAATCCTTTATCGGCTTTAATATCCAATATCCATCTTTGAACACCATTAACCGATATATTGGCCGGTTAATGAAGATCCAAGATGGCGCCACAGATGGCCGCCTCGGTGTGGAGCTCTCCAGCTATTGTGTTGTTTTTGTTCGTTTGTCCTGTGTTTAGTCATTATTTTCCTATCAGTTTCACCAAAGACGAACTACTGGACATTAGGAAACACACACCAGAAAACTTCTATACAGTTTTTGATTATTCAGACGTTTTGCTGGACATTCTTGTCGGAGGGGCAGCGTTGTTGTTCAAACGCGCGGTCAGACGCAAACGCGGGAAGCGTGCAGGCGCGCTGGTTAAACTCCGCGAGCGCGGCCTCCGCACTGCACTCCCCAGCATTCATCTTGCGAACCTCCGATCCCTTCCTAACAAAATGGACGAACTACTTCTCCTCACAAGGATTAACAAGGATTGTTCTAACTCTGCTGCTCTGTGCTTCACTGAAACCTGGCTGAGTGAAGCCATACCGGACAAAACCAATACATCTGCCGGGCTTCCAGCTGTTCCGAGCGGATCGCATCGCGGAGCTAACGGGGAAAACGAGAGGTGGTGGATTGTGTTTCTACATTAACGAAAATTGGTGTTCAGATATAAAAACACTGAACAAGATATGCTCAGGCAGAAACTGAAATCAGCTAAACCTGTGTTAAGGACTGTTAAAAGATGGACTAATGAAGCAGAGCAGGATCTACAGGCCTGCTTTGATTGCAGTGATTGGACTGTTTTTGAAGCTGCTACCACCGATCTGGATGAGCTCACAGATACTGTAACATCATATATAAGTTTCTGTGAGGATACATGCATTCCTACCAGGACATTCTTATCATTCACTAATGATAAACCATGGTTTACTGGGAAACTCAAACACCTTCGTCATGCCAAAGAGGATGCTTACAGAAGTGGGGATAAAATCTTGTATAATCAGGCCAGAAACAGACTGACAAAGGAGATCAGAGTTGCTAAAAGGAACTACTCTGAAAAACTGAAAAACCAGTTTTCATCCAACGACCCATTATCAGTCTGGAATGGCCTGAGGAACATCACCAACTACAAGTCACCATCCCCCCGATCTGTGGACAATCAACACCTGGCTGACGATTTAAATTCATTTTATTGCAGGTTTGAAAAGCCCTCATTCACACCACACACCGGCTCTAACCTGCACTTCACACATTCACCGTCACCTCCTGCACTCCCATTACTCCCCCCTCCTGCCATCCAACCTGAGCTTAAGGTCTGTGTGGAGGACGTGAGCCGAGTCTTCAAAAAACAGAAGACTAGGAAAGCCTCAGGCCCAGACGGCATCTCATCTGCTTGTTTAAAAGCCTGCGCTGACCAACTGGCCCCGGTCTTCACACAGATCTTAAATAGATCATTGGAGCAGTGTGAAGTTCCCTGCTGCTTCAAACGCTCCACTATCATTCCTGTCCCCAAAAAAACCCAAATCACTGGACTTAATGACTACAGACCTGTCGCTCTCACGTCTGTGGTCATGAAGTCGTTTGAAAGACTGGTGCTGGCCCACCTGAAGGACATCACTGGACCCCTGCTGGATCCCTTTCAGTTTGCTTACAGAGCAAACAGGTCTGTGGATGATGCAGTCAACATGGGACTGCATTATATCCTGCAACATCTCGACAGACCTGGGACTTATGCAAGGATCCTCTTTGTGGACTTCAGTTCGGCCTTCAATACCATCATGCCTGATCTTCTCACAGCCAAACAGACCCAGCTCTCCTTACCATCCTCGATCTGTCAGTGGATCACCAGCTCCCTGACGGACCGGCAGCAGCGAGTGAGACTGGGGAAACACACATCCAGGACTCTCACCACCAGCACTGGCGCCCCTCAAGGGTGCGTTCTCTCCCCACTGCTCTTCTCCCTGTACACTAATGACTGCACTTCTAAAGACCCCTCTGTCAAGCTCCTGAAATTTGCAGACGACACCACTGTCATCGGTCTCATCCGAAACGGTGACGAGTCTGCTTACAGACTGGAGGTTGAACAGCTGGCTGTCTGGTGCAGTTACAACAACCTTGAGCTGAACACGCTCAAAACAGTGGAGATGATCGTGGACTTCAGGAGGAACAGCCCAGCACTCCCCCACTTACCATCATGAACAGCACTGTGGAAGCAGTGGAGTCATTCAGGTTCCTGGGCACTGTCATCTCTCAGGACCTGAAGTGGGACAATCACATTGAGCTGAGGAAGTTCAACTTGCCACAGGAGCTGCTGATTCAGTTCTACTCAGCCGTTATTGAGTCTGTCTTATGCACATCCATCACTGTCTGGTTTGGTTCAGCTACCAAATCAGACATCAGGAGACTACAGTGGACAGTCCGGACTGCGGAGAGGATCATTGGTGCCCCCCTGCCATCCCTCCAGGACCTGTACTCTTCCAGAGTGAGGAAGAGAGCAGGTAAAATCATCACAGACTCCACTCACCCTGGACACCACCTATTTGAACTGTTACCGTCAAGACGGAGACTCAGATCACTGGCCACAAGAACATCTCGGGACAGGAACAGTTTCTTCCCACAGGCCATTTCCCTTCTGAACAGTTAACACACCTCCCAAGGTATATGCCTTAAGTGCAATACTCCCACTGTTTAGTGCAATATCCTACAACTCAGGTGATACTTATACTTATATTTAGATTTATTTATTATAATATTCAAAACACTGTAAATATGTACATAATCTGTAAATCTGGAAATGTCTATTCTGACTAAACCCAACTGTGATACTTTTATTCTCATATATTTATATTTTTATTCTTTATTCTTATAATTTGTAGTATTATGTTTCATGTTTCTTGTTGTATTTGTATATGTCCACTGGAAGCCTCAGCACCAAAACAAATTCCTTGTGTGCAAGCACACTTGGCAATAAAGCTCTTTCTGATTCTGAATATATCGGCAACATTTTCTTAATGGGCCAATAATGATGACATTAAATATGAACATCGATACCGATATGGTGGCAGATATATCGTGCATCCCTAGTTTTGTCAAAATTGAACTAACACATCTAGATAATGCTTACCTAGAATCCTCAGCTGTGTGACAGCACCATGCAGTCCAAAGAACATCCAGAGTGGTCGTGAGTTGTCCACACACACCTGCATGCCAACATTGGTGCCATTATGACTCAGAATTACTTCCCCTTCCTGTGTGACCAGGAAGCCCAGTATATCGCCACTCTGCAAAGCAGTAGGCACCCTGCACACCGCCCAGAACTCCTTACGGTCTACCAGTGCTTCAGGATTGTAAGGAAGGTCACTCGGGCGAAGCACTGCGGGGTCACATGATGTCACTCCATATGAAAGAGACCCAAAACGAGCAGGGCTGGACTTAATGACTTTGATGAAGATGGTTTCGCCAATTCGCAGCGGGCGATCCGTGAAGACCAGCGTGCGTTCTTCACGGTTGTGTTCGGATCGTGCCACGGTCTGTTCGTTTAGGGTTCTGATGTGGGCGCCTCGAAGCTGGTGGAAACGTAGATCACATTCCAAGGTGTGAGGAAGCAGTGTTGACTGCTGGGAGTTCATGGAGTTTTGAGGAATGGGACAGGCAACGGGAGCGGGAGGGAGTCGAAGCCTGGCATCATCTTGTTGCAGGTTAAGATCACATAGACTGACGGACAGGCGGGAGGTGTCTACTTCACGTCGTAAAGAGGTGGATCCACGTACTGTGGTGAAGGATCGTGGGCGGAGAAGGTCTGGAGGGACGACTTCACTGTCTGTGGGACAGAGATGAGATGCACGGATTAGCTAATTGTTTCATATAGTATTGCCGGCTTATTTAATGGTCGAGCCTAGATAATTGACAAACATTAAGCAATTAATCAGCTTGGACAATATCACCGTCTAATCACTAAGGCTACGTTCACACTGCGAGCCTTAGTGCTCAATTCCGATTTATTGCTCAGATCAGTTTTTTTTGTATAGTTGTTCACATTGTTGTTTTAAATGTGGCCAATATCAGATTCCAGTGTGAACAGATCATGGTCCTGGACTGAACCGCATGTGCAAAAGAACCATAAAAAGACGGAAGTAAACATTGAGGACATTAAAGTAAGCGATTACGTGTTTATTAATATTTTGATTTGCCGCCAAAGCTAGCGAATTTAAGCGCAGGCAATATAAAAACAAACAAAGAGGAGGATGCAAAAAAAGAGCAGAGTTTTTGGTAACACTTTACAATAAGGTTTCATTAGTAAACATTAGTTAACTATATTAGATAACATGAACTAATAATGAACTGTACTTCTACAGCATTTATTAATCGTTGTTCATTTTAATTTCAGCCCTTACCAATACATTATTAAAATCAAAAGTTGTATTTGTTAACATTAGTTAATGCACTGTGAACTAACATGAACAACTGTATTTGTATTAACTAACGTTAACAAAGATGAACAAATACAGTAATAAATGTATTGCTCATGGTTAGTCCATGTTAGTTAACAAATTATACTTTATTGTAAAGTGTTACCGAGTTTTCAAACATTTATGATACAATCCCTCATGTTTTGCTTGTATATAGAGCTGTCACTGTAATACTTATGAGTTCTGACACATCACTGTCCTTCCACTGACTACCTTTTGCAAGCTGTCTTGATAACGTCAGGTATGTAAAATCTTTGAAGTGACTCCCATGAGCGCAGAATTGTGACGGATGTTGCTCTAGAGTGACGAAAAAGTGGCATGCATTTAGTCTGGCTATCACCAGACCAAGCTCAATCTTCTAAGATTGAACATTAGTCTGGGGAGTCTGCTCTGTATTTTCTACTGCACAAGAGGCGTGATCAACGGGCATAGTTCAAATGACTCTGTACACATTTGGATAGTCCTTCAACCAATCAGACCAACGATCCGGTGACGTACTTTGCATTTGCAGAGCGACGCGAAAACTCCAGGCAGGAAACGTGTCAACAAACGTGATGGTTTGTAGCATTGATCAGTGGTTTGCAGAAGCAGCAATGGCATCAAGCGATTTTTGCAGGTTGTGCAAAAAAAAAAACATGAAAGTGAGTGGTATTTACCCCCACTAGAGTGATTTGTCAAAAGCTGCTTGACGTCGCTTCTCTATCCTCATCGTGTTAAACCCGTCAATACCGCGCCAGGTGGATAAGCCAGTTTGTGATTGGTCCCTGCAGATTTGTAACGGAAGCAGGATAGGAAAATGTACAGGTTTCCAGCCTGAGTTGCAGGGCGAAATCAAATCGTCGGCAGATTGGGCTGGGTTTACCCAGTCTAGCATGCATTCTGATATGACTTTTCATACTGAGGTCGCATTGCAAAACATCTGACCTGTAACTGCAAGTTTATTGTTGTTCATCTTTATTTAAGTTTTCTTTTACATTTTAATTAAGATTCTTAACTAAATTTAAATCATTTTAAGACTTATTAGGGGTTTGCTGAGGCCCCCTAGTGGCCCACAACCCCTTGCTTGAGAAGCAAGCTTGAGTTTTGGATGGTTTTCAGGCAATTGTCACCTGGGAGAACATCTGGACAACCAGTTGAACACCAGCTTGACCAGACTATTGCCAAAAAAATGCATGCTACAAAGACTAATACAACAAGCATAAAAAATAATTCAAAAATCTAACTTGAGTCCTACTGTTCATGACAGTTAGTGTACACAGAGCTGAAGTTGTTTCCAAAATGACTACCAAGGAGTGTCTCTTTACGTTCTTTACCATTTATACCAGTTACTTAACCGGCTACCAGGAATAGAACTTTATAGTAATGGTATAGTAGGCTAGCATAGTACAGCAATCACAACATACCCTCTGCGCCTCACCCAACTGCCTAAAATAGCAAGAAATATGAATGAAATGCTGCGCTAGCAACATGCAATGCGTACCCCAGATTTAATTCCCCATTCCTAGTAGCCTAAAATAGCATATTACAGTAGTTTAGAAGTAGGCTAGCTTAGCTTATCATAGCTCAGCACTCAAACAAGCTGAAGACTGTCGTGCATCCTTTTGTAACAGATAGCCCCGCTGGAGTGTGCTCTGTATTTAGACCTCATCTGTGCAATCGAAGACCGTCAGACCCCAGACAAAAATATTAGCACTAAAATTGTCTGCCCAGTGCTAATTAGATTGTTAAAATTAGCCCTTTCTCCATAACATTGATAACTTAGAACATTATTTAACCTACTCAGTGAAATATATTTCAAATGTATCTATACATCAGCATCAGAAATGTGCTTTTTCATTACAAAGCAAAACTATTTTTATGAGGAGGGCATTTTGTCCCCACAGGAATATAACAACATTTTACATCTTTTACAAACATAGAGATGTTTAAACAGAGAAGGAAGCGACTTGAAGATGAAAAGAAGGTGGAGGTCAAGAAGTGTGATAGAGGAAGATAAAAGGAAAGTGAGAGACCTTTCCTCCAGAGGGCCACTCTCTCCTTCTGCCTATATTTCTCTTCCTGTGACCCACAGAGACTGTTGATTAGCTCCCGTCTCAGATAAACCATCTCAGACACATTTACAGCGAGTGTGTGTGTGTGTGTGTGTGTGTGTGTGTGTGTGTGTGTGTGTGTGTGTGTGTCTCAGCAAACAAAAGCGAAAGAGACAGATCAAGAAAAAATGATTCTTCAACCCCCCTATATAGTTTTATAAGGGCGTTACTCATTTCCATCAGGATGAGAGACGAAGAGTGGTTGACATAGAGATTAATCCCTAATATGCAAGGCTACTGTACAAACATAATGAAGCAATATCTGTGACACAATTGCTTTTCTTCAGAATAAAAGTCAACAAAGCCGTATTAACATGACTTGGGGATAAAAACGGTTTAGTACAGCTTGGTTAGGATTCATTGTCCTTTCATGCTAGCTATGACATTAATGTTAACACAGGTATTTATTTTTTTTTTTTTTTGTAAAGTATTAGGCCTGCCTCCATTTTCTGATCTTCCTACTAGCAATATCTGACTTGGATATTTATGGAAAAAAGTATTCTGTTTAGCAGCTCTCTGAATCCCATAATCGGCTCTTAAATGACTCCCAGATACTACATCACTGTAAGTTAAATGAATCTGAGTACGTAGTCTTTGATTTGCACACAGAAAATCTGCCTAGATGTTTTCAAATTCATTGAGCTGCTGCATGAGGTGTCCCAACATATGACTTAATTTTCCTTATTGATCCTTTAAAGACATTTTTTTCGGGGAGCTTCAAAGTGTCTTGGAAAGAAACAAGTGTGGTAGTCTCAGCTAATTAGTGAAATATTAAACACTCCAAAGGAGAGCGTGGGGACAGCCCAGGGGCACTAACTTTAACACAACCACAAATGTATTAAAGTCATTTATGGGAAAGAAGGGAAAAAAATTAAAATGATTAAAATGAGAGCTTCCTTGCCTCCTTTGAGCAAAAGTATAATTGACCAAATAACTATTGGAAAATGAAAATTATTTACTCGCCTCTATGTTGATCCAATTTTATGATTACTTTCTCCAGTAGAGATTTGTTTTGAAAAATGTTCAAGCTGCTCTTTCTCATTTAGCAAAAGTACATGGTAATCAAAAAGCCCTCTGTCGTAGCTCTCAAATCTTACTCTCGATTGCACATGTTCAAACTTGCCACATAAAGGAATTGGCATTAATGACTGTTAAACCACTTTTATGGTGCCTTTTTATCCACCAGGAAGCCTCACAGCCCCTGGTAACTGTATGCTTTCATTTTATGAAATTCATTTTTTTTCTGAAAAAAATAACAACTTTTTTTGTTCATAGGGGTTTGGGGATTGACATGAGGGTGATTAGATGATGGCAGAATTTAATTTCTGGATGAACTAACAGCTAAATGCATGGTTAAAATCCACATGCATCTGAACCCACCCAGTTGGATTGGGCAGAGAACCGGATAATGACATCACCGCAGGGGGTCTGGCTGGAGTGTGTCTCAGATCAGGTTCATTAGAGTAAACAGGATTAATCCAGGCTTCAGTGGCCAACCTCCCTAGTACTAACACAAACCTAAAATCTAGTTTGAATAGACAGGACGCTTCTCTCTGGACAAATCAAATAAGAGGAAAAAAGAAGTGGACAGGGATACAAGCAATGAGCAAAAACTGTATTGAATGCTTTTGGGTGGATGTTATCCAGCTATTCTTATGTTGTTCATCCTTGTCTCTCTCTCGCCATCTCTTCATGTTCCTATCTTTTTTTTCCCCCATAGCTGTTCTCAATCTTAGTGGGATCATACAGTACTATAACCAGATCTGTCTCAGGATTCTGACTGATAACAGATGTGCAAAATAGACAAACAGAAAGGCAGTGATATAATCAGTTTTACAGTGACAAAGGCTAGATTCACACAGTCAGTGTTTGGGATTAATCATATTTACTAACATGTCACTTGAATTGCCTTGCTCACAGTAGCGGTTTGAATACTGTCTGGATTAATGATTAACTAAAGTCAAGCCCCTTTTCTGTTCTTGTAACAGCAGTGAAAAACGCCTGCAAACATATCAAAGATGATGTTCATACGTTTCTTTATTTTTTAGTTTTCACTATAACATTGTTAGGTTTGTTTTGCTTTTATATTTTTTTTCAACGTTTTTTTTAGTTTTTTTAATTAGCTTTAATATTTTAGGACAACAACAATTTTATGCCGTGAAATTAGCGTAAATGCTATCTAGTGGCATGTTTAATGCAGGCGAGGGTTTTAAATATATTTAATTTTAATATTCATTTGAGAATGGAATGCTTTCAATTTGTTTGACTATGAGCACCATGGCAGCTTGCAGAAGCACATAACATGGTCTATAGGACGCCGAGTTCTTGACTCTAGCTGTCAATATGTTTTTTATATAGCTGAGACACAAATTGTCTTTGTCAGTCATGACAGAACGTCTGACAAAATTGGCTTAAATATGTCTGCTCTGAACATTCATCAACAGACTCTTCAAAACGAGCCGTTAGACGCCTGAAGGTTTGCCTACAGTTTCCATGTGATATTCTGCATTTTAGCGAACAAGTGAGTGTTAATTACTGAATGAACTTGCTGAGCCACTCCGAGGGAGCAGACATCAACTCCAGGGTTTGTGCATGCTCTGACTGGGAAGCTTGAAGGAAAGGGAATGGAAAAAGCGAGGGAGGGGCAAAGACAAGAGAGCGTTCGTGCCAAGATGTCTATGACCGGTGGCAGCTGCTGCCCCTCTAATTACCCTGCACCTGCTTGGCTTCCAATCGCCACATTTCCTTTGTCTCATTGGCAGCTTTCACATAAACCTATTCTGCAATTTGACTGGCTGAGACCAGTTTGTAATCTCTTTAAAAAAATATAAATCTCTCTAGATAAAAACAAAACAAAAAAAAACGAATCCAGGCTTGCGCATTATTGTGTTACTTTAGCGATGGGACGCAGCTGCGCTGACCGAAAGCAAATACCCATTTTGATTGTCCTTTTTTATTTAAGGTGCTTTTTTTTTGTTAGCACCAGGCTCCAGCACCTGTTGGGCTAAACACAAAAAAGCAGTGGAAATTTACCAGATGAGGCTTTTGATAAACAAAAGCAGCTCTTGGTTCAGTCAGAAAGATCCTGGGCGGGAATGTAATAGCCAAAAATGGAAGTGCACGTTCTTTGAACGTTTACAGGCACTGTAAAAGGTTCTTATGAATTTGTCATTCTCGATTTTATTTGCTGATTTATCTATTTCTATAGAAGTAGTTGTATTATTTTTGTGCATGTCATTTTCTCATTTTATTGAAAGGAAATTTTTCGTTCTGTCTCACAAAGTTCATGATTGTATCCCAGTTTGTTAGAAGTTCAAGATGAACAAAAAACTGGACGTGGGAAGAGAGCGTGGGGCCCGCAGGGCAGTGTGATGCTGGTGCATATGGCACATGTAAGTGTGTGTGTGTGTGTGTGTGTGTGTGTGTGTTTAAGAGAAACAGTAGGGGGAGACAGGAGAGGTTTCAGTACAGCGTGTTGGC
Source organism: Gila orcuttii (assembly GCA_026230005.1). Classification (NCBI taxonomy): domain Eukaryota; kingdom Metazoa; phylum Chordata; class Actinopteri; order Cypriniformes; family Leuciscidae; genus Gila; species Gila orcuttii. Next base: position 16,884,790 of record JAPDVR010000002.1, on the reverse strand, counting down.
TCTATGCCATGCTTGGCTGTTGGGTCTCTTTGTTTGGAATAATGGCCACACAGGCAACACGTGGACCCATTGACAAATGATCTCTGGGTCACAAACCTCCTTCCCTGAGGTCATTTCTCACTTTCTCTCTCTGAAACGCACGTATATAGCCAAAAACAACCAGAAAGCCACAAAAGACCCTCCATGTGGCTCATATCTAATTTTTAGTCAGGCCAATCATGGTTTCCTTGCCTCACATCACGACTGAAGTTCACATGGAATCCAAATTAACCCGTTTTACTTTTACAATACACGTTCCTAGTCTTACTGTGAACGATTGAATGGTGCAGCTTATTCTAAAGAAATACTAATTTTATCTGGGTAGTCTTTTATTAAAATGCTATAAAATGTCAGCTATATTAAAAATCCCACTTATTTTTCAACCCCTCGCCTGGGGCTGGAAAATCACACTAACCACTTCAAACCACAAAAAGTAAATAAGACTAGGCTGTGGATTATGAACTCATTATGTTATCATTTTCCCCCCATCCACATACAATAACAATGTTAACAGTCCAAGGCTTTTCTCAGTTGTACCACCGTGATTAATTAAACCCAGCAAATTGAAGGCATACTGAGATTTTGCACCAAGACTCTGACCCAGGAAATGTGAGAAGGTCTGCGTAGCTCTAAATATGTGGATGTTTATCTAGCAGTCTATAAACTGATGTTTGCCCATAACTCCCTCAAAGAGGCCCTGAAGTGCTCTGCCTATATATAAGACAGCCACACCTTATCTCAGCAGCACTGTCCATGTTTGGATGTCCTAAGGCCTTGGCATGAGAAAAATTAAGGAAAAGGGGAGTTCTAAGTTTGGAGAAGGGATATAAGGACACTTAACGGCAGGAAAAGGAAGGTGTTCTGTTTTTGGGATGGGTCACGCTACACTTTCCCGTCACCTTGAGCACTCTTCCCAGAGCTTCCTATGTTGGTGTGAGCTCTTAAAAACACAATCTGACCCCATGACAAGCACTTCTTCATTCTTTTTCCTTCTTGTACTCAAAACATAAAATACTGTCAAATAGCCAAATGGTACAACATCTGTTGTTCTAATTTCTTTAATTTGTTCCTCCCAAATGCAGCTGGCCAGCCAAACAAATGCAATTACTACTGTTAATAACCCTGTGCAGAACAACCCATCAGTCTCACTAATTCACTCTTTCTGGCAGAATAGTGTAAATAGTCCATATTTAAGAAATATTTTTTGAAGGATTTTATGCTTTCAGCATGGGACTTTCAATTAGGGATATTTAGCCTGGAATGACTGACCGTAGCCAAGTCAAACTTGCATGTCAATCAAAATGGGTCTTTTTGTAAACTTAAAACTCATTCTTACTAATTTTGTTTCTAATTACCCAGAATGCTTTCTTACAGTAGAATATTTTTAATGAAGGAAAATGAGGAATCGTATTCTATTTTAATTAGATTTTCTTATAATATAATATTTTCTTTCGCTAGATTTCGTGTACACTGGGAACACAAAGCCTTTAAGTTAAAGTGATAACTTTAAGTTACCTCTCAGATTTCATCATAAAGTTGATGAAATCTGAGCGATTTCTGTACTCTCCATTGACAGTTCATGTTCATAAAGAGACCGTAAAACTGATCCATATGAATTGAGTGGTATAAAATTTCTGCATCAGTTGTTATAAACGGAAGCTCAAGCATGTTTACTTGATGTGCGAGAACCAATGAGGTTCATTCTCGTGTGTTACGCAGCACGTTTGAGCTTCAGCAAGAGGTTTGTTCTCGTGCGTCAAGCAGATTCGGTTGAGCTTCTGTTTATGTGTGCTGATCAATGTTTATATGTGAATAAAAGCCTACATTCAATCGGTTATATCAAATAAAGCAATCGAGTCTCCTCAGAAAATTTGGACTTAAACCGCTTAATACATATGAATTAGTTGTATGATCGCTTTATGAACTTTTTGAAACGTCAAAGTGTCAGTTGCGTAGCTGACAATGGAGGGACATAAATCTCTCAGATTTCGTTACAAATACCTTAATTTGTGTTCCAAAGATAAGCTTAAGTCTTACGGGTTTAGAATGACATGAGGATGAGTAATTAATGATATAATTTTCATCTTTGGGTGAACTAACCCTTTAAACAATAGTTAATTTTTCAGCAAACTTTATCTCAAATGATTTAAACAGATTCATACATTTCATATTTCTGTCAGTAAAACGTTAAATATACATGGCTTCTGTACCAGACTTACACTATGGGCTCTTCATCTCTTTAGTCTTGTTAGTCACATCTGAAATGTTCAATAGTTTTCATCAGGGTTTCAAGTTTCCATCCCAATCCATCAGGGTTTCGAGTTCATGCTGTATAGTCTAATAAAAAATTCACATTTTTATCAGTACAAAACTTTGCATCTTAGTCACAAACCACCTGCAATCTTGTTTAGGTGCAGATAAGGCTGTCAGTGCTTCAGGGCTTGAAATTTTCAATTCAATTCTAGAATTTTAATCGAGGTAGCATACAGGATGCAGAAATTGATGTAACTATTTTTTTCATTGAAAAGCAAAGCTTCAAACTTTGAATGTTGTTTCGACTAAGCCTTGTTTTATAGTTTAAAAGTTTAAAAGCCTTGACATTTGAAGGTTTATCTGCTTTTTATATAGATGTATTGATAGACACTGAAATTTGTATTTAGTTTATATATTTAATCATATTTAATAAGTTAACTTTTGTGGACCAGAGTGGAAGAACACTTTCCTAGAATGCATTACGCTGTGTTTGTTTGAATTGCAATTTCGTAAATTACTCTTCCTGTCATTCCAATTCAAATTCAAATTTATGAATGTAAAGGGTGAGAATTCTGGCCTGCAAATTGGGAAACTGTATTTAGTACAAAGGTTTGTGCCACTATATCATTTTTGGGGGGTGAAACGATGCTTTCCAATAAAATGGTTTACCAGCATTTGCCACATTTAGCCTGGCCAGCGTATTTCAGGAGAGGGTAGCTGAGGGCTGGGTTATTTATTAAACAACATTCCAGCCTCATTGCATTTCCAAATGCCTCAGGGGACGATTTAATTTCACCTTTATATTCTCGAACCCTGATAACTACACCACACTAGCAAGGTTCAAGGTCCTGCAAGATTTTAATCACATGCTAGAAAGAATCCCGCAGAACTGTCATGGTATCACCTCCTAGCTGCAGGGGCAATAAAGAGTGTTGAGGAGCGGATATTACACGAGAAAAGGGAAGTTCAACAGACAGGAGATCACAGTGTGTGTGAGTGGTTGCCTCTAAGGAATGAATGAGTATTTACGTGCAGGAGGCTGGTTTACTGCTCATAGCTATATTTTTCCCTGTCAGAGTTTTATTGAGCAGGGAGAATTTGAACACCTTTCAGAAGCAAGGATACAGTATATCAGTGTCACTGCCTATTTTAAAGTGACTGCAAAAGCAGTCACTTTTTAAACAGGTTTCCCAAACACCCTGTCATTGGTTGGTTATACAGATAGCCACGCCCACAAATGCACACCTGGTTGAGCCAATGTTGCTGTTTCAAGCTAGAAAGTAATTTAACCATATAGGAAAATAAAATCACCTTTAACAATGCTGGTCTTAATTTGTACAGGTAAGTAAAAATTGTTTTTACAATTAACCCTTTCTCAAGACTCAAAATTATGATAAATCATAAAATAATCATAGTGCTTTATGAGTTATGGTGGATTTATTAAATGTCAACTTGGAGACTGTCCTCGAATGCATACTTCAGGCCATGATCAATGTACATTTCAGCAATGAATGCTCATATACACCAGCATAAGGCATGTTATTCAGTTGGACAGGTACCTGAAAGGATCTCAAGCCTTAGTGAAAGCTGTGTCGTAAGAGTGTGTACAATCATCTGTATGTGTGTGTGTATGTTTCAAAGTCACAGGTGCATGAGAAAATTTCATCACGTATTTAGGCCTAAGGCACTAAATGGCACACAGAAGATAAGAACGCCTGAAATTACAAGAAAGAACTTATGGCATCTGTACAAATGGGCCACAGAATGTTTTCAATTAATCTTGAAACCTCATTCTATAAATGATTCGCAAATGGTTATTCCATTCCCAATCAAAGCTTTATTTATCAAGCACAAGAACTGAGGAACAAATGAAAAAGAAAAAAAAAACTTTTATTTATGTTAACATGAAACTGCATTCACAATAGTTTTTCTTCTGTAATGCGACATTTCTGAGTAAGTGAAGTGACGTGAAGGCCTGAATTTGTCCTCTGCATTTAACACACTAAGAACAGTGGGCAGCCATTCACTGCAGTGCCCTGGGAGCGATTGGGGGTTAGGAGCCTTGCTCTGACTCTCTAACTATTACATCTCCAACCACGTAGGACAGAATATTAAAGAAGAAAAATGTAGGTTGGGACTTTTATTCTTTGGGATCTTCATTGAGAAAAGTGGACGTTCTAGACCAAAATGAAGCTAGACCCGTTTTGAGTTTGCTTATGATTGTGGAGGACTACTCCCTTCTGAAACAGCTGCCGTCAGCCACTTTTAGCCTTTTAACTGGGACGTGGAAGCTAAAGGTCAAGTTCACCCTCAAGAGCATTACAATGGTAATGCATTATTTAGTGATTTGCTAATAATTTATTGTTATTTGTTATTATTATTGACCTAACCTTCATTGCATTAATGTCATCCGGGATAAAATTATTATTTAGAAAGGCACCATTGCAAACAAAAGTAACCTAATACAAAGGCTAAATCTTTAATGATTGATTATGCACCAGTGGTTCACAATAAGACCAAGCAAGTGTATTAAGAAAGTAAGTGCTAAATAGGGTCAATTTGTGATTCTTCAGGCTTTGTGTACTGTCACAAGTTCTTACTTCCTGCGTCCTGTAAATAATGGCATTACATGTCAGCCCACAGGAAATTGACACTCAAATGTGATTGTTTCAGTTCTGGCATCAGCACTCCAGGAGCAACGTTTGATGGAAATACAGGAAGAGCTCTTTTGATCGTGCTCTGCAGGCTCTACACACACTTACAAACCCTTCTGGGAAGAGAAAATGTGACGTACTGCTGTGAGGTAAAAAAGCGTGGATATGCTTACACATTTCAAATGTCGGATGAACGGTTTGCTTTTTTGTGTTTGTTCATAGTCGGTGTTGCAAAAAATGGTCTTGATAAGTTTCTAGTGCACTTTCAGTGCCGGATCTTACACCTATGCTTGTGCTAGGAAGCACCGTGCTGCTTACATGGACAGTGCTGTTATCTGCTAATATAGGTGGCTAATAAAAACAGTCAAATCAAAATTTATTTAGACACCATCAACATTTCTCACATTATCACAGTTTATTCGCTATAGTTTAGAAAATGGTAATAAAATATGACAAGAACTCAAGAGTTATCAAATCAGTTGATATTTCACTGGTTTTGGCCACTGTCTCACAAATGAATTTGGTTGAATAGCTGTCAGCTGTTAAATTTAAGTACACAATTAGATAATAATAATTTAGGTCAACCAATTACCAGGCAATGCTTCATTTTGTTCAGTCTGCGGTGTAAAAAAGTCGCATTAGTTGTTAAAGACAAAACACTCAAGCAAAACATGGTTAGGTCAAAGTGTCTGAATATTTTTGGTCCCAAATGTTTATACATTTTACTAGTAGTCCACTGTATGAAGAATTTTTGGATATAATATGTCACAGTTTACTTTATTTTGCTATCCTCACTTACATAAATTAACTATAGTGTCTATAGCGTCTGTAGTGTAGAACTATATGTCCAGCAGTTGACTGTACATGCTTCTTTTGCATGCAGTGTGGAACAGGCTTACATGTGCAGCATACACGCACACATTCTTTTGTTTCAGCGTGGCAGTAGACCGTCGAAGAACACAGGTTCAGCAGTGCATGTCAACGCTGTCTTTGTGAGGCAAAGGTACTGATAATGTTACTCGCACACGTAACGAAACACATCCCACACCGTGGACAGATAGCAGACAGAGAGGCTGCCGTCAATTGCCACAGTGCTCAATTAGGATAAATGGAGCTATCTCTGGTGTATGTGACCTGGTTCTATAATTAACCCTGGGGGATGACAGCATTAAAGCCTGCTGTATGCATGCGTGTGAGATGTGAATATCTCGCCTCTTACCGCCAAACCTCCACTTCAAGCACAGACACCCGTACACACAGCGGTACATCAAAGCATGGCGTATGGTATGTTCTGCTCATGACAACGTTGACTGTGATTATATACAGCAATACATCCAGACCGCTGCCTTCAGGTTTAAGCTCTCTGATTTACTGTGTTTAGAGCAAGAGCTATTCTTGATCACACACTTGCATAAACAGTCAAAAAAATAGTTTTCAAGACAACTTTATATAATTTAATTTACTCAGAGTTGTTGGAGTTTCAGAGCAGCCAGTTTATTATCCCAAAATTATCTTGTGTTTAACTAAAAAAAAAGCACTTTTAAATTGATAAATGTAAGCTTAAATATTTCCCCACCATTGGCAAGATTTTTCTGTTTTTATGACCAACATTTCCCTGCGATTGATGAGTTTTTCTGGCAATCCATGTTTTCATTGTTTTACGGTAGGGGGCGCAATAACGCATCATTGCTTAGGCACATGAAAGCTATGCGATCATCAAACATTCAACAGAATATAAATCAAAACTGTTTAATGTTACTGAATGAAATGCCAATCCCACAAAAAGGTCCAGGACTGTACAAGTTTTGGGGGTGTAGATTAGTGATGTAAAATCCGATTCATTTCTGAGAACCGGCTCTTTCGGACAGTTCGTTTCAATGAACTGGTTAAAAAAAACCTATTCATCGGTTGCTTCAGTCATCAAGCAATGATGTCACTAATCATTGCTTTTCTAACTACTCAGTGTCATGTTATATCAATGACATACAAATGAAGTAATTTCTGTCAGGACCACTATCGTCAAATACGATTGACAATTAGCATTTAGTCTGGATTGGCGGTATGGTTCCATTCTGGAAAAGAACTCCCTGTGCATCCATTCAGCCTAGCATGGATAAGAGCAGGGAGAGCACAATAACCCGCCTTAGGGTAAACAGAACAGAACCAACATGAATGTATGCAGATATCATTAATTCAAGATTTTAAAGTACAACATAATTCAAGAATTTATTCTGATTCAAAGGGGAATCAGAATGCCAAATCCTGACTTACGAGAGGAGGAGCTGGGGATGGAGGAGGGTAATTCGCTGTCGATAGCGGCTGATAATACTGAAGGAGCTTATATATGTATACAGTGATAGGTGTCGTATTCCTATAGACGTGGATCAGCTGACGCGAGCTTGACTAACGTGACCTGCCAGAACTGATGCTATGCTTGATTTGCGTCAACAACGCATATTGAAACATTCAAATAAAGTTGATTGTGTGAACGCATTCATTTTCATTCACTTTTCATTTACTGAAGTTAATGGTGTTCGCTGATCCTTCGTGTCGGATATGACTGACCAATCATGGATATAAGTTTCCTAAAAGTTTCGCACCTACAGCACACATTACAGACATTGATGCACAAATGCATATATGCTCTACATGTCTATAGAAATAAATAAACCATTATAAACTTAAACCGTCTTATAAACTCCTTGATTTACCTTAACATATAATCTTAAAATATAATCTGCCTCCACAATAAACCATAGTAAAATTCAGGTTTTTCCCATGTTTTCATAAAAATTGTAGCCCTATTTAATACAACTAGTCATAAGAAAATAATATTTTCTTGTTATTAAAGAAACTTACATTGCACATCAGGCTCATTCAAGTCCTCGGTAATACACACGCATGTGCGTAGTGTCAGCAACTCGCTCGTCATCCTCGGCAAACTTCGACAGTTGGTTGAACCGGCTCATTCGGTTATTTTTGAGTCGACGCGCTACTTCGGCTGTTCGTCTAGCGTCATCAATCCAGAACTAATGTTCGATTCAGTTTTTTTTCTATCAAGAACTTTAAGTGAGTTAACTATGCATTGCGAATGTGGGATTGCTTGATTAGCAGGTTTTCATAGACAAAGGGCCTTAAATTAAAAGATTTTGGGAGGAAACTGGAGGAAATTGTTTGTTCATGTAAGGGAAAAACATAAGCGTAAAATATTCCTAAAGGTTTTGGTTTTTTTGCATCTAAAATTTGCACACAAAGTTCATTGTCTAATTACGTAATTTGTTGAATTGAATGTGACAATTTAAGATACACATTGAGTTTTTCTAATTGAAAAAAATCAACCTAAAAACAAACTTTTAAAAACATTGCTGCACAGTATTTCCTTTTACACACTGTTAGAGCAGAAAACTTATTAAGGTGATGATACAGAGAGCAACTTTTTGAGCAATGTTGCTGGGCAATCTTGCCGAGCAATTGTTGCTTGGGCACTTTCCCATTGAAAATGGGCAATAAATTTCTGGTTGCCCGTTGTCCCATCTGGTTGCCCGTTGACGGCAACATTGCCCAGCAACATTGCTCAAAAAGTTGCCCTGTGTATCATCACCTTTAGACCTGTCCTTAAACTATGCGGACAGTTATTTTTCTCACCCAGCAGTTGCACTCCTCTGGTCAGACCATAGACATCTATAAGGGCCCACAGTGGCTCTGTGGTCCGAACGCCGCTGAAGAACAGCATGGGGCTGGAATCGTTGATGCGATAAAATACTCTCCCTTTCTTATCCACCCAGAAGGAAATGAGGTTTCCTTCGTTTGCAAACTCTTCTGGCAGGGCCTTGGCCCAGAAGCCACTCTGGGATACCAGGTCAGGGCAGGCATATTTGGGTAGACTGTCGGGGTTGATTCGAGACGGGTCTTTAGAAGTGAAGCCCAGTCGGAGAGCGCCACTCCAGCAGCACTGCTTTTTAGTTATCTAAAGACAGGAAAAAATGTATCTGTTATCATTATGACATAAGACGGTGTTCTTTATGAGTCATTGCATAGCATAGAAATGTCGATGAAAACATGGAAACAAAGATTGTGCCTTTAGGCATACAACAGCTTGTCACTGGGACAGTACCCTTAAAGGGGAACCTTATTTGCCCCTAAAAGGTTCATAGTAGTACATTAAGGGTACATATTACTACTCTAAGATACTAACATGCCCCTAATTTGTGTAGAAATTAAGATACAGAGTTGTCCTTTTAATTTTTGAAGCTACTTTTAAAAGGTGCAGTGTGCCACTAGCAGAACCAAAATTAATTTAGTTTCCCAAATTCAAAATTCTTAATTCACTCTCTATTTAATCTAATTTTTGTTACATTTTGTTTGTGTTTTTTTCTTTTCTGTTGGCTGAAAAGGTTCCAGTTCTTTCTTTTAAAACCTTGTTAAACGTGATTATTTTCAATTTAATTCCATCAAAGTTGGCTCTAGTATTTCCTTCAGTAGCAGAGCTGAAAGCCAAACAGGGGGCATGTTTTGTGATGGTCATAAATGGTTGAGCGCAGCGGACAATTCAGGGGATGTATGAGGCAGTCATGTGGTGTGTTTAGACTATAGAGACGCTCTGTTTTATTTGATTTACAGTAACTCCAGGAATGAGCCCTACAAACAATTCAAGAACACAATGACTTATGTCACAGCGGCCCTACGTTGCTGAGAATACCAGTATTGAGAACTTGACTAATGAGTGAGTTTACACACAAAAACATCTGTGTATGTTGGTAGAATAACTGGTTGGGCTAGATTGAGAGCCATAGTCTGGGATTGGAGTGTTTATTTTAGATTTTTACTGCATTGACATAGGAAGAGGGAACTTGCGCAACTTTTCTAGAGTGGTGCGTTTAAAGTACAGTGAAGTTAGAAGGACAAACCAAGAAAGACAGAAAAAGAAAACGCTATTGCAGGCAAAAAAAAGTGGGGGGGAGGGAGGTGAAGTGCATTTTTTTCACCTCTAGTGGAAACAAATGGAATTGCACAAATGTTTTCTGGAACTGGAAGTATACTTTGTTTTTTACACATACGCTAGAGCAGTGTTCCTCAAATCCAGCCCTGGAGGGCCACTGTCCTGAAGAGTTTAAACCATGATTGAACTTGCCTACCTGCAGTTTTCTAGTAACTGAAGACCTTGACCAGCTTGTTCAGGTATGTTTGATTAGGGTTGGAACTAAATGCAGGACAGTGGCCCAGCAGGACAGGATTGAGGAACCGTGCACTTGGGTGCGTGTACTGTGCATATTAGAATTTTGGCATCAGCATAACGCCAAAAAATAATTGCTTTTATCGGCTGATAATCGGTATTATAATTATATCCACTACACATCGGTGCATCTCTATTTACGAGTTATGGGTTACATATTCTAGGGCTGGGCAATGATTAATCACGATTAATCGCATCCAAAATAAAAGTTTGGGTTTACATAATATATGTGTGTACTGTGTATAATTGTGTTGTACATATAAATACACACACATGCATGTATATATTTAAGAAAAATGTGTTATTTAAATATAAAATATTTATATATATAATATAAATTATGTATAAATATATATACAGTATAAACATGCATATATATCTTAAATATATGTGTGTATTTAAATATACAAAATAATTATACGCAGTACACACACACATATTATGTAAACACAAACTTTTATTTTGGATGCGATTAAACCGCGATTACTCGTTGCCCAGCCCAAATTTTAACATAAAATTATACCCTGTACCTTTTAAAAAAAGACAGACGAGATTTCTTTTCTTTGCTGCAGCAGAGACTTAGAAATGTTCACATAGACCTTGTGTGTCATCCACTTGTGTAATCCGGACCCACTTTCCTCCTCAGATTATCCCACAGTTCCAAAATATTCAACTTGCCCTAGATTCATCTGTGTCTATCCTTGTTCTTACCTTTAAGCGGACCTGCTCATAAAGAGCAATGGGCCGGTTGCTGAACGTGATTGCGTTGCAAAAGCTGGCCTGGCGTTTGGCGCTCCTCTGTGATAGATCCATGACTATCTGAGACCCTTTAGCATTGGGGTGGAACAGAAGAGGGCTCATGGGGACACCTCCGCACGGATGCAAGGGTAAACAGCGCTTCGGTTTGTGGTGGCATCGGTGAGCTGTTGATGGGAACGGACCACCTAGAGAATCTAGAAGAGAGAAAGAAAGACGATTTATAAACCATGTCTGTCAATATGGTAAAATACTGCAAATGATAATAAAATTATAAAACTACATAATGGTGTGAAAATAAGTCTTCTCTCAGCCGTAATCATGTTCAGACCCCCAGCTCAATATGACTAAAGCCTGGCCTTTACTTTCAAATCAATGAACCGCGTAAAATAGCATCAGCCCTTGCATGGTGAGATTTGTCTGACCCCATTTATGTACAGTATTTTCGTAGGACAAAGTGATTTTTAGTTCTGTAGATAAATCTGATTCATCTTTTTCCCAACAGGCTGCACTGAACTGCACAATTTCAATACTGAAGCATAAAGTGCTACAGCGTTTCCTACAGCATTTAATTATTGCAATTAGTTTACGAATTGGATAGTATATTGCACTGCAGATTTGTCTTTGCTTTTAGTCACGTAATGGAAAATTTAGTTGACTGATTATTGTCACTGTATTCATTCATAACAGCCAGTCTTTCTCTTGTGCAGTCTTTTTCTCACTTACAAGCTCACAACTCAAATGTGTGTGCATGCATGTGAGTGTGTGTAAAGCTCCACTCCTAAATAGAGGTGCAGGAAACACAGGCATGCTCATTTGAGTCTTAAGTGCAAATATACAACATGAATGATGGACAACGCACAAGCAAGGTCTGAACGCTTTTTAATTATGCATACATGTGCCAAAACAATAGAGGTTTTCTAGTCATTTTAAACTAGGCCTTCTATCTAAACTAGTAGAGCTATATCTCGTTCTATCAATCTATCGTATTTATTTCGTATTATCGGATCATTATAGCGTTCTATCTATCTATCTATCTATCTATCTATCTATCTATCTATCTATCTATCGTATAACCTTCAACAAACTCTTTCGTCTAGGCAAGGTTAACTTTTTCTGACAAAATGTATACATATATATATATATTTAATTAATTAAAATTTTTAATTATGACAAAATCGGTTTGAATAAATGATTAATTGACTCGCTCATAAAGACTTCAATGGATGAATCAGCATTTTTTAATGAATCTCTTGAAAGAATTATTCAATGACAAATACATATTTTTAACAGTCACTTGTTGCCACCTACTGGTGTAATGATGTAATTACGACAATCTTTATTTAAACCATCAAGTTATTTTCAATAGATGATTTACTCTATTTTGATCGCTGCCATAGACATCAGTGTTTATATCTGAACCATGAACTTTATCCCAGTACTTCTGTGATAATTTGAATTATTGTAACAAATAATGATACTATGTTTCATACTTTGGGTCAGCAGCAGTGCTAATGCAGATTTGAATGTTCGCTGTGAACGTACTTGTCAAAGGTTTAAAGCCAAATTGTTATCATTTAGGAATAAGATCGTGTGGGTATTTTAATCGAGATCACGCTCTTTTAACGATTAACCGTGCAGCTCTAGTTACATTGTGTGTGTGTTTTACTACCCAAGTCCAAATTATAACATTATAAGTACCTTTAGACTAGATGCAGACGTGGCCTAAATAATGGCCAGAGTAATGAATTCGGATCTTTTGATCTACAGAAGTTGAATATCTATTTTAGCGGAGGCACGGGAATGTTTTGCAATGCGTTCAGTTGACACAATGTCGCATTTAGAGACATCCATGAGAGGTTCCAGCTTTATGGCTTTCCTATCTACATTCATTCATGTCCAACATTCACCGAGTTGGCAAGGGGTTCCTTTAACAAGATAATACACCCTCACAGGTCCGTCATGGCACGGTTGGAGGAGCGTCCAGTGATGACACCAGTCCTCTCAGCTATTGTGGCTCCCATGTAGAAACTGATAGTGGGCAATGACATGTTTTCTGAGCAATGCAGATAAGGCTACACTGGTCACCAGAGAAGAGAATATAGACTAGAAATGTTTGACTATATCTAGCCATGTAAATAGCCTATGTGAAACCATCATATGAGAAAACATTGTATTATAAAAGCGTTCATTTGCTTTTCAGACTTTGTACGTTGCATGTCTGTAGTGTGTGTGTGTGTGTGTGGGCAGGTCTGTTTGCGGATGGACACCGTGTATAACACTCATAGTCTGAGCACACTGAAATGAATACATTAGCAAACACAAGAGCTGCAGCTGTCAGACAGAAAATGGAGGTTAAGTAGCAGCTCATGTTTCTTAGCAACGCTGGCATGGCGAGAGTTTCCGTTTTCTGCTGAGCTGAGTTCAGTGTGTGTGCTTTCGCTTCATCTGTATGGACAGGGGAAGTTGGTCCCAGATCAGTGTAAAATCTCTCAAGGTTTAATCTGCAAAAAAAGTTCCCACTTTGGGACTAGGTGGAAGACACGTTGCAGAACTAGTTAAGGTGCGGCGTTAAATGTTCAGTCAACAACTGAGGTACATTATTGCCCTATTGTTGTTCTTAATGATGTTCCTGGTCTTATTATACATTATTCATTGCTCCACATTATTCCAAAGGAAAAAGGTATAGGTATTGATTTAGCAAACTTATATTAAGTCTGGCTCCATTCTATAATGTAACACTGACTTTTTACGATTAAATCAAATCCCATTCCCAACCCACATTTTTCTCTGTAAAAAATGTTGTGAACAGCAATTCACATAGCCTTTAATACATTTCTGTTGTCATCCTAAATTTTATTACATAAGACACACTTAAGTCATAAAAAGTAACAGCACCGGACATGCAGAAACACAAACACTCTTTGTAAGTAATAGAAGCCAGTGACATAGCTAACACACAAGCAGATTCCACCCTGGGCTACCGAACACATCATAATGCTGCTATTTCTATGGTAACCACATTCTTTATTAAGGTAACCAAAGGACAGAAGATGTTTCTTATGTTTATTCCATAAAGAACAGCTTGGAGGGCCTGAATCAACATACTTGAGCATCTGAATAATCTAGGGCTTTCAAAAATAATGTTATTTTCTGTTTAACGCATTAAAAATATATAATGCAATTAACACAGCATTTTTTCCTTTCCAGAAGTAGCAATGCTAATGTCTGCCCACATCCATTGGTTAGCGCTACAGTTTAGCTGCTATATTTGCGCGATGGGGGGAGGGGGCATTGTGATGTCTGTCAGCCATCAGCGATGGACGATGGCATTGTCTATCGGCCAAACCCTAATAGCTGCGTCCCAATTCAGAGGCTGCGTCCTTCGAAGCTGTTTTTTGTTTCCCGTGCAATGAAGGATACAACAGATGGATCCTTTGTGGCCTTGCCTACCCCAGAATTCATTGCGTGCCAGTGGTGACAGGATTTTTTTTTTTTTGAGAGAGAGAGAAATTTCCAAATTACACCTTTAAACATACAACCCCAAATGAGAGAAAGTTGGGACATTTTGTAAAATGCAATAAAATCCAGAATCTGTGATTTGTTCATTCTATTTAACCTTTCATTAACTGACAAAAGTACAAAGAAATGTTTTCCAATGTTTTCACTGACCAACATAATTGTATTTTGTAAATATGAACAAATTTTGATTTTGATGGCTGCAACACACCCCAAAAAAGTTGGGACAGATACATGTTTACCACTGTGTCACATCACCTTTCCTTTTAATTACACTTTTTAATCATTTGGGAGTTGAGTATACTAATTGTTGGAGTTTTGCTAGTGGAATATTTGCCCAATCTTGTCTGATACAAGACAGCCGCTCAACAGTCTGTGGTCATCGTTGCCTGATTCTCCTTTTCATGATGAGTCATACATTTCCCATAAGAGACATATCTGGACTGCAGTAAACAGGCAGGCACATCCCTTCTATGGTGCAGAGTGTCTAGAAACCTGAGGCCTGGCATTGTCTTGCTTCCCAGGAAAGATGTCATCTTGATGGCAGTTTATGTCTCTGTACAATCCAAATACATGCCTCCATGTCAATGGATAATGCAATAATAATGCAATAATGCAAGTTACCCATACCGTTTGCAATGATGCACCTCAATACCAGGACAGATGTTTGCTTTTGCACCTGTCGCTGGTGAAAGTCTGGTTGGTCCCTTTCGTCTTTGGGACTGAGAACTTGGTGTCCATTTTGTTCCAAAAACAAGCTGAAACATGGACTCATCTGACCACAGCACACATTTCCACTTTCTTCTAGACCATCTGAGATGAGCTCAGGCCCCGAGAACTCGCCGGCATCTCCACATAGAACTGATGTAAAGCTTTCTCCTTGCGTAACACAGATTCAAGGGGCATTTCTTGATGCAGCGTCAGACTGTGTTCAGTAAAAATGGTTTTCCAAATTACTCCTGAGCACATGTGGCTGTATTTAACGGATTAGCATGATGGTATCTTGTGCAATGCCATCTGAGGGCTCAAAGGTCACGCACATTCAACAGAAGTCTACTGCCTTACCCAACACAGACTGAGATTTCTCTGGATTCCCTAAATCTTGTGACAATATTATGTATGGAAGATGATGAAAGGCATAAATTCTTTGCAATCTTGCATTGAGAAATGGGATTTTTTAATTGTTTGACAATTCTCTCAAGATATTTGGCACAAAGTGATGAGCCATGACCCATCTTTGCTTAAAGACTGAGAAGTTTACACCCAAACATGATACCCTCAACTATTACCAATTCACCTGCTCATTGAGGACTGTTTCAAAAGAGTTGGATTATCTGATTTGGATAATCTTTTCACTTTTATTTGGTCTCTGTCCCAACTTTTTTGGGGTGTGTTGCAGCCATCAAAATCAAAATTTGTTCATATTTACAAAATACAATTATGTTGGTCAGTGAAAACATTGGAAAACGTTTCTTTGTACTTTTGTAAGTTAATAAAAGGTTAAATAGAATGAACAAATCACAGATTCTTGATTTTATTGCATTTTACAAAATCTTGGATTCAACTTACTCAAATATCTAATGATACAAATGTAAAAATCATTAAAGTAGTTCAAACATTGACATATCTTTCTAATATCGTTCATACTGGCCTTCATTCATTAAACAAACAAACAAAAAAACTGTAATATTGTTAAATATTATTACAATTTAAAACTTTTCTGTTTTAATATATATTTAAATGTAATTTATTTCTGTGACGGCAAAGCTGAATTTTCAGCAATCAATTCAATACTAATCCTTCAGAAATCATTCTAATTTGCTGATTTAGTGCGTGCTCAAGAAACATTTCTTATTACCAGGGTTGAAATTAGTTATATTGCTTAATATTTTGGTGGAAAATGCTTTTTTTTAAATTGTAATAATATTTCACATATAATGCATATTTTGATCAAATAAAAGTAGCCTTGTTGAGCATAAGTGCGTAATGTTTCCTTCAAAAACATTTAAAAAAAATCGTAATTATTCCAAACTTTTGACCAATAGTGTATATATTCATACTGCAATTTTATGTGAAGTCAGTATATGGATGGATCTTTAAAAGGTTTTTAGATCATTTCTAAATTGGGAAAGTGGTTTAGTAAAGCACACTTGTGTAAATAGTAAATAATTTGTGTTTCTTTCTTTCTTTATTTTATTTTTTACTTGCATTAAAGAGGATCTCCAAGTGCTAAGGTCATGGTTTAAATTAGCTGTGTAAGGTTGTCAGGTAGCTGCTATCTTTATCTCCATTACATCCTCATTACCATGCAGACGTGCTCAGGGCAGGTTCAGATGTCTGACTGTAGGTAAGAGAATGTCATGTTATGTGTAACACCTCACATCACAGACACTCTCATACACTCAATGTTAAAATAAAACTGCTTGGCCTGCAGCACTCAAAAGGCCGTTTACACAACAGAACATCCCGAGGCTCACTTTTCACAGTTTCGTTTGCTGAATATGCAGAAAGTTTGTTCCAAAGTGACTTGCAAAGGAGAGAAAGTATTTGATTATATGCATCACGAGGAGGCAAAGTCTCCAGCCAAATACTGCAAACAGACAGTACAATATCTGTTCTGTTTCATCTGTGCAACAGCTGCAAAAGATATAGGTATGTCCCAATTTGTGTACTTATGCACTATTCTATGACGTTTTGTAGTATAAATAGTGCGAGTAGTGTGTTTACACTGAACATTCCAAATAGAAAAAGTGCACTTTAAATACCAGGATGATGCACTTAATTAACCGAAAAAAGTTGGACACTTCATGCGCTCAACTGTCGCAGATTTAAATACAAAGGGGGAAGGGCTATCAGACTGTGATTTTAAATGTCAATATAACCTTATAAAATGCATGGTTGAATACATAGTGCATAAGTAAGTAGTGCATCATTTGGGACACAACTAGTAAAGTAATTTTAGATGTGCCTTGAGCTGATGTGCAAGCTTTTTCAATGTTTTTCCTGTCCTAGCGTAATATCCATTTGTAGTGTGTTTGGTCTGGGAAAGCTGCAGGCTCAACAAGTCACGTCAGGTCATTGGTGAAATAATTATATTGTTTGCATAAGTGAATATATTTTTAGTATTGTAAAAGTAGTTCACAACATGGAAACAGCAGGTTGTAATATAGTTTTGATTTTAGAAATACAAATGATTTACATTGTATTGCAGTGGAAATGTTTCTTAAATCATTTCAGAATTTAAATCCTTTTAATGAAATAATTGTATATTGTTTGATTATGTCACGCATTGTCCTCGTTTCTGAGTCTAGTCTCTAGGAATAAGCTTTGAATTTGCTTTGTCTGTAATCACATTAACTGTACTACTGTAAGTACATGTGTTCTGATACTCAATATAACTTCATTATTAAAGCTGTTTTTAGGAATCAGACACCAGAAAGTAAATAATCTACTTGAGAATCTGTTTTTTTAAATCTGAATCATTAAACAGTTAAATTTCACTAACTCGTGTAAAAGATTATCTGAAAAACATGGCTGTATGGCAAATAGGCTACTGTAAAAAATTAATTTGCATGTCATGTGACCACAACACATCAGTCACCATGGCTGCAGGCTTGGCTAAAGATTCATATGCTAATAGTTATTCTGGTCCAAAAAACCCCCCTGAATAACAGGGAGTTTCACCTGGCTGAGCACACACCCTCTGGCCTCTGGTTTATACAAAGCCCTCGCTCGAGTGTCGTCACACACATCAATCAGAACACACACGCTGTCACTTAGTATCAAGCATCAACACTAGAAGAATGCATCACTGTCTGTTTATTTATTTCACATTCAAACAACAGCTCAGAACATTACCAAAAATGTTTTAGCCTAACATTGAACAAGTAGAGAGAACGTTTTGTGAAAAACATATACTGAACAATATATACATTGTGTGTGTGTGTGTGTGTGTGTGTGTGTGTGTGTGTGTGTGTGTGTGTGTGTATATATATTCTTTGCTATGCTATGATGTTTTATATTTGTATTTTTTTCTGACTGTATAGTCCTTTGTGGTGTTAAAGTGTGTGTGTGTGTGTGTGTGGGTGGGTGGGGGTTTCTTGACTTAATACCAATGTCTGGTCAAAATTTCATGTGAATTGCTGCATTGAAAGTGTGTTTAATAAAAAAAAATGTTGATGTGTTGAATACTTATTTCCCCCACTGTGTATCTAATTTATATATATATATATATATATATATATATATATATATATATATATATATTATAGAGCCCTTTTCAACTACACTGTAGTCCAAATAGTATGGGATTTTTTTTAGGGATGCAACAATATTCTAGCTAGTACTGATAACCAATAAATGGCCGATATTATAATTCTATAATATTTTGTTTAAATAAATTCAAAATAAAACACTTAAATAAAAGTGTTTGAAGTGAATTTAGTTATCACACCATTTTAAATAATTATGTATAGTATGAAAAATGGTTATTCATTTTTAAGATATTCTAAATATTTGGCATTGTTATTGAATTGTAAAGATTGTCTTTACATGTCCTTACTGTCCGTAAAGATTATCATTAAATGAGTGTTAGATGGCAATCTAGAAGTGAATGGAAATTAAGAAGTGAATCTAAATGTAAAAATAGAAGAAAAGAACATGCAAAAAAATATATACATATAATTTATTTTTTTTATAATAAAAGTAATAATATAATTTTAGCAAATTTTTAGTGACATTATTATTTAGCACAATTATTGACAGTTTTGGTTACATAAGTGTCCTTTATTTTATATTTGTTCCTGGGCCGGGTGTGGATGTCCGTGTTTGTAATTGTGTCCTGAAGCCAGCTAGCAACTATCTTGCCCTGTAATAAAGTAAAGTATCATGAATGAGTGAACATATTAAGCGCTGGCCGGCTGGCTAGGTGATCTGATCCGTATACACAAACACCAGTGTGTGGGGGTGTCATTTAATTTCTGCGGTGAGAGCGAGGATTAAGTGACTCATCAAGGATGTTGTGCTCAGCAGAGGTGCAGCAGACGGTTACTTAGCAGCATCAGCACCTGACCTGCAAACATATGTTTCTGACACAACACACTAACTGAGCCATGGAACCACAGCAGGGATTGAGATAAGAGCACTTCTTCTGTTTGCCTTACAATAATCTGTCACTACAGCGCACTGAATCCTTGTCTGCATGTCAACCAATCACTGATAATCAGTCCCAACATGCCCCATTAAAAATCCCAGTCCAAACAAACTCCAGTGCTAACGGTTTCCTCATGTTATTTGTGTGCATGGCTGTCTTACTGTGGATTCAAAAAATAACACTTTGGTAATTGATTCAGTAATTACAATACTTTTCGTGCTGTTATAAACAAATTAGTAGTGAATAATAACTGATTCAGCAATGATGAGTAGAATTGGGGATGCACGGAATATCAGTACCATACTGGGGTGTGTTTCCCAAAATCAGCTATGATCGCAAGTTCCGTCATTACCAATAGAGTTCAATGGAACTTGCGACCATAGTTGGCTAACGATGCTTTTGGGAAATACACCAGGCTATTCTTATTTGTGCCACAATCTGATTTGCATAAGTTTACATAATAATGGTTTTCAGCTGGATATTGGCTAATGTTGGATGTTTAAATTGTCCATGCTCATTTCTCCTATTTTTAGATTTAGATTACCTTTGCCATCATCTAATGCTCACTTAAAGTGTATCTTTACAGACATTGCAAAGTTAACCTATCCATTTTTCATATTGTACATTATAATGACATAATGCCTAAATTCACTATAAACACCTTTGTTATTTTTAGACAAAATAGTATAGAATTTTTAATATGGGTATTAAGTATTTTAATATTATTAATATAAAGGAATTTATCAGTACCACACTGTAAAACATTATTTAAAAGATTTATCACAACTTTTTTTTCTTTCGTCAAATCAACTAATGTGGTTCAGATAATATAATATTTTGAGTTTCTGTTGATTAAATCAGTCTCCTTCATTGTTCCAACAAACTTAAAATCTTAAGTCAGCCAGGTAACTAAGTTAAACCAACAATATAATTTACAGTTTTATATTGTTGCATCCTTACTAAGAATGAATTGCACAATTGCCATTTATTGCACAAAAGGAATTATATAACCATATGCAAATCAAATAATGGTACAAAAAAGAATAGACCAGAGAATTTGTATATGCAAAAAAACACATGCAAGTACACTGACAATTTGCATTTCACTTTCCATATTTGTAACGGTTTAAGGTGGAGTAGGAAATATCGGGAACAACTGTCATAATGTTCCATTTTTAACAGCCTTTATAAAAAAACCCGAATTATTCATACCTTTCCTGCCTCAGAGGCCAGGATGTGTTCCAGAGCTGCATGAGAAACACCCACCAGTCTTAAACACACACACACACACACACACACACAAACATACAGTACATTAAGTGTCTCTATCCAGCTCAAACACTACAAACCAGACAATCGTGTTCTCAGTTCTGTATGGTTTCTGGTTTCATACAAAGATCAGATAAAGCGCTGTTATCTACTATATTTGAGGTGACAGATGCGAGCGTACCCGGATAAGCAATTTATATACACTGTCAGCCTGCTGCAAGAAATTAAAAACATGCCCTAACTCAGAAATGGGAACTGGAAAGAGAAACCAGAAAGTTATGACCAAAT
Organism: Gila orcuttii; assembly: GCA_026230005.1. Taxonomy (NCBI): domain Eukaryota; kingdom Metazoa; phylum Chordata; class Actinopteri; order Cypriniformes; family Leuciscidae; genus Gila; species Gila orcuttii. Next base: position 16,863,627 of record JAPDVR010000002.1, on the reverse strand, counting down.
TTTTTTTTTATAAAGATACACTAAAAACATTGAGGCAGAAGAGCAGCAGCCTAGTCAAAGACATTAGATATACAAAGACAGTGCACTCATATTACTATGAATGGGAGCAATATGACGGGATAAGTCGCACCTTCTAAATAAAACAATCGCCAATTGGTGAAGTCATTGTGAGAGATACGTGCTTATGGCTTCACAAGCGCATTGGCTGGTCCAGTCTGAAAAATGCGTTTTTGTTGTCAGATTTTATTGGTGATTTCAAATAGGGAATTTAATGGTAAGCTTGGTCAACAGCTTTGGAGAATTTGATGTTTCTCCATTCAAGGAGATGTTGTACTTGCATGACTGAAATATCTGCTAGAAAGGCGTTTCAAAGATGGCTGCCGAGTGAAATGACTTGCCTTAAAGGGACTTCGGTAGAGTGCTTGTGCTGTAATACGTTAAGCAAAAATGATGCTCAGATCTGGCTTGCGTCATTTCCCAATCCTGTTTCCACCTCTTCCCATCATTTCCTTTTGTCTTAATACTCTCCACAAATAAAATTCAAGTTCAAGTTCAAGGCATCCATCAACCAAATGACTATGCTTTTTTTGTTGTTGTCTTTTTATGGTTTTTAAATGTGTGGTTTTTGTGGTTTTGCAATGTGATTTATTTATTCATTTTAATTCATACATTTCCTCAGGAGTTTACTCAGTACATTTCGAACAAGTGCACTAACACCAGGTGCTACTAAACATACTGGACTGTCATATCTCTAGTCCCCGTTTACCTGGATGTGATATAGTGCTTTAATTAGAATTAATGATCAAGTGAGTCTGATCCACCAAGGGTTCAGATTAACTCCTACAGGCCAGTAAAACAGAGAGATTTACATAAACCAGCTCACGTCTGTTTCAATTACAGCCACACATCCAACAAGGAAGATTATTCACCCTGCAGGCCAACGGAAATCATCCTGTACCAGATCTATCTATCTATCTATCTATCTATCTATCTATCTATCTATCTATCTATCTGTCAGTCAGTCAGTCTGTCGATAATGCAATGACATGAAAAACAGATACTAGTTGGAAATTACAAAGCAAGAAATACATGTTAGAAGGGCTTGCCAAAACATATAGACTACTCTAGCAGCACAACAGCCTGAACATGAATTTCAGGGAATATCAGTATAGGCTTTCTACTCTGAGTAACCGACAACCGTGCATTTTTATGTAAAACTAATCAATTCATTTATTGATTTATTTGATTGTCTTTTAAGCCAGCTGCTTCACGGGCATGTAAATCACCTAGTAAAATGAAACGTTGTGGGAAAACCCGCAGTAAATCCTTCTTATTCCCAACAACAGAGGGAATCCCCACAAAATCCCTTCCCTTTCTCACGCTTTCAAGCTGCTGTGGGGGAAACACGTCTGATGTCGAAAGCGCGTTCACTGACACGAGCGCAAAATCTCCAGAAACCTAAATACAGTCTACATTAAGTCTGTGACTTGTGCTCGAATGTGTTTTATTCTATTCCTTGCAAGTATTCTAACATGCATGTAATATTTAAAGGCAGACGTTTTCCTTCCAAATTCTCTTGAATTAATCTATCATGTACAATACAGCTGAAGCAGAGCGTACAAACAGAAGGAACATCATTCAGCGGTTGCATGTAGATCCTTAACGCAGTTCCTCACCGTATAATGCGTTTCGGGTTATCTGGCCTCCCATGACTCAACGCCGGGTCACTGTTTTTTGCGCTGGCCGCGTTAATTTTTCAAAGGTGGAGAGTGCGATAATTCCACACCGACATCATGCTGGAGGAAAATATCTCTCGGCCCCCCGAAACGAGATGTAAACAGTCAGACACTCCTCCAGTCTCGGTGCTCATTGACTGAGCGCGCGGACACCAGCGCCACACTGACTCATTTACATAGAAGGAGGAGTCTAAAAGCCCTTCACTGGGTGTCACTCCCATCCACTACAGACCCACGCAGACATATCAAATACTCAAGAAACACACTGTAAAAATGTACATAACATAACACCCATTCTATAACCTAATATTTTTTTAAACACATGCAATGGAAGTATATTGTTGTGGACATTTTCTAAAAATTATTTAAAATTGCTAGATACCCATTATACATTATACAATTTACAGTGCTGTATGTAATGCATTAATTCATTAGCTTACTGTAATTCAATCACTTCCCCCTTGAAAAAGTAAAGTAAGGATTTCTGTAATTTACTTATAATGTAATTGCATTAAAAACTGTATAGTTCTATATCAAACAATATAGATTTAACATCACAATTTAACTTCTAATGTTAAAATGTATTTTTAATGTAACCTTCCCCTTTCTAAATACTTTGGTCAGTTCAAGAATAATTTATGCAATTTTATATTGTTTATTTGAAAGAATTAAAAGAACAGTTTCCTTATATTGTTCAACTGGTCGAGACTGAAATGGGATTTAGAAAGTAATAAGTAATGCATTACTTTTTAGAGAGAGTAATTAATACAGTTATATAATTACACTGTTGAAGATGTAATTAGTAGCTAGTAATTAATTAATTTTTTGTGTTACTTAAGCAACGCTGTTCATTTATAGGCCTATATCTATTATATTTATACTGTATATATCCATGTATACATTTCGGTATTATAATTAAAAGAATATTTATTTATTTATTTTTATGGATTTTATTTCAGTGTAGGGATTCAGGGACAACATTATTTTTTATGCATTTTTTATGTCATATTTTCATTTACAAGTTCAAAGGGAGAAGAGGCTGTCAAATGTGCAATTGTGAGTTTATCTATAAAGTTAGTAATCTACCTTTACAGTTTCACTCACCGGCGTTGTTTACTATTTGTTTGCAAGAAAAAGGTTCTAGATATTTTAACAAAAATATTTGTCCACTATTGTAAACAAAAATGCACTGTTGGGTGTACATATGCACACTTCTCTAATGGGGTTGACCTAAAACAATATCTCAAGAGGAAGTACTGCTTTCAATTTAAAGTAAAGAGGAAGTGACAAATAATGCATGGTTTTTAGCAAACAGCCACAGAATAATGTCAAACGAAATATGCTTATGGGAAAATTATGTTTACAATCCCTTTTTTGTCATGTCTTTGAGATACAGTATAACGCCAAACAAAGTCCACATGGCCAACCCTCTCTACATCTCAGCAGAATGACTGAATTAGTCTATGTTAAAAACAACAACAGACCTTCCTTTCCTCCCTGGCTTTCTGGGAAAGTTGTCCTCTCTCTTCTGTGACCCTTAAGAATTATGCCCTGATAATGTCATCTCGGGTCAATCTACTTACTTTCACTCCACTGATCTGGGAACAGGTTGTCCTAACCCAGATTTGAACCTCATCCACTTTAAGAAATGTTTCTTCAGCCAGTATTATTTTTGATACAGTTCAGAGGATGGTTAATTCATAACACTTTAGAAATGACATGGCAGAATTTTCATTTGGTTATATAAATCAGTTAATAAACAAATAGCTTGAGAGTTTCACTGTTTCAAGTTAATAAATAAATGTGATCAACAAAGTGGGCTGGGAGGATATAAACTCAATTAAACTCATTCTCACAATTGCCTCTCTGATTACGTGGAAAACATTATCCACTAAAATCACGTTAGCAATAATATTTAGTTTTTTTTTGCCATCCCCCTTTTTAACAATTGGAATTTTGAAGGGAACCATAACAAACCACAGGCCTTCGTTCCAGAACACCACCACTTTGATCAAAATGAAATCATCGCTTACTCCGCAACGATGGGCTGATTGGTACACTCTCGCTCACACATGGTGCACACATTTTTTGGAGCTCATTCCCGAAACGCACAAGCGCTTGTGCTACTTTTGTGTTCAGGAATTGGGGATTGTCATACGGCTTTCATTAGCACCGCATGAATGATGAATCGATATCCTCTGCAATACATGACAAACAGAAATGAATGGTGCTCTAACAAAAACCTCCTTCTGAGAATTATGACAGTGCATGTTTGCCATTTAGTTGTTTTTGGGTTGAGGTAACTGTTGGAGTCATTTTATTTTCTGCATCCAAGACACTGACTGCTCTGGCCAATCGATCTGTGGTGTGTTTCCCGTACAACGACACCACTCGCTGCTTAACTAAAAAGTAAAATGAATCGTTGAAGAAATCTAGAAACTAGCTAGTCACGACTCTTTCTCGTAACCATAATTATTGTCGCAAAGTTGTCATTTAACCACATTGGTGGTTAATGATGTCACGAACTTGGTGGAGTGATAACTTCTTTCAATGAATCTGTTTGAGATCGAATTAATACTAGATATTTTGCTATAAATTACGGACATGGCATCTGAGGACTATTTCTGATTTTTCTCAGTTATTTTGCTTTATTTACGGATTCAATCATAGGCTCGTTCTTGCGTACTAGAGCTCGTACGCACATGTGCACTATTAAAAAAAGGTGCATTAAATATCTCAACAAACTAAAAGATGTAAATGACATTTGTACATATTCTGAATAAAAGATACAGATTGTACTGAATGATTTATTAAGCCCACATGTCATGTAAACAAGGAACTATGCATCTAACCACAGCTCGAGAGCTGTCGTTCCAACCACACAATTTCCTGATGGTGCTTGCAAATGTTCTTTGGAACTATAGTGATGAACTATAGAACCAACTCGTGATGCTGATATGCTGACAACGACGGAACTTGCAACCATAGTTGGCTTACGATGCTTTCGAGAAACGCACCCCTGTTTCTTTGGGGGGGGGGATTTGTCCTAAAACGGCTCATCTCAGTGCAGCGACCCATGTGAATTTTCACAGCTTCCCTACTTCCCTAGCACCACCTGTCTAGATCTGCTAGGGGGTTCTCCCCACTTTCCATGCAGCAGCTCATGTCCTATTTACTGTATTTATGTGCATGTTTCGGCAATAGACTTCACTCATGCCATCAGCGGCAGCGTTGCTGATCTAGTCTGCCAAGACAAAGCCCATGTACATTCCATTCTTAAATAAAATGCTGTTTAATACTATTCCAAGCGTTGTGTTGTGTGTGTGTGTGTGTGTGTGTGTGTGTGTGTGTGTGTGTGTGTGTGTGTGTGTGTGTGTAGTGTACAAAGCAAAGAGTAAATGGCTTTCGACCATTCTCACTATATACTCTGGGTAAACAAATGTATGGTTAGTGCTTTATAAAAATGGCTAAACTCTGAAACCTGAAATGATTTGAAGCACATTGCAATTGGAGATTGGCTGACATGTCCATGAAATACTATCCTCATTAGAACCAAGAGACAGTCGATGCTGGAACAGCACTTATGGATGACTTGACAGGCACTGCGGCTGAACCCCAGCCTGCATTTGAGAGCTGGGGAGACAGCCGAGGCCAATTATGCTGACCTTTAGGATTCAGATCCCAAAGTGGGAATGTTCCTTTGCGGATACAACATCAATCCTGCAGTCACAGGGGAGTTTGCTGAGGCTGTATATCTGTGTGTATTGTGTTTGTGCAAGCTGCATTAGGATCTCACGAGGTTGCCCCATCTCTCCTTTAATTCTAAACACATATTCTCTTACATAATACACTCAGATAGATAAAATGCTTTGGAGAGGCTCTGCTAATAGAGCAATCCATTATATTTCTCATCCTATGTCAAAATACTTCAGTTTACATTTTATAATTAGACCTCATAATTTCATGAACCCTGCACACAGTCTCAACTATGAATAATGTCACAAGTTTTATAATGCATTGCCAGTCAGTTAATTAATTAGAGAAATTATACAATAAAAACCTATACTCACCAGGTTTATTGTACGGTTCTCTGGAAAAGTTTTTTTTTTTTGGAAGCCAAGTAACTACAAATATATAGGCAACTAATATATTTTTTACTCGTCTATAATGTGTGAGGGGGGGGGGGGGGGGGATAAGTACATTATTAAAAAGACAAAATGTTATTGTCACAGGAGGTTGTAGCAAGGAGAGTAGAGAGGCAGGATCTAATGCAGCAAAAAAAAAGTTCCACAAGAACAAATGTAGAAGAACTGCAGCAACGCAGCTGCACATGATAAACTCAGAACAGGATAAACACAACCAACTGTACATTGACATGAGATTGAATAGGGATGAACAGAAGGTGAGGGCTATATATACTGTATATCAGCATCATGGATCATGTGACACTGAAATGATGCTAAAAATTCAGCTTTGCATCACGGGAGTATATTACGTTTCATAATTGATTAAAATAGAAACCATTATTTTAAATTGTAATAATAATTCAAAATATTTTACAGTATTATTATATCACAATGTTACCTTGGTGAGCTTAAGAGACTTCTTTCAAAAACATTGTGCAGTATGTGTATGTGTGTATGTATGTAAATTACATGTGTGTATGTACTGTACACTAAGTGTATTAAAAATGTCGTATTATGTTAACTTTGACAAACTTGAAGTATTTCTCTCACTTTTTTTTTCCAGATTTTCTCAGTTTCTTTTTTTGTTTCAAAACCCTGCTCTGAAATACTTGATTCTGGTCAATTTTTTTGTATAAAGACCACTAAAAAGAACCCAATGCTATAGATTTTTTGCACACTGTACATCACATGGTTACTTACAAACTCTATATGACTTATATATAGGCCTAAGTGTTTCATTGGAACTCAGCCATGGATACAATTGTATCTCCCTCATGCCATATTTCTTTATAATAGATCTGATTACATAAGCCCAATCGTTTCCCTATATTCACTGTTGGAACTTATTTTTGCATCTGTCAGCAACTGCTGGCGTTTACTTTGACGATACAAAGGACTTTTCCTGACATATGGATAAACACTATGGTCTGACACTGAGTGTTCTTTAGTTGCTGATGTTTAATAACATAAATTTCCAGTTTGGGTGACGTGCTGGACTTTGAAACTGCATATGCTTCCATTATGTGGATTCAAAATGCTTATTTTGATATTGTATAAAGTGAATCATACACTCTTGAATGATACTTGTAGTCACATTGAGTCCAGCGGAGTATCTCCTTGTTGTTTGGTGGTGGATGTGGAAACTGCAGGCCAGAGCCAAATTTAGCTTGTAATTATTGATCAAGGACAGACATTGCTGCTAGTGTCATGGTGCCGTGTAAGCTGGTGTGTATCCAGTAAACACTCCCTGTCCCCCAGAGGTGTGTGTCTCCGTGTGTAATGTGTATGAGTATGAGAGTGTGTGAACAAGAGATCATGGTTTCACAGCGTTTAAATCACACGTGTCTCTGATAAAGAAATAATGTAAGCATACACATTTTCAGCTACATAAAATGTGAACGTCTGTATTCTGTATGCAATCATGTGCATTTTGATTACAATTTACAATTGATGTAAATCGATTTTAGTCATTATGATGGCAGCCTCCAGAAAAAGACTTGTCAAGTTGATTCAGCTAGTGACTAGTATACACTACGTTTTTGAAAAAAAAAATATTACAGACTAAGATGATTTGCTGGTCTTAGCTGGATTCCCAAATTTAGAGGGAACTTGATAGCTGGCTGGAGAGATGAAATACAACCTGACCAGACCACCTCCACCATCAAACCAGTTAATGGACCTGATAAACTCACTGCAAAGTTCTTTTTCGTTGTTCGCTTAGCGGTAAAATTAATTTTGAAACCCCTTTCCAGCGGTATACTGTTATAGAACATCCCAATGCTGCCCTGCTGAGGGCGGCGTTTAGATATATATGCAAAATATGTTCTGCGTGCTTTCATCTCAATAACAAAATAAACATAAAACAAAAATGTAAGCGGTGAGAAAACAGCAGCTAAGAAAGCAACTGATGCTTTCCGATGTGGATATATTTGCTCTAGCTCTCCAATTCGGACAATTGAACAAAACAAATGAACCAGAGAAGATTTTGCTGTCAAATAAGGCGGAGCCTAAGAGCCACTCCTACTTATTACATAATTGCTATGGGCCAATGGTAATTCGAAGGTGTTTACCAACCACAGCAAGCTGTTTCAAACTCCCAAAACGAGCTCCAAACAAACCTTGATTTGGCCTGATATTGTTTGAAATGACATCACAACAGTTTATTTTCACTCTAAGTAAATCTGTGTGTGCAAACTGTCTGTTTGCTTGCATGTTTTCAGTAGGGCAGCCATCATGGTAAAACTGCTCCGCAGCAGTAACCAGCTAGCTTGTGGCAGTAACCAGCAATGCCCATCTAGAACCAGGTAAAGCCATCTTGGATTTTACATGTTGTCATCTTATATGCACATTGTCAAGTACATTAAATAATACTTTGGTGTTATCATCATGGTGTTACAATGGTACCAAAAAAGGTATTTGAATGGTGTACAAAAACTATAATAATCGGTTTAAGTGAAGTACATCCAATATGGCAAGAGTAGCAAAGATGATTCTCTCTTTTCTCTCTAGTCACTGCAGTAACTAAATATGGAGGCAGCTGCAGAGAATCGAGGAGGGTCTATAGACACACACACACACACACACACACACACACACACACACACACACACATAAAGTCTCAACAAAAAGGCCATTCAAATACAGATCTCTTGTACAGCAGCATACCATGTGCAAAATATTACAAAGGAACATTAGATGCTCTCATTATTACAGACATGTGCAGGGAGAGAGAAGTAAACAGCTCGATATTGGCACTATTGGAGCCTGTTGCAAAAATGACTGTGGTGAACCATGGTATTTGATGGCAATAAAAATATGAATGATTACAGTATTAATATATCATGGTTTTCACATACCATGGAGGTAGTATCATGATATGTAATTTAGCATTTTTAGCTGAAAGCTATTTTTTTAATAAAAATTCTAACTTGTTCTATTCTAACCCATTTTGAATACCCCTGCTTTAGACTCTCTTTAGTGTGTTTATTAATTTCATCCATAACATCGTCTTATATCAGAGTACATCCTGGGTGGTTTGGGCTCATTGTATTTAATAAAAGAGGAGAGAGTTGCGAGCTCATACTTAGTGAACCAATGAGAGGAGATGAAAGTCAAGTGGTAAAAGGATCTGTCATTGAGGTTTAATAATACACACACACACACACACACACACACACACACACACACACACACACACACACACACACACACACACACACACACACACACACACACACACACACACAGAGAGAGAGAGAGTATATTTAAAATATATATAGCCTTATAGTTTGACTTAAAGGTAAGATATTAGAGAAGGAGGATTCAATATTATTAAATGTGAAGCATTGATCATAATAAATTCTTGCTGAAATGATGGATGGATGGATGGATTTTTTTTGTGGCCTAGTATCCATTATCTCAGGCCCTACATCCTGTGGTCCATATGGTATTATTTGAAGATGTCATGTGTATCGTCAAACTGACTGATCTGATCATTACAAGCTGTTTATTATTCATTATATTAGTGTTAATCCACTCCAGCTGTTCCATATTTTCATACATTGTGTTGAGTTAAATTTGATTCTTGATCAGTCATGGCCGTGTTGATAATTCTACCTATCCACACGGATGTTGTATCAGTTTACTGGGTTGCACGTTTCAGATTTTTAGTTCATGGTTTTTGGCTTGAACGCAGTGCTCAGGTCCAACCTGAGATCAGTAGTGAAATAGCTCTTTAAGGTATAAAAATCACAGGTTGCCACTTTTTACAGTGTACTTTGATCAATTTCATGCATTCTAGCTGAATAAATGTATTAATTTCTTTCAACTTTTCAAATTTGGACCTCACTGTAAATGCATTAGTATAAAATAGATTGTTAAACATTGAACAACAAAGCATTCATTGCCATTGACATTTAACACAAATAGGCTTTAGTGCATATATTTGTGTGCTATAGTGACTGAGGCATAGCAAAGTCTGCTTCTCTTTAAAACTCTCTGGCGTCAAGATTTGAGCGTTTGACTTATATCTGACTGTGAGTCTGTGCTAAAGCATGTCCAATGAGGTGAAGCCACAAGTATTAGCTCTAATACACTCTGTGGTTTCAGGATTACATTTGGGCCAATCCGTCACTAAACTCTGGCTGTAAACCATGATGGAAGAAGCGCAACAGTCAAACTTACACACCACAACCGATTTGATCACAAACCCCAGATTCCCTCAAGACCATGTGCATACAAGAATAACTGATACATATTTAAAAATATGGTCAAGGCTATATTAAACATGTGCCAAATGCTGCTCTCATAACTCAGATTCGATTGAGTCTGACGTTCCACTCTAAGGTGAGTGTTCTTACTCTCAGAGTTGTTGAAAGGACACAGAGTCAAAACATTTAAATTCTGAAACTTTTTAAATCAAGCCATGTAGGTTTTATGAGGACAGAGATGTACTGAAACGGACACAGAACATTTTAAGTGGACCATAAAAGCTACAAAACTGATTTGGTTTATTTTTTCTGTTTTGGTTAGTTCGCTGTGAAGTGTTTGTATGTGTATGTGTTTGATGGTTAGAGTGTTTGGTTATAGTTTCGAGAGCCAAATGTGTCCTCAAAGAGATAGAGATAGATAGAGATAGAAGTTGGTTGTCTTAAAGCAAAAAGGTATGGGATTTGGCTTACAAGTGACGAGCTCTTCCATGTTTTTTTTTTTTTTTTGGTAGCCCCACCCACAGTAAAATCTCATTGCGAAACTGGGTGTAAAACTGATGGCAGATTTTTATATATATATATATATATATTTTTTTTTTTTTGGTGAAGTGTTCCTTTAAGAACAATTAAAGTGTATAGAAGATCTTTACAAGAATTGGTGTACAAGTTTGTGTGACCGTGTATATATATATATACACTCACCTAAAGGATTATTAGGAACACCATACTAATACTGTGTTTGACCCCCTTTCACCTTCAGAACTGCCTTAATTCTACGTGGCATTGATTCAACAAGGTGCTGAAAGCATTCTTTAGAAATGTTGGCCCATATTGATAGGATAGCATCTTGCAGTTGATGGAGATTTGTGGGATGCACATCCAGGGCACAAAGCTCTCGTTCCACCACATCCCAAAGATGCTCTATTGGGTTGAGATCTGGTGATTGTGGGGGCCATTTTAGTACAGTGAACTCATTGTCATGTTCAAGAAACCAATTTGAAATGATTCGAGCTTTGTGACATGGTGCATTATCCTGCTGGAAGTAGCCATCAGAGGATGGGTACATGGTGGCCATAAAGGGATGGACATGGTCAGAAACAATGCTCAGGTAGGCCGTGGCATTTAAACAATGCCCAGTTGGCACTAAGGGGCCTAAAGTGTGCCAAGAAAACATCCCCCACACAATTACACCATCACCACCAGCCTGCACAGTGGTAACAAGGCATGATGGATCCATGTTCTCATTCTGTTTATGCCAAATTCTGACTCTACCATCTGAATGTCTCAATAGAAATCGAGACTCATCAGACCAGGCAACATTTTTCCAGTGTTCAACTGTCCAATTTTGGTGAGCTCTTGCAAATTGTAGCCTCTTTTTCCTATTTGTAGTGGAGATGAGTGGTACCCGGTGCGGTCTTCTGCTGTTGTAGCCCATCCGCCTCAAGGTTGTACGTGTTGTGGCTTCACAAATGCTTTGCTGCATACCTCGGTTGTAACGAGTGGTTATTTCATTCAAAGTTGCTCTTCTATCAGCTTGAATCAGTCAGCCCATTCTCCTCTGACCTCTAGCATCAACAAGGTATTTTCGCCCACAGGACTGCCGCATACTGGATGTTTTTCCCTTTTCACACCATTCTTTGTAAACCCTAGAAATGGTTTTGCTTGAAAATCCCAATAACTGAGCAGATTGTGAAATACTCAGACCGGCCCGTCTGGCACCAACAACCATGCCACGCTCAAAATTGCTTAAATCACCTTTCTTTCCCATTCTGACATTCAGTTTGGAATTCAGGTGATTGTCTTGACCAGGACCACACCCCTAAATGCATTGAAGCAACTGCCATGTGATTGGTTGATTAGATAATTGCATTAATGAGAAATTGAATAATCCTGAATAATCCACCTAATAATCCTTTAGGTGAGTGTATATAGGCTATATACAGTCACACAAATACATAAACATATATATATATATATATGTTTATGAGTGTTTGTGTTGGCACCTGCCCATGCCTTTCTACATGCCATGAGTCAGGTATCATATTCTTTTCCACTCTGAGAAAATTCTTTACTTTTCTCTAGGTCTTCAGTTCACACCTAGGGGTTAGTTCTCATTACAATAAACACAAGGACCTGTCGCAACCACAGACATGACGTACATCAGTAGACTTAATTATCTAGGGATAAATCTCTCTTACTGGGATCTAATGGCTTTTGCCTGGGAGACACTTGGAGCGATGTAGGAACTGAAGTAGACGAGGCAGGGGAGGTGATAAGCTGACAGCAGGAGTCGCCTGTAGGGCTCCAGGATCAGATTGCAAGGAGTGCTGCTGTTAATTGGAGGCGATGAAGGACAAGACGGATCCTGAAGGGTGAAATGTTGACCTCTAGCTAAGCTCTAAAGAAGGACGTATCAAGGAAAGACAGATTTTATTTGCTCTTTTGAATTTGAAAAATGTAGTCCGTGTAGACATACTCTAACATTCACGATACTCAGTCCTTCCAGAAAATGCATTGAAACAAAATCTTCATAGCTGTGATGTCGCACAAGATGTTTAATAGTAGTTAAATATATAGGTGTACTGTATAATAAACGACCTTACTGTATATTATATGGGTTCGGTAGGCTATTATAAGGTAATTATGGTAATAGTAGTTCATATATAGATGTTGTTGTATTGTGATAAAGGCCACTATGAATATTGCTAATTTTTGAAGCTTTATTTTTATGACTGTGCACACATGAGGGCAAAAAATTAAATGATAATTTGTGAAGCAGAGTGGTAAGAAATGGACCCTGAAAGTCAAAGCCGCTTTCTGTTTCTCTCGTGTGTAACTCTGACAGATGGCAAGCGGGATAAAAACTCTGCAAATAAAAGTGTAATCCCGTCCTCACATGGGTTGACACTCACTCGCCAGATTATCCTATCAGAGAGAGAAAGAGAGAGGGAGGGTGAGGGAGAGAGGGAGGGAGAGGATGTGGATAGCGAAAGGAGAGTGTAAATGGTAAAGGTGAAGAAGGAATGGATAAGTCAAGTCAAATCAAGTCACCTTCATTTATATAGCACTTTTAACAATATAGGTTGTAAACTATGGAAGCTTATGTGCATATTCAATATATATAGCAATATTCAATTTGAAATGTAATATGCAAAATGATAATGAAATATGTAAAATGACAATGCAATATGTAAAATGGCAATGCATTTCTGTATTTAAATTTACATTTTCCATTACATTTGCGCAACGTTTGGTGCAAAATGAAAATGATAATTCAATTATATCATTTACATTTTCCATTTCATACATATGTTTTAATATGTAAATTGAATACAAAATTAAAATGAAAATGTATTAAAGAAATGTTAAGATCTGTTTAAAATGTTCAAGCAAAAACTGTAGCAAAATGATCATTTAAATGTTATTTTTCTTAATTGCATTTACACTCACAGTTAAGACACTTGCGATTGCATTTTCATTAAATGTCCCGCAATGAATGTAGCAAAATTCAATGTGCAAATTGAAAATGCATTCCGAGCCGATCACGCCCCTGCCCCGCCCCCTCCCTCCCGCTCGCTCTTGTCAATCACTGCGTCAAGGCGAGGCTCGGCAACATTTTGAGGTGTTGGAAGGAAACATGGCGGCGACAGAGCTGATACGAGCGTAAATTTTCTGGCAGATGAAGGGAAGCGTGAACAGAGAAATTGTAGTGTTTCCGAGGATTATTACGCGTTTGCAGGTGATAGAACCAGTGCGTTGTTGGACCGTCTGGGAGAATGTTCTGCCTTATCAGTATCACCCGTTTGATATCAACATTATGCTGCGCTGTTGTTGTCTGATGCAGGACTCTGTTAATGATTGTTTCGTTTTGTATTAAATATTCTCATTGTCTGATACACATATGCTTAACTTTATTCTTATTACTATTAACTATAATTACCCAATAATGTTGGAGATCCTACAGGTTTTCTTTACAAATGCACCTACTGTGAGATCACAGAATATGACGGGTCAAATTCATATAGCTACCAAAAAACTTGACCGCACTTTATTTCTTCATAACTGACTGTAATGTTCAATAAAGTGACTCATGTGATGTTTAACCATCTCCCTTTTCTATTTTATAAAGCATATTGATCAGATATTTATAAATATATAGGGTCATCACGGAATCTGACGGGTTTTGATGCCATCGTCTATAATTGGTCTAATACTTTAAAAACCGAAGCCGCACAAACAAAACTTTAACCGGCACAAACGAACGAGACTATTTTATTTGGAGGATGTGGGGGGCTGGGTGACCTCAGAATGACCTATAAATATTCTTTAAATATCTTAAAAATTGAAGCAGCACAAACAATAAAGCAAAGTAACAGCACAAATGAAGTAAAAACGATTGAGCCTATTTTGCCGACGTTTTGCATTGGGTGGGGGCGAGGCCAACTTCACGCAGTGATTGACAAGAGCTGGAGGGAGGGAGGGAGGGAGGGAGGGAGGGGGCGGGGCAGGGGCGTGATCGGCTCGGAATGCATTTTCAATTTGCACATTGAATTTTGCTACAATTCATTGCGGGACATTTAATGAAAATGCAATCGCAAGTGTCTTAACTGTGAATGTAAATGCAATTAAGAAAAATAACATTTAAATGATCATTTTGCTACAGTTTTTGCTTGAACATTTTTAAACAGATCTAATAATTTCTTTAATACATTTTCATTTTGCAAGTTATAAAGCGTTAAAATATGTATTCAATTTACATATTAAAACATATGTATGAAATGGCAAAATGTAAATTATATAATTGAATTATCATTTTAATTTTGCACCAAATGTTGCACAAATGTAATGGAAAATGTTAATTTAAATACAGAAATGCATTCCCATTTTACATATTGCATTGTCATTTTACATATTGCATTATCATTTTGCATATTACATTTCAAATTGAATATTGCTACACATAAGCTTCCATAGTAAACCTCGGGATAAACAGAGAGACTAATATTAGCATAGACGCCATCCTTCTTATGATGTAACAAGTACATCAGGATTTATGGGAAGTGTTCCCGTTTCCGGCTGATCTAAACTATGCAGCCTAATATTGAATTATAGAAGTCTATAATGTGTTTTGTGTATGCTAGGTCAAAGAGATGTGTTTTTAGTCTAGATTTGAACTGACAGAGTGTGTCTGCTTCCCGGACAATGTTAGGAAGACTGTTCCAAAGTTTTGTTGCTAAATAGGAAAAGGATCTACCGCCAGCAGTCGATTTTGATATTTTAGGTATTATCAACTGGCCGGAATTTTGAGATCGCAATAGACTTTAAGGACTATAATGCGTTAAGAGCTCGCTCAAGTACTGGGGAGCTAAACCATTTAGTGCTTTGTAAGTAATCAGAAATATTTTAAAATTTATACGATGTTTAAGGAGCCAATGCAGTGTTGACAGAACCGGGATAATATGGTCATACTTCCTGGTTCTGGTAAGAACTCTAGCGGCTGCGTTTTGGACCACCTTTAGTTTGTTTATTAAGCGTGCAGGGCAACCACCCAGTAGAGCATTACAATAATCTAGCCTTTAATAATCTAAAAGTTGCAGTAGGGAGTTTTGAGAAAATGTTGACTTAGCCTGAAAATTTGAACAAGCACAACTTCCAGGTCCAACCCCCTTGCTCTCTGCTGCGCTACAGCCCTCCCTCCACAGCTCCTCCCCCACAGCGGAGCCTGCCGTGAACGCGCAGACTAGTAAGCAGGACCACCGATGACGGCGGATTATAAACAGTTATGAAGCATTCACTAATAGGGACGAAACATCAACAATATGCTTTACATTGACTATGGGCTGCCCATACTTTGACTACAAACTTGGTCCTCAAATCATTATGTATTTTGCAATACATGTAACTTTATAACGTTGCACTCTTTCTATAAGTTATAAATAGCTAGTAAGATAACGTTAAAGGATTAGTTCACTTTAAAAAAAACTTTTGCTGATAATTTACTCAGCCCCATGTCATCCAAGATGCCCATGTCTTTCTTTCTTCGGTCGAAAAGAAATTAAGGTTTTTGATGAAAACATTCCAGGCTTTTTCTCCATATAATGGACTTCAATAGGACACAAACGTTTCAAGAACCAAATGACAGTTTCAGTGCAGCTTCAAAGGGTTTTAAACGATACCAGACGATGAATAAGGGTCTTATCTAGCGAAACGATCGGTCATTTCAAAAATAAATACAAAACTTTAAGTTTTATAAGCACAAATGCTCGCCTTCCTCTGTTCTGTGATGCACGTTCGTGATCCTGTTCGAACTCGTTCAAAATGAACAAATCTTTTTTCGAGTCATTTCGTTCATTCAACGAACGAAATGACTCGAAAAAAGCTTTGTTCATTTGGATGAACGAGTTCGAACAGGAGACTCACGAACGACAGTACGCGCTCGCGCTGTGCAAGAGAGGGGTGATCAGCGCGTACACGAGCGTGATTGACACTGCTAAGACATTCCTCCTGGCTCTGATTGGTTGTTTCTGACCGGGAGCGGTGTATTTCTGCAAATGGCAATAGGACCACAGGGAGGAGCCAGAGGAGCTTGATTTTTTCCACAGATTATCTGTCTCATTTTCTACTGTCAGGACATAATGACAGTTTTAACAAATATTTGTTTACAAAAGCTACCTACTGGAGCTTTAACTAACTGTTCCGCATTTGTCATTGAGAGCATATGACGTAATTTAGATATATTTTTAAGATAGAAAAATGCGGTTTTACAGATACTAGACATGTGACTTTCAAATGAAAGATTGGTATCAAAGAGCACACCCAGGTTCCTAACCGACGACGAAGACTTGACAGTGTTACTTGACATCAAGTGTTAGACAGTATTCTAGGTTAGTATGTGAGGAAGTTTTTTGTCCAATTAGGTAGTAGGAAATTACTAGTCATCCAGTTTTTTATATCAGCTATGCATTCTGTTAATTTTGTGAATTGGTAGGTTTCGTCAGGGCGTGAAGAAATATAGAGCTGAGTATCATCGGCATAACAGTGAAAACTAATGCCATGCTTCCTAATGATATGTGGTATGCCATACTGAACTTTTGATCGATACGACATCTCTTCATTTACTGATACAAACTGATAACGGTCAGATAAGTATGATTTAAACCATGCTAATGCAATTCCACTAATGCCAACATAATTTTCAAGTCTATTTAAAAGAATGTTGTGGTCAATGGTATCAAATGCAGCACTAAGATCGAGTAACACTAATAGAGAGATACAACCATGATCGGATGATAAGAGCAAATCATTTCTGACTCTGATGAGATCTGTCTCAGCTGGTGTTGTGTTTTCCTCTTGGCTTCTGAGAGGAACTGAGACAAGGGGATTGAGAGTGGATAAAAATCACAGGTTTAAAATAATTAATGGACAAATGGCTATTAAATACCTCTTCACTGTAAAAATAAATATATGATCAATAAGTCATGACAACATGTTTTTACTAATGCCGTTAAATCGATTAATTGCGAAGTTTGTAAAAGTTTGTAAACACACACACACACACACACACACACACACACACACACACACACACACACACACATATATAGTACATATATACACTATATACATACTGTATATATATATATATATATATATATATATATATATATATATATATATATATATATATATATTTACAAACTTTAATGTTACATGCGTTTAATTGCGATTTGACAGCACAGTTTTTACATTACTTTTTCTCATAAAAAAGTAAAAAATTTCGTAACTAATTTTGATAAGTTATACAAGATCCAACTATTTTGTTTAAAGTTGAAATGACTTATACAGCCAAGTAGATTGTTCTTAAAATTTTAAGGCAGCAACTTTTATTTAAACTGTCATATGGAAACAGTATTTTTAAGAGATCACAGACTAATTAAAATTATCATAATAATAATCATAATATATTTTTTATTATTATTATTATCTGTTAAAAATACTGTTTCCATGGGCAGCTCATAGGTTTTAGAACAGCATCAGTGTGTGGTTGTGTATGATGTTAAAGGTACTGTTAAGCCAAAGCTTACATACACCACTGGCTTATGGGAATTGGTTGTGTAACACTAGCTACTCTTTGATATAGTTTTACCTTTAAAACACCATTTAAAATGCCTCTGGTGATAAAAGCTCTTATTTTATAATATCACAATACACGGGCCAGTGCTCCGATTGTGTAATACCACAGGACCTGAGCTCCGCAGCCCAAACGTTTGTATTTTTATCAGCTTACGCATCTACAGCATCCAGTACAGAGCGCTATGTCAACAAGGCATCTATAGGTCAAAACACAAAGCACACATGCCGGGGCCCACGCAGTGCAGTCTAGGCCCGAGGGCCGGGATGTGGAGGTGGATAAAGACAGAGATGAGGCGGAAAAGAGAAAATACTGGTTCTCTGGATAATGTCACACAATATGGCAGTTGTAGTTGTAATCGAAATTATTCAACCCCCATTGCATATCAGGTTTACTGTCAAATTTTACCAACTTGCAGCTGTTTGCAATGAACAAATCAAACCAAAGTAATTGAAATAGCTCAACAACAAATGTTTCAAGTGGTTTACCCAAATTCAACTGAAAATGCAACTTTTAATGACTTCTGCAATCTCGAAATGATTCAACCTCCTGAATAATTTCGATTACAACTATCACTAAAGGCTTAAAATCTGCAACAGGTTTTTCAACAGACACAACAAATAGTGTCACTGTGGCCAAAAACCACCTACACAACAACACAATGCAGCAATGTTTATCTTTCCATGTATAGGGAACAAAAAGGGTTTTTCTTATTAACAATTGGTCAGTGAAAAGAAATGCACAATCTTCTTAAAATATTGACAGTCAATCTCATGATATCAAACTAAATATTATACAATATATGCTCTTTTGTTTTCAGTTTATTTGAGCTTTACAATTTTTTTTGCAACCCTGTTACCTTGATTTTTTTCAACATATTTAATTTATTAATATTATATATTAGTATTTATATAAATTAAATAATTAATTTAAATAAGTTTAAAACCCTGTATGTCACTTTGTAATTTTATAGCACTTAACATCAAAATTAAATAGACCTAATTTATTAAATTAAAAAAATATATTTTTTTAAGAAATGTTGAAAGATAAAATTAGTTAATAAGCCAAAAAAAAAATTCTACAACAGTGAACTGAATTGAATTCAGAAGATGTGAAGTCATATGATTTAAATCCAATATTCACTTAAAAAGGCATAAATGTTAAGCCTTTTTTTAAGATTTACGAATTTCAATTATATAGAAAAATTCCATCAATTGAATAATGCTTATTATTCATATTATGAATTAAGAATGTAACTCATTGTAAATGAGTGAAAAAAAAAAGAGCTTAATAAAACATTTTGTATAAATCTTAATGGAAAGAGGGAATGGACCATTTCATTTGTGATTCGCATTCATACATTTCAACACATTTTTTTATTTATTTATGAATACGAATTACATAAACTGAAATGGTCCATTCCCTTGTTCCATGAAGATTTATACAAAATAATATGAACAATATGTAAGGATTATTCTATTCAATTTGATGGAACTTTATACAGTACAATTAAAATTTGTAAATTTTAAAAATAGCCTGTTGTTATGATTCCTGTCTTGTGTTCCCCATGGTCATATGTGGACTTTTATGTTATTTCCTGGTTTGCTTCATGTTTTATAGTCCTAGGTAGTTTTTCTTCTTGATTAGTTCCTGATAGTTACCCTCATGTGTTCCCATTACAATTTACCACACCCCCTTGTTACCTTGTGTATTTCCTAGTTTACCCATGTTTGTTTTCATCAACAACTTAATCTCCATGTGGATCCGCCTCATCCTGCTTTCGTTCAACCCAGCATTACATATCCACTGACACTGAACAAGAGAAACACAGGGGTATAAATACACAAGGTAACAAGGGGGCGTGGCAAATTGTCATGGGAACACAAGGGTAACAATCAGGATCTAATCAACAAGAAAAACTACAAAGGACTTCATAACCAAGCTGAACATATTATTACTTTTATACAGTATAGTTATATAGAAGTTATATTTCAATTTCTTATAAATTTGGGTCTGTCGAAATTTGTCAATTTCTCTTTGGGTCTGTGGACACAGTGTACTTTAAAGGGGTGGTTCAGGATTTTGGACATCGGACCTCATTTCCAAGTTATTTATCAGTGGAGACAGTTTTCAAAAATTTTCATCCAGTCCTTCCAGTTGCATAGTTCGCCGGTGCTAGGCTAGCGCGAGTCAACGGTATCTGCTAGCCTGCCATTAAAAACAGTTTTACCCACTCCACAGTACACCAAAAGCAAATAAATTGATGGATACTTTGTGATCCCTCATGATAAGAAGAATTGATGTAAATGTCTGTTGAGAGAATAATGTTAGAAATCAAACTACTCTTGCATATCAATGATTGCATTACATTTACAGGAACTAGTTTCTCAGCAGCGGCGGAATTTTACTTTGCTCCGGTTAGTAGTACTGCGCCGAAAAGAAAACACAGAACAGAAGCGCACTACAGTCGGGACGTCTAGCAAGCTAGTAGTAGCCTTGAACAACGATATAAAACATTCGATTGTAAACGAAGGAATTGGCAACATGGTGATATACTCTGCTTCTGTAGTGATGAGTGTCAGCGGTAAATACACTTGCGTGATTGTCATGTGGACCGGCTCTCTCGGTTGCCTAGGTAACTTAATATCACTCCGCCGCTGCTGTAGACTGTGCTAATAAATACAGGGAACAAAGTATAACTATTGCAATGAAAGAGTAGTTTGATTTCTAACATTATTCTCTCAACAGACATTTACATAGATAGTCTGACGTTTTAATTTATTTGCTTTTGGTGTACTGTGGAGTGGGTAAAACTGTTTTTAATGGCAGGCTAGCAGATACCGTTGACTCGCGCTAGCCTAGCACCGGCGAACTATGCAACTGGAAGGACTGGATGAAAATTTTTGAAAACTGTCTCCACTAATAAATAACACCCAGGCTAACTTGGAAATGAGGTCTGATGTCCAAAATCCTGAACCACCCCTTCAACTCTAAAGCACTGAAACAGTGATTTATTGTGCCCTGTTAGTTTCAACGAACAGCGTTTGCTGTGCGGCCTTTTTTTCAACATTCTTTGTGTAAATATGCATGAAAAGAACAGTTCCAAATCTTACATAGTGGGAAACAATCATTTGTTTCTGCATCTGGTTCTTGGTTGGTTTGGACTCACCTGTGACGTGGTGGGGGAAACCCCAACAGAGAGTTACAGCAGGGGGGCGAACGCCTAACTGATCATGCATGGCTTATAAAGCTCTGAAATGCATTAAAACGTGGACAAATCCCCTAAACTAAACTTACAGAGAATCCCTTTCAACTATAACGAGAAACTTGGCAAGAAACCCTAAACATCAGGCAAGCTCCAATTCTGGTCTTACTTAACTATGAAAATACACATCCAGTACAGTGAAATGATTTAAAGGCATAGTTCATACAAAAAGGAAAATTCCGCAATCATTTACTCAACCTCATGCCGTTTCAAACCATTTGCACTTCTTTTTCGGAAAAACACAAAACAATATATTTTGAAAATGTCTCAGTATTTTTTTATACTGAACAATACTGTTTTGGACCCCATTGACTATATTTGGCAACACTTTGCAATAAGGTTATATTTGTTAACATTAGTTAAATACATTAGTTAACTAGAAACTACTTCTAAAGCATTAATTAATCTGTTATGTTAATTTTTGAGTGAACTATTTTTTTGGAGGGGGGGAGGGGGGGGTCATGCACCTGAGACCCGCGTCTCTCTGTAGGCAAGGGCGTGGTGAGCTGGTGCCTGCTTACTCGCGCAGTACCACAACATCCAATAGGAAATTTAACTGCAGTAGCCACCGTTCAACCTGAAGAGGGCAGCACTCAGACGTTTTTACACCATATATTGTATAGAATTAAAACACTTTATAACCAAATGTCAAAAAATGTACTCGGATCAATGAACAGCATTAATAAAGCCCCAGTCTTACAGATCATTAACTAAAAAAAAAATTGTTTTAGGGTTTAGTTACCCTTTAAGCAACGAGGTTTGTTTACAAAGATAAGTTAGGAAATTAGGTGTACTTTATTATTCAGTAAAACGATAAGTTATTGCAAATATTATTGTTACTTGTTCATCATTGTGTCAGTGTTTTATTCTCTGACTTTAGCTAGCTTCCTTCCCCGAAGAACAACATAGTAACGAAACTTGTTTTTCCATTTAGGGCTACTGTAGAAACATCCCACTGTTACTCATAGCCATGGCTTCACAAATATAAACTCATGTATCACTCGTTCTGGACTCAATGATCGTTCTGTCTCTGTATAGCTAATTATAGGTTTCAAAACACAAAAGTTTAGTCCAGCAAAACTGGGGATCAAGATGTTTCACCTTTCTAGCTTACTGTTTGTTGTATCGCTTGTTGTGTACAGCCACTTTCTACTTCTATTGCGCTAATGCCTAGAATATAAAACAAGTGTGTATGTTAGCTGGTTACACTTAGCCGATTTGAATTTGTAAGGCTTATTTTCATGGTCCTCTTATATATGCTTGTGTTGGATGAAGAATCAAGGTTTTGTTTGGTGAATCCTTGATTTTGAAGGGAACTGATCAAAAGGGTCAGTTTGCAAGAAACAAGTCAATGGGTTATGCTTGTTTTTCCCAAGGAAGTAGCGACCTTTTTATTTTAAATTACCAGGGGCTTGGGGCAAAAATGCCCCCAAAATCCAAGATATGGTGCAAAAAATATGTCTCTGTATAAGTTCTTGTTTTTAATATTTATAAACAATACCACACGAGCGAAAGTTGTTTTAACGAATATCAGCGCGTTTGCAAATGTGATATTGATTTTATACAATAGTCCAATAAACAGTAAATTAATATTAGGTGACTTACATTTATTGTCAATACTGTCTGTTTTTGCTCTATTTTGCCAATGAAAATAGTTCCAAACAAACCCACAGTAGGCCTAGAGCCATTGCGCGTCTCCGAGCAACACAGTGAGTTCGCGCTTTGGAGCGAATCGGTCTAATGAATGACTCGATGACTCACTCATAAAGACTGTTGCTGCATTCGAATGAGCCTACTGTACTTCCATACTATATACAGTACATATATACAGTATGTGAGCCGAGTAGTATGTTCATTTTAGCTGAGGGGCTCAGGGAGTGATTACGATTGAATGCTGTTTTTGTTTTTGGTCGTGATTGTAAAAATAGTTCTGGTTAAAGAGATAGAATACGTTTATGACTATTAAGAGTGACATATGAGGGATAACATTGTTCAATATAACAGAGATAATAATGTAATAGCAGTCGCATTGAATACAATGTCTTTATCATATTTTCACATTTTATTTTCTTTGAAACGGGGCTCTGGATTGCAAATGCCGCCTCTGTCCCAAGGAAAATTATTTCATGGCATGTTACAGTATACTTTTACGGAGCCCCTAAAAGGACCTTTGCAAAAATAAAAATATTTTGCAGTATTTTTTTACGGAACCCCTAAAGGGACCTTTGCAAAACAGACTTTCACGAGCGCGTGAAAGTCTGTTTTGCAAAGGTCCCTTTAGGGGTTCCGTAATTTTTCCCCAAATACCACATAAAAAAGACATTGCTTCAACTTATGACTTTTAGTATCACAATATAAATTTGGGAAGGTACAAAAGCTGTAACTGGGGTGGTACCTTTTCAAAAGGCACACTTTTGTTCCTTTTAAGTACTAATATGTACACTTTAGGTACTATGTAACTTTAAGGTACCAATCTGTAATCTTAAGTGTACCTTTGGAAAAGATACCGTCCTAGTGACAGTTTTTGTACCTTTTTTAAAAAGAGTTTGTATAAATACGGTACAATTTCAAACCATATATGTGGCCTTTAGCTTAGTCACTGGAGATTGTGAAAGGTGTTATGCAAACAAAACGGATTTGACTGTTGATAAAACAAAAGTAAATACAGGACTATTGTACTGTTTCTGTGAGCAGCAGATGTTATAGTTCCTTTTTATTATGGGAAAGTCAGATCATCTCTAACTGATGTCCCACATCACCAGATGTCTTTAGAGGTTGTTTTTTTTTGCTTTTATACACAACCTACGATAAGATTAACTGACAAATGAATATACCCATAATAATGGCACATCCATAACAATCACAATGATTACCCAGAGAGACAAGTCCAACATGCTGAGTGTGCTGTATGTGCATGTATGTTTCAGCATGTGCAGTTATGTGGTGTACATTATATACACTACAGTACTTCTTATTATGAGGGATCACAAAGTATTCATCAATCATCTGTCAGAGAACAAATTGCATGTTTGTTTGTTACACTCCATACACAGACATACAGTAAGCTAGATATAGTCTTGCATAGCCAAACCTTCTGCTTATAACACCGCATACATGTAAGGTCCAATTCAAAAACCTTCAGAGAAGAAAATTACTTTTTTGACTGACATTTAAGTGACCAAACTCAATCAATCTATCTATCTATCTATCTATCTATCTATCTATCTATCTATCTATCTATCTATCTATCTATCTATCTATCTATCTATCTATCTATCTATCTTATCTATCTTATCTATCTTATCTATCTATCTATCTGCTTATAACACCGCATACATGTAAGGTCCAATTCAAAAACCTTCAGAGAAGAAAATTACCTTTTTGACTGACATTTAAGTGACCAAACTCCTATCTATCTATCTATCTATCTATCTATCTATCTATCTATCTATCTATCTATCTATCTATCTATCTATCTATCTATCTATCTATCTATCTATCTATCTATCTATCTATCTATCTATCTATCTAATCTACAATTCTATCCTGTTGAATTGATTGCAAATTTACATTCAAATAAATATAAGAAATATGCAATGCTCTTGTTTCATGAATGTGGCCCAATGTATTAATACATGCAACTTGTAAACACAAAAATGGTCTATGGGCATGTCATGTGAGACAAACTTCAGGACTGAATATAATAATTGTCTCAAGATATATGTCCTGACTTATTGCTGCAACTCTGTTTATGTAATATTAGATGAAAAGGCTTACAGTTTTTTTTATTTGCTTTGGTACTATTTTCACAAGTAAGGTGTACATTTTCAAAACTCTTAGTACAAAAATCCAAACTGATCACACTTGTAACACAGCCAGTCATTCTTTCAAAACATGATCCCATGCTTTCATTACAGTTATACATATTTCAGTCCACATAATCATTGTTTCAAACACAAGATTATTGTAATATGTAATGAGAGCGTTTGGTTTAATCACAGAAACACAACAGAATGATCTTCTTTCAATTTAGTACTTTTAACAATCAGTTCATTCAACAGCAAACAATGCAAGACACATGTTTCAAATCACTCTTGTTGCTGAAATAATTACAGTAATACAGGCTACAGTTGCCACATTAGAAAAAACATGCGCATTACCTAACCTATGTAATTGAATCCATAATGTTTGTAATAGTATCTGCAGTGAGTTATCAAAAGCTGTGATGAAGTCTGACAAAGCCATGAGGTTCTGTGCTAGAACAGAGTTTGCTGGCAATACAGTAAATGATTTCACTCTATACCATTTGACTGAATCTACTGTAGTGAACCTTTACACTTTAGGTTGAGTTACAGTAATGTGGCTGTCCATGGTCATCTGTTTACAGTATCACTGTATGTATGACATACATACTGTAATGTAAAATGCTGTATTTGATGCCATCTGTCTCCCTTCTACTGATGCATCTCTAATCAATCTAACGTTTTACAGTCACTGACCGTTTCCTCTCCCTTATACTCTATTCTGCTTTACAGTGTTTTCACAAATGGCAAATTTCTCTGTATCTCCCTCTCACACACACACATGCGAGTGCACACACTTTGAACATAGTGGTGGTTATTACTGTATCTATAAATCACTTGTGTAAAAATAATTCATTACATTTGGTTATCCATATCGGAAATTGCAAACAAGTTCTATAGAAACTGTATATAGAATCAATATCTACAGGTGAAACTCGAAAAATTAGAATATCGTGCAAAATTTATCATTTTGATGATTATGGCTTACAGCTTATGAAAAACCAAATTCAAAATCTCTGAAAATTAGAATATTACATGAAATCAATAAGAAAATAATTTTACTGTACTGTAAATACAGAAATGTCATCCCTCTGAAAAGTATAATCATGCATGTGTATATAGTTCTATATACTAAATGTATTACTGTAGTTTCACCTTTTTATTTGAATTACTGAAATACATAAACTTAATATTCTAATTTTTCGAGTTTCACTTGTATAGAAATCGTCTCGGTTACGGATGTAACCCTCGTTCCCTGAGTAGGGAACGGAGACGTTACGTCGAGTGACGGAGAATGGGGATTTCGCCTAGAAAGCCAATCATCTTCGAGTATTACAAAACGAGCCTATGGCAATGAAAATGCCATGGGTCTGCGGAATTTGCATAGCGTATCTCCGCCCCACCGCGTGGGTATAAAAGGAGGAACGCCGGCAAAGGCAGATCATGTCTTCGCTGAGGAGCCGAGACTGAACTCAGGCGTCTACCCAGCGGTACAGCGGAAGTGGCAGGGAGACGTAACGTCTCCGTTCCCTACTCAGGGAACGAGGGTTACATCCGTAACCGAGACGTTCCCTTTCGTAGTCACTCCGAGTTACGTCGAGTGACGGAGAATGGGGTCCCCGTATAATCACGCCACCTTCACAGCTGTCTTCCAGTGCCCTGCGAAAGTCTGATCTCCCTGTCGTGATACTGGCACGGACGAAGGAGTCCTACTTAACACAGGAATACCAAGGTACACTGGGGAGCATATCTCAGAGGAGATAGCCGCAGCATGCCTACCCGTAGGGAGGACTTAGAAATACGCATATGGCCGGAAGGCTTCATATGGAGGAACACTGGAGTAACCAGCCCGTGGGGTGGCAACTTTCAACTCCAGGGTGGCAAGGTGGCTTGCCGAGGGAAAGACACATGCTCAAAGAGGCTTACAGTGGACATACACATGTGGGGGTTACTCAAGGGAGGAACCAAGCACACGGAGGCACCTAGCCGACGCACAGGCAATAGACACTGGCGCCAGCGTCAACAGTGCTGGAGGAACTCAGGGCTTCAGAAGGGAAGGCTCACCTGAGGAAATAAATCGCACGTATCCAGTCCGTGGAGTGGAATGGCGAGCAAGCGAAGACACCTGAGCGGGTCCTGAACTAGCTGGTTGAAGCGAGTACATGGGAGGACACTGGCTCCACTCGGAGATTATAAAATCTGGCGAATGTGTTAGGTGTCGCCCAGCCTGCAGCTCTACAGATGTCTGCCAGCGAGGCGCCATGCGCTAGAGCCCAAGAGGAAGCCACACTCCGGGTGGAGTGGGCTGTCACACCAAGGGGGCACGGTCGGCCTTGCTGTTGGTAAGCCAAAGCAATGGCGTCCACTATCCAGTGAGACAACCTCTGCTTTGAGAGAGCCTTTCCCTTCAGTCTCCCACCATAACAGACAAAGAGCTGGTCTGAGGTCCTGAAACACCGCGTCCTGTCTACGTAAGCGCGGAGAGCGCGTACTGGACAGAGCAGTGCCAAGGCTGGGTCTGCCTCCTCCAGGGGCAGCGCTTGCAGGTTCACCACCTGGTCCCGAAAGGGAGTGGTAGGAACCTTGGGCACATATCCAGGCCGGGGTCTCAGGATCACGTGAGAGTAAGCCGGCCCGAATTCCAGGCACGCTTCGTCAACGGAGAATGCGTGCAGGTCCCCTACCCTCTTAATGGAGGCCAGTGCAACCAGGAGCGCTGTCTTCATAGACAGGAACTTAAGCTCCACTGATTGCAGAGGCTCAAAGGGAGCCCTCTGCAGGGCATTTAACACCACTGAGAGGTCCCAAGAGGGAACGAGAGGAGGGCGAGGAGGATTCAGTCTCCTCGCTCCTCTCAGGAACCTGATGATCAGGTCGTGCCTTCCCAGAGACTTACCATCAACTGCTTCGTGATATGCAGCTATAGCGGCCACATACACCTTCAGGGTGGAGGGAGACAGCCTTCGCTCCAGCCCGTCTTGCAGGAAGGAAAGCACGACACTGATCAAGCATCTCCTGGGGTCTTCTCGGCGAGAAGAGCACCAGTTGACGAAGAGGTTCCACTTCAACGCATAGAGATGTCTCGTGGACGAAGCTCTAGCGGAAGTGATGGTAGCCGCCACCGCAGGTGGCAGGGTACTCAAACCTGCCTCGTCCCGTCCAGAGGCCACACGTGGAGCCTCCAGAGATCGGGACGAGGGTGCCAAAGGGTGCCCCGTCTCTGAGAGAGGAGGTCCTCTCTCAGAGGAATTGGCCAAGGAGGTGCTGTCGCGAGGAGTACTAGTTCGGAGAACCAGGTCCTGGCGGGCCAGTACGGCGCAACCAAAGTGACCTGCTCCTCGTCCTCCTTGATCTTGCACAGAGTCCGTGCGAGAAGGCTCACTGGGGGAAACGCATATTTGCGTAGGCCCCGCGGCCAGCTGTGCGCCAGTGCATCCGTGCCGAGCGTGCCCTCGGACAGGGAGTAATACAGGGCGCAATGGGATGAGTCGTGGGAGGCAAACAGGTCTATCTGTGCGTCCCCGAACTGGTCCCAAATCAGCTGGACCGACTGGGGATGGAGTCGCCATTCGCCGGGGATAGGACGGAACCGAGACAGCTCGTCGGCTGCAAGGTTCCGAACGCCCGGAATGTAGATAGCACGAAGGGACCTCAGGTGCTTCTGACTCCATAAGAGGAGGTGGCGAGCGAGTTGCGACATACGGCGGGAGCGTAGACCACCTTGACGGTTGATGTACGCTACTGTTGCGGTATTGTCTGAACGGACTAGCACGTGTTGACCCTTGAGCAGCGTGTGGAAACGGTGCAGGGCAAGGCGTACTGCCAGCAACTCGAGGCAATTGACATGCAGAAGGCGCTGGGGTCCTGTCCAGGAGCCCGCGGCAGCATGTCCGTTGCACATGGCGCCCCAGCCCGTGGAAGAGGCATCTGTGGAGACAACAACATGCCTGGAAACTCGTTCTAGGGGGACTCCGGCCCGTAGAAAACTGAGGTTCCTCCACGGGGTGAAGAACTGACGGCAGGTCGGAGTCACTGGGACTCGGAGCGTGCCGTGATGCCATGCCCACCTCGGGACTCGATCGCGAAGCCACAGCTGAAGCGGTCTCATATGAAGCAATCCGAGCGGCGTTGCCGCGGCTGCAGATGCCATATGCCCCAGGAGCCTCTGAAACAATTTCAGTGGGACCGCACTCTTGCCCTCGAACTGACGAAGACAAGTCAGCAGTGAGTGTGCGTGCTCGCTCGTAAGCTGCGCGGACATGGCGACCGAGTCGATCTCCATACCGAGAAAAGAGATCCTCTGCACGGGGCTGAGTTTGCTCTTCTCCCAGTTGACCCGAAGGCCCAGACGGGCTAGGTGCCGGAGCACAAGGTCTCTGTGTTCGCAAACCTGAGCTCGAGAGTGGGCTAGAATCAGCCAGTCGTCGAGATAGTTCAGGATGCGAACCCCGTGTTCGCGTAGGGGAACAAGGGCTGCCTCGACGACCTTCGTAAAGACGCGAGGAGACAGAGCCAACCCGAATGGGAGAACCGCGTACTGATATGCCTGCCCCTCGAAAGCAAACCGAAGGAACGGTCTGTGTCGAGGTAAGATGGAGACATGAAAGTAGGCGTCCTTCAGGTCTATCGCTGCAAACCAATCCTGTGGCCGCACGCACTCGAAAATGCGTTTGGCCGTGAGCATCCTGAACGGCAGCCTGTGAAGGGAGCGGTTCAGGACGCGCAGGTCCAGGATCGGTCGTAACCCACCGGTTTTCTTGGGGACGATGAAGTACGGGCTGTAAAACCCCGACCTCATCTCGGCTGGAGGGACAGTCTCGATTGCACCCTTCGCCAGCAGGGTGGCAACCTCCGCTCGCATGATGGGGGCATTGCCACCGACCATAGTGAAGCGGACTCCGCTGAAACGGGGAGGAGACCGAGCGAACTGAATCGCATAGCCGCGCCTGATCGTTCGGGCGACCCAGCGGGACAGGCTGGGGAGCTCTAACCAAGCTGCCAGAAACTGAGCCAGCGGGGTCATGCGAACGACAGACGTCCCCCCGGAGGGGCAGCGAAGCGGAGTGACCGGCCCCGGCGAGGGTGGCATAGCGGCCCTGTGCGGGGGCGTGGTCAGGCTCCGCGCCCTGACAGAGGAGACCAGGGAAGGACCAGCGTTCCACGGGGGTCTGCTCTGCCAGGGGGCTGGCGACAGAGGGGGACGAGAGCGGTGTGGTCCGAAGACGGCACGCACTGTCGTCTGCGCCCTCTGGAACAGAGGGGGACAGGAGTGGCGAGGCCCGGAGGCGGCGCACACTGCTGTCCGAGAACTCTGTGACAGAGGGGGATGAGAGCGGCGAGGCCCGGAGGCGTCGCACACTGTCAGCCGGCTCTGTGTGCTCAGTGATGGAAGTGTTGGTTCTTTCTTTAACAGTTTTAGGGTACTGCCCACCCGTGGGTGAGCAGCGGGAAAACAAAAGATTCTCCCCCGGCCCTCCGCCGGGGGAAGGAGGGGGCCTGCAACCACCTCCTGGGGAAGAACCGGGACCATCACTGAGCAGCCCGTCTCAGGAGCGCCGCTTAGCCTGGCGTTTAGCGGGGCGCGGGGCTGGAGAGGGCTGGGGCGCCTTCCTGCGGCCTCCTCCACGACGCGGCCTGGGTGAAGGCTGCTGCTGGGGCCGTGCGGGAGGGGAGGGAGCGGCAGGAGGGCGCCCTCGGCGGCGAGCAGGCTGAGGCTTCTGAACCGACGGCTGGGTGGAGGCAGCAGCGGGCCGTCGGTGCAGAATATGTTTGATAGCCTCAGACTGCTTCTGTGCGGTCGAGAACTGCTGGGCAAAGTCCTCGACCGTTCCGCCGAAGAGGCCGGCCTGGGATATGGGGGCGTCGAGCAGACGAGAGCGCTCGGCGTCCCGCATATCAGCCAGGTTCAGCCACAGGTGACGCTCCTGGACCACCGAAGTGGCCATCACCTGACCCAGGGAGCGTGAGGCCTCTTTCGTCGCTCGGAGAGCGAGGTCAGTGGCGGCACGCAGCTCATCAAAGAGCCCTGGGTCAGTCCCGCCCTCGTGCATATCTCTGAGCAGCTGGGCCTGGTAGACCTGTAAGGTGCTCATCGCATGCAGAGCGGCGGCCGCCTGTCCTGCAGCCTTGTAAGACTTCGCCACGAGGGAGGACGAAAGCCTACAGGCCTTGGACGGGTGCTTAGGATTACCACGATATGAAGCACTCTGAGGACACAATTGCATCGCAACAGAGCGTTCAACCGGGGGAACCCCAGTGTACCCACGGGCGACCGCCCCATCGAGGGGGGGAAAGGCGGAGAAAGCCGACGAACGTGCACGGGAGGTCAAGGGAGCCTTCCATGATTTCGTCAGCTCCTCATGCACTTCCGGGAAGAAAGGTATTGGGGTTGGCTGCGGCCGAGAGGCGGCAGCCGCGCCCAAAAACCAATCGTCCAGCCGCGAGCGCTCGGGGCAGGGTGGAGGGTTCCACTCGAGCCCGATGCTCGCGGCGGCTCGGGAGAGCATGGCGGTCATCTCGGGATCTGATACGGGCAACGCTGGAACTCCAGAAGGAGGCAACGCAGCCGCATCGTCACTTCCCGATGACTCTTGCCCACCTTGTGATGCCGCGATCGACATCGAGTCATCCTCTGGAGCGCCGAATGAAATACGCGGGGCATCAACGGATGGACCCGGTAAAATCACCGCGGCGCTCGCGGGTTGCAACACTACAGAGGGGGGCGTGGTCCGAGGACGTGTCGTCGGATTTTTGTTCCACACCGTCACCCTCAAGTCACCCTGTCCACCAGCCGAAGTACCACCTCTCGAGGAGGGTGTAGATCGGGGTGTGGATGAGGGGACTCTCTCTCGAATGAGATCATTGAGTCTCGACCTTAGTGTTGCGATGGTCATGTTCCCACAGAAGGAACATGAGTCATCCACAAGCGCTGCTTTAGCGTGCTCTAAGCCCAGACACGCAAAGCAGCGATTGTGCCCATCAAAGGCAGACAGGAATCGACCGCACCCAGAAGAACACGGGTGAGACATCTTTAAAAAGACGTGCCACGTGCAGCTCTTTTAGAGAGGAAAAAAAAAGCTCAGCGATGCTGAGGCGACCAGGGAGAAACACACCAACTGGCAGATCACTGCACAGACCGCAGGCAATGTGAACTCGCTGGATACCGCCGTCACACCAACACCGGAGAGCTCGCTCGTCTCGAAGAGAAGTCACTGATAACTCAGGATTTGGCTTGTGGAGTGAAGAGAGTTTCTTGGCTCCGAAGCGAAAACATGATCTGCCTTTGCCGGCGTTCCTCCTTTTATACCCACGCGGTGGGGCGGAGATACGCTATGCAAATTCCGCAGACCCATGGCATTTTCATTGCCATAGGCTCGTTTTGTAATACTCGAAGATGATTGGCTTTCTAGGCGAAATCCCCATTCTCCGTCACTCGACGTAACTCGGAGTGACTACGAAAGGGAACTATAGGTGTACCAAATGATTCATTGATTAACCATTAAGATCAGTTGGATTAAATAATAGACAAATGTATTAAACTGAACAAAAAGAGATGCAAATCAAAAGTTTGATAGTTAGAGCTTTATGAAAGGCAGTTACTGTGAATGAAACATTTATGTAGATGAAACACTTATTTTGTGTTGTGAAAAGTATACTTTGTGATTTTGTGAATTGTACTAACACAATTGAAAACATGATGAAATGTTTGAAAAAAGTGCACTTTTGATGATCTGTTGTGATATTAGCACTAAGAGTTTTGAAAATGTACATCTTACTTGTGAAAATAGTACCAAAGCGAATAAAAAAAACTAATCAGATGACTGATCCTGTTCTAAGGCCCTTTTTAAACATGTGTTTATGTGTCTTTCACAGTCCTGCAATGACCTCAGAGCTTTTATATCTCTAGCTGTGAAACAGAGGCCTATCTTCAGTCTCCTTCTGGGTTTCTATGAGGTAATGGCAAGAGAAATGGAGAGTGAATGGTGTTGCGTAATAGCTTTAAGGAAGAAATGTACAATAAAAACTACTGCACATTGTGCACATTTAACCTCTACGTCTTTCAGGCTAACTTAAATTGATGTTGTAATATTAGACTTGACCATTTTTTTACAAATTTCTTTCCTCTTTTCCACAATTTTACCTGGAATAAATACTTTTTTTTCTTTTTTTGTAAATGTTTACAATTATGTAAAATAATTGCACCACACTAAATATTTGTAATAATATTTAAAAATATTTTTTTTATTTGTATAATACATTGTATTTGAATAAGTGAGTGCTCATGAAACATATCAAAAGTTGACAAAAAACTCCAGACAATATAAGCTGTGGAAAATTGTAAGTAATCTAGGAGCATTATTCAGCTTTTTACAGCGGATGCCATTGGAAACACGGTAAGTCTATCCCTCACAGCCTCACTTTCATACCTGTCATGGCGCTGCTCTGAATAAGGTCTATTGTAATAATCGCTTTGGTACATTTTGCGAAACAGTCTTAAAGGGGACATATCATTAAAATCTGACTTTTTAAGTGCTATAATCGGGTCCTCTGTGCATCTACTAACCCAGAAAACATGAAAAGTGACAACCTAGTAACTTTGTTTTGGTAAGCCTTTCTCTGCAAGAATGTCAAAAAATGAGATGATCAGATTTCGCTCCCCTTCTGACGTAGGAAGGGGGTCTTATTTTCGCAAGCGACAACAGTGTAACCAGTTCTAATGGTGTTTTCAAGTCCTCTTGGGAAGTTCGTACTTACGAGGTGGAAGTCGTGTTTACGACGGCAGGTGTGTTCAAGTCACTTTCATCGCAGTAAGATGGTGATGTACTTTCTCTTAATTAATTACACAAAAATACAGCAAGGTTCTTAAACTCTAGTTCTAAAAAAGGAAGAACAAAGATTTGCATAAGGTGTGCTTTGCTTTTTTAAGTTTTTAGTTAATTTATGAAGCCACTGCACACTTTATCGTGGTGGTGTTTATGGGTAGGCCTACTATGATATTAGACTACATAGCCTATAATAAAAGATAATGAATTTCAAACCTGAACCAAACATATTTTAATATGGGAGGGGGGGGGGGGGGGGAGTTTTGAACTGAAATTGACACATTCTGGGGGCGCCATAGATTTATATTACATCTTGTGAAAAGGGGCATAATATTTCACCTTTAACATTCTCAAAACTGTATGTTCAATTGTCAAAACTCCTTGCTGGAACATCAGAACTCTATTGCATGTGTGCTAAATAGTTACTCCCCCAAAACATTTAATTCATGCTTCAAAACTAGTTAATTGTTACATGTGAGGAGGCACGAGACGAAGCGAGAATCCAAACGCAAGCACAAAAGATTATTAAAAAACATAAACACTGATAATCCAAGAACAAGAGTATAATCCAAAGAGCGCAGACGGGAGAACAATGTCAGGAACAGATTTACAGGAGCAACGGCTGACAAGCAACAACTGAAGCACAGAGGTTTAAATAGATAGGTTAACAAGGGGCTGATGAGAGACAGGTTTTGGTGATTTGTTGTCATGGGAACTAATAAGGGTTACTATGGCGACAAACAAAGTACAAGGCAACACAGGAACCAAACACAGGAAGTGAAGACAGAAACAATGGGAACCGAGAATACACTTCAACATAAAAATCTTTACAGAACACGTCACAGCACAGGGATCGTGACATTAATGTGCCAGTAAATTGGCCAATGCCACCAAAATAAAAAGAGTTTTTGTCATCGTGTGAGCCACACTGGTCAAAATGTTTAGATGTTGTTTCGCCATGACAGTCAACCATGGAAATTGTTGTATGAAAATGTCATGTTTGTTGGGAAGAGTCAATACTGCAATACGCAGAAAAAGAATATGAACGTGTATTTATACAGTAGGCCTACATTTATTTTTGTACAAATGTGTTACATGTAAACTGAAAACTATGGAAGCTTGTTTCCGCCACAGAATAAAAAAATAAAAAAGGTAATTGGGACTTTTTATCTCACAACTCAGACTTTAACTCAGTCAAAAAAAGGTCCGAATTGCGAGTTTACATCTTGCAATTCTGACTTTATAACTCGGAAATACAAGTTTATATCTCTCAATTCTGAGAAAAAAATCCTAATTGTGAGATAAAAAGTCGAGATTACCTTTTTTATTTTTTATTCAGTGGCAGAAACAAGCTTCCATTGAAAACGCAGTTGCTTGTCCAATTTTATTTTTCATTTTAAATCTCAAATTTCTTACGGTACTGTGAACAGAACATTTCCACAAAATGACATCCGTGAAGAAAAAATAATTCTTGGTGGACATCCTGTCGCTCTTGTTGGTCTGGCCAAAGACTTTCATCAACATCACATCTGATGTTTTCCCTTGCGATGCACCGGGGAAAAAATCTCCTTTGATTTAGGAATGGGGAGTATGAACTCATTCACTATTCCTCTCAAATGGCAGCTTGTAGAGTTGTTTCATAGTTGTTTGATGTCTTTTCAAAACTCTGTCTATACTGACAGAATTTATATTAACTTTTCTAATTCTACCTCTTCCTCTATTATGTTTTCCCCTAACACCACCACATATTCTTACATGCCTTCCTATTGCTCTTCCACAAACATGTTGCTGCTGTTCAGGTTTGTGACGTTCCTCCATTTTTTCTCAAAAATGCTATGATTGTGCTGTGGGCAAACTCCAAACATCCAAACTTGATTAGCTGATTGGTCATTTGCCAATATATCAGACATTACAAACATTCCATGTCAGATACTTATGGAATATACGTATCTCTGACTGATTTTGATAATTGAATGGACAATTTTGCATGTGATGGCTTATGAAATAATATTTAGAAGTTGTGAAGAGTTTCACTGAAAATCAACTCTACTGAAATTCTACTTTTTCTGGGCAAAATATAATACTAATACTTCATATAATACTCAATACTTCTTGTATTAAATACAAAATTATGACCTAGTCTTTCTCGTTCTTAGTCAGTTAATTGTACTTATACTTTTAGTACATAGCTCATATTTCTTCTACCAAAAGATAACAGATTTGTTGTCGTCCGTGAATTATGAAGAAAAATATAAGAAAAACTGAAAGATGCAGCATCCGCGCCAATAGCATATTTCCAAAATTACTTGGTGCACCTTTAAGTGCCATTCATCAAATACGGCCTTGAAAAAGAAAACACTGCGGGTCAAGCATAGATCACAGCATTCCAGTCTCAGTTTCAAAACTCTAAATGCTAAACAACTGCTATGCAATCACTAAACAAACATAATTTCCTTAATGAGGAAATCTAGGAGAAGGTCAAACTGGGAGTGAGTTGAAATGTATCTGCTTACAGTTGAGCAACCTGGATGAGGGCATTTTGGACGAAGTCAAATTCAGGTTAGCCATGTGTGTTGCAAGATTTCAGCTCATGAGCTTAGTGGAAATGTTAAATGTTCCCATCAACGGTCTGCACAATCAGGTCTGCTGATTAATAGTCCTGAGCAGCCAATAGATCTGGGGGCAGTTTTCTTTTGGATAAAAACACCTTGTTCTTATGAGAACTTTACTTACACAATAACTCTGCAGGTATTCTTGAATAAACAACTCGGACCATGTACACAAAGTGAGAGAGCAATGGAACACTTAATATAGGTTCACCCATCAATAATGGTGCTTGCTAACGAAATGCTTTATGATCAGCATACTTAGCAAGCTTGTATCTAGCTTGTATCACCAGAAAAAAAGCTAATCCATTAAACACGAAAGTATTATGCAATCATTTAAGACATTTCTCCTTATCTAGAACCTTTTTTAAAATTGATTCAAAAACCCTATTCTATACCTTTTTTGGCATTTACAATTGATTCAAGACCCCTATTCTATATAGAACCCCCTTCCTTCCTTCCTTCCTTCCTTCCTTCCTTCCTTCCTTCCTTCCTTCCTTCCTTCCTTCCTTTCTTCCTTCCTTCCTTCCTTTCTTATTGTCCATGCAATGGAAGTCAATGGGGTCCGATGTTGTTTGGAAAGTAATGCAGGTTTGAAACGATACGAGGGTGACCGCAAACCCTAGCACTCAAAATATTTAATTGGTTTGAGTAAGGCAAACTTAAATTAAACAAATTTGTTCAATCAAATAAACTTTTATGAGTATTCAGAACTTTCTTTTTCTTTTGAGTTAAAAAAACACATTTTAAGTAATCTGAATTGTTTCATTGTTTTAAATTTTAAGAACTTGTTTCTTTTAATTTAAACAAACTTAAATTCTACTGAAACTGGGGTCGGATTTCTATTTCTAATTAAAAGTTTCTAAGTTCTTACATTGAATTGTGAATTACACTGAATATACTGAATTTACTTAAAAATGTTGATGTAACTGATTACCTAAGTGTCCTCAGTGAGTTTTGCCAACTTATTCAGATTTACAGTGGTTCCATTTTGAGATACTCTGTATTAAACCATGCTTTCACAGTTCAGATCAGTTAAATTGCCTTACATAGGAGTTCATTTCACATAACAGGCAATTTTGTGCACCTTTTCAATGCTTAATAAACCACAGAAAGCCTTTGAGCTATTAACAACTCTCTGTGAGTCTGACCTTTTTAATTTGTCTGAGGCATATTAGGCAGCTGTCAGAAATGAGCCGTGAGCCATTATTCATTCAGTTCACAGCAGACTTCAGATTCATTCTCTCTCTCTCTCTCTCTCTCTCTCTCTCTCTCTCTCTCTCTCTCTCTCTCTCTCTCTCCCTCTCTCTCCCTCTCCCTCTCTCCCTCTCTCTCCCTCTCCCTCTCCCTCTCCCTCTCTCTCTCTCTCTCTCTCTCTCTCTCTCTCTCTCTCTCTCTCTCTCTCTCTCTCGCCATGTTAAATAGTGACTTCCAATGTACCGGAACTAAACTGTTGGTCCCAAAGGGAAACCTCTGGCTGTGAATATCTTTACATTTTATAGTGTTGGTTTGTGAATGTGTTAGGGCTTGTACAGCATGTTCAAAAAGCAATCTGTAAAATAATCTCCCTGATGGCCTCCTTCTGCCTTTCAAGCTTTGATTTGAATCACATGATGCATGGTTGCAACATACAATGAGTGAGTTTTGCCAGTATGAGTGGAATTTGAGGTCAGATATAGAAACCAAGTGATCAACAAAATGTCATGTTGCCTGTCACTGTTCACAGTAGCGGCTGATTAGAGACAGCTTTTTATCGTTTGCCACTTTATCGCATTGTGCCTGGTTGAGAAGACTTTCTCATTTACAAATTGTATGGAATTAAAGAATTAGTCAATTGGGATAACAAATGAGCCATTTTTCTATATTTTTCTTAGAAATATATATTGTTTTCTTTTTTTCTTAAAATTAAATATGATTCATCAGGCCTTTTGGAAATGTTATTTGCATTGCGTTTTATGTTTTGCCCTCCACACAATAAAACCTACAGAGCTTTGATCATAAAACAAAGCATTTAAATATCACCTGACTAAGAGATTATTGGGAGATATTAAGTGACAACTGATATAAGTAGTGCAAATAGTTTATGCAAGTAGTCTGCTATACTGTAATAAAGATTTAATTGATTTACATTACAAGCAGAATTTCATACTTTATGGCCATCAGCAAATTCCACATTTTTGCTTACTCTGGGCCTCTGAATAAAATTAAGGAGTATGAGCTCCATATTCTACTATATCATACATACTATATGAGCCAACAGCCTGATGTATCAAATATGATATTCTATAAAAACACATATGCAAATTTATTGGATTAATTTATTTTTTATTTTGTCTAAAGGCTCAATAAACGGTTTCATTTTCAACGATTGGATTTTTCAGATTATTATTTCATACTTCAGGCTTTACAGGGTTAATCGTCTTTTTCTCTCTGGTTTACCCCTTAAAACTTATATTTGTAACCTACAGTAGTGTCATGTCTTACCAGTGTGTTTTTGTGTTAAGACTCTTTTTTGAAGTTTATTTCATTCCGTTGTTCCTGTCTTTTCTTTTCCTAGTTCCTGTTTTCTTGGTTTCCTATGTCTAAGCGGGGCCGTTTACACGACACAGTTTGAACTTAAAACTGAAAACTTTATGTGTGTTGGCTGTTCATTTACATGGCAACTTTTTTGGGGGCCTGAAAACGAAAACTTTTGAAAACGAGTTTCAAAATGCAAGTTTTTGAAAACAATACTGTTAACTTCTCTTTGTAAACTACAATTTGTGAAATTTGTGAAAACGGTGATGTAATGCCCATGCATATAGAGTGGTGCAGGTATGACACCACTTTAAAGGGCAAAACGCAGAAACGAGCTAGCATTTTAGCACTTCTGGTTCCATCGTCTCGAAGTCAATGGTTTTTTGAATGGGGTTTTGGTTAAATGGCTGAAATAAGGTGTGTGGTGAACACAAGCTTAAGACACTTTCACGTTTTATTCTACGACATAAAATACATCAGTATTACCCCACTCGTGATTCTTTGAAGCTGTTATGTGTCTTGAAAAAGGCGGTTGCTAACAAGTGGCTAAATGGGACTACAGAGGGTGTCGTGGAGATAAAACATCATCACGCCGAACAGGGAAACTCAGTCCGGTTTTACAGCATCGTTATGGTTATAATTGTGCTCTTATAAACTATTCTAACTATTCTATCTCAAACGTTCTGGGAAAATGTTTTAGATAAAAACTGAAAGAGTTGTGGGAAGCTTAGTGATTGTGACGTCGAAGTTGTGGGAGTGTTTAATTAGTTTATAGCCTATACCTTTAGCTTTTTACTTCTGGCAGCTGCAGTAAGGCTTCAAAATGTATGAAAAGGTGTGTTTATGTGTGATAATTATCTTGATGGACAAAACGTGCAAGTATTATAAACTTTTGTTGATCACAGAGCTTGTTTTTAGCGATAATCCAAAAGCCTATGGGAAAATCCTATTGGGTTTTTGTCAAGGGAACCAGTGTGACGCTAACTGCCAGTTGGACTACAACATTACGTTATACCTGCATCACTCTATTACGTGTTCAGGCGTGTAGTGTTTCTTTACAAAGTAACATCGCCAACTACTGGCCTGGCATGAATAATACAGAATAATAACTTTGGATATTACCGTTTCATGCCGACTTTGATAAAATTTTGGGTAACCTAAAAAATACGAAGAGTGGTATATTAGTAGGCTATGCCCTCCCTCCCACACATCTGAGTATAAATAAGCATGTAATCATGAATTGACAAAATCATACATCCATGTATGACATGAGCATAGATGCAGACACTGGCACACACACACACACGCACACACGCACGCACACACGCACGCACGCACACACGCACGCACGCACACACACACACAAACCTCCCCTTCTCCCTCAACGCTCATCTTTTCTGGACTGTGCTACTGTTTTCACATCCCCTCCCTTCATAAAACCATGAATCATCTCATATCTCGCTCTTATATACTTCATTTTCAGAAACACATTTAGACCAAATTACATAAAAATCATACTAAGTGCAACATGTTGTGGTGAGTCATTTGGCCAGAAATATAGTTTCTCAGTCTTGATGCCACTGATGTCAGTGGGGCCAATTGGTATGGAAATTAAACATTTTATCCTTATCATTTATGATGGGACACAAACTGGCTTGAAGTGTTACATCTCTCCTTTAGAGAAAGGGAAATTGGTTATTTAGTTATCCAGTGACAGCATAAGTGGAAAAAGAAGGAGGTGGGGATGTTTCCGTGCCATTACAGGACAAAATTAAACATCGCAGGTTTCATCTCAATGTTCAAAGTAACAATTAGTTCCAACCTATAATCTTGCATGTTACATTTCTGGTGCAAAACACGGTGGCACAAAGACACAAATACTGTATATGAACCTAACCTTCCTCCTGTTATCTTATAACACTGAGGGACAATCGCCATGGTAACGGTTTACATATGCTCAGTTGTCAAGGAGATCTCGTCTGACAGGATAATGGGTTCCACTGTCCCTTCAGCCTCTCGTTACAATTCATCACAAGAGCACACGCATGCAAACACTAAATCAGGAAATTTCTCGGCAAATGACCTCGCTATTTACTTTAGCAGTTTAATAAAGCATGTTTCATAATAAACACCTAAAATGGATGGTTTCCTGGAGGAAAAAGCATTTTGATTCACCTATGGTGTAATCTGTGCACTAATAATATCTCTAAAAAAAAAAAAAAAATTTTTTCTTTGTGCTTTGCTGAAAAGGAAATCATTAGGAGAGAGAGAGAGAGAGAGAGAGAGAGAGAGAGAGAGAGAGAGAGAGAGAGAGAGAGAGAGAGAACGGCTTATGTGCTCTCATGCTCGTTTTATATCAATTACAAATCATTAAATTTACAATTCGTTTGTATCACCCTTTGATTGTTGTTGCTGGCCCTTCGGTGCAATCTGTAAATGCACTGGAGTGCCTTGTCAATGCCGCAGATAATTAAAGCCCCCTTCAGCATGTCTTTATTTGAATATAATGACTTTTTTTTTGCTAATGAGGGGCACAATTATATCCGCACTGGCATAATCTTCATAATTATCTGTTATGCATGAATCAGAAGAGCTTTGAAACAGAACAGAATTTTCAAAATTACCTCCATCGCTGCAAACGTCCTACGCAGTTGGAGAGGAGTTCAAGAGCTGGCAAAGTGTTGGCTTACATAAAATAATGTTTCTGAAGGACATTCAGTCAGAGAAAGTGAGACCATTAAACTTTTCATCTGGTTGAGATGAAAAGTTTATTGGGCCTGGTTGAACTTTCAGCACAGACAGAAAAAGTGAGCCGTCCTAATAACTCGGATTCTTGAATTGGTCTCATAATTTATAACTTGGATCTAACTGTACTGTACAGTGATGATCATACACACAGTACAGCAGTACAGTATGTATTTACAAGTAAAAGCTGAGTAATGTTAATGAACATGATGTCCTTTGTATTTAATTATTTTGCAGAGCTGCTCATAATTGTGCATTGTTATTATTATGACTGTAATAATTAATCATAGTATTGTGTACCACGATGAGTGAATACTGTAGTTTCACCCATTAGAATTGCTGATGAATGCGGCACAAGTGCAGTGTAAAAAAATTGTTTTAACTTAAAAAAGTATTTGTGCCGCCTTAAAATTTTAAGTTTAGTTAACATAAATATCCAAGTTGTCACTCTTTCAATTTCACATTTCAATTTGACTAAACTTAAATTTTCTTACACAAGGTTCTAACAAAATGTCATTTTTTGTTGTTTTTACTTAAAAAAGTAAGTGTTTGTTCTGCCTTAAAATTTCAAGTTTAGTCAACTTGAAATATGAAAGTGAAAAAGTGACACCTTGGATATCTGAGTTGACTTAACTTAAAAATTTGAGGCAAAGCAAACACTTATTTTTTAGGTTAAAACAACCACTTTTTTTTCACAGTGTAGGAACCTTTAGCCAATCCGAACGCTGTCTTTCAGCACCTACATGAATTCATTCAGAATTCATGAACAGTTACCATGAGAAACATCATAATCAATAAAATTCACAGACAAATAAATAAATAAATAATTGATTTATGGTGCAGAATGTTTAACTTTTAGAAAAAAGAAAAGAAAATGTCTTCTCTCCTGAAATTCAAGTGCTGGTTGTTTGTCTAAATCTCTTTAACCTGGAATACACAACACTTTATCTCATTTCTATAATTCACATCCGTTAAAGGATTGTTAGGCTGTCTAAATTTGGAACAGTTGCTACCCAGCAAACAAATTCATGTTATAAAAACATTTTGGGAACAGTG
This sequence comes from Gila orcuttii, assembly GCA_026230005.1. Lineage (NCBI taxonomy): Eukaryota > Metazoa > Chordata > Actinopteri > Cypriniformes > Leuciscidae > Gila > Gila orcuttii. The sequence continues at coordinate 16,820,551 of JAPDVR010000002.1, read as the reverse complement.
ATTTGCAATGTTTCTAAAACGTTAATGTCCAGGTTTCTTGTCGTGATTAGAACGCTGTTTAAAAGGTTTTGATAAATTATGTTTTTGTAACAACGTTCGGGAGGAACACGCTCAAATTATCTACCCAATCAGCAAGAGAGGAAGCCTACGTAAATACACAGCCTACTCAACTATGTTCCTTGACAGTTTTTCTGCATCCCTCCTTTCCTTTCATGTCCCAGCCAGGAATACAGGGGGAGAACTTTGGTTTCGGGACAAATTACGGGCTCGGACAGTACGCCAAATATGCATACTCTTTATTTAATTATTTGGTAACACTTCACTTTGGGCTCCAATTCTCATTAACAAGTTGCTCATTAGCATGCATATTACTAGGATATTGCCTGTTTATTAGTAATGCACATATTACTGCCTTATTCTGACCATATTCTACACCCCTTAATTCTACCCAATACCTAAACTTAACAACTACCTTACTAACTGATAAGCAGTAATTAGGAGTTTATTGAGGCAAAAATCATTGTTAATAGTTAGTTAATAGTGAGAATTGGACCCTAAGCTAAAGTGTGACCCATTCGGTAAACGTTTATTTATAATATTCCAAGAAGGTTAACGTTAACATTCATCATGTACAAATAACATCACATGGATGTTCTAAAAATGATGTCCTCAGAACATATCAAATATTAATAATGTTATAAGAACATTCTGTAAATGTTATTTAAAATAGGCTACATACCTACAAAACATTAGTAAAAAGTTTGGGAACGTTCCCTGCATGTAATCTGATTAGCTATCTTGGACAACCTAAGGTGGTCAAGATGTTTTTAGGAACATGGTAACTGGTTAACTATAGCTAATAACTGACTTGGAGCAGCTATTCCAAAATATAGCAACTAGTTTAAGTTGTATTTTCTAGCAAGGGATAATATAGAATAGAATAAAATAGAATAGAATAGAAATACTAACCTTTGTGTGAGTTTGGAAGTCTTTGAAACCTGTTCGACTGTCCCCTGTGCAGTGCTCTGATTCCGGACACGCTGTTGCCCATGACTGCTGATCTCCAGATGTTACACTTCGAGCGTCAGGCTCTAGTAACTCACCCTTATCGTCCTTCTTTTTAGCTCGTTGTTGCCATTATGTCCGTGACAAGTCAGGTGTGATTCGAATCGAGTACAGACCCACAAGTTTTTTTCTGCTCGATGAAGTGACATTGAAAAACACATCTGCTGCCCAAACGCGCCCAAGCTGCAGGTGGAAAGACGCGAGCCACACAGGGAGGCTTGCAATAAATGATACGGCAATAAATTGGATATTTTATGTAGGTCAGCTCAAAACCGATTTGATTTGCTAACTTTTCTTCCCTCAGATAGTTGTTTTGTCATCCTGCTTTGGTGAGTTATTCTCCATCGGGGATTTTAACGCGCATCTGTCGCCTCTGCTTCTACTTTAGATTAGATCAAATATACACAGCCTCAACCATCAGGATAATGCGTCCTCATAATTATATAATCCACTCACCTATAGGCTACAATTTGGCTATGTTTGCTTATATAGTAGGGAAGGCAACCAATCAAAACTTCTGTAGGCTATATGAACATTATTTGCTGCAAGATCAGACTTTAATAGCTCAGGTGTTGACGCACGAAGTCATGACAATGTGTCACTTATTGGCGTCAGTGACTCAACATTATACTTCAAGAATATACGAACAAAACAAGGGAGATCCAGAATAGGGAACAGCCAAAACATATCTTAACAGTTACACATTTCATAGTGTTCTTACATTTTAAGCTATTGTTTTCAAGTATTGGTAGATTTAAACATTGAATAAAAAATAAAAAAAGAAAGAAAAGAAACAAATGATCTATTATTATTATTCAGTAGGCCTACATTTGGACTTTATTATAAACCAACCAAATATATACATAAATAAATACAAATTAGCCTATAAAGGGATATAATACAATTATTATTAATAAAATATACTTTTTTGCATGTATTCTAATTTGGAAATATTGGAATATATGCAAAAAAAAATTTTTTTATTAATAATAATTTTAAGTCTATTTTATTTGGTAATATTTTGAATTTATTTAATATAATTGACTATTTTAAATGACAAATTGTCTTCAATATAAGGACATAAACTCGAGTAGCCTATTCCAGAAAATACTAACACATTTGGACTAGACACAAGTGACTCAACTGAACTCTAGGAACTTACACACCTTCCATTGTGTCATCTGACATAATTCAGCAGGGCTATGGACAGTGAAGAGCAATTATAAAATGATTAACATAACTTTGCCATTTTATGTAATCGGCATGTTCTTTATCTGAGTACATGTGCAGATTTGTGATGACTCATAGAAATGATTTGTTTCAGGTAGGATTGAGAGGATCTGGCCCTGAATAGATGTTTGCTAGCCTATAGGGTGAAGTCGGATAGTTTTTGTTTGTGATGCAGCACTGATAAAGTTTTATACTCTCAACTCTTTTGTGTAAACCCTCCTAATGTAAATATACCAAAACGGCACTGAATATAAATACAGAATATAAAAAATATATAAAATATTTTTACTTCAATTTAAACTTAGGTAGACATAGGTCTATGATCCTTTCAAAAAAAAAAAAAATCATGTCACCTTAAGGTTTTTAAGCTGGTTCTGGTATGCATTTGAGTACACTGTAAACCAACAACAAGGGAGGGGACACAGAAGGAGGAGGAAAAGCAGGAGGGTAGAAAGAATGCAGGCGGCCTGGGCGGAACAGGTTGTGCAGGCGCCCAGGGTGGACCAAACTGTGCAGGCGGCCAGGGCGGAGCAGACGGAGGGAGGAGCCATGGAGGAGGCAGGGCTGACGACTCCAGGGGCCCGACTGACGTGGGCGGATCAGGTGGGAGAGGAGACCAGGGTGGAGCCGGAGAGCCGACGAACTTAGGCGAAGCCGAGGGTCCGCCGGGACATGGCGATGCCGCAGGCTCTGGTGACAGAAGTGCAAGCGGGGACACAGAAGGGCACGGTGGAGACAGAGGGAGTCAGGACCAAAGGGGAACTGAGGGGAGTGAGGAGTCCAACAGAGCCGGGGGGACGAAAGGACGAGGCGTAGCCAGATGAGAGAAGTTTTTTTTAAAGTGTCTTTACTATACAGCTAGTACTTACAGCATATCTACATAATGTACCTTGTCAACCATCCTTTAAAAACCACTATTAAAGTTTTAAGTAGGTGATTTCTATTCTGTTAGATCATGCTGAAGTTTGATGATCCACTAGATGTCAGATGAATTACATTTCTTTTTAGAATGACACTGTGTCAATTATTAATGACTATTGCCATCTTCATTTATACAGGGAAATTGGTTATACAACTCATTTGTCCCAATTTCTGAACTCACCATATGCTATATACATTTATTTGAACGAAATCGATGATTCTGACAGTTTAAAAACACTTAATTTTCACTGCTCCTTATTATTAGACTTTAGCACTGTGTGAAGCTGCCACCTAGTGTAAAGAACAACACATAAACAAAGCAGGATTCATCCACTAAAAAGCTCTGATGAACATTACTAGATTTACTCATTATTGTTAATTTCAGGTGTCTTATCGCTGTAAAATATTTTGCAGTGTTGAGAGGGCTATGTCCCGTTACAAGTGAGGTACAATAGTTGAACCGCGAAGTGCTCAGTGGGTCGCGGTTGTCAGGCAACAAGGACGCATGCCGTATCCACGGTGACAAAAAAACAGTGTCGTGCGTGTTGTTGAAGCAAAACACCAACTGTAACTTATGTATTAACGTTACAGTTATTAATTATAAAAAAAACAACATTTTGAGGGTTTTAGAGAGGACTGACAATCGACCGCAATGGAGGAGGTAGGCTGTTAAACTGAAATTTTTGCCTTACTGTGGGGTGAAATAGCAAATACTATGCCTACTAGATATTAGTTAACATCTCAAACACTGAATTCTAGTTGTGGGCCCAGTGAAATATCTTTCATATTTAATGCATTACGCTGTATCCTGAGGCATGTCCGTGTTTCGAGTTGTTACGATGAAGTGAGCATTAGGCCAACAGTCTTTGCTAGATAAAATAGCTGTAATTTACGCTAAATAATATGATTATATTATTATTTAATACAAGATAAATAAGTTCAAAAAAGTTTACTTGGTCAATTTTCTGAAACCTATTTTTATGAGCCTTTTCCAGGTTGATAAGAAATTTTTAAGTAACGTAAACAATGTCTACATCGCAAACAATGCAAACAATGTCAGCATCGTTTGAAACGAAATCTGAAGATCAAATCTTTACTCCGGTTAACGTTAAACACCGAGTTAACAATGACCGATTTGGTTTACGTTAGTGAACACAGATAAAGTGTGACACTTAAAGGGATAGTTTTCGTCATCATTTACTTACCCTCATGTTGTTCCAAACCTGTATAAATTTCATTATTGTGTTGAACACAAAAGAAGATATTTTGAAGAATGTTGGTAACCAGACTGTTGACGGTAGCCATTGACTTCCATAGTAGGAAAAAAATACTATGGAAGTCAATAGCTAACTTACAGTCAACTGTTTGATTACCAACATTCTTCAAATTATATTCTTTTGTGTTCCGCAGAAGAAAGAAACTCATACAGGTAGGTTTGGAACAACTTGAGGCCAGGGTGAGTAAATAATTAGCCTACGTAATTTTTGTTTTTGGGAGAACTAACGTTAGGCTAACGTTATCCCTTTAAGATTTGTATCTATTTCAAATGCTAGGCCTATTTAAAAGAACACAAATGGCAAATTATCAGAAAATGTCCCACTTTAACTCTTTATCCTTTTAATAACATAAGTGTAAAACTATTTTTTTTTTTTTTACAGCATGAATTGCAAATTAACCACTAATTACGAGTCTTGGTCAGTTAACAGTTCCTGTAACAGTTCTTCTTTTTTTCACTAATTATTTTTTTTCTGCTGCAAACTGCCTCAGGCTTTTTCATCCCATCAATCTCTTGTAAATCTTTGAAGGCTGAGAGATCTAAAATGATCATTTGAAAAAATGATTTACCAAAATTGATGTATATTTAGATGGATTAGAGAAAGCTCCATTGTATGATTCTTTTCTTTGTGTGTGTGTGTGTGTGTGTGTGTGTGATGGTTTCTCCATGAAGCCTGTGAACACTCCAACATCTGTTTTAAAACCAGCACCTGTTGCCAGCTCTTTGTTCTTTGTGTTTGATAATTTCAGTACAACATCAGCAGTGCTAGAGTAGACTTGCAAACTGTTACAAATCTGTAATGCTCAGACTACCTTCAACTTATTTACAGTACAATGTCAGCATAAGTTATCAGATGGCATCTTATGATGTCACGCTTATGCTTTCGAAATACATTTTCAGGCCGAGGACAGCACGTTCGAAACCATGGACATAGACACCCAGGAGGTTTTAAATGAGTTATCAGGAGATGAAAAATTTGAGAGGTTTCGTGTGGAATATGAGAAGGTTGCCAAAGCTCTGCAGAAGTCCCACAAGAACGAAAAGAGACTGATGGCCAAATGCAGGGAGCTGAACGCAGAGATGGTGTCCAACTCTGTCAAATTATCCACAGCCATGAAACTATCTGATGAAGATCAAACCACAATCAGCACCCTTAAAATGGTACATTAGCCTGAAATCACGGCACTCTAAAATGGATGTTGTGTTTATTGTGTCTTCAAACTTTAACAAGATGACCTCTAAATGATTTCCTCATAACATTAGATTTCTGTTGCCACATCCTTTTCCCTAGAAAATTATCATCTGTGTATTTTACCGTTGATTAGGAAATTGACAAGGCCTGGAAAACGGTTGAAGCTTCACACGAAAAGGAGATGCAGTCAAAAGAAACAATCCTGAAACTAAAGGAGGAAATAGCCAATCTCAAAAAGCTTGATGGAAAAGGGGCTGAAGTCTTCGAGGGCCAAGAATACAGGTAATCAATATTATACAACTGTACATTCAGTCTGTTCTCAGTTTTAATTTTGATTCTGGTAGAATGGAGGCAGTTACAGTAAGTATCATACACGCAGATAGCATTTTTGTATCCCTGATGCAATTCTTCTTCTAATAATTAAGCATAGCGTCAGTTCTGGCAGGTCACGTTAGTCAAGCTTGCATCAGCTGACTCTCAGCTGATCCACGTCTACCTATACGCTTATTTCACGCAGCCGTTATTTTGAAATCGAAAGCGAGGCTCCGGTGGGAAGAAAACCGGAAGTGTCGCCTTTAATCATAGGAGAGTCGCGAATGCGATGGCGTATTGTTGCGTTTAATGTAGAAATTAGTTATTCTAAAAATGTACATACATTTCTTTCATACTTTATACTATATACAGAGAAATTCATTTATAAATCTTTTTTTTTTTTCAGAAAGTAAAAAAATAAGCAGGAACGAACTATATCTGCATATCCTATAGTGGATATTAACATCCAATAGTGTAAATCGCGGCAGCAGCTTCAGGTTGGTAGTCCAAGGCATTGTTGTTTATCTTTACTTCCGGGGTTCTTCCCACCGGAGCCTCGCTTTCGATTTCAAAATAACGGCTGCGTGAAATAAGCGTATAGGAATATGACGCCTATCACCGTATACAATACATATAAGCTCTTTCAGTATAATCAACAACTGTCGTGTTTCTCAGGAGTGAATTACCCTCCTCCATCCCCAGCTCCTCCTCTTGTCAGTCAGGATTTGGCATTCTGATTCCCCTTTGAATCAGAATAAATTCTCGAATTATGTTGTACATTAAAATCTTTATTAATGAATGATATCTGCAGAACCATGTTGGTTCTGTTCTCTTTACCCTAAGGGGGGTTATTGCTGCTCTCCCTGCTCTTATCCATGCTAGGCTGCCCAGAACAGAATCATACCGCCAATCCTAACCATATGCTAATTATCAATCGTATTTGACGATAGTGGTCCTGACAAAATGTATTTTTATTCTTAACTATATGCTTGTATATTCTGTGTGATGGCGTTCAGAGAAACTAAAACCTTGTTGAGGTGTTCTGGTGGGGATGGAGTGCAATGCTTGTTCATAAACCTTTTTTGAATGTTTCTAGCATGGGCGATCTGTTTAAGATCAGAGAGGAGCTGACCAATCAGAGAGACAAGCTGCTGTCAGAGGTGGTGACACTCCGGGAAAACCTCACTAAAGCTAATGATGCTCAGCAGAAGATAGAGGCGGAGAAGAACAAAGCCATGGACATGATTGCCCAGGTATTACATAAAAAGCTTTGTATATGACGCCACTGGGTCTTTTGATAAAATTATCTGAGTGTGCAGAGTAACTGTCATGGCATTTTATTCGAATTATATTAAAAATCACACAGATGCATACAAAAACAGTTATTCAAAGATATAATTGGCTCTTTTCATCACTGGCATCAATATCGGCAGTGCTTTACTGCTGTTATTCTCATTTTAAGGCCATGAGAATGTTTTAGGACTAAATGAAAGCATTTTGTCTCCAATGTCTCGCTGTGTCAGCAAATCAATATTTGAAAAATGGTGCCTGGTGATTGTTACTCTTCAAAATTTTACGGATTTATAGCAGTTCTAGTCTTGAATCTTTATATGTTGTGTGAAATGGAACATAAACCATGTGAATGTGGCACTTAAACTTGTAAAATTGGACATATTTGATTCTTCTGTCACCTCCCTGGTAAAATAAACTAACTTAAATTGTTTACAGTGTATAACACAGTAAGAAAGTCAATAAGTGGCCCAACAAACCATTTTAAACTAAAGAAGTGGGTACAAAAAATTAGAGAGTGGAAGGGACAAAAGTAATAGTAATTTACAATGCTAATGATATATACGTATATTTCTCTGTGTGTTAGACAGACATTGATAGACAGACTGACAAAGAGATAGCCAGAAAGACTGACTAATAGTTAAAATTACACCAGAATACTTGACTTATTCTGAAAGAAAAGTTCAAGTATATTTGGCCTATACTTATACTCAATTATACTTTTAAGTATATCTTGATCAAAATATTAAGTATTCAAAGTACACTTGGCTTGTAGTTGTGTTAACTCTTTTGTTTGAGTAGCCTATTAAATATAGCCTACTTTTTTAACATAGTTTTTCATGTACAGTCTTATGAAACTTACATTGTTTGAAAATATTGATTAAAATATTGATATAAAACAGACATGTTTCTAATTCTGCGTATCTGAATTTTTGTGAAGGCTAGTCCACTGGTAGTGTACATAGGAATTTACTTTAATTCTACTTTACTCTTTCCTCATCATTGACTGAATTTTCCAGCTATCCACGTTTTCACTGTTATACAGTAGGGGGTGCTATGACACATCGTCTAGTACAGATTCAGAATCTCCGGATTGGTAGTGGGAAGTTCGGATAATTTTAAGCCTAGTTCACACTACATGATTTTAAGCCCGATTTAAGCCCGATTTGCAAATCGTTGAGCTCGCCGACAGGTCAGGGTGTTATCGCGTGCAAATCGCGGGGGATTAGCGGGCGATGAACGCTCGCCAATCTGTTAGTATGAAAGAGCCAACAACGCATCAAAGACGCTCGCAGACGCCTCGCAGACGCGTCGCCGAGCCTAGAAAAATATCTAGCATGCTAGATATCCAGAGCTGTCGCACGACTCAATCTCACTGATGTCATGAGCAACAGCCAATCAGAGCAAGTAAATAAATACGCGGTAAATACGTAGGGTAAATACGCAGGTAAATAGCGATTTTTGCCGTCAGCCAAACATAAACATGCAGCTACATCTCCGATATAAACATGCTGTACTCACCTCCAACTCTCTCTGTAGCACAGACCTGCTGTTCGCGTATGCACATCCACTCTTTCGCCCATACTCTTTTATTTTTTATTTTTTTGCGTTTTTTCTCATAGCAAATCATCGCGCAAACAGTTTGCAGCACTAGTTTCTGTCTGACGTCCATATTCGCGTGTTGTGTATTGGCGCGCGTGATGTTTCGCATCAAGATAGACATTAGACAGATAGATTTGTAGACAAGATAGAATCGTTGGGTGACAGAGTTGTTAACTCGTGTAGTGCGTTACCTCCGGTTGCGGATCAATCACGTTGTGTCGTGTGGTGTGAACAGCTCAACAACTTGAACACTCCTGATTTCTCAGAGAGCAAGTCATGTAGTGTGAACCGCACAGTTCAGCCCGACGTTTTAAAATCATGTAGTGTGAACTAGGCTTTACTGACTCGGATCTTTGAGTCTCGTTTAGCAAAATGAACGAATCTTTTTTCGAGTCATTTCGTTCATTTCATTCATTTCAGCATAATATAATTAAAATATGCCATTTTAATTATATTATGCTGAAATGAATGAAATGAACGAAATGACTCGAAAAAAGATTCGTTAAATATCCCAACACATCTAGTACTTACGAAAATGTTGATTACATTTGTAAAAAGAATAAAAATAAACTATAGGGTAATGCAGCCAAAGCCAAATTATAATGTTTTATTAATTGATTAGTTGTTGGGTCTTAAGTTCAGGCTATTGCAGTCTGATTCTGTTAGTTCACCTCACCTCCTGATCCGAGACGTTCTTTCCTTTGCAACTTCATATTTATCAGGTTAGTTCTCCTCTCGTGTCTCAAGACGTTAGTTGTTACAGCAGGGCCGGAAAGAGAAATGATTAGTTCATCTTTCGAGTCTCAAGTTCGGGTTTGGACGGGCCCGAGTCTTTCATTCTTCCTGTCAGTCCCATATATAGGCTATGCTGTCAGTACCGGAAAGAAAAATGAATAGTTAGATTTCGTCGAGTCTCGGGTTCGGGTTTTAAATCCTTTGTTCTTTTGTCACGTGATCGCTGGTATCTCGCATCAAATACAACATTAGATTCGTATTATTGACTGCGTCTGAATGCATATTGTTTTATATTTAGGAATTAAAATAAAAAATATGTGTAATAAACATTATCTGAAAAATAAAAATTCCATCTTATTAGCCTATTGTCCCTGTCCGTCTCTTTTCTAAATGTTTCTTGTGCATCTGTGGTGTGTTTTATTATATATTATACATTAATTAACTACTATTATATTATACATTAACTACGTGCTTGTTTGTAAAAAGGTTGTAAATTAGTAGGCTATTCAATATGGTGACAAGTCACGTGACAAAAGAACGAATGACTCAAACCCGAAGACTGAACTACATTAACTAATCATTTCTCTTTCCGGTACTGACAGCATAGCCTCTGGGACTGACAGGAAGAACGAAAGACTCGGACCCGGCCGAACCCGAACTCGAGACTCGAAAGATGAACTAATAATTTCTCTTTCCGGTACTGACAGTATAGTCTCTATTGGACTGACAGGAAGAACGAAAGACTCGGACCCGTCCCGAACCTGAAGACTCGAGAGAGAGATGAACTAATCATTTCTGTTTCCAGTACAGATTCAGAACCCATATGTTGTGCAATGCGCATGCGCGGTCAACACAAAATGAACAAATCACTCTCTGAGACAACTCGGTAGTCCCGAGTCATATTAAAGATTCGTTCAAAATGAACGAATCGTTCATGAACGACACATCACTACTCCGGATCAAAACGCAGGAGAAGAAGAAGCTGAAACAAGTGATAGAAGATTGCTCAATCAAATATAAAATAACGTGATCATCAAACATTAAACAGCTTGTAAATCAAAACTGCTTTTGTTTCCAAATGAAATGAAGCGTTACACATGAAGAGAAAACGACTGTAAAGCTTTGGGGTTGTTGAACTCGATGTACTCCATCTGTGTTTTGATCATCGGTCTGAATCTGATCAAGGCGTAGTCTTTGACAAAAATTAGATTGTTTCAACTTTTTTGTTTAAAATGTTGCCTTTCTTTATGAAACTTACCAACATTCAAGTGTTGATAAAAAAGGATGAATGTAGCTAATAAAATGTTTTTAAAATTAAAGGGACATTGTGTAGGAATTTCTCCCATCTAGCGGTGAAATTGTATTTTGCATTCAAACGAATTGTGCTCTCCAGCGCATCGCTTTTTCAAATGCGTGTTGCATCTACGGTAGCTGTTAGGTACCAAAAAGCCGTTTCTGCTGCTTTCAGTTACGTGACGCTGGCTCTGAACGAAAACGCGTTGTGAAAATGCGTTGGCCCAGTACTTTTTGACCCTCTCTGCTATTATAGTTTTTCAAGATGGAATGGAACATGGAAGCCTCCGTGGACCTACCCGTCACATGTATATAAAGATAATAAATTATTTTATAAGTCAGATAATTGGCAGAGGTATTTGTACACCATTGAGGACATATTTATGAATAAAAATATTGATTTTAGATAATAAAATACTTAAAAAAACTATTCGGTTACTCACGTAACCTCAGTTCCCTGAGTTAGGGAACGAGTATTGCGTAGCTATACGCAGTGGGGGAAACTCCTTTTCCTCAGTTTACTGAAGCCTTTATGTAAAGCGCATTTGCAGCTGCACAGCTAGAACATGAGCGTCTGGCTCGCTCATAGGCTGCGCTGCGGCAACTGCACATCCAATGGCGTGGGCGCCTCTAACGTCCGACCAATGAGATCACTCTGCGTCATACACGTCAGAGCCCGCCAAGGGGGCGTGACCTCAGTCTATAATAGTCCCCGAATTCGCCATTATAGCAGGTTTAACCACTGAAGCGACAACTTGCCATGTTACTATAGTGCGGCTGGCTACGCAATACTCGTTCCCTAACTCAGGGAACTGAGGTTACGTGAGTAACCGAGTAGTTCCCTTTCGAACGGTCACTTCTTATTGGGTAGCTATACGCAGTGGGGACGCCATGCAAAACGCCGCACTGAGTAACTGGCTGCCACTGCAACTCAGGACCCCTGAGCATACAGAACAAGCCATAACCGCATAATTATGTATAAATAGACCAGACACCGTCAGGTCTAAAATAGTACACATCAGTTAGAAATAACCCAACATACTACACCAATGAACCAAGACACTGTCGGGGTTATTAGTATATGAACATATAACCAGTCAAGTGGGTTTATACATGAAATTATAAGCGGGTTTTATATATGTATGGAATATGACCGGCAAAAGCGGGTTTTATATATGTCATATAACTGGCCAAAAGCGGGTTTTATATATATGTAAATATAACCGGCAACAGCGGGTTTATGCATGAAATACAACCGGCCAGCAGCGTTTTTTATATATATATGTGAATGTGATTGTGCACAGTAATATATGACAAGACCGGCCACTGACGGGTCTTAATCATACCGAAAGCACCTTCGCCTGCAGGGAAGGCACTTCCATATTATAGAAACTCATAAATGTGGAAGGCGAGGACCAGCCGGCCGCATCACAAATATCACTAATGGGAATGCCAGATGACCAAGCCCATGACGAGGCCATACCTCTGGTCGTATGGGCCTTGATACCTATAGGGCAAACTTGACCCGCTGCGGTATAAGCCATAGAAATAGCATCCACTATCCATCTAGACAGTCTTTGCTTAGTGACTGGATCCCCCTTGGATCTACCACCAAAGCAGACAAAAAGCTGTTCTGATTGTCTAAAATACACATAACGCTCCAGATAGATTTTCAGCGCTCTGACAGGGCAGAGAAGATTAACCTCTCAATCCTCTGCAGAAGGAGGGAGGGATGATAATGTCACCACCTGTGCTCTGAACGGTGTTGAGAGGACTTTAGGAACGTAACCATGTCTGGGCTTGAGGATGACTCTGGAGTCATCTGGACCCAACTCCAAACATGCAGGGCTCACAGAGAGCGCCTGCAGATCTCCCACTCGCTTGATAGATGCCAACGCCATAAGGAGAGCGGTCTTCAGCGAGAGGGGTTTTAGATCAACCGATTGGAGCGGTTCGAAAGGCGGACCTTTCAGAGCCCCCATGACCGTGGAGAGGTCCCAAGGCGGCACAGACGGAAGTCTGGAGGGGTTCATTCTCCTCGCACCTTTCAGGAATCTTACGACCAGGTCGTTTCTTCCCAGTGACTGGCCAGCCATCAGAACATGATGTGCTACTATGGCTGCCACATACACTTTGAGCGTGGACGGGGAGCGACCCGTGTCCAGCAGCTCCTGTAAGAATGAGAGAACCACAGATATCTCACATGACTCTGGGTCAGCCTGATTTTTCGAGCACCAGCTGGAAAAACCTGACCATTTTGAAGCATACAGGCGCCGAGTCGTCGGAGCCCTGGCTTCAAATATAGTGCTTAAAACCTTCTCAGGAAGGTCCTTGGGTACCCGTTGAGGGGCCAAACATGGAGGGCCCATAAATCGGGTCTCGGATGCCACAATGTCCCGTTTGCCTGTGTGAGGAGGTCTTTCCTCAGTGGGACAGGCCATGGGATTGTGTCCGATAACTGAACCAGTTCCGGGAACCACGGTCTGGTTTTCCAGAGAGGGGCCACCAGAAGGACTGGGCACCCGCTCCTTCTGACCCGTTTGATGACTTGTGGAATCATCGAGACGGGGGAGGAAAGGCATAAAGGGGACGGTTGGGCCAGACATGGGCCAGCGCGTCCCTGTTCTTCGAGAAGAACAATTTGCAGTGGGTGTTGATTCTCGAGGCGAAAAGGTTGATTTCGGCCTCGCCAAACACCTTCCATATCAGACTGACCGTCTGTGGGTTCAGGGACCACTCGCCGAGGGGAGTGTTGCCCCGTGAAAGCATATCCGCGCCCACATTCTGGACACCCGGGATATGCGCTGCTCTCAGAGAGCTCAGGTTGGTTTGTGCCCATATAGAGGAGGTCTCTCGCCATCGCATGCAGGTTTCCTGACCTGATTCCCCCCTAGCGATTTATGTAGGCCACCACTGACGTATTGTCTGTGCGGACTAAGACGTGGTGACCTCTGAGGTTCGACAGAAATGCCTTCAGGGCCAACCCAACTGCTTTCATCTCCAGACAGTTGATATGTAAGCTCTGCTCCGTGCTCGACCAGAGGCCGGATGCAGGCATGCTCTCGTGCAGCGCTCCCAACCCAGGTTGGACACACCTGTAAGAACCACTTTCCTCCTGGAAATTGTTCCCATTGTCAACCCCTCGTGGTGCCAGTTCTGAGCCCGCCAGGGAATCAGGGTTCTTAAACAACCGTGATTCACCATAACGCGCAAGCTGCCTGACTGCCATGCATGAGTTGGCACACGGCGTTTCAGCCAATGCTGCAGCGGGCGCATGCGCAGTAATCCCTTGCTGAGTACTGGCAATGCTGCTGCCATGAGACCAAGCAGTTTCTGAAATTCCTTCAGTGGCGCGCGCTCGCGCTGAGCTGGAGAGAGTGAAGCATGCGGGGATGTGGCCGGCGTGCGTTCACAAATGTCCGTGCTCTCTGGATGCCGTTGGCTGCGGCGCTTCTTCTTCCTCGGCTGTAAGTAGGGCTGGAGAAGGGAGCGCGTGTGACGTGGCGCCGCCGTCTCTCCGAGTTCGCAGCACGGAGATAGGCATGCACTCGCAGGCCGCACATCCGCCGACAGAGAGTGCATTCTCTGCGTGGTAGAGTCCCAGGCATGAAATGCAGCTCACGTGTTCGTAGGCCTCGCTTAACACGAGGCATATGGAACAACGCTCGTACAGATATAAACACATAATAAACAGATATTGAAAAGGATATTGCCGGATAGCCACAGGAGAGACGGCGTCAGGAGAAGCACGGTTGAGATGTGTAGTCTGCTGAACTGTAGCTCGTTTAGGCTGAAGGCTTGTTCGACGGCGAAGGCTCAATAATTGGTCAGACACGTGAAGTTTGTCGCTGAAGGAGTAAAATCTGCTATAATGGCGAATTCGGGGACTATTATAGACTGAGGTCACGCCCCCTTGGCGCCCGCACCATTGGATGTGTAGTTGCCGCAGCGCAGCCTATGAGCGAGCCAGACGCTCATGTTCTAGCTGTGCAGCTGCAAATGCGCTTTACATAAAGGCTTCAGTAAATCGAGGAAAAGGAGTTTCCCCCATTGCGTATAGCTACGCAATATGAAGTGACCGTTCGAAAGGGAACTACACATTATCCCTTTAAAGTACAGTTAAAGGTATTTTCAAGTATAAAAAATAACATTTGAACATTTAGTATAGGCCTAACGTTACTGCAAGTGCAAAAATAATATATAAAAAGTAAACTGTAAGTTTAATGTTAAGTTCACTTAAAGAAAACTTACTACTAAACTAGTAGTTTACTGAGAGTACACTACAAGAAACTGTGCAAGTATAAAACTACTAAACTAGTAGTTTACTGAGAGTACACTAAAAGAGCAAAAATAATATATAATTAGTAAACTACAAGTATGATGTTATGTTCACTTAAAGAAAACTTGTAGTATAAAAATACTAAACTAGTAGTTTACTGAGAGTATACTTCAAAGTGTACTAAAAATTGCCACAAGTATTAAAATAGTAAACTACTAGTATACCCACAAGTTCACTTGCAGTACAAATGAGAAACGTAATTATGAACTAGTTGTGCACTTAAAGTTTACTAATGTTACACTTATAGTACACTTAAACATACTTTTATATACTAAAAGTGGGCCAATTTAGTACCAAGCGCAAGCTGTGTTAAAATAGTACACTACAAGTTTACTACTAGTACATATTGACATTAGTATACTTACTACGTAATTATACTTAAAATATACTTGAACATTACTTAAGTATACTTCAAAAAATGAACTTGAAGTATACTTTTACGTAAGGGTAGATAGATAGATAGATAGATAGACAGACAGATATACAGATAGACAGATAGATAGATAGATAGACAGATAGACAGATAGATAGATAGATAGATAGATAGATAGATAGATAGATAGATAGATAGATAGATAAATAGATAGATAGACACTGTCTCTAACCAAAACTTTCTGTCTTTCACAGCTCCAGCAGGACATCCAGGTGCGTCAGAATGAGGTTCAACGAGAGACTAGGAGGAAGGAGAAGATGGAAAAGGAAGTGAGGCAGCTGCAAACTGACTTGGAGTCCAAACAATCAAAGATTAAATCACTCACTCAGCAGAACCAGCGTTGGCAAGAAGATCAGCAGAAACTGGAACAACAGCTCCAGGAAAACAAAGTAAGAGACTCTGATCTAGGGTAGTGACATGAAGCATCATGAACGAGCTAGTGGTAGGACAATCTTAGTTCACTACCATAACACTAAAAGAACCTTTTCTGTTAAAAAAAAAACTTTAAAAAGAAAAACCCTGTAACTTTTTAACTTTTATCTCTGTAAAAAAAGAAAAGAAAAAGAAAACTTTATGACAATATTTCAATTTGATTTCCGTTTGAGAACCTCTAAAGGGATTGTTTATCAGATTTAGCTAATATCTGAAGAAATGTTTTCAACTATATTGTTCCACAGAACAGCTAGGTTGGAAACAAATGAATGCACACATGCGGAACTTGTGACTATGACCATTAAAAGTAATTTGTGTTCTTCCTGACAGATTATAAATGAGAAAACCAGTAAAGAAATGGAACAACTCCAACATCGCAACACTAAATTCCAGCAAGATATAGAACAAAACTCCATCAGCCTAGAGCAACTCTCCCAACAGAACCAACAGCGAGCATCAGACCTAAAGGTACACATACACACACTAATTAGAAACTATGGACTTCAGTTGTTCTAATAAAAGTTCTTCTGTGCTCTAAATCACTCACAAATCTTTTGACAGTAAGATAATCTCTATTCAGTTTTCGCAAAATATGTTGCTTTCATGCCTTTTGCAGAATCTTTTCATGCTTTCCATCTTCAGAAAGATCTTTCTTCCTTCCCATATTACATTAAAACTTTGACTGGCTTAATAACGTGGAACAACCTCTTTAAGTAGGTTTTGCATTTACCAGATAAGATCACCAGCAAACTATTTAACGAACCTGACTGAGACCATTTATCTAAAAAGATACGAGGAATAAAACAAAACTTTTGTTGAAAAACTAAAATCAGAATGTTTATTGTACAGAAATCCTACTGATATGTCACTTGCATAATAATCTGGAACACGGTGTATATTTAGCATTTTACATTTGGGCACCACAGATGTGGTACTTCACGTTCCATGAGAAAAAAAAAGAAGAACAAATCTCTGTTCTACATTGACTACACACACACACACACACACACACACACACACACACACACACACACACACACACACACACACACACCTACAGATTTATTGAGCTGCCCTCTTTAAGTCTGACAAAATTGTCTCGGTCTTATATAATTAGAGCTCTAGAGGACGAAGGTTTCCATTCCTTTTCCTCTCCCGTCAGACTAGTGATGGATCTTTCCTGCTCAAAACTTCTGTCAGGCTTCCAACTGAGTCACAGTGGGGGTTAATATAGCAAATGTTACATGTAATGAAATGCCCTTTATTCTCTTTGTTCTGGCTTGTATTGTAGTGGCTTGAGTCTGGTGGGAGATCGGTGGGTTGAATTCACCGCTCTGCAGGATATGCTGAAGCTGTATTAGGAATTCTGTTTTAATATGGGCATGTCTTTTGTCGTGTAGTATTGTTGACCAATTAAGTATAATAAAGAACAAAAAGACTAAGTTTCACACAGACTGACTGAACATGTGAGGCTTTCTCTCTGTCTTTATTTTCTGCAGCATTCTAGAAAGACACAAAGTCAACTTGTGCAACAATTCCACAAACCAGATTTCCCTATTCTATTTTACTGCACCTTTTTTTTTTGTAGTGTTGTCACTCCCAGCTCGCCCTGTGAATCAGTGTAATGATTGCAAGCCTCATGGTCACCACAAGGGGGCACAGATTCAGCACTCTGGATCACTCTTGCTCCTAATATGCGTGTCCTGCTTATTCTCCAGCAATTAGCATTTTGTTGTTCTGTTTATTGGCATTTATATTAGTCAGTTAATCAGTTCAATTCACAGTGATGATATAATCAAATTAGTTCCCATAATGCCCACTCTAAGCCCACAGAAGCATACGTTTTAAATTATACATTTAATTTACATTACCATTCAAAAATGTTTGTTTTTTATGGTTTAATATTTTTTTAAATAATTCAGAGAAGATGCATTAATTAGATCAAACGTGACAGTAAAAACTGTTTACATTGATACAAAAAATGCTGTTCTTTTTAACTTTCTATTCAGTAAAGCATCCAGAAACAATGTATCACAGTTTCCACCAAAATATTAAGCAGCACAACTATTTTTAACATTGATAATAATAAGAAATGTTTCTTGAGCACCAAATCAGCGTATTAGAATGAGAGTAATGATGCTGAAAATTCAGCTTTGACATCACAGAAATAAATTACATTTTACAATATACTTAAATAGAAAACAGTTATTTTAAATTGTAATAATATTTCACAACATTACTGTATTTTTGATCAAATAAATGCAGCCTTGGTGAACATATAGGAGACTACTTTTAAAAACTTATAAAAAAATCTTACTGCCCCCAAACTTTTAAACAGTTGTGCTGAAAATAAATGTTGTACCTTATCAACCCATTTTAGTACCTAGAGTAGGAATGTGTACCCTTAAGGAACTTCTATGAACTTTTATAAATAAATAAGGTACAAAGTTGTCAGTTTAAGGGTACTATCCCAGTTACAAACTGTTGTACCCCTAAAGTTACAAGTTTGTTTGACTAGTGATGGTTAGTTTGGGCTTCACATGTATACACACCTTGACACACTAATGGTTCATGTCTTGTGTGGTTAAGATAAAAGAACAGGAAGTAACCCAGCTGAAACAGGAGATCTCGAAGATTACAAAAATGAGAGAGGGGGTGCAGAGGAGACTCCAGCAGATGCAGGAGCAGAAAATGGAGGCGGAGAACCAAAGGGAAACACTCAGGAATCAGATCATTGGACTGGAGAGAGGCAAGAACACACACACACACACACACACACACACACACACGCACGCACGCACGCACGCACGCACGCACACACACGCGCACACACACACACGCACACACACACACACAGACACACACATGTTTACTTAGCTATCTAAATGGGGACATTCCATAGGCGTAATGGTTTTTATACTGTACAAACTGTATATTCTATCCCCTTACACTGCCCCTATCCCTAAACCTACCCATCACAGGAGACATTTTGCATTTTTACATATTTAAAAAAACTTTTATTACTTTATTTTTAAACCTGATTTACGAATGAGGACGTCCCTAAAGGGAGTTTTTTGCAGATTTTGTCAGGTTTTTGTCACTTCTGGGTACAAATTTGTCCCCAAAATATGGTTAAGTAGACACACACACACACACACACACACACACACACACACACACACACACACACACACACACACACACACACACACACACACACATTGTACTGTACTGTATAATTTATCCCCATACACTAACCCTACCCCTAAACATACCCATCACACAAAACTTTCTACTATTTTTGATTTTCAAAAAAGATCATTCTGTATGATTTATAAGCTTGTTTCCTTCAATCAAATTCTTTTCAGATAGATCTCTATTCAGATCTTTTCAGCTGTATAGACACTGTACTGTTCAGCCTATAGTATTTCTTTCTATACATTCTTCTGGGGTCTAATTTATTTTAAAAGGGTCATATCATGGACAGACAGCAGGACTCACTCTTATGAAATAGAGTGATGAAACGTACTCTTACTTTCAGAATTCATGACAACTAAGCTAAGAAAGAATTAATTCTGAAATCATACTGGTCATAACTTATGACTGCTAAGAATGCAAAAATGTACTTACTGATGCAAAGCGTGTCATTGTGTGTTTTGGCTTTTAAAATTGTGTCATGGGGTATTAACCGAATTTCTTTCAAATTGGAGTTGAGTGTTAGCGATTTGTGTGTTGGATTTTAAACATTTTGCATGGCAAATCAAAAACCCGCCCGTATTCAAAATCTGTAATCTTTTTATTCTGCAGATGATTCGTTTGGCTCCCAAAACTGTTGTTATCTAGGCAAATATTACATGAATTAAAAGCAGAACACTGCCACTGACAAACCAATAACTTTCTCCCTAGGATATCCACTTCAATTTTCTTGCACCCTCACCGATTCTGTGATGGAAAAGTTCACAAAAGTGAGACAAAGCCATGAGAAATTATACATGCGTTCCACAGGACCATAAAAAATAGCGGTTGCGAATTTCAATTCACCTTCTCAATCATATTGAAATTTGAAATAAAAACGCATAGTTTCAAACTAGATACAGGTCCTTCTCAAATAATTAGCATATTGTGATAAAGTTAATTATTTTCCATAATGTAATGATAAAAATTTAACTTTCATATATTTTAGATTCATTGCACACCAACTGAAATATTTCAGGTCTTTTATTGTTTTAATACTGATGATTTTGGCATACAGCTCATGAAAACCCAAAATTCCTATCTCAAAGAATTAGCATATTTCATCCAACCAATAAAAGAAGTGTTTTTAATACAAAAAAAGTCAACCTTCAAATAATTGTGTTCAGTTATGCACTCAATACTTGGTCGGGAATCCTTTTGCAGAAATGACTGCTTCAATGCGGCGTGGCATGGAGGCAATCAGCCTGTGGCACTGCTGAGGTGTTATGGAGGCCCAGGATGCTTCGATAGCGGCCTTAAGCTCATCCAGAGTGTTGGGTCTTG
The DNA here is from genome assembly GCA_026230005.1 of Gila orcuttii. Taxonomy (NCBI): domain Eukaryota; kingdom Metazoa; phylum Chordata; class Actinopteri; order Cypriniformes; family Leuciscidae; genus Gila; species Gila orcuttii. Next base: position 16,799,913 of record JAPDVR010000002.1, on the reverse strand, counting down.
CGTCTCTCAACTTTCTCTTCACAATATCCCACAGATTCTCTATGGGGTTCAGGTCAGGAGAGTTGGCAGGCCAATTGAGCACAGTAATACCATGGTCAGTAAACCATTTACCAGTGGTTTTGGCACTGTGAGCAGGTGCCAGGTCGTGCTGAAAAATTAAATCAGATGGAAGCATGAAGTTCTCCAAAATCTCCTGATAGCTAGCTGCATTGACCCTGCCCTTGATAAAACACAGTGGACCAACACCAGCAGCTGACCCCAGACCATCACTGACTGTGGGTACTTGACACTGGACTTCAGGCATTTTGGCATTTCCTTCTCCCCAGTCTTCCTCCAGACTTGATTTCCGAATGACATGCAAAATTTGCTTTCATCCGAAAAAAGTACTTTGGACCACTGAGCAACAGTCCAGTGCTGCTTTTCTGTAGCCCAGGTCAGACGCTTCTGCCGCTGTTTCTGGTTCAAACGTGGCTTGACCTGGGGAATGCGGCACCTGTAGCCCATTTCCTGCACACGCCTGTGCACGGTGGCTCTGGATGTTTCTACTCCAGACTCAGTCCACTGCTTCCGCAGGTCCCCCAAGGTCTGGAATCGGTTCTTCTCCACAATCTTCCTCAGGTTCCGGTCACCTCTTCTCGTTGTGCAGCGTTTTTTGCCACACTTTTTTCTTCCCACAGACTTCCCACTGAGGTGCCTTGATACAGCACTCTGGGAACAGCCTATTTGTTCAGAAATTTCTTTCTGTGTCTTACCCTCTTGCTTGAGGGTGTCAATGATGGCCTTCTGGACAGCAGTCAGGTCGGCAATCTTACCCATGATTGCGGTTTTGAGTAATGAAACAGGCTGGGAGTTTTTAAAAGCCTCAGGAATCTTTTGCAGGTGTTTAGAGTTAATTCGTTGATTCAGATGATTAGGTTAATAGCTCGTTTAGAGAACCTTTTCATGATATGCTAATTTTTTGAGATAGGAATTTTGGGTTTTCATGAGCTGTATGTCAAAATCATCAGTATTAAAACAATAAAAGACCTGCAATATTTCAGTTGGTGTGTAATTAATCTAAAATATATGAAAGTTTAATTTTTATCATTACATTATGGAAAATAATGAACTTTATCACAATATGGTAATTTTTTGAGAAGGACCTGTATTATAAAAAAGTATTATGATATTCATCTGTTTCAGTCATTATGCTTGGTCATCAGCGTAATGGTCATAAATATGGCGTATGAATGGAAAAGTCAAGTGAAACTAATATTTTGTACCAATTAGGGCTGGTTCACACAGAATGTGTTTTTGCTGTTATAAATGTGAGACGCAGGTCATTGGAACAAAAAAAGTGCAAGGTCTAGAGCTGCTTCAAATGACAAGAGACGTGAGCGCAATGGTTAAATAGTTAGTTCACCCAAAAATTAAATTTTGTCATTAATTACTCACCCTCATGTCGTTCCAAACCCGTAAGGCATTCGTTCATCTTCGGAACACAAATTAAGATCTGAAATCCGAGAGGTTTCTGAACCAGCCATAGGCAGCAAAATCATTGCAAATTTCAAGGCCAAGTCCATCTAGCCCATGTTGAAAAACAATGGAAAAGTAGCTCAGTGGAATGGTAAAATGCGTTCCCTAAGGCCCGTTCACAAGGACGATAACTATAACAATAAAGATATGGTTCTAAAAATCATTCTAAATGCAAAGGAATAGCAGAGTTCACTCCACAACTATAACGACAATGGCACAGAGAAACGACGTCACTTTCAGAATGATTTCCCCCTGCTGATTAACGATAAAAACGTTGACAGCCATTCAGAGTCCAGCCAGCTTTAAAGAGCTCGAGCATTTAAACGCTAGACGACAAAACTGCAGTGCACACTTAGAATAAACAGAACGATAACGTTCGTTGTTAATAAAATAAAGATTATTGGAGTATGTTCTACAAGAAAATAAATACTATAATCGTTTTTTTTTGTGTGTCCTAGTATATTTTGGCCTGGACAAAGAGAGGTTGAGAAATGGAGATGTAAAACTAAATTATGATGTTTTCAGGGAAAGAAACCTTGACTAACATTATCAAGACGACTTAAGGGAGGACTTCTCTTCTTTCAAAAACCCTCATCTTCCTTGCTTTGTTCTCTTTCTCTTTCTAAATACAGGTAATTAGTTTCGAAGGAAGATAGAGCTCAGAGTAATTACAGTCAAACAATGAATACATCTAATTTCATTTTATTTTTCATTTGACCTCTTTACTTTCCTCTCCACTTCTCTGATTTTCATTTCCAATTGTACATACTGTCCTGTCCGTCTTTGGTTCTTCCCTACTATTTGAATATTGCAGGTTTTTGGAAAGAAAATTATACTTCTGTCAGTTTGTTTTTCTCTTTGTCTCTGTTTGTGTCTTTTTTACAGACCACTGACTCTTCACATTCATATGTATCTCTTTCTTTCTTTTCTGATTTTAATCAGTCGCCAATATTCTTTCTCGCCAATCTCTCTTGTTGGTTCCCCATTGAGCTGATGGCGACCTAACATGTTGTTTACCAAGCATAGGCTTCTCATTATTTATAGTACTACAGTCAAGGTTTTTGAAAAAAACAAAAAAAAAAACAATTGTGGCTAACGTCTCGGTTACGTATGTAACCTTAGTTCCCTGATAGGGAACGAGACGCTGCGTCAAGCTGTGGGAACGCCTCTGCGTTGTGCGTCCTGAAGCACGTATGGAATCAGCCCAATGGAGAGATGGAACGTCATAGGCGGGTGACGTCATCGACCAGGAAACTATAAAGCACCCCATAAACACAAGCGCAATAGCTTCTGATAGCCTGAAGGAAGCGCTAGCGGGAATGCCGGGAGTATGGTGGGATGACGCAGCGTCTCGTTCCCTATCAGGGAACTAAGGTTACATACGTAACCGAGACGTTCCCTTTCAAGGGAACTCGAGCTGCGTCAAGCTGTGGGAACGCTAATACCCGCGTCGCCATAGGACCAAGTGACCGCCATGTGAGAACTAGCGCACAGAGGGCGAGAGCACCTGTGCCCCAGGGGAAGGAATTAAGTCTAGGTCATAGATCTTAATGAAAGTATGCGGTGAAGACCATCCAGCCGCATCACAAACGTCACTGAGGGAAACTCCTGACAATAAGGCTTTAGAAGCCGCCATACTCCTGATAGAGTGGGCTCGTACAGCCAAGGTGAAGGCTGACCAGCCGGCTCATAGGCAAGTGAGATAGCCTCGACCACACACTTGCTTATTCTCTGTTTAGACACGGGACGCCCCTTCTTGGGTGGCCCAAAACACGCAAATAGTTGTTCTGACTTCCTCCACAGGGCAGTTCTGTGGATATAGGAGTCTAACGCCCTAACAGGGCAGAGTAAATTAAGTTTCTCCTGGTCAGACGACAGAAATGAAGGAGGACAGAAGGCCTGCAGAACTGTAGGTCAAAGAGCCTGAACCATGCCAGGCGAAATTCCAGGCACAAGGGTGAAACCGACAGAGCCTGCAAATCACCGATTCTCTTTAGTGAGGAGATAGCAAGAAGAAAGATAGTCTTAAACGTGAGAAACTTCTCAGGAACTTCTTCGATAGGTTCAAGAGGAGCTTGGGAAAGACCTTCTAATACGATGGCCAGATCCCAGGCCGGCACCCACGTACGAACTGCTGGCCTCAGCCTCAATGTGCCACGAAGGAAACGAGTTATAAGCGGGTGTCTCCCCAGAGAAACTCCACTGAAAGGGACGTGGTGAGCAGCCAGTGCCGCCACATACACCTTTAGTGTGGAGGGGGATAGCCCTGTGGAGAAGCGCTCCTGCAGGAAATCCAGCACTGCACCCACTGGGCCGTTAACCGGGTCCTGCAGGTGTTCTCCACACCAAGAAGTGAAAAGTTTTCACTTCAAGGCCTAAAGCTTCCTCGCGGATGGAGCTCTGGAGTGAAGAATGGTCTCCACAACCTCGGTTGAGAGACCAGAGTTCATGAGCTGGGCCCCCTCGGAGGCCAAGCCCACAGTACTGGGCGGGGGTGAAATATCATGCTGCCCGCCTGAGAGAGTAGATCCCTCCTGACCGGGAGCTCCAAAGGAGAACCGTCCAGGAGAGAAATCAGGTCCGCAAACCATACTCGGGCCGGCCAGAACGGGGCTACTATGTAGTAGGCTGACCCCGTCCCGGCGAACCCTCTCCAGAACTCCAGGTAGCAGAGCAATCAGGGAAAAGGTGAACAGACGTGACCTCGGCCACGGCTGCCCCATAGCGTCCAACCTCAGAGGGGCTGGATGGCTGATGGAAAACCACAGATGACAGTGCGTGGTCACCTTGGAAGTGAATAGGTCCACCTCGGCGCGACCGAAACTCACCAAAGGAGCTCCACCACCTTGGGGTGGAGACTCCAACCCCCCGGCCTCGGCCCCTGCCTCGACAGGGAGACTGCTACCACATTCAAATACCCAGGAAGATACATTGCTGTCAGAGATAGTAACCTCCCTTGGGACCACAGGAGGATCTGACGGGCCAACTTGTAAAGCCGGCGAAACCGCAGGCTCCCCTGATGATTTATATAAGAGACCACCGACGTGTTGTCTGACTGAACTAACACATGATGACCTCTCAGGTCTGCTAGGAAGTGTTTCAGAGCCTGGAACACCGCCAACATCTCTAGACAATTTATAAGCCATGATAGATGATGGTCCTGCGACAGACCTTGGGCTGGACGACCACTCGTGACCGCCCCCCACCCTGTGAGGGAAGCATCCGCCATTAGCGCCACGCGACCCAGCACAGGACCTTTGAACAGGAACCAAGTTTCTTTCCACATGACCAGAGCACGAAGGCAGCACCGCGTGACTTTGACCGTGCGGAGCGGATTTCCCCTCGAGAAGAACCCCTTGGTCCTGAGCCCCCACTGTAGCGGTCTCATGTACAACAGGCCGCAAGGTATAACTTTGGACGCTGCTGCCATCAGACCCGACAGTCTCTAAAACTGTATTACAGTAAGTAGCTGGCCTAGCTTTACTTGTTTCACAGCTGAGAGAATCGAAGCGATGCGGGTCGGAGCGAGTCGCGCCTGCATCGAAACCGAAACCCAAACGACACCCAGAAAAGTGGTCTTCTGAGAAGGAGATAATACACTTTTCTTTGCGTTCAGCCTCAACCCCAACTTCCTGATATGAACGAGAACGACATCTCGATGCCGAACCACCATCGTGAAAGTGCGGGGAGATAAAGCTAGGTCAAACGGAAGAACCCTGTGCTGGTACACCTCGCCCCCGAAGGCGAACCTCAGGAACTTCCTGTGTTGTGGAAGGATGGAAATGTGGAAGTACGCGTCCCTTAGATCTATCGTGACAGACCAGTCCTCGGATCTGATCTGTGACACGATCTGCTTGATAGAGAGCAACCTGAATTTTGGCTACCCTACCGAGCGATTCAATAGGCGCAGGTCTAAAATTGGACGCAACCCCCCATCCTACTTTGGAACGATGAAATATCGGCCATAATAGCCTGACTCCACACTGGGAGGAGGAACCCGTTCTATAGCCTCCTTTTGAAGGAGTGCTTTCACCTTTTGTTCCATAACCAGAGCCTGCTCGGAGCCCACCACTGTAGGCAGAACTCCTCTGAATCTTGGTGGATGACACCTGAATTGGATAGCATAATCCTTTTCTATTGTCTGCAGGACCCAATGAGATATTTTTGGAAGGCTTTTCCCCTCTGCCAGAAATTCTACTAAGGGTACCAGTCTCTCGAGACTGGCCTCTGTTGTAACTTGAGCAGCAAACGCAGCGCCCTGTAACGGCACACCGGCAGGGAAAAACTGGTTTAACCGCTCTGAAACCCTCCTCAGAGGGAGCGAGCGTCCCTCGGGAAATCGCTCGCTGGGACCGTCTGCGCCCCGGCATTAAGGCGGGGTTGGCAGAACGGGCCCCTGAGGGCACCGAGGAGGAATGGGCACTGTAGAAAGAGGTGAACACCTTTCCGCCTCGGCGGGAACCACCCTCAGTGTCCTGCGCGCCGTGGCGCCAGGACTTCTTCTCAGCCGAAGCCTTCTTAGCTAATATAACTGTCCTCAGATCAGTTCTATTACTGGGAGATTTCGGCTGAGAGTGCCGCGGCTGAGCCCACTGTCCAGCAGGGGGAGCACGAGACGCGACACTCTGCTTCAGCGCCCTATGTGATGAGCTCGCAGACGGCCGGGGCTGCTCCCGCCCAGCAGTCCCAGGGACATGAATTTTTAAAAGGGAGAAATTTGTTAAAAGCTGTTATTTGCTTTTCCTTCTCCTGGAATTTATTGATGACAGAATTTACAGCATCGCCAAATAAACCCAGGGGGGAGAGAGGAGTGTCTAAAAGGAAAGCTTTTCCTTTCCCTTTTATATTTGTCTGATTTAACCACAGATGTCTTTCTACGGCCACGCAGGGAAAAATCAGCCGCCTGACGCAGTTCGCGAACCACGAACCTTTTCTCTTCATAACAGACATAGTACGCAGACATGACCTGCTGCCGAATACGCTTTACCCACAAAAAACGAAATATTCATAAGAGGCTTGGTGGGTAATGCCGGTGCCTTAACAGATGACGCAGCCTCGAGGGAGAGAAAACTCGCAAGCGTCTCTACCATGCGAGGCATAGCCGAACAACCATATGATTTATCCCCCACCATATTTAAATATGTTGAAGTCTGGGGACTAAACATTTTCTCTATATGACACCGGTTTTTCCCACGATTTCGACACCTCAGTGTGGAGATCGGGAAAAAAAGACGGCACGCACCGGCGTGGAGGTTGCACTCGTGAGGGCGAAAATCTCTCATCTAATTTTAATTTAGAAACAGACTCCTGTCTAGTCACTGGCCATACAATGCTGAGTTTTTCTACAGCTCTTGTTAATACCTCCACTAGCTCATCGCTTTCGGGAGTGTAAGGTGGCGAATCCTCCACATCTCCCTTATATATACTAGCAACATCCAGCCCCTCAGAACTGGATAGAAGCAACACTGGTGCCTCAGCCCGAGCGGAAGAAACCGCAGCGCGTGCTTCCGAATACGGGACTGAGGCACTGGATCTCACAGGTGAAGGGAGAGATAAGGCAGAGCCCGTCTCTAACCCCGCTGAGAGATCCATATGCGATCCCCACGATACGCGTCGTCGCTCTGCCTCGGCAAGAGCGGGACCCGAACCGCGGGGAGCGCGCACCGAACCGCTCTCCTCGAAGAGCGCCCGGCGGGAGCGGAGCGTCCTTAATGGCAGACGCTCGCAATGCTCACAATCAGCTCCCTCGAAAGCTGACTGGGCATGCTACACTCCCAAACAAACAACACAAAGAACGTGTGTATCCCCACTCGTTAAATAACGCGAGCAGGGAGGGACACACTCCCTAAACTGCTGTTTGTTCGCCATATCTATCTTAATATATATATATATATATATATATATATATATATATAAATTGTTTGTGTGGTGCAGAGTATGTAAGGACAGACAATATTCACACAGGGACAGATTCACATATAGCGCGACTGAAGGCACAGAAGCTATTGCGCTTGTGTTTATGGGGTGCTTTATAGTTTCCTGGTCGATGACGTCACCCGCCTATGACGTTCCATCTCTCCATTGGGCTGATTCCATACGTGCTTCAGGACGCACAACGCAGAGGCGTTCCCACAGCGTGACGCAGCTCGAGTTCCCTTGAAAGGGAACTAACTACATCAAAGCTGTTTTAATGGGCAATATATTTTTAAATATGTAACTATCAGATCTTTTTTTTTTTTTTTTTTTAAATCAGAACAGTTTTTATCTGGCACATAAAGCAATAACGATCCCAATTAGCCTTTACTCACGGTTATCCCAGATAACCTTTCCTTGAACAAAAAAGTTTGGACAAAATAAAACTATTTTATATAACTAAGTTGGAAAAATAAAGATGACCAGCAGAATGTTAGTGTCACAGTTATCATTGATATCTTGAGTCTTGGGTCATCGTTGAGTCTTTTAGTAAAGTCATTTCAAGCTAATTCATCTTCATTGTGTGAGTTTCTACTACAAAGCCTTTGCGTTTGTGACAGTTAGAAAATAATGTGTTAACAAAAAAAGTAAAATGCTGCACAAGAACTCAGTTAGAAATATCTTATTCATTAAAAATATGCTTCTGTTTTTGATTATTAAATTAGTTTGTTTGACTTAAATCTGCACGGTACAACAAAAATCACATTGTAAAAAAATGTGCAGCATTCTGTTTCAGAGAATATTTAGATATTTCAAAGGAATGATAAGGAAAAGGATGCAAAGGAAAGGTCTGTGTGGTAGAGCAAACTTCATAGAAATAATTTAGTTATTTTTAAATCAAGTCTAATTATCATCTCCTTTTGTATTCTGCCTCGAATAAACTGTGTATATTTGCAAGTGTTGTGATATTCAGGCTACTTATTAACTCTCATGCTAATCCTGAAAATAGACACAGGTATTTAATAAAATGAGCAATATTTGTATGAGTTCAAATGTTTTGCTAAAATCTCATGCCCTCACTCCAAAAGATATCCACTCCATATTATTTATCTCACTCCAGAGATGTGAGCAACCACAAAGTCACAAAATGATTGATACTAGGAAAAGAGTGTTTCTTGTAGGTTAAGAAAGTGTGAGCTGCTTCCCTGACTCTTTTGTGCTGTTACAGAGAAAGGTGGAATATTTTAGGACATCTATTTGAATGATTTCTGTTGGGTTGTTGGTAAATTTAATACATGGCATTAAAAAAAGGCTTGCATTACGTTTGATGCTTGTAATGTAAACTTCTATTTTGAATAAAACATTGACATATGAGCTCATGTTAAACCTGTACATTTATAGCTACATTTTCCGCCGTTACAAATTTTTCCTTGCACACCCCCAGAGGCCTCGAGTGTGTGTGCAACACAGTTCCAGAGTAGAAAAGGAAAGGAAACATGGGTGGCAGTGGACTTCACGGTAATAAAGTGACCTTAGTCTCTGTCTGATTCATGTTCAGACTGCTCAGACTGTTTATCTGGAGGCGTTAAATGGTCTGTTTATTTGTGTTTGTAAGGGGTAATATAATGAAACTATAAAAAAGGGGAAAATGAATGGAACAAAATGACATTAACTATCAAGTTTCAAAACCAATGTTTACAGGATCATGGGGGATCAGGTTGTAAATCAGTGGGTTGCGACTTGCGACACAAAAAAAATGGGCCGAAGTTCTGTTCTGAAAGCATTGTGTACATGAGGGACGAAATGATGCAGATAATAAAATGCAACTTACCATATAATTGTGCATAGGGCAGCAAAATAGGTCTATTATCTATCAACTAACAGCAAGAAAAAGCTTACCATATCTTTTGTTGCGTACATCAAAGGCCAAATGTATCCCTTAATAACATGGCTAATACTGCAACAATATTTAGCCTAAAATTTGTTACTGTCACACGCACACTAACCATGTGGACTTTGCTTAAGTTTTGTACTGTTTTCCCGCCTTAGTTAATCTGTTGTCCTGGTTATTGATTTGATTGTATTAAGTCTCATCACTGCCTCTATTTAAGTTCATGCCTTTTCAGTTTGTGTTGTCCGGCCTTGTCTACACTATGACTCTGTGTGAGTAAGCTAATTCTGTGATCCTGAAAATTATATTGTAATGTTTTTATTAAAGACACTTGATCGTTCATCTTCGTCCTTGTGTGTGTTTCTACTACAAGTAGCGACAAAAGGCCAGACCTAGAATAGATTAGCGGTGTGTTTTTTTAAGTTTTTTTTTCTTGTTTGCATTTGTTTGTTTTTCCTTTTTTTTTTTGATCACCATGGATTACTGTGTAATTACTGTTTACTCTGTACTCAGACTGTGTACTCAGTTACTGTACCTTGAGCTGAAGGATAGCTCACCCTCCCGCTACTGAGAGTGAATGTTTGGCACTGGACAACTGCTTTGATTTTGGAGAGGTTAATTTTCTGCACCCCTTATCTGCCGATCAGTCTGTAATGTCCTGAACTCTCTGGTCCCACCCAGCCTCCCTCTCCCACCACCTCTCCCTAATGCTACTGAGACTGCTACATTTTTTGTTGGATTTTGTACCGCCCTCCAGGCTCCTCTCCAGTCCCCAGCTACTCCTGCCACCCAGTCATCGCTACTTCTCCTCAGTACCTCAGTGGCGAGTCAACACCTTGGGCCTGCTGGGAGCCATCTCTTCTTGGATGTGGGAAGCCCGTGGCTCCGCCTCCTGCCCTGAGTGCTCCACTCTTCCTCGACCTTTCACCCTGCCTCCTGCTCTCCTTCCTCCCTTGATGCCTCGCCGGACTCCCTCGGTACGTCGGCTACACCTGGGTCGGGCATCTCTGTGCCTGCGCAGTGGACCTTTCGTTGCTCTCCAGCCCTCCACCCCTTCAGCTTCGGCCAGCTCCTCTGCTTCGGCCCTCGGTCGCTCCAGCTCGACCTCAACCCTCCTGATCCCATCCCATGATGCCATCATCTCGGGGGGTTGTCAATGCGCCTACATTGCGGCCACCTAGTTCATCGGAGAACCTTCGCTGCATCGGCTCGCCTGCTGAGTGGTGGGCTCCTCCCTCCACGTCATCGTCGCCTCCGGTCGTCCACATGGTGGCGTCAGTGACAACATCTCCATGGCTCCTCCTTGTGGCCTGGATCAGCGACTATCTTCCTCTGCTCAAGGCTACCCCTTGGACTTCACCACCATCAGCACCACCCAGGTCTTTTTTGTTTGACCTCCTCCTGGATGTCTTTCCCCCTCCAGAGCCTCCTCAATTTTCCATCCTCCTGCGTGAGGTTGTGCCTTTCGAGAGGGGTTGTACTGTCACACGCACACTTTCCATGTGGACTTTGTTTTTTTGTTTTCAGTTTGTGTTGTCTGGCCTCGTCTACACTATGACTCTGTGAGAATGCTAATTCTGTGTTCCTGAAAATTATATTTTTTTATATAATACTTTCTATTAAATATACTTTGTTCATCTTCGTCCTTAACAGTTACATTTTTAGCACACGTCAGTTTTTATTATTATTATTTTATTTAAAAAATTGTTGCATATGGTCCAGGTTCATTGTAATATTAAAGGGTAACTCAACCCCTGGTCAGAGCCTGACTCCACTCACTGGCAATATTTGAAAAATGCTGGAAAAAGTGGGCAGAGCCCAGCGAAGGGGGGGTCGTGCACCTGAGACCCGCGTCTCTCTGTAGGCAAGGGCGTGGTGAGCTGGTGCCTGCTTACTCACACAGTACCACAACATCCAATAGGAAAGTTCAACCTGAAGAGGGCAGCACTCAGACATTTTTACACCATATATTGTAGAATTAAAACACTTTATACCCAAATGTCAAAAAATGTACTTGAAACAATGAACAGCATTAATAAAGCCCCAGTCTTACAGATCATTAACTAAAAAAAAGTTGTTTTAGGGTTTAGTTACCCTTTAATCCATTTCAGTGTTTCCAAATTTCAATCCATTTTAATTTCAGTGATTTATGGACATTTATGTTGGGTTTGTTGGGTGACCACTTGATGTCCAGTGTAAAATTTGGGATGAGAAGTGAAACAATTTGAGAACTACTGTGAAAGTGATCCATGTGCTTATGTTTAAAAGATATCCAGCGTAAATATTTTGTCTACTGAAAGTCTTCATTTTGAGGCAGGATTGAGTGTTTATATCCGAGACAAATTCCTGCGGTGAATGACGTATGATTTGAAACTGTTCTTTAACAGATTGTACTCGATTCCTTTGGTCTTTCATCTCTTGCTCCCAAATCATCCCCCCCCCCCACACACACACACACACTCCACACCTGCTCACATTGTTCTTCTTCCAGACACTATATGACCTCTCACCAACACCAGCATCCATTACCCTGATGATACTCATGGTCTGTCCATCCCAGCTGAGCATGTGAAGATAGATTTCTCAGGAGACTATAATAAAGGCTGTGGATCCTACTAGTTTCAGCTCCAAGTGTCTGATGAGGTAGATATACAGTAGTGGTAAAGATCTGGGCTGGTGATCAGAAGGCTGCAGGTCGAGCCCGTCACCACTGAATACAGCACTTTGTTTGTTGCTCTAGAAGGACTGTACCTGTAAAATGTGTTACTTTGGATCAAAGCATTGGCTAAATGCTGAGTATCTTACCTTCAGACCACATGCTGCACTGCTCAGAGAAACCCGAGGGCCAATGTAGATGGACACTTCCATCAGTCTCATCAGTTGTTGACCATCTGACCTGTAATCCAGAGAGCTTTGAGTAGGTTGTAAGTTGAACAATTGCAACACAAAAGACCTTCCTTGTGCCATTCTTTGTACTTTTTTTAAAATAATTGTTGAATATAGTAATATGTAAATGTGTATGCCTATAACATGAGTATGTGAATGTGAACATTCAGTTAAAGTTATTTGGCTGTTTTATAATGTTCTCTGGCCAGAAACACTGTGTTTATGTAAAACCACTGTACACAGTGAATCTACACAGCTGGTTTTGATTCAGAACTCAGATTTTATATTGGTAATCAAGTGGTGATTCAGCACTTAGAAAAAAAGGTTCAATGGGGGTACTATATGGAACCTTAAAGACCTTAAAGGAACCTCAATTTTAAAGAACGCTTTATTCCAAAAAGATTCTAAAAGGAGGAATGTCTTAAATGATTGCATAATACTTTCATGTTTCACAGGTTTAGTTTTTTCCTGGTGATAAGTATGTTTAAGAGCTGTTTAATTCTTAAAGTTCAATTAAAATTAAAAAGCAATTAAAACTAAATTAAATAATTAAAACTAAATTCATAGAATGATATAATTAATAGAATGAAAAGTTAACAAAAAGTAATGTAAATTAAATTAATAATATTTAATAACAATATCATGAACTACATAGAACCAACAATAAATTATTAACAATAAAATGTATAAAAGCAATGATATTTTTTATAAATATAATTTATATAATATAAATAATTTAAAAGTAATAACACATAAATTATTTGAATAAATAATAGTTAAACTATTAACATAGCATAGTCTGAATAGGAACATTTAAATACAACATTTTTCAACGTCTCTTGAATTTTGTTGGTTTCGTGCATTTGGCAGCTGATAATTCACTACAAACACAAAAACAAATCTTTACAACTGAACCCATATTTAACATAGTATTTTTATTTTTCATTTGTATAGTTGTGTTCTTTTTTTAAGGGTGAGGACATTTCATGCAATCTATCGATGCTGTCATCCTCCTATTTTATCAAATGAGACAAATTTGTACCAGAATACAGTAGAATTACTCTTTTGCATTAGCTATAGAATGTTTAGTTACTTTTAAATGTTTTTATTTAGCATTTTTTCCCCTGTGATCCTATCAGCATTCTTTGAAATTACAGAGTATAAGTATGCATGGAAGTTTCATGGAGTGACAAAAACAAAATGTGCACTTAATTTATCTTAGTGTCCTTGATCCCATCTGGGCAGTTTGACAAATGATCAGACTTGTCATCAAGCTAGTAATTTATAAAGATACCTCATATTAGTGAAAGTCTCCAAGCTCTGATTGGACGGTTGGGATGGAGGGTGTTTGGCGCTTGATGGATGGAGGCAGAGCCCTGTTGTCATCTTAATCGGGGATTCCACGGTGATGGATGTTGTCATCTTAATCAGGGTTGGCTGGATGATTGATAAGATGGGCTGTGACAGTGGGGTCAGTGAGCTGGCTGTCCGAAGAGCGAGGGAGGCAGGGTCATCAGAGGATAGAACATGGAATGGCCATTTCACATGACAGCGCAGTCCTACATTGTCCACTCATGCAAGCCTCTTCGCTGACGGCCGAGACATGGCACGGTTCCATTCTCCTGTTTCGCTGATTCTCACTCTTTCTTTCTGTCTTTGCATGTCCCAGTTCTCTTTTCTACCTCCTTTCGCCTGCAGCTGTATAATGGGCTTTTTGAATTGTGTAATTATTTTACGTTGGTCCTTCACAGACTGTGGAAAGTGCTTCTGAAAACAACTCTATTAGCGAAAAGCCTTTCAAAAAGAAAAGTAACAATTAGCGCTATATCCCACTGGCTTTGAAAGAAGAACAAAAAAAAATAAAAATAATCATAAGTGTCTTTTTTCTGTTTTTCTTAGAAATGGAGGCCTCAAAAAATCAGACGGATATGGACAAGAAGGCTATAGATGAACTGGTGCGGGAGAGGGGCATTCTTAATAAGGTGTGTGTGGACACGTGTTTCTAGTTTACTTCTAGCAAAATGACCTCGCAACTATATTAAAACGTATGAAACCACCCATAAGGAACACGTTAACACACAAAACATTGTTCTTCTAGGCCTGTCAGTTGATTTTTTAATATTTAATTTTAAAGAGGACCTATTATGCTTTTTTACATTTTCAACTTTCTTTAGTGTGTAATGTGGCTGTTTGAGCATGAAAAAGGTCTGCAAAGTTACAAAATACAAAGTCACTGCAAAGGGAGTTATTCTCTATATCAGTGCGCACTGTTTCTGAACTCCCTGAAACGACTCCATTGTAGTTTTCTTCCTTGAAACGAACACGTCACAATATTCCTCATATAAATAATTCCCTTCCCTAGGCATACGCAAAAAAAGTTGGTGAGGCCTGGTTGAGTTGTGTTAGTAGTGTGTTGAAAGTGTTATGTATTATGGTAAGGGGCGTGACATTTCTAAAACACACTTGAAGTGATTGACCAATCACAACACACCGATTCAGCTGACCAATTAGAGCACGTTGCGCTTTTCAGAAGGAGGGGCTTCATAGAGATCGAAACTAAACAGAGCGTTACTGACAGACTGGAAAGAGAGGTGTTGCAACAATTATAAAATGTGCTTTTTGAACATTCAAGCATGAAAACCTATTCTAGTAGACCCCAAAAACATTGTTACTGTGTAAAATGGAAGGGGGAGGAGGGATTGAGATAATCGCATAACGCCGGGTCTGTGTTTTGGACGTGCTTCGCATCACCTGAGACAACTCTTAATACCAGGTTAGCTTTTATGCGAGTCTTTGAGGTTTATTTTTTCCTCCTCATGGCTAATTTTCTGCTGCAGTTCTGCAGTTTCATAGTTCTCATAGCTTCCCCATGCTGTTATGATGCACAGATGGATTTTAGAAAACAAGAGAAGGTGCATGATGTTTTTACTGATGTGCTGAATATTGCATTGCTATTGTGCGTATGAAAATAACAGGATATTCATATTTAATTGCACAGGAGACACTCTGTCTCACAAATGCACACACTGTTGCATACAAACATAGCTTTTGATATCAGCTTACCTTGGAGAATCGCTTCTTTGATCTATTGAACAGCAATACATCACAGAGTAAAATCCTCCTATTCTCAAGCTCGTTTTTTTACGCCTATTTTCTGAAAATCTTGAGTCACTCTTGATAAGTATATTTACAAAGTGATCTTTTGTGTAACCTCTTGCATGTTGTATGTGCATATTTTCCCAGAATATGATCAAGGCGGCAAATGAAACAGACAAACAACTGAACAATGTTAAGCAACACGAACAGTCAAATAAGTATCTAGAACAAGAGATTTTAAACACCAGGGAGGAAGCCCAGAAACAACGAAAGATCATCTTCCATATGGAGAAAGAGAGGAATCGCTACATAAATGAGGCCAGTGAGCTCAAAAAGAAGGTAAAAGCATGTTTGAACACACACACACACACACACACACACACACACACACACACACACACACACACACACACACACACACTAATGGTAAACCGGGTGCACACTGTAAGATTTATAATAGGCCTTTACGATTGTTGCTTGTCACAGTAAGCCATGTCATACAGTGGGATCTCAGTGGCCATTAATGTCAGATATGGACGCATGCAAGAAGACTTATCCAGAGTTTTGCATCATCAATCCGTGACATGTTCGCTGATGGTGAGCTGCATTTGCATGCAGGATTAAAATGGTGGCTTGCTAACAAAAACAATCTGTAGCATTAATTTTGATCACATGGCTTGTCTTGAAAAAAAAAGAAAAGAAAAGAAAAAAAGACAAAAAAACTAAATAAACAAGATGATATGTGTGGAGCAAGTGGTGGTTGTTGTTGTTGCACTAATTGTGACATCAGGTTCTGCACTCCTATTGGTTGTTGATTTAACGGTCGTCGTAGGAGAGTCACTCTGCAGGACTGTGCCTCAAATTCAGGTTAAATTTGGTCTAAGAAGGCCAAATTGTGGTCAAAATCGTACAGTGTGCATCCGGCTTTAGCCATTGCTCATTGAGGGAGTGAGAATGTCAACTTAAAGTTATTTTTTATCATAATGAAATGATTTTAAAGGGATAGTTCACCCTAAAAGGAAAATTAAAGTCCCCCTGTGGTGAAAATCAAGCTTTTAACTTTTTCACTCACCTGCCAATTTGGCCACTTAATTTTTTAAGTTACCGGCCATTAAGAACTTCTACTAGCCAAAAAAAAATAAAAAAATTTTTCCTAATAAATAAAATAAATAAATAAATAAATAACCAGACTACGTCACAGGCTATATATATATATATATATATATATATATATATATATATATAAAATATAATATAATATACTTTTTATATACAAAATATGTATGTATATATATATATATATATATATATATATATATATACAGGTCCTTCTCAAAAAATTTGCATATTGTGATAAAGTTCATTATTTTCCATAATGTACTGATAAAAATTAAACTTTCATATATTTTAGATTCATTGCACACCAACTGAAATATTTCAGGTCTTTTATTGTTTTAATACTGATGATTTTGGCATACTGCTCATGAAAACCCAAAATTCCTGTCTCAAAAAATTACCATATCATGAAAAGGCATATTTCATCTGACCAATAAAATAAGTGTTCACTTTCGTAGTCACTCCGAGTTACGTCGGATGACGGAGAATGGGGGTTTCGCCTAGAAAGCCTATCGACTTCGAGTATTACAAAACGAGCCTATGGCAAAGAAATGCCATGGGTCTGCGGAATTTGCATAGCGTATCTCCGCCCCACCGCGTGGGTATAAAAGGAGAGACGCCGGCAAAGGCAGATCATGTTTTCGCTTCGGAGCCAAGAGTATCTCTTCACTCCACAGCTATTTCTGACTTCGCTCTACGAGACGAGCCACTCTCAACGCTCTCAACGTTGGTGTGACAGCGATCTGCAGCGAATTCACATTGCCTTCTGGTCTGTGCAGTGATCTGCCAGTGAGTGTGTTTCTCCCTGCTCGCTTCAACATCGCGGAGTTTTCTCTCCTCTCACAAAAAGAGCTTGCACGCGGCACGTCTTTTTAAAGACGGCTCGCCCGTGCATTTAAAAAAAAAAAAAAAAAAAGAATGGTTGCGGCAGCTTGGTATCGGACTCTGATGGGCACGAGCGTTGTCTAGTATGTTTGGGCTTGATCATACTAGAGCAGCGCTCGTGGATGACTCATGTTCTCTCTGTGGGAACATGACCATCGCGTCATTAAGGTCGAGACTCGGTGAACTCGCAAGAGTGAGAGTCCCCTAATCCACCCCCCGATCTTCGGCTGGTGGCCAGGGGGACCTGAGGGTGTTGGTCTGGAAAAAGGCGCCGACTCCGTGTCCACGCCCCAGCCCCTTGTCCTCAATGACGGTGCCCGCTAGTGAACAGGTGATTCCCACGGGTCTACCTTCTGGTGGCCCGTGTGTTTCATTTAAAGCTACAGTGGATGATACTATGTTTGTAGCAGCTTCACTAGGTGGGTTTGATTCTCTGGAAATGACCACTCGTCACAGCTGCCACCTTCTGGTGTGCATACGGCTGTGCCTGAGTCCGATCCAGAGATGACGGCCATGCTTTCCTGGGACGATTGGTTTTGGTTAAGGCCGCCGACACTCGTCCACGGCAAACCCCAATACCTTCCCTCCCAGACGTGCATGATGAGATCTCGAAGTCCTAGAAGACCCCCTGGTCTTCTCGGGACCGCTCGCTGATCTCATCCGCCTTTCCACCCCTCGATGGGGCCGCTGCCATGGGTACACTGGGGTTCCCCCGGCTGAATGCTCTGTTGCGATGCTATGTGTCCTCAGAGTGCTTCTTCTCGGCGCAATCCTAAGCACCCGTCCGTGGCCTGTAGTTTTCCGTCTACACTTGTGGCGAGATCCTATAGCGCCACTGGCAGCCGCCTCCCTGCTGCCATGGTCATTCTGCTGGTCTACCGGACCCAGATGCTCATGGTCCTGCACGAGGGCGGGACTGACCCAGGGCTCTTCACTGAGCTGCGTGCCGCCACTGACCTCGCTCTCTGAGCGACGAAAGTGGCCGTACGCTCCCTGGGTCAGGTGATGCTCACCATTCTGTGGCTGAACCTGTCTGATGTGCTGGATGTCGCGCGGCCCCGTCTGTCCGACGTTCCCATATCTCAGGTCGGCCTCTTCGGCGGTGCGGTTGAGGACTTTGCCCAACAGCTCTAAATCGCCCATGTGCAGACTGACGTTGATTCTGTCCCAACGGCCCCGCCGTCCGCTCAGATCCCTCGGTCTGCCCACCGCCGAAGGCGCCCTCCCGCGGCTCCCTCCCCGCCCGTTAATGGGCCGGCTCTGGAAGCCGCAGGCGGACGCCACAGCCCTCTCCAGCCCCGCCCCCGCTACATGCCGGGGTTAAGCGGCGCTCTTGAGACGGGCTCCTCAGAGATGGGACTCAGTTCTTTCCAGGAGTGGGTAGCAGGACCACTCCTTTTCCCGGGGGAGGGCCGGGGGAGAATCTTTTGTTCTCCGTAGAAAGAACCGATACTCCCATCACTGAGCACACAGAGCCGGATGACAGTGCGCGACGCCCCCGGGCCTCGCCGCTCTCATCCCTCTCTGTCACAGAGTTCTCGGACCGCAGTGTGCGCCGCCCCTGGGCCTCGCCACTCCCATCCCCCTCTGTTCCAGAGGGTGCGGATGTCAGTGTGTGCCGTCTTCGGACCTCACCACTCTCGTCCCTCTCTGTCGCCAGACCCCTGGCAGAGCAGACCCCCGTGGAACGCTGGTCCTTCCCTGGTCTCCTCTGTCAGGACGCGGAGCTCGACCGCGCCCCCGCCCTGGGCCGCTATGCCACCCACGCCTGGGCCGGTCACTCCGCTTCGCTGCCCCTCCGGGTGGACGCCTGTGGTTCGCATGACCCCGCTGGTTCAGTTTCTGGCAGCTTGGTTAGAGCTCCCCAGCCTGTCCCGCTGGGTCGCCCGAACTATCAGGCTCGGCTATGCGATTCAGTTCGCACGGTCTCCTCCCCGCTTCAGGGGAGTTCGCTTCACTATGGTCGGTGGCAATGCCCCTATCATGAGAGCGGAGGTTGCTACCCTGCTGGCGAAGGGTGCAATCGAGACTGTCCCTCCAGCCGAGATGAAGTCAGGGTTTTACAGCCCGTACTTCATTGTCCCCAAGAAGACCGGTGGGTTACGGCCGATCCTGGACCTGCGCGTCTTGAACCGCTCCCTTCACAGGCTGCCGTTCAAGATGCTCACAGCCAAACGCATTTTCGAATGCGTACGGCCACAGGATTGGTTTGCAGCGATAGACCTGAAGGACGCCTACTTTCATGTCTCCATTTTACCTCGACCGTTTCTCCGGTTTGCTTTCGAGGGGCAGGCATACCAGTACGTGGTTCTCCCATTCGGCTTGGCTCTGTCTCCTCGCGTCTTTACGAAGGTCGTCGAGGCAGCCCTTGTTCCCCTACGCGAACACGGGGTTCGCATCCTGAATTATCTCGACGACTGGCTAATATTAGCACACACTCTCGGGATCAGGTTTGCGAGCACAGAGACCTAGTGCTTCGGCACCTAGCCCGTCTGGGCCTTCGGGTCAACTGGGAGAAGAGCAAACTCTGCCCCGTACAGAGGATCTCTTTTCTCGGTATGGAGATCGACTCGGTCGCCATGTCCGCACAGCTTACGAGTGAGCGCACACACTCACTGCTGGCTTGTCTTCGACAGTTCGATGGCAAGAGTGCGGTCCCACTGAAATTGTTTCAGAGGCTCCTGGGGCATATGGCATCTGCAGCCGCGGCAACGCCGCTCGGATTGCTTCATACTAGACCGCTTCAGCTGTGGCTTCGCGATCGAGTCCCGAGGTGGGCATGGCATCATGGCACGCTCCGAGTCCCAGTGACTCCGACCTGCCGTCAGACCTTCACCCCGTGGAGGAACCTCAGTTTTCTACGGGCCGGAGTTCCCCTAGAACGAGTTTCCAGGCATGTTGTTGTCTCCACAGATGCCTCTTCCACGGGCTGGGGCGCCATGTGCAATGGACATGCAGCCGCGGGCTCCTGGACAGGACCCCAGCGCTGTCTGCATGTCAATTGCCTCGAGTTGCTGGCAGTACGCCTTGCCCTGCACCGTTTTCGCACGTTGCTCGAGGGTCAACACGTACTAGTCCGTTCAGACAATACCGCGACTGTAGCGTACATCAACCGTCAGGGTGGTCTACGCTCCCGCAGTATGTCGCAACTCGCACGCCACCTCCTCTTATGGAGTCAGAAGCACCTGAGGTCCCTTTGTGCTATCTACATTCCGGGAGATCGGAACTTTGCAGCCGACGAGCTGTCACGGTTTCGGCCCATCTCCGGCGAATGGCGACTCCATCCCCAGTCGGTCCAGCTGATTGGGACCAGTTCGGGGACGCACAGATAGACCTGTTTGCCTCCCACGACTCGTCCCATTGCGCCCTGTATTACTCCCTGTCCGAGGGTACGCTCGGCACGGATGCACTGGCGCACAGCTAGCCGCGGGGCCTACGCAAATATGCGTTTCCCCCAGTGAGCCTTCTCGCACGGACCCTGTGCAAGATCAAGGAGGACGAGGAGCAGGTCATTCTGGTTGCGCCGTACTGGCCCACCCGGACCTGGTTCTCCGAACTGATACTCCTCGCGACAGCACCTCCTTGGCCAATTCCTCTGAGGAAGGATCTCCTTTCTCAGAGACGGGGCACCCTCTGGCACCCTCGACCCGATCTTTGGAGACTCCACGTGTGGCTCCTGGACGGGACGAGGCAGGTTTGAGTACCCTGCCACCAGCGGTGGCGGCTACCATCACTTCCGCTAGAGCATCGTCCACGAGACATGTCTATGCGTTGAAGTGGAACCTCTTTGTCAACTGGTGCTCTTCTCGCCGAGAAGACCCCAGGATATGCTCGATCAGTGTCGTGCTTTCCTTCCTGCAAGATGGGTTGGAGCGAAGGCTGTCTCCCTCCACCCTGAAGGTGTATGTGGCCACTATCGCCGCATATCACGAAGCAGTTGAAGGTAAGTCTCTGGGGAAGCACGACCTGATCGTCAGGTTCCTGAGAGGAGCGAGGAGACTGAATCCTCCTCGCCCTCCTCTCGTTCCCTCTTGGGACCTCTCAGTGGTGTTAAATGTCGTGCAGAGGGCTCCCTTTGAGCCTCTGCAATCAGTGGAGCTTAAGTTCCTGTCAATGAAGACAGCGCTCCTGGTTGCATTGGCCTCCATCAAGAGGGTAGGGGACCATCACGCATTCTCCGTTGACGAAGCGTGCCTGGAATTCGGGCCGGCTTACTCTCACGTGATCCTGAATCCCCGGCCTGGATATGTGCCCAAGGTTCCCACCACTCCCTTCCGGGACCAGGTGGTGAACCTGCAAGCGCTGCCCCCGGAGGAGGCAGACCCAGCCTTGGCATTGCTCTGTCCAGTACGCGCTCTCCGTGCCTACGTAGACAGGACGCAGTGTTTCAGGACCTCAGACCAGCTCTTTGTCTGTTATGGTGGGAGACTGAAGGGAAAGGCTCTCTCAAAGCAGAGGTTGTCTCACTGGATAGTGGACGCCATTGCTTTGGCTTACCAACAGCAAGGCCGACCGTGCCCCCTTGGTGTGACAGCCCACTCCACCCGGAGTGTGGCTTCCTCTTGGGCTCTAGCGCATGGCGCCTCGCTGGCAGACATCTGTAGAGCTGCAGGCTGGGCGACACCGAACACATTCGCCAGATTCTATAATCTCCGAGTGGAGCCAGTGTCCTCTCATGTACTCGCTTCAACCAGCTAGTACCGGACCCGCTCAGGTGTCTTCGCTTGCTCGCCATTCCACTCCACGGACTGGATACGTGCGATTTTTCCTCAGGTGAGCCTTCCTCTCTGAAGCCCTGAGTTCCTCCAGCACTGTTGACGCTGGCGCCAGTGTCTATTGCCTGTGCGTCGGCTAGGTGCCTCCGTGTGCATGGTTCCTCCTCTGAGTAACCCCCACATGTGTATGTCCACGGTAAGCCTCCTTGAGCATGTGTCTTTCCCTCGGCAAGCCACCTTGCCACCCCTGGAGTTGAAAGTTGCCACCCCACGGGCTGGTCACTCCAGTGTTTCTCCATATGAAGCCCCTCCGACCATATGTGTATTCTTAAGTCCTCCCTACGGGTAGGCGTGCTGCGGCATATTTCCTCTGAGATATGCTCCCCAGTGTACCTTGGTATTCCTGTGTTTAGTAGGACTCCTTCGTCCGTGCCAGTATCACGACAGGGGGTTCAGACTTTCGCAGGGCACTGGAAGACAGCTGTGAAGGTGGCGTGATTACACGGGGACCCCCATTCTCCGTCATCCGACGTAACTCGGAGTGACTACGAAAGGGAACGTCTCGGTTACGTATGTAACCCTCGTTCCCTGAGTAGGGAACGGAGACGTTACGTCTCCCTGCCACTTCCGCTGTACCGCTGGGTAGACGCCTGAGTTCAGTCTCGGCTCCTCAGCGAAGACATGATCTGCCTTTGCCGGCGTCTCTCCTTTTATACCCACGCGGTGGGGGGGAGATACGCTATGCAAATTCCGCAGACCCATGGCATTTCATTGCCATAGGCTCGTTTTGTAATACTCGAAGTCGATAGGCTTTCTAGGCGAAACCCCCATTCTCCGTCATCCGACGTAACGTCTCCGTTCCCTACTCAGGGAACGAGGGTTACATACGTAACCGAGACGTTTTTAATACAAAAAAAAAAAGTCAACCTTCAAATAATTCTGTTCAGTTATGCACTCAATAGTCAATACTTGGTCGGGAATCCTTTTGCAGAAATGACTGCTTCAATGCGGCGTGGCATGGAGGCAATCAGCCTGTGGCACTGCTGAGGTGTTATGGAGGCCCAGGATGCTTCGATAGCGGCCTTAAGCTCATCCAGAGTGTTGGGTCTTGCGTCTCTCAACTTTCTCTTCACAATATCCCACAGATTCTCTATGGGGTTCAGGTCAGGAGAGTTGGCAGGCCAATTGAGCACAGTAATACCATGGTCAGTAAACCATCTACCAGTGGTTTTGGCACTGTGAGTAGGTGCCAGGTCGTGCTGAAAAATTAAATCTTCATCTCCATAATGCTTTTCAGCAGATGGAAGCATGAAGTGCTCCAAAATATCCTGATAGCTAGCTGCATTGACCCTGCCCTTGATAAAACACAGTGCACCAACACCAGCAGCTGACATGGCACCCCAGACCATCACTGACTGTGGGTACTTGACACTGGACTTCAGGCATTTTGGCATTTCCTTCTCCCCAGTCTTCCTCCAGACTCTGGCACCTTGATTTCCGAATGACATGCAAAACTGAGCAACAGTCCAGTGCTGCTTCTCTGTAGCCCAGGTCAGGCGCTTCTGCCGCTGTTTCTGGTTCAAAAGTGGCTTGACCTGGGGAATACGGCACCTGTAGCCCATTTCCTGCACACGCCTGTGCACCGTGGCTCTGGATGTTTCTACTCCAGACTCAGTCCACTGCTTCCGCAGGTCCCCCAAGGTCTGGAATCGGTCCTTCTCCACAATCTTCCTCAGGGTCCGGTCACCTCTTCTCGTTGTGCAGCGTTTTTTGCCACACTTTTTCCTTCCCACAGACTTCCCACTGAGGTGCCTTGATACAGCACTCTGGGAACAGCCTATTTGTTCAGAAATTTCTTTCTGTGTCTTACCCTCAGGAATCTTTTGCAGGTGTTTAGAGTTAGTTAGTTGATTCAGATGATTAGGTTAATAGCTCGTTTAGAGACCCTTTTCATGATATGCTAATTTTTTGAGACAGGAATTTTGGGCTTTCATGAGCTGTATGCCAAAATCATCAGTATTAAAACAGTAAAAGACCTGAAATATTTCAGTTGGTGTGCAATGAATCTAAAATAAATGAAAGTTTAATTTTTATCATTACATAATGGAAAATAATTAACTTTATCACAATATGCTAATTTTTTGAGATTCATTTATTTTTCAAACAAAATCCTGTCATCCAGCTTCCATCTCCTTTCATCCTCATATTTTTCACCAAAAATGTGTTTTAGGTGGACAGATCAATACAGTTCAAAGAACATTTAGGATGTTGGAAAGTAACAATGTTTTTCTGTTAACCAAATGCTTTTTAATCTTCACTCTTGCTTCAATGCAAGCGCAGTATGTGTGTATATATATATATATATATATATATATATATATATATATAATATACTTTATATATATATATATATATATATATATATATATATATATATATATATATATTTATAATATTTGGATTTCATACATTCATTTATTTTTCAAACAAAATCCTGTCATCCAGCATCCATCTCCACTGTTCCTCTTTCATCCTTATCACAAAAAATTTGTTTTAGGTGGACAGATCAATACAGTACAAAGAACATTTAGTATGTTGGAAAATGACATTGTCTGTTAACAAAATGCTTTTTAATCTTCGCTATTGCTTCAATGCAAATTAACAAGCGCGCCGTTATTTGTTGCTTAGTGACATGTGTGTTCAAGTATCCAGATATGCGCAGATTCTGCGCAATATCTGTATTTAATATATCATGATGATTCACGAGTTCAGTATTTGCGCTAAATCTGCGCAGATTTGGCTTACACAAACTTTCCCAGCAAACTGAGTAAACATAAAAAGTAACACGCTAAATTGGCTTGTGATTTAACTGCGTTACCCGCCACAATTGATTTTTACTCGCATTTGGCCGGTTGGCAGGTGTTCATTTCAAACCCTGCAATCAGGTCAATGTGTGATCATCAACAAGTGGATCTCTGAGCTGGTGTGAGTGAGTGGGGGCGTGGTTAATTTTCATATTCATAGAACCACGTATGCTAAATGAGACAAGGGTGTAGAGTTACATTGAAGCTATTTTAAGGTATCAAAAATTTTTTTCAAGGAAAAAAAACGTTTAAATATGTCATTTTGGTGATAAAAGGTGAGTTTTGAGGGATACAATGATTGACTACAGGGGGACTTTAAGTGATCATCTACCCACCCTGGTGTTGTTCTAATGCCATATGCCTTTCTTTTATGGACCACAAAAGGATAATTTTTTAAAAATGTCCCACTCGCCCTGTCCATATAGTGGCAGTGAATAGCGACCAGCATCAAGCTTTTTAAAAAAGACGCAAAAATATCACAGAATGATCTCATGCGACACAAGAAGTATATTCCAAAATGTTCTGGGGGTATACAATAGGGTTAAGTAAAAAACAAAAACAAATTTAATGTATTATTTAACGAAATTCTGAAGTTGGCCATTGGTCTTCTCTGCACGATGATGTTCATGAGACTCCATTAGCTAAGAGAAATTGAGATTGCCAAAAAATGTGACATGAAATACAACGCCTAGAAATCACAAAAAACGTATCCGTGTACTTTCCTCTCTGAGTGGAATATCACAGTACCGGAACTACGTTTGTCTGATGACAGTCAGAATGACAGTTGACGAATGTAAACGCGTACATGCAATACTTGTGTTAATGTGGCAGTAACACACCTCAATGGAGGAATGGAGTAACCTTCAAATGTCTGTGCTATTAACCCCTTAAGTGTCACCCCCCCTTTTGATAATGGACATTAAAATGCACTAAACAAACTTAAATGGTTGTAATTCAAGAATGCTTTGGAATATAGACCTAAGTTTGGTCTTGTTTTAAAGAAGACATTTAGCAGATTATTACTTAAGTGAAAGCACTTCAAAAAATTAAAATAAGAAAAAGTTATGGAAGTTTAAATTTACAAGTAAATTTACAAAAAAAATGTAATATAAAATTTTTTACTATAAAATTACTATAAAATGAAAGCTATATATCTAACCAAGTTGTGTTCCAAATTTGAAGTTGATATCACAAAAATTGAAGTTCCCATGAGATTTTGTTTAGGCATAGTACCAAATATAGCCACCGGGTACCATTGAATTCCATTGAATTTAATTGTATGCATTCTGCCATAACAAATTAATACATTTATATCCAAATATCACTTTTGTCACTAAAAATGGAACCTTGAGACTCAGACCTTTCTGACAATATGTGTTTTGTCAAGATTAGAAAAGGTTTTGATAAAAAATTATGAAAGATGATGCCCAAAAGGGGAGGAGCCTAATACAAAAATACCGTTTCTATGGTAACGCAACGTCCAATTTCAAAACGGTTTTCACAGGATGAATTCTGAGTTCGTAAGCTTTCAAATGGTACCTAATTTATGATAACTACTAAAATATGTGATGTAATAATAAAAAAAATAAAAATATATATATAATATATAGACTTTTTACTTTACTTTTTAAAATATTATTTAATCTTTTTTTATTGACAAATACTAGATTGTTTTATTATGAACTTTTAGCATTAAAAAACAAAGTTTCAATTATTAAAAGTGTGTGCGTCGACTTTTTGTGACAAAGGTCAGAAACTCCTGTTATGACGTAGATTTTTTGAGGCGCGCTCTTGTCATAAATTCATATATTAAGTGTTCCTACATAATTTGTAATAAAAAACAGAGCTAAAATATCTATTTAGGAGTCTTAGACCTTTCCAACGATATATAGTTTGTCATGATTAAATTAGGATTTAATAGTAATATATTGAAGTAAAGTTAGGCGTCCCGCTAGCGGGACGGTGACACTTAACCGGTAGCTAGCCAAAAACATTTTGCTAGTTTAACTAGCTTTAACTTACTCAGCAAGAGTCTCTAAAACTATGAAAAATAGAAAATCAAGTATAGAAGAAAACAGCTTGTGTCCCTTGTGGCAGTACCAAAAATGCAACACATAAATGCACTGAAATGCGAATTGAATTTGAACCCATTTCAAAACATGACACATGAAATCTAACTTGCACAGCTTAAAATGTTTACATTCATACGTTCATACAGTATGTTTCAGGCCTAAGAGTGAAAAAAAAAAAATCTAAATGTCTCCACATTTCTTTTTCTTAAAATCTTTTACTTTCTAAGAGTTGGTGAGAGTTGAGAGTCTCTTTTTTTTCTCTTGTTATCCCTGAAGGCATATCTTCATTCTGTAGTACTTCACTGTGCTTGTGTGAGTCGTCTTACTAATGACTTTATAATACTGTTGCTATCGCAACAGTGCATATGCGTGTGTGCCGCTCTTTACACAATTCAAGGCAGTAACGTTTAGGCACTTATGGGCAAACTTGTTTATAATGGGCAACTATCAAGTTGAGTCAAGAGTGCAATGAATAAGATAATTAGAGAACCGGTCTAATTAGGACTGATCTTCAACCTGTTTTACTTATATGGCCATTAAGCTTTACTTCATAAATGGACAATCACCCAAAAATGAAATTCTGTAAACTTTATATAGAAAAGTTTTTATATAGAATCTTAAAGGGTTATGTCAGACACTTCATAAAGGCCACACACACACAGCAGCTAAATTTGGTTGTCAGTTCACCTTTTAGTGTTTAATCCTGTTCTGTACACACACAGTTCAGTAATTTACAGGAGTGACAACCGCATTCTACAACTGAACTACTAGTAGTTGTTAATTACGAATTTAAAAGAGCGTCAGAGATGTGTCTTTCTTCTGTATGTGTGCCGAAGAAAAGGACAGGGAAAGAGGTACGAGCGTTGACTCATTTGTGTTGCTAAATCTTTCTAGAAAAAAAAAACAGTGAACAAGAACAAGCCTATAATAAACTGAGAAAAATCCAAACGCGTTATATATTGAAAACAAGACCAAAGTATGGCGACCACCACCTGCCAAACTTTATTAACTCCAGGATGGCTTTATGATTTAAAGGGATAGTTCACTAAAAATGAAAGTTTTATCATCATTTACTCATCCTCAAGTTGTTCCAAACCTGTATGAGTTTATTCTTCTATTGAACACAAAAGAAGATTTCCCTTTCGAACGGTACATAAAAGTACATCATGCGCTCGCGGCTAGCTCTCCTTTGGGACGGCAAACCGCCTCTCGCGCTTCTCCCCCCCTTTCTTCCATCGTCGCCTAGACGGAAGAAGCGCGCGGGTAGATGTTCGCGTGGCTAGCTCTCTTTACAACACAAGAGAGCTACCCCGCCCTAAAGATACACCATGCGCTCGAGGCTAGCTCTCCTTTTGGACGGCAAACCGCCTCTCGCGCTCCCACGTGTTCTTTCCTCGTCGAGCCTCGACGGAAGAAGCGTGCGGGTGGATGTTCGCGCGGCTTGCTCTCTTTACATCACGAGAGCTACCACCGCCCTCTGTTTTGCACATCACACGGAAAAGCATTTCGAACTGAAATGTTATTTTCCTTTGCGTGCCCGCTTCCTTCCCTCATTGTGCAGCGACGGAAGAAGCGCGCGGTCAGATGTGCATGCGGCTATCTCTCTTTAGGACACAAGAGAGCTACCGCTCACTTACATTCTGTTCATCACGCAGAACCTTCTCTGTGATTCAGACACAACAGCGCAGTTTTCATGCCTGGAATCAACCACGCTGAAACTGTTATCTCTCATTGCAAAAGCTGTAAGAGCTCTTCTCTGTCAATCCCCCTGTGGTCAGTGGTGGATTCTGAGATTCTCACTACAGAGACCCGAGTTTGGATCTCGGCTTCACTGAATTTATTTATTTATTTTTTCACGAGACACTTCTCACAGCTCCCTGTCCTACTCAGGCGGCTAGAGATTTTATTATTGTCAACAGGCCCGCTGCACTGCGCGCGCCTCTACAAACAAACGCTGTTGTCACGGCGACCCACAAATCACAAAAAGAGTATGTTCACAATCACAACATACGGGTTCACGGTCCCCCTTCACTAGGCGGCGGCCCTCTCCCAGTTGTTACACTGACTTTCCCAGGGAAAAAGCCTGTGCAGGCAGTCCAAACACTCAGTATGTGCGTAAAGTTTCACAATCACAACACACGGCTTTGCGGTCCCCCTCCACTAGGTGGACCCTTCCCTGTTGTAACACTGACTTTCTCCCAGGCAAAAGCTTGTTCAGTCAGTCCAACACTCAGTATGTGCACAAATCACAATGTAAGGGTATCAGGTCCCCCCATAGTAGGCAACCCATCCCAATCAGTGTGTCAATCCCTAGTCGGCCTGGCAAGCCACCCCGGTGTGTCGAGTGGGTCATAAAAACTATAAAGCGAGGCTACTCACTCCAATTCGCTCGCAGATCCCCAAAGCTTCAGGCGGTCATCGAGATTTCGGTGAGAGGCAGCGTGGGTCACAAATTCGTGTTTCTACAGCAGCTATTTTCTAATCCCGAAAAAAGCCGGCGGTCACAGACACATACTAGATTTGAGACATTTGAACAAGGCTCTCATGAGACGGCCCTTCAAAATGTTAACTATCAAACACACCCTCTCGCAAGTTTGCCCGGAGGATTGGTTTGTTACAGTGGATCTGAAAGATGCATACTTTCACATTCAGATAAACCCTTGTCACAGGCCATTCTTGAGATTTGCCTTCGAGGGTCAGGCTTATCAATACACCGTTCTGCCGTTTGGTCTGTCATTAGCACCCCGTACATTCACGAAGTGTATGGATGCAGCGCTCTCTCCCCTGAGACTTCAGGGAGTGCGCGTGCTAAACTTTCTCGATGACTGGCTGGTGCTGGCACAGTCGAGAGCCGAGCTACTGGCTCACAGGGATTTGATTCTCGGCCATTTAGAATGCCTGGGTCTCACAATCAAAGTTACAAAGAGCAAACTGAACCCCAGCCAGAGCGTGGTCTTTCTGGGCACAGTTATAGACTCCGTGACGATGACAGCGCGGCTCACACGAGAGCGAGCGCTCTCGGTGCAAACGCTTGCAGCCTCGTTCAGAGCGCGCGAGCGCGCGCCCCTAAAGAAACTTCAGAAACTTCTCGGTCTTATGGCAGCAGCATCGTCAGTACTCTGGACGGGATTACTGCGCATGCGCCCACTGCAGCACTGACTGAAACGCCGTGTGCCAACCCATGCATGGCAGTCAGGCAGCCTGCGCATCATGGTGAATCACGGTTGTTTAAGGACCCTGATTCCCTGGCGGGCTCAAGACTGGTACCACAAGGGTGTGGCCATGGGAGTAGTTTCCAGGAGGAAAGTGGTTTTTACAGACGCATCCAACCTGGGTGTGGAGCGCTGCACAAGGGCAAGCCTGCCTCCGGCCTCTGGTCGAGCACGGAGCAGAGCTTACATATCAACTGTCTGGAAATGAAAGCAGTTGGTTTGGCCCTGAAAGCATTTCTGTCAAACCTCAGAGGTCACCACGTCTAAGTCCGCACGGACAACATGTCAGTGGCGGCCTACATAAATTGCCAGGGGGGCATCAGGTCAGGCAGCCTGCATGCTATGGCGAGAGAATTCCTTTTATGGGCACAGACCAAACTGAGCTCCTTAGGAGCAGTGCATATCCCTGGCATCCAGAATTTGGGTGCGGATATGCTCTCACGGGGCAACACTCCCCTAGGTGAGTGGTCCCTGAACTCACAGACGGTCAGTCTGATATGGAGTGTGTTCGGCGAGGCCGAAATCGACCTTTTCACCTCGAGAGCCAACACCCACTGCGAAGTGTTCTTCTTGAAGAGCAGGGACGCGCTGACCCATCCATGGCCCAACCGCCCCCTTTACGCTTTTCCCCCCGTCTCGATGATTCATCAAGTCATCAAACGGATCAGGGAGAGCGGATGCCCAGTCCTTCTGGTGGCCCCTCTCTGGAAATCCGGAGCTGGTTCAGTTATCAGACACAATTCCCTGGCCTGTTCCAATCAGGAAAGACCTCCTCACACAGGCCAACGGGACGATATGGCATCCTCGACCCGATTTATGGACCCTCCATGTATGGCCCCTAAACGGGTACCCAGGGACCTTCCTGTGAAGGTCTTAAGCACTATCTCTGAAGAAAGGGCCCCGTCTACTCGGTGCCTTTATGCTTTGAAATGGTCGGGTTTTTCCAGCTGGTGCTCGAAAAATCGTGTTGACCCAGAGTCGCGTCCAACAGCTCCAGCAGGAAGGAGAGTACCACAAATACCTCTGTGGTACTCTCCTTCCTGCTGGAGCTGTTGGACGCGGGCCGCTCCCCGTCCACGCTGAAAGTGTACGTGGCAGCCATTGCAGCGCATCCTGCTCTGGTGGCTGGCCAATCACTAGGAAGAAATGACTTGGTGGTACAGTTTCTAAAAGGTGCTAGGAGGATTAACCCCTCCAGACCTCCTTCTGTGCTACCTTGGGACCTCTCCACGGTCCTTGGGGCCCTGAAGGGTCCGCCTTTTGAACCGCTCCAGTCGGTTGATCTTAAACCTCTCTCGCTAAAGATTGCTCTCCTGTTGGCATTGGCATTTATCAAGCGAGTGGGAGATCTGCAGGCTCTCTCTGTGAGCCCTTCGTGTTTGGAGTTTGGACCAGATGATTCCAGAGTCATTCTCAAACCAAGGCATGGTTATGTACCCAAAGTGCTCTCAACGCCGTTCAGAGCACAGGTTATTACATTATCAGCCCTTCCCCCTTCTGCCGAGGATGGGGAGGTTAATCTTCTCTGCCCTGTCAGAGCGCTGAGAACCTATCTGGAGCGTTCTGCGTCTTTCAGACAATCAAAACAGCTTTTTGTCTGCTTTGGTGGCCGATCTAAGGGTGATCCAGTCACTAAGCAAAGACTGTCTAGATGGATAGTGGATGCCATTTCTATGGCTTATACCTCAGTGGGTCAGGTTTGCCCTCTCGGTATCAAGGCCCATTCAACCAGGGGCATGGCCTCGTCATGGGCCTGGTCATCTGGCTTTCCCATTCAGGACATTTGTGATGCGGCTGGCTGATCCTCGCCTTCCACATTCATGAAGTTCTATAATATGAAACCCGCTTTGGCCGGTTGTTTTTCCTATGCTAATAATCCCGACAGTGTCTGGTTTTATTGGTGTATTATGTTGGTTTGTACTGACACATATATTATTCTAGACCCGACGGTGTCTGGTCTGTTATATATTCTTGGTTTTCTGGCTTGTTCGGTGAGCTCAGGGGTCCTGAGTTTCAGTGGCAACCAGTTACTTATAGTGCGGCGTTTTGCATGGCGTCCCCACTGCGTATAGCTACGCAATACGAAGTGACCGTTCGAAAGGGAACTACTCGGTTACTATTGTAACCTCAGTTCCTCAGGGAACGAGTATTGCGTAGCCAGCTGCACTATAGTAGCCTGGAGAGTTGTCGCTTCAGTCGTTAAACCTGCTATAATGGCGAATTCGGGGGAATATTATACTGTAGGCTATGGCCACGCCGCCTTGGCGGGCTCTGACACAGGGCTAGCTCATTGGTCGCACGTCAGAGGCGCCCGCGCCATTGGATGTGCAGTTGCCGCAGCACAGCCTATGAGCGAGCCAGACGCTCAATGTGCTAGCTGTGCAGCTGCAAATGCGTTTTACACAAAAGCTTCAGTAAATCAAGGAAAAGGAGTTTCCCCACTGCGTATAGCTAAGCAATACTCGTTCCCTATCTCAGGGAACTGAGGTTACGATAGTAACCGAGTAGATTTTCAATAATGTTGGTAACCAGACAGTTGTTGGTAGCCACTGACTATTATAGTAGGAAAAAATAAAATTACTATGGAAATCAATGGCTACCATCAACATTCTTTAAAATATCTTCTTTTGTGTTCAACGGAAGAAGAAACTCATACAGGTTTGGAACAACTTGAGGGTGGGTAAGTAATGGCATAACTTTCACCCGTCCAGAGTACTATCTCTTCACGCTCAAACAACAAGCCCAAAAACGCTTATAATAAGTCGACAAGGCAAAAGTTGCTGTCAATCATTACAGTTTCTGGAGTGAGTCGTGTTCTGTACATACAGAACGATAATTTAGGGAATTCACTCCCGAATTTAAATGCGGTAGTCACTCCTGAAACTTTACAGTGTGTATGGAGCTATATAGAACCTTTAAGGCAGTGTTTCTCAACCTCTCCTGCAGGGACCCCCTGACAGGACATGTTTTTGTTTTAACCCTGAAATGGCACTCCTGATTCAGTTAATTAAAGGCTCAAAGGCTTAATGTGTAGCTGACTAATTGAATCAGGTGTGCCATTTCAGGGTTAAAACAAAAACATGTCCTGTCAGGGGGTCCCTTCAGGAGAGGTTGAGAAACACTGCTTTAAGGTGTCCCCATCAGGATCATTGTATGGCTTTAGTTTTACTTAATTCATTTTATTTTAATATTTTGTAATTAAACAGCTTGTAAACATGCGTTATCACTAGAAATTCTGGCAATTTTTTGGAATAGTGTTCTTTAAAATTCAGTCAAGAACCCTATGGTTCTATAAAGAACCCTACTGAACCTTTTTTTTTCTAAGAGTGTATTATTAACATAATTACGGTATGCTGTCAATGAACGGGAAAGACCAGTGTGAACATTCTGCTTAACAACTCCTTTTGTGCTCTATGGAAGAAATAAAGTCATTCAGGTTTGGAACAACATCAGGGTGAGCAATTGATGACAGCATTATTATTTGAGGGTGAACCATTCCTGTAAATCAACTCCGAAGTCTGCTTTATTATCTCTTTTATAGAACTTATAAGTTATATCATAAGAAAATTACAGTTTGGTTAATGTGTCATCTGCTATTCTCAGTTAATGCATCATTCATTTAAAAGTACCTGTAGTAATGAATTAAATGCAAAAAATAGGTATTTTAAGATGATTGATTAACCAAATAGTGTATAGTATTAATAGACCAAAAAGTTTTCTGCTGCTAACAAGTTATTCTTTTCAAATTACCTGTTCTTATGATTAAAACCATCTGTTGATTTTTTTTTTTTCAAATCAGAAAGCGGTGGTAATTATAATGACAGACTATGATGTGGTCGGTAAATACCTTTGTGCTAAAATAAAATCTGTCTTGAACAGTAGTCCATGAAAAATCTATCTTTTTTGGTGTTGACACACCCTCTAGCATCCTGGCATTTGCCCTGACATTTGTTTTCTCAGGTTTTATGTTGGGTAAGTGCACTGCACCATGAACAGCAAGATTCAGGTTTACATTCAGCTCCAGGCACATCCTCTAACTCTCTTTCTGTCTCAGAGAGATAAGACTAGATATAATATATTCCATATAATACTGTTCCTGTTTCTGTGTAAACTAGGTGCATCAATGCCTTTGAAGATCTACACTGTAAAATATTGCCAGGATTTTCACCTACACATTCCAAACCTACTGTCAATTTGTACTATATATATATATATATATATATATATATATATATATATATATATATATATATAGATAGATACTGTTATGATTCTAACCTGTGTTCCCCTGTCTTGTGTGTTCCTAGACTTTTATGTTATTTCCTGTCCTGCTCCATGTTTTGCAGTTCTTTGTAGGTTTAATGTTGATGAGTCTCCCAGGTGTTTCTTATTAGTCACACCCCCTTTTATCTTTTATTATATATATATATATATATATATATATAGCCCTTTGTTTCACTTGATCTCTGTCAGTCGTTGAATGGACATTCCGCAGTCCCTCCAGAAAAACGCGATTATGCGATCGCATGATTTAGTCCATAATCAGCCAAAGTCCGCATATTTATGCGGGGGCCGCATTTTTTCAAATACGCCGCACTTTCGCCGCATAAATTGCCGATTTCTGCGCAAAATATGCGGGGCTTGCATGATTTCATAATCCCCGCATTTTCGTTGCAAAAAAGTCACATATATCTTAGCAGAAAGTTGAAAAATGTTTCCTTCACACAAGAGCAGCCATTTCCCCCTGTTGCCATGGGAACGTTATGAAGTGATGTAATTACGCGACGTGAACATCATCAAAAAGCTGTAAAACAGGAGCACACTTTATTTTTTTATATTTTATTTATTCATTTTTACAGAAGTTGTAGCATATTCCTTTTGTAAAACTACAGAACTTGTTTGACTCATCAATGTTTTGTAAGTTTGATGTTTTTAGTCTGAAATAAAACAAGTCTGAAATAAAACAAGATGAGAACTGAAATATTCCAGCACTTTCTGTGATGTAGTATGCTTGCTTATCATAGGAAGTAATAAGAAATGACTCTTTACATTAAGGTAGTAGCCTAGTGAGAACAGGGTGTTAGGGAATCACTTTTTTTTCTCTTTTTCATCAAACCGCAGTTTTTGCAAGTTCCCACAATTTTTGCAAGTTCCCGCAATTTCATTGCATAAAATTGCATAAATATCCTGCATATTCCATCGCATTTTTTAAGAAAACGGGCCGCATAATCAAGGATTTTTGCCCGCAACAATCACAAAACAACTCCGCGTTTTTCTGGAAGGACTGATTCCCTGGTTTAGTCTTTAATAAATCTAACCTGCACGTGGTTCCGCTTCCCAGTGTGCTTCTTTTTCTCTCAATGTTATAGAACGACTGACCACAGATCTAGCAGAAGATTAGAGATTGCTGTCCATGCGCTCATTACATCGCTGTTGGACTATTGCAACTATCTTTACTATGGCATACCTAAACACTGTATTGCTCGTCTACAATTAGTACAGAATGCTGCTGCAAAGTTCCTCAAATGAAAATGTAAATTTGATCATGTTTCACCTATCTTAAAATCTCTGCATTGGCTACCTGTGCATTTTAGAATCGAGTTTAATTATGTTATTTGTTTTTAAATGCGTAAATAACCTGGCACCAAGCTATTTGTCTGAGCTACTCTACCCACACAATCCCATACGAAACCTGAGGTCTGGTGATCAGAGACTTCTGTCTGTCCCCAGATCACGGTTAAAAAATAGAGGGGACAGAGCCTTTGCGATTGCTGGCCCTAGGCTGTGGAACAGCCTTCTGGTTTACATCAGAACTGCCCAATCTTTAACTGTTTTTAAATCCTCTCTCAAAACCTATTTTTTTCTTTAGCTTTTAATTGTGAGCTTCTGTCATGAATGTGTGGTTTGTCCTTGTTCTTTTTCTTGTGTGGTTTGTGTATTGTTCAGCACTTTGGTCAGCCCCGTTTGCTGTTTTTAAATGTGCTATAAATAAATACAAACTTGAAACTTGAAGAGGTTTTGTTCCTTCTTCAAGGTATTTGTACCATCAAGGAGTACATGGCTCAATTCTGTGCTTTAGCCAATGGTATGAACTGGAAGGATGCTGTTCTGAAAGACTTTTATTGCCATGGACTAAATGAACCTGTAAAATCAATTCTGCTAAGAGGGGAAAATTACCTAACCTTAGAACAATTTATAGATTATGCTCTTTTGTTAAGTGGGTCCTCCTTTACTGTTGGGGAAGTAGAGCAGGATGTTTCCAACCAACCATCACAGTCACCAGCATGCCCAGTTCTGACGGTCGGCAGTCCTGTCCTTTCTGTACCTTCCTGTGTTTCCTAAGCCAGAGCTTCTTCACGTCATGCCTACCGAGCCTGAGCTTCTTCACTTCATGCCCACCCCGAGCCTGAGCTTCTTCACGTCATGCCCGCCGAGCCTGAGCTTCTTCGCGTAATGCCCGTCGAGCCTGAGCTTCTTCACGTAATGCCCGTCGAGCCTGAGCTTCTTCACGTCGTGCCCGTCGAGCCTGATCTTCTTCAAGTCATGCCTGTCGAGCCTGATCTTCTTCACTTCATGCCCGCCCCGAGCCTGAGCTTCTTCAATTCATGCCCGCCGAGCCTGAGCTTCTTCACGTCATGCCCGCCGAGCCTGAGCTTCTTCACGTCATGCCTGTCGAGCCTGAGCTTCTTCACGTCATGCCTGTCGAGCCTGAGCTTTTTCCGGTCCAGAGTCCTCGAACAAGATGGCCTCGCCTGAGTCAGCTCCGGATGATACAACGCTGATCATCATGGCCACGGCTATTTTGTGTGTGTGGGCAGCACACACATCAACTCCATCCTGTGACCCCTCAGCCAAGATTGCTGCTGCCATTACAGAGCCCTCGGACAAGATGGCCGCTGTTCCAGAGCCCTCGGACAAGATGCCCACCGTTCCAGAGCCCTTGGACAAGATGGCCTCCTCTACTCCTTTGTCTTCGGACAAGATGGCTGCCTCTACTCCTGTGTCTTCGGACAAGATGGCCTGTGTCTTTCGACAAGATGGCAGCCTCTACGCCTGTATCTTCGCCTGCCCTGGCCCCCTGAACTACCGGGTCCACCCTGGCTCCCTGAACTGGCGGGTCCGCCCTGGCCGCCTGCACTGCCTGATCCGCCCTGGCCGCCTGTCCTGCCACAGTCTCCAGGCCCTCTTCAACTCCACGGACATAGCCCACCATCCCTCCCCCTGGTCCGCCTCTGCTCTACCTACCACCTAGACTTTTGTTTGTCTTTTTTTTTTTTTTTGTGAGCATCTGGAAGCCACTCTTAAGGAACTATGCCAATGTTGCATAGTTCATCAATTATGAAATGAGTTCAATTCAGCTATAAAGCAGACAGTAGTGTCATTATTCAGCTCAATTCAGTTCGATAGTGTTAGTTAAGTCAAATCGTGAAATTGATTACATTTCGGAATGTTAACTGTCTTTAAAGCCCCAACTGAGGATACATACTGGATGCACAGCGTCTATATAGCTCACATTATACTGTCTTACACGCAAACATTGCAAGCATGAAGGTTGCACTGAAGAAGGTGTTTATTTTGGAACAGCTTTCACAGTTTCCTAGGAACCAGAGGCTATTTAAGACACCGCTTTCATGTATTCAGCATTGCTAACATTTGATTTCTTTCAGACAGACTTTTTTTTTGTATAAAAAGTTAATAATCTAATTCCAGGTAAAAAATGTTCAGCCGTAAGCATTAGTTAGGCCGTGTGTTGAAAAAGCTATTAGCTGATGGTTTTGAGATTGCCTCCTGAGATCTGACTCCACACTGTAGTACTTTACAGAGAATAAAAATTCTCCTGATTGAGAAATAAGAAAAATGGTTCAAAACAAGTAGGTCTATAATGCCAGAGGAAAGCTATTCGTTAGCATTCCCATTCAGAGTTGAAATGTGCCATCTTGGCACAGAAGTTTTTGAGACAATCCATAAACGCAGAGTGATATTAAACATTTATTTACACCATTATCTGTTGCCTCCTTCACACACCAGCATTGTATTACACAGTTATTTTGAAAACAGATGTAAACTTGCTCTAGTGGCTTACAGATTTCATTTTCATTTCAACACAGATCTGTAGATGTTCAGTTTGTAAGACCAGCACAAACCTCCTCCAGACTGTCTCATTACATTTTACCAATGTTCCACCATCATTAGAGGCATGTTATTTAGTGAAAACCATTAAGGGTGATTGTCCTTTACTCCTAAATAATAAGACTGATAGAAATGTGCTTGCATTTTATTGGTGGACCTTTAAATAATGAGAGCTTGAGAGATATGTACATGAATAATATTATTTTCAGGATCTTATATGAGCAGTAAAGTTAAGCTATGTAATGAGGTGAGTCATTTGAGCACATAGATTCTGGAATATATTCTGAAATCCTTCTTTCTATAGAAGAGGACACATGCATTCATGTACTAGTAGACGTGTATGCAAAGATGGTACTGGGCTGGGTGGTACTTAAGAAAAAAAGTTACAACATATTGACAACATTCAACATTCAGGAATGATATGTTATTATGAAATGTAGTGGAGTAAAAAGTACAATATTATGTTTTGGAATGTAGTGAAGTAAAAGTTTCCCAAAGTAAAAAAATGACCTACCTGTAAGTAGTAACAAAGTAAAAATCCTTTGTTACTGTCCACCATGGTTTTTGAGAACACAAACTATTCATAATTTTATTTTTAAATAACAAGTTAAGAAGAAGAAATTTGTACATTCATGTACTAGTAGACGTGTATGCAAAGATGGTACTGGGCTGGGTGGTACTTAAGAAAAAAAGTTACAACATATTGACAACATTCAACATTCAGGAATGATATGTTATTATGAAATGTAGTGGAGTAAAAAGTACAATATTATGTTTTGGAATGTAGTGAAGTAAAAGTTTCCCAAAGTAAAAAAATGACCTACCTGTAAGTAGTAACAAAGTAAAAATCCTTTGTTACTGTCCACCATGGTTTTTGAGAACACAAACTATTCATAATTTTATTTTTAAATAACAAGTTAAGAAGAAGAAATTTGTTCATAATAATGTTTCGTGAATCTGGCCGCTGGAACACAATTTCCTCTCTTCACTTTTTAGATGGTTTGACATCTGACATGATTGATGACTCTATGCTCTGTGGTGCTCCACAAAATCACCCAGTGGACAAAGCTGATCACTTTATTATTTGTGTCCTATAGGATGACATTTAGGGGAATAAAAAAGTATGACATTTGCCAGGTTTAGATCAGTGAATTTAGTTAGATTTATTGAAGAGATGATGGAAAAACTCTATGGTGTTCACAAGTTTGATTTATAAGGCCCTGGAGCTGACTATGAATTGCGAGTTGTTGAATTTACGTGTTATTTTATCACGCTTTGGTTGATAATATACACACTATTTGGAAAAGGGCTGAGTATTTGCAACCTGTAGGTTCGCCTGACACATACACCCTTCTTTATCTCTAGAAACACAATTTGTTTGGCATATATGTCTGAAGGCTGTTGTCAAATTGTCTAAAAATTGAGAAATTTAACCCTGAATATAGCACATGTGAGTTTGAATGCATAGCCTTGGACACATTCTGCTTTCAATTTAGTGCAAAAATCATCCATAAAACATGTGCTCACTCCACTGAACTCTGAAACTGTGTGCTTTGTTCTTTGCTAAATGCACAAGTGAAAAGGTTAACATGGATTGGCAACTTTTCAAACTGCAGTGAAATTCAATAAAGGCAAGTTGTTTGTTTGGTTCTCTAAACTTCTCCTGATATGGATGTATCTGAGTTAAACAAAGGAATTCAAAATATGACAAGGTTGGGAAAAGGGTAAATGCAATACTGAGTTGAGCAAGGTTGCATAACCTCTCAATGAATAACATAAAGTTAGTTCCAAAATTTTGGCAGAAAAGCTGTATGAAACAGCAGGTAACAAAATTATGTTGCTTTGCATTATATGCTGTTTTGTACAAAATCTATGGGGGAATCACACTTATCCTTCACGGACAAGGCAATCCCAAAATTCATCGCAATTACCTAATTTACTTTCAAGACATTCAATCTAAATCAGTGGTTCTTAATCTTTGTGCCCCCAAATAACTCCTATAACATACATTAACTATAATTTATTATTAGGAACTAGGAGTGTTGATAATAGGTATATTTATTTACCACAATTTATTTTGTGATTCCAAAAGCTGTTCTTCAGTAAAAACAATATGTATTGAAGAAAAAAATAAACATTATTTCATTTTACATCTTGATTTTTTTTTAGAATACTACTGTATGTAGACAATAGACAACTCACTAGGTTTTAAACAGAGCTACAGACTACCTGTGATCTTGCTGATTTAACCCCACTGTCTTTGTCTGACTTTAAAGGTTTTTGAGAATATAGAGGACAATAAACTGAAGGAGATACAGATATGTAAGTATGAGAAGAGAATCGAAGAAGCTGAAGCAAAACTGAAGCAGCAACAGAATCTGTATGAGGATGCCAGGACAGAGAGGGACGTCTTCAGTAATAATCTGATCGAGGCCAAGGTAAAATGTGTGTGTGTGTGTGTGTGTGTGTGTAGACCTTTATATTATAGATCTGCTCCCAATGAACATCAGAGCAGACATAGAGGCCAGTAGATCCATGGGAGGACTTCTATGGGAAATACGCCCCCACGGAAGCTTATCTGAAGATGGCGTGAACATTAATCTTTGTCCGAGAATCCGTCCCATATGTACGAATCCTGCTGTGTGGATTTAGGCTTGAAACTCTACAAAAGTACATGAATTCAGATGCTTCTAGCTACACAAAAATCATTTTCACGCATCAGTGCGTTCCCAAATGGGTCCGAAAGCAGTTCATAGTGCAACACAAGTTGCATTCTCAGCATTGCCGCAAGGAGCTCTATATAGTGGGCCAGTTTTCTCTTTCAGGTCCTCTACTGTTACGGTGGAGCAACAGTTTGAAGAGACTTTTATTGAGCAAGTTAATTAAATGAATAGCATTACATAAAAATGATGTTTCTGGGCTGAATAGAAGTTTAAATGAAAAATAAAAATAGCACATAAGAAACCAGTTATTTGTCAATTCACTGATATCTTAAGGACCGCATAAAATCAAAATGTATCAGCTTTTAGTCCATGTGTATTAGCTTTGAAGCTTATCTATATGCTATAATCTTTAGGAGCTATTGTGCTCCTAAAAACTAACCTTTAGCATATACACACATTACAGTATTTTTCTTCTAGAAATATGACCAAAATATTGACTCATCCTGCACTACACAGATTTTTGTCCAGTCAAATGCTCTCCAAAATAAGCAAATCATGGTTTGTTTCTGTGATGTAACTAAAACCTGTTTTTTTAAGAGACAAGCCTTTCAATATGTCAATCGTTTTGCATTAATAAGAAGTACACTACTGTTCAATAGTTTAGGGTTTGTACGATTTTTTTTTATGTATTTGTATCTTATGCTCACCAAGGCTGCTTTTATTTGATCAAATATACAGTAAAAAAAAGAAATGCTGCAAAATATAATTACGATTTAAAATAACTGTTTTCTATTTTAATATATTTTTTTTATATTTCCTGTGATGGCAAAGCTAAATTTTCAGCATCATTACTCCAGTCTTCACATGATCCTTCAGAAATCATTCTAATATGATGGTTTGGAGCTCAATAAACATTTCTTATTATTATCAATGTTGGAAACAGTTGTGCTGCTTAATATTTATATTTATTAAAATATTTAGTAGAAACCCCAATATATTTTATTCAGGTTTCTTTGATAGATATAGAAAACTCAAAACAACATTGATTTGAAATAGGATTTTTTTTGTTACAATATAAAAGCCTTTTCTGTCACTGTCACTGCACTGGTCTTTAGGAGACAAATGAGTGAAGCCTTGAAAACTGCAGTGAGAAAAGTTAAGTGTAAGACTTCTCAAAGATATATTTTTCATGTCTATCAATGACCGTCCTTTGTTGTCAGCTTTTCCTTGATGACCCATTACTCCTCTGTCACTTTTTTTCCTGTGAATGTGTGCGTTTGTGTGTTTTGAGTGTGACTGCCTGCCTGACCAACTGTCTTTGTGTCTGTCTCTCACACGCCTCCTCGCGTTCACTTTTAGGATCTGAATGCTGAGATGAAACGCAAAGTGAAGAACATGAACCGCGAGATTGAACAGCTGAAAGATGATATCACCATAAAAGAGGTGGCTTTAGACAAGGAGCGCCAGGAGTTCCAGCACATAGAGCGACAGAGGGAATCTCTCAAGGTAACTCATTTTATTCTCAACTACCATGTCTTGCCCTCTTTCTTCTGTTTATCTACAGGTCTAATGTTAATATGCCTAGTCAGTGTCCTGAGGAAGCATAATAGGACATGTTTCCATTGAAAAGATTCGTCTTTACATAGAAGAAACATAGAAGAAATTAAAATAATCAAAAGAAATCAATAATTAAAACAGTTTAAAATAAAAGATAAAATACAGAAATAATCAAAAGAAATCAGAATAATTAAAACATAAAATAAAATACAGTATGAACAGTCGGACGAACAGTGGCACAGTGCTCATTCAGTAAATGCACAGCTAAACAGGTGTGTTTTGAGTCTGGATTTGAATGTGACTACTGTAGGAGCACATCTGATCTCTTCTGGAAGCTGGTTCCAGCTGCGGCTGGCATAGTAGCTAAAAGCAGACTCGCCATGCTTAGAGTGAACCCTTGGTATTTCTAGCTGATGTGATCCTAATGATCTGAGTGATCTGTTGGGTTTATATTCAGTGAGCATATCTGCAATGTATTGAGGTCCTAGGCCATGGAATGATTTATATACCAGTAATAATACTTTAAAATCAATCCTATATGTAACTT
The DNA here is from genome assembly GCA_026230005.1 of Gila orcuttii. Classification (NCBI taxonomy): domain Eukaryota; kingdom Metazoa; phylum Chordata; class Actinopteri; order Cypriniformes; family Leuciscidae; genus Gila; species Gila orcuttii. The sequence continues at coordinate 16,756,851 of JAPDVR010000002.1, read as the reverse complement.
GCAGCCAGTGTAAAGACTTGAGGACTGGTGTGATATGTTCATATTTTCTGGTTCTGCTCAGAATCCTAGCAGCAGCGTTCTGTATGAGCTGCAACTGTCTTATGGTCTTTTTGGGAAGGCCAGTGAGGAGTCCATTACAATAATCCACCCTGCTGGTGATGAATGCATGCACAAGTTTCTCTAAGTCTTGACTGGAAACAAAGCAACTAATTCTTGCAATATTTTTCAGTGATAGTATGCTGATTTAGTTATTGCTTTGACATGACTACTGAAACTAAGGTCTGACTCTAGAGACACACCCAGATTCCTGACTTGATTTTTAGTTGTTTGACCCCTAGACTGAAGGTATGCGTTCACCTTGAGAACTTCATCTTTGTTTCCAAACGCAATGACTTCAGTTTTGTCTTTGTTTAACTGAAGAAAGTTTTGGCACATCCAATTGTTTACTTCATCAATGCATTGGAACAACATACAATGTTTTGATACCTCATTAAATTGTCCAACATTCCAACTATGTAAAAATGAACCATTGTTCATTGAATTCATTTTTTGAATTCTTTGAGATTCTTTTATGATTTTTTATATATATTAAGATTTTTTATATTTATACAACAGTTAGTTTTGGTACTCTGATCGATATATGACCCCAACAGCACTGAGACTTTTCACTCTTTGTATCACTCTGCTTGTTTGTATTTCCTTACAGACTGGCATACTGTGCATTACATTGTTATTAGGGATGCTCTGATCAGAATTTTTGCAGCCGATACCGATAGCCGATTTCTTGTCATGGTGATCGGCCGATACGATACTTAATATACTTAATATAAGACAAAGATAAATACAAACAAAATGGAGCAGTCTGATGCAGCCCACAAGGTTAAATTAATAATTAAATTAATTAAATTAATAATATTTTGTTTTGTAGAAAGCCATTCTTTAAAGTGAATTTCGTTTTGTAAAAATCTCATAAATTAACCGAAACTCAGCGTACAAGCTACTTGCCTCACAGACCCGAGAACGTAAAGAAAGCTTGAAATGTCTACTTAAAAAAAACAAACAATTCAAATCGATAAGAAATGGGGTACTCTCTGCTTATGTTGGCTAATCCGTATGAAGTGTGCATTTCTCTCTATAGGCACGTTCACTACATGCGAAGATGGCGTCAACATCGCCAACTGTATCTTTGTAGCCAGAAAACACTAGTTTATTAATAAACAATTAAAATGTATCATGCTGTATAAACATTACTTTTTCCGGTTCTTTGGGGCAAGCGTTATGCATGCGCTTGATTTGCAGAATATAGGCAATATTACGATAACGCTCATTATGGTTTAGTATTTTCTCCCATATATATTTAAGTAATTAAATTAATATAAATATGCGATTAGACTAATGGCTTAAATGAACTACTACTTGTCGACTAGAAAAAAACTTTAGTCGTGCACGGACAGCCCTACTTATTTCACATATTTCCTAACCAGCATGTCACTGCGGGCGTTCTGAGTGAGCGGCGCTGTGTGGACTGAGCGAGCGAAGCATACTCTTCAGAAAGGCGATCTCTCTGGAGGACAATGCTCCTCCACGTGAGATTCCTTTGAAACATACACGCAAATAGCTCATTTTTTTCATTGTTTCTCGACACATCATAGTAATTCCACACTGGTGATGACATGACTGCCAAATCATTTAAGTCCCCACGCATCATGTACCTTCTCACGTTTTGACGTCATCAAATTGTGATCGGTTTGTGAGATCGGCCAAGTTTAGTGAGTACCAATCGAGTTATAAAATGTGATTATCGGCCTATACCGATCTCTGGCCGATTGATCGGAGCATCCCTAATTGTTCTGCCAGTAGGTGGCAGCAATAGACTATTTTCATGAGTGAATCATTGACTCATTGAACTGCTTTGTTAAAAAATGCTGATTCATTCCTCGGTGTGAATCATCCGTGTTCCTCGGAGGTGGTTCTATAGTGACTTTTTCTTTGGTGTCGCAAAACCAGACAAAATAACTGGATAAGTAATTGGTTAAAACAAACAGATTGTGTCTAAAATGTTTTATTTATATTAAATTCTGGTTTATTTGATATATACAAATATATACTATATAGCAAATCTCTACTACAAAACTGTATTATCAACTAGATTTTTATGGAAAGTTGGATGTTGTACCTGAAATGCGTTAACAGCACTTTCGTCATGAAACTCTAGATGGTGCAGGCTAATGGGTCCTTAACGCAATCTGCAGATAATTACATTGTTAGCTACATGGCACAAGCTGATTGGTTCCTGTTGCATCTGCAGCCAATGAGCTTGCTGCTCAACATTTAAATAATTCAGTTCAATAGGTCATTGTTTTCTGTAGTAGATTTCAGCACACTTTCAAAGTTCCTCTGAAACGTCTCAGGTTACGTATGTAACCCTGGTTCCCTGATAGGGAACGAGACGCTGCGTTTGAGACGCGGTGGGAACGCTCTGCGTGATTACGTCGTGAAGCACGTGTAAAATCAGTCCAATGGAAGCCCACTACGACATAGGTGACGTCATAGACCAGGAAACTATAAAGCAGCCCTGAAATCAGACCGCGACAGCTTCTGAAAAACCTGAAGCAAGTCGATCAGGGCATGCAGGAAGTATGGCAGGCAAACGCAGCGTCTCGTTCCCTATCAGGGAACCAGGGTTACATACGTAACCTGAGACGTTCCCTTTCAAGGGAACTCGAGCTGCGTTTGAGACGCGGTGGGAACCCTATACCCACTACGCCATAGTGACAAATGCCCGTTCTGTGTGAAGTCCTTGCGCACACTAAGAAGCAAGCAACCTCGCCCCAGGAGTGGAGAGGTCAAGGTAATAAAACCTGACAAATGTATGCGGAGAGGACCATCCTGCCGCACTACACACATCAAGAAGGGAAACTCCCGAAATTAAGGCCATAGAGGCCGCCATACTCCGAGTAGAATGGGCCCGTACAGCCATAGGTGAAGCCTGTCCAGCCGCTTCATAAGCTAATGAAATAGCCTCGACTATCCATTTACTCATAACCTGTTTAGATGCAGGGCATCCTCTCTTGAGTGACCCAAAACAAACAAATAGTTGCTCAGATTTACGCCACAGGGCAGCTCTGTGAACGTAGGCATCTAAAGCCCGGACTGGACATAACAGGTTAAGCTGTTCCTGATCTGGGGTATTAAAGGGTGGAGGATAAAAAGGCCTGCCGCACTATTGGGCCCCCAACATTTAGTGGGACCTTAGGAATATAACCCGGTCTAGGGTAGAGGAATGCTTTCACCATACCAGGTGCAAATTCCAGACATGGAGGAGCAACCGACAGAGCATGTAAATCACCAATTCTCTTGATAGACGAAATAGCAAGGAGAAGTATAGTCTTTAGAGTGAGGAATTTTTCTGAAACCTCCTCGATGGGCTCGAAGGGAGCCAAGGCCAGACCCTCAAGTACAATGGCCAAATCCCAAGCCGGTGCTCTAGATTGCCGTGCAGGCCTGAGCCTCAATGTACCACGGAGAAAACAAATAATAAGAGGATCTCTCCCAAGAGAAGAAGCCCCGCGAGGGGTGATAAGCAGATATAGCCGCTACGTACACCTTTAAGGTGGAGGGAGATAATCCAGCAGAGAAATGGTCTTGTAGGAAATCGAGAACTGTACCAACCGGGCAGTTAACAAGATTTAAAAAACGTTCTCCACGCCATGTAGAGAACAGTTTCCATTTCAATGTACATAGTTTTCTCGTGGAAGGAGCTCTGGATTGAAGGACGGTCTCAACGACCTCAGTCAAGAGACCTGATTCTATGAGCTGGGCCCCCTCAGAGGCCAAGCCCACCGTTTCCACAACTCCGTTTAACCCTTTTCTATTATGTGCAGGACCCATAGAGAAATATTTGGCAGAAGTTTCCACGCTGCCAGAAATTCCGATAAGGGAACCAGTCTCTCGAGACTGGCCTCTGGATTTGATTGAACAATCATTTCGGTGCCCTGAAGCGGCGAACCGGCAGGGAACAACCGAACTGACCATTCTACAACCCTCCTCAGAGGATTGCACGGGGACGCTGACACCTCGGCGCCCTGAAGCGGCGAACCGGCAGGGAACAACCGAACTGGCAGCGCTGCGACCCTCCTCAGAGAGTCGCACCCCAGCAGAACTCCCGGGAGCATTGATATCGGGGGGAATGTGTACAGGTGCAGCCTCGGCCACACCTGCACCATAGCGTCCAGTCCGAGAGGAGCTGGATATGTGAGGGAAAACCATAGCGGACAATGGGTTGTATCGTATGATGCGAAAAGATCGACCTGAGCTTGACCAAAGATCTCCCATAGGAGCTCCACCACCTCGGGGTGAAGTCTCCATTCCCCGGGCCTCAGCCCCTGCCTCAACAGGATATCTGCTCTGATATACGAGATCGTCAGTGTGTTGTCCGGACCCTCCGCCGAGCGACCACTCATGATCACTCCCGACTTGTGAGGGAAGCATCCGTCGATAGCATTATGCGTCGACAAGAAACCCCCAACACTGGGCCTGGGCGAGGAACCAAGGTTCTTCCACATGACCGAGGCACGTAGGCATAGCCGCGTGACCTTGGTCATGCGAAAACGGATTTCCCCTCGGAGAAAACCCCTTGGTCCTGAGCCACCACTGCAGGGGTCTCATGTACAGAAGGCCAAAAGTAATTACGTTGGACGCAGCTGCCATGAGACCCACAGTCTGAAACTGTTTCACAGTGAGTGACTGGCCTAGATAAACCCATATTACACCCAGAAAAGTGGTCCTCTGAGCTGGGAGGATCACACTCTTCTTGGCGTTGAGTGGCAACCCCAACATCTTTAAATGAGACAGAACAACATCTCGATGCCGAACTGCCATTTGCTCAAATTGAGCTAGGATCAACCAATCGTCGATATAATATAATACGCGAATGCCCTGGAGTCTCAAAGGAGCCAGAGCTGCATCCACGCATTTTGTAAAGGTGCGGGGTGATAAACCTAGGCCAAATGGAAGAACCCGATAATGGTATGCTTCGCCCCCTTTTTAAAGCGAACCTCAGGAACTTCCTGTGATGAGGATGGATAGATACTTGGAAGTACGCGTCCTTCAAGTCTATTGTGACAAACCAGTCCTCGGACTGAATCTGTGATACAATCTGTTTGAGTGTAAGCATTCTGAACTTGAGTTTCTGAACTCTGCTGTTTAAATGGCGCAGATCTAGAATAGGACGCAACCCTCCACCCTTCTTTGGAACAATGAAGTAATGGCTGTAAAACCCTCACTCTCTGCTGGGAGGAGAAACCCTTTCTATAGCTCCTTTTTGAAGAAGTGTCAGTACTTCCTGCTCCATAACCAGAGCCTGCTGTGAGTCCACTACCGTAGGGAGGACCCCCTGAAATCTGGGCGGACGAGAACCGAGCTGATTTCTGTAACCCTTTTCTATTATGTGCAGGACCCATAGCGAAATATTTGGCAGAAGTATCCACGCTGCCAGAAATTCCGATAAGGGAACCAGTCTCTCGAGACTGGCCTCTGGATTTGATTGAACAATCATTTCGGTGCCCTGAAGCGGCGAACCGGCAGGGAACAACCGAACTGACCATTCTACAACCCTCCTCAGAGGATTGCATGGGGACGCTGACACCTCGGCGCCCTGAAGCGGCGAACCGGCAGGGAACAACCGAACTGGCAGCGCTGCGACCATCCTCAGAGAGTCGCACCCCAGAGGGCGCCGAGGAGAAACGGTTTCTCAAGGGGACCACCCTTAGAAGCCTGATAGCCTCGGCATCAGGTCTTCTTCTTTGCACTCTATGCCAGTTTCAGGAATATAGATTAGTGAGGAAGAAACTTCTGGAACGCCGCTGAAAGGATTAGTTTTCTTGAAAGCGGAGCGTCCAGAAGAACAGACATTTTTATCTTTCTTTTTCTTTATTTTTATATCAGAAAAACGTATACATATAAACATATATATATATATATATATATATATATATATATTCTCGAATATATTCTCGAATAGAGTAAATGCTGACATCCTCACATTCATCTATGTCCTTAAATACTTTACCCACCAGTACTGCCTAATAAAATTAATTTATTATTAAAGATGGCTGGTGGGTAACGTCGGGGTTAAAAATTATGACGCCGACTCGGGAGAAAGAAAGCTCGCAAGCGTCTCTATAATCCAAGGCACTGTCATACCATGATACTTAATACCCATAACATTACTCTAGTTAGACGTTTGGGTATTAAACACATAAAATAGAAACCGGTTTATTCCACGATCTCGACACCTCAGTGTGGAGATAGGGAAAAACCAGTAGTCCCCGACGAGGAGGCTGAGATACAGAGTTTTCCTGTTTTTTAGATATATTTCATCTAATAAACTCTTTTTATTTTCACTCTCATAATGTTCAGCTGTCCAGTAAATATTTAACTAGCAACAGCATTAGAAAAAACCTCCTTTTAAAAGCTCCTCTTTATTCAACAGAGTTATGAGCTGCCTATTTATTGAAAAATCAAACATCTGCCTTTTTTTAAATATTTTTATTTGTTTTGTTCACTTTTTCTTAACAAAACACTAACAATACCAATTCCTCGGAACTGGAAATCGCAGCACACTGGATCTGCAGGTGAAAGCTGAGATAGGGCGGGGCCCGTCCCAACCCACGCTGTCAGATCCGTTTGCAAACCCCAAAATGCGAGTTGTCGCCGTGTCTAGGCAACAGCGGGACCCGCGCGGGGAGCGCGAACCGAACCGTCCTCCTCAAAGAACGATCGGCGAGAGCGGAGCGTCTTCATAGATAGACTCATACAATGCTCACAATCAGCCCCCTCGAGGACTGACTGGGCATGCTCCACTCCCAAACAAGCAACACAAAGCTGATGTGTGTCCCCACCCGTAATATAACGAGGGCAGGGAACAACACACCGTCTATAATCTTGCTTGCTCGCCATAATAATGCTAGATATATTGGGCTTGACAGACAACAATAAATAGACAAGGACAGATATACAGAGAGCGCTTGCTGAAGGTACAGAAGCTGTCGCGGTCTGATTTCAGGGCTGCTTTATAGTTTCCTGGTCTATGACGTCACCTATGCCGTAGTGGGCTTCCATTGGACTGATTTTACACGTGCTTCACGACGTAATCACGCAGAGCGTTCCCACCGCGTCTCAAACGCAGCTCGAGTTCCCTTGAAAGGGAACCCTCCACCTTCCCCAGCTCCACCTGTATAGATCTGCTTCGGGTAATTTCATGTATGCTACTTGTGCAGCAGCAGTATGTCTTACTTGCTCACAGCAGCGTGTCTGTGTATGGATTGGCAGTAGCAAGTCTCTGTACTTGCTCTGCAGCAGCTGCAATAATTAATATCATCAGCAGCAGCAACAGCAGCAACAGGAGCAGCAGGGTAGCAGATCTGTTCCGCCAAGAGCTAATACATTAACATTGTCATATACATTGCCATGCTAAACTCTTCATAGAGTTGTCATGATAGAAATATACATACATTTTTATGTATACCCAATATAAATGTATACATACATTTAATTAATACCCATCTTTCACTTTTGCTGAAAGTGTGATTATTATTATTATTTTTTACGCAGACTGGTCATTGTCTTCATAGGTGCTCATTTACAGTTCTTGACATGACCAGACAGCATTAGGAAAGTAACCTTGCATTCATCTTCGAGGAGGTATTTTTCATAATCCTTTCATTATTACTTTCCAGATCTTTGTGCATATCAAATACAATGGCAGGTCTCTTCTTCTCCCTGTCATAAGCTTTCAATATCACCCTCACAAAGGATAATAATGGAATATCAAATAGGATGGCACAAAAAATGAAAGAAATAAAAGAAAACACCAAAGATCCCTCCATATTTTATGACAGAAATATAAATCTGAGTTCAGAGAGGGCTTTGACTCTACGCACTTTCAAATTCAACATCTGACATGAGAGACTTAATGAATATGCAGTGGTTTTTGGTGGTTATTGGAGTTGTAAATTATATATGACCTTGTTCTGAGATATAGAGTGAGGGGTGTGGTCGGATGGAAGGTTAGTCAGAGAAAAGGACAAACAATGAGAGAGAAAGCCTGAGTGAATGATTGACCAGCAGTCCTATAGGGTTGAACGATGCAACAGATCTAAAGTTTAGATTTATATGCAGCATAGCTAACTCACACGTGCGCCTTGGGTCTTATATAACAAGATATATGAAGTGCCTTTTTATTTTATTGATTTGAACACTGGAATGCATAAAGGAGTTCAAATTGACCTGATGTGATTTATAGAATATTTCTCATTAAAATAATACAATTTCTTGATATTCAATGCATTTTTCATAAGTATGTAAGAATCAGCAATGTTAATTATATAGTTGTCATAGGTTCAGGAAAAATACAAAGTCTTAGATGAAAGTTTCATAGGAAATGCATATGGATTATTTTGACCCTTTTAACTAACACACCTGATTCAACTCATCAGCTCATTAGTAGAAACTGCGAGGCTGTGTTCGAAATCTCCCCCTATACCCTCATTCACTACATTACTTCACTAATATAGTCCTAATATAGTTCCTTCACTTGAAGGAATGTATGAAAACGAGGGAGTGAATTCGGATACTGAGTGTGTTGGAAGGGCTGTCACTTTTGTATAGTTTGCGTTGCTGTTTAATAATTATTTGAAACTTAGCAAACTGGCATCTCCAGTAGTAATGAAAAGATGTATCTTTAACTCTTTAATGGAAACCAGCATGTATAAACCCTAAAACAATTTAATAATCAAGTAAAAAGGAATTTATAACTGTATGACATTACGCTGTAGCCACATTGGATCAGTGGTTTAGAAAATGGATAGATGATTCAGCTATGCGGGTGTAATCTTCTGGCGAGACGCGGGAATTTATTTGGCGTGACTGTCACAGTCCATTATGGGTATTCTCTAGCTGTTGACCATACGCGGTTCATTGTGGGATTGAGTGCATTTGATAATGTCCACTATAGTTTTGGACACCACTACAAATGATTTTCCCCTCAAATAGTGGCCTATTTCATTATTTAAGGGGGCGACTTCAGACAGCCCAAGACTTGAATTGGGCAAAGCCACTGGAAGGCAAGCCTGCAACCAATGCAAGAGCCACAGACCCTCTCATCTCCCAATAATAAGACAATCTCTGAATTGGGTGTGTCTGATGAGGAACACAAAAAAGTAGACCATTGAATACATGTTTTTTGGGTCATGCATTAGTGTTGAGCATGAAAAGTTTATGGTTTTGAAAAATGTTAAACAAAGAAGCCAACAAAAAATCTCAGACTTTTGGAATCCATTCTATGTTAAAATCTGAAGCACAGTGGAATCGGTCCATCAGCCTGAATGGATTGTTTCAGAGGAGTGTGGACCAGCGGTCCGAACAGATGGTCTCAGACTGGAAGGTTCCACCACACATGGGGTGGAGGGTTGTGGAGTTCTGGATGACAAGGGTGGAAAATTTCGACTTGCAGATCACAGACTTATGAGCTGTCTCAGAACTAAATAGATCCACGGATATCTGACAGTCTTTTTTGATTAATCCCAACACTGTCTTGGGAAGCGTATAGTCGAATGCTCTTGAATATTCTCTCCAGGGTGACTGCTGAAGATCCTTAAAAGCTCATTTTGGGTGAAATGTGGTCTGTGCATTTGTAAGGAACTAGACAGAAAGATTCATTAATAAAAGAAAATGGGTCTCAAGGGCTGGTGGGCAGCTACCCAACTTGAGCAGCTTACCCAGCATGCCACAGGAGGTGCTGTCTGGCGCCCCGACTGGTTATCAGGAAGCATGATGGCTCTGATGTTCACCTCTCTTTTGAACCATGAAGTGAAAAGGCAAGACGCCCAATGGAAGAGAAAAGAGAGAGAGAAGACCAAAAGATACACTGAAGACTGAAACGTTGGGAAACTTTACAAAGCAAACTAAAGTCTGTGACTCTCTCATGGTAGACATCAACGTAATCTTTGGAGAGCATGCTTCACCCTTGCTAATGAAAGTAAGAGGCATGTTTGAGCCGAGCTCAGCACTCCCTCTGTTTAGATTCCTGTACTAATGAAGGAAAGCCACAGAGAACAGTAGAAAAAAGACCAGTCGTCATCAGGAACAGAAGAGCACTTGCAATTACTTCCAGAGGACAAGAATTTTAGGCAAGATCCTTTGATAAACATTCAACCCTTCCACTCAGAAAGCTAATTGATCATCATGAAGACTGAGTCTTAAAGATCTGTGCATCCTGCAGTGGAAATGAACTTTCAAACTATAAAGAGGAAATAAAATGTAACAGTTTGAGGTTGGTAAGATGTTTTAATGTATTCGTCTCTTGTGCTCTCCAAGGGTGCATTTATTTGATTAAAAATACAGTAAACATGTAAAATATATTTTTTTAATGTATTATATTTTAAAATGTAATTTATTCCCGTGATGGCAATACTGAATCTTCAGCATCATTACTCCAGTTTTCAGTGTCATATAAGGAAATAATTCCAATTTGCTGATTTGGTGCTCAAGAAACATTTCTCATTATTATCAGTGTAAAAAGATTGTTTTTCATGAGTGTGTGTAAAATATAATTATATTTTCAAGATTCTTTGATGAAGAGAATGTACAAAAGAACAGCATTTATTTGAAATATATTTTCTGTAACAATGTATGTCATACTGTCACTTTTGATCAATTAAATGTGTCCTTACTTTACTATAACTATTTATGTAAGTAATTATCCTACTTTAATTATTTTTTTTTGCTTAAAGTCTTTGTGAATTTTCAGTTAGAATCCATTTGTTATAAGTGAAAAAAAAAGTATTTATGTGAAAAAATATATAGCAACTACTGTAAATAGCTTGCTATATTATATCAGCGGACAAAACTAAAGTCTTTTTAGAACAAGATATTGGAACACTTTTCGGAATGTAGAAATTCTGACGTTCAGAGTTTAACTAAATGCGTCAGGACAACAGGTGTTATGCAGTCTGACACTGTTTTAGTATTGTTTACACAACATTAGCAATGCCATTTTAGCTGTCTGAATTGAGAGTAATATTGGGGTCTACCAATAAAAAAATCTAAAATGAGAGGAAGTAGATACACAATTAACACTTTTCATGTAATTGCCTCTTCTAATTGCTATAACTGCTCAATCACTGCATAATAATATGTCATGTTGTCATATGAATAGTGTTACATGAAAACCTTACTTATTTTTCCTGTAATCCATGTATCATTTTTTCAGGCATCACTTTACAAATAAAGAGCAAAAGGAATTAAATAGACTGATGGGAAAGGAAATCGGAGCAAAGAAGATCGACAAACAACTAGAGAGAAAGAACGAAAGAGAGAAATGGCGATCAAAGGCAATCTTTCATGTTTTGAGGTGCCGCAGGGACATGATGCAGAAAACTTTAAATTGATAGGGAGTTCACTGCAGGCTTATGTAACCCTCTCTGGCATTTCCTTTCTTTCACCTACATTCATTTGTTTTCTTGTTTTTTGTGAGCCTGTGTCTCACCCTTTGCCTTTTGTACTCTAAAGCATACAGGTGCCCCAGAGCTGCAATTTACTTCTGCTTTCTTTTACCTTCTCCCTATTCCTTTCTGTTTTCCATCACTTCTCAAGTCAAAGCCATCATCAGTTTCCCTCTTAAACAATAGGAAGACAGATCCAGAACATCTGAATGAAGACATGCTTTGCATTCACAAAGCTTGCAAGTATTTTTGGAGCTACAAGTATTGGCATTACTGCCTTAACTATTTAGCAGTCTAGCTTTTCCAAAAATATGCAGTATTGTGGTATAAAGTTAAACTGCTGCAACTTACTTCTAAACTATCCACTTTTTCCATGTAGCATTGGATTCTGATTCATTTTAGACTGATTCAGTTTGTTCAAGTGGTTCACTTGTGAAATGATTTACATGAACCATTCAAATGAACTGATTCATTCATTTGAGATCTTGCATAGAAGTCATTGTTACATGTTTTTGCAGCAAGATATTTAGTTATTGTACATTCACTTCCAAAAGTTAAGGCAAATTAATACTTTTATTCAGCAAGGATGCATCATTTGATCAAAAGTGAAAGTAAAGACATTTGTAATTTTCGATTTTAAATAAATGCTGTTCTTTCGAACGTTCTGTTCATCAAAGAATCCTGAAAGAATTGTATCACAGTTTCCACATTTATTTTAATCAGCACAACATTGATAATAATGACAAATGTTTCTTAAGCACCAAATTAGCAAATTAGAAAATATTGAAAGGCAGTGTAACATTTTTGATGTGATTATTAGCTGTAGTCAGTTAAATGTAAATGTATTCTGTGTAAACATTTAAATGCTGTCATCCTAATTAAGATGTCCTTTGTTTTGCCAGATAAATACTGCTCTGATTGTAAATATAATTTAAATATAATAAATATAAATGATGTAATCAATAAAACAAAACAAAAATATTATCCACTTAAAGGGATAGTTAGCCAAAAATGAAAATTAGCCCATGATTTACTCACCCTGAAGCCATCCTAGGTGAATATGACATTCTTCTTTCAGACGCACACAATCGGAGTTATATAAAAAATGTCCTGGCTCTTCCAAGCTTTATAATGGGAGTGAATGGGTATATTTTTTTGGAAGGCCATCAAAGTGCATCCATCCATGATAAAAGTCCTCCATAAAAGTTCTGGGGGGTTAATAAGGGCCTTCTGAAGTGACACGATGCGTTCATGTAAGAAAAATATTCTTCCAACCACTTCTTCACCATAATTTTAATTTTTGGGTGAACTATCCCTTTAAATTGCTTCAGTGCAGTTACCATCTTTTCTTTATCTGAGTCTATTCTCTAAAGTAGCTTTACTGTAATTTAACTACTTTAGGAGTAGCTTGTAGTTTGGCATGCAACAGTTTCAAAGCAGCTTTCCGAACACTGCTAACATAGGAAGTCATATGTTTAATTTTTTTTTGAAAGTGTCACCAGTCTGTTGCACTCTCTGTGCTTTGAGGAATACGTAATTGTGCTTTAAGTGGTTGGAAGCCTTTTAGCATGTCGTTAACAGTCATTTCTGTTTTTAGTCTTTACTTCATGCTTTTTTCTTATGTGTCATTTGCCACTGGCTTCAGATGGAAGGCCATAGAATGTGAGAGATTCATTATTCAATAAAGTTCTCGGCCACATGCAGATGGAAGGAGGCAGGAGAACATGCCATTTGCCCATTTTCTCATAAAACCTTAATACATCTCATTTATTATTCTTACTGGATGTCTCTTAGTTAGTCTTGGGTTTGTGTCCGTAATGAACTGTGAAGGAGGAGGACATGGAAAGCAAGGAAATGTTCTGTTCGACAAGCTTGGGGCAAATTTTGTGATTGACTTATTGAACTTCTCATGACTGGAATTTGATATGTAATTCTGAGAGAAGTCTTAGAATACATCGAAAATCTAGGTTTTATTTTTATTTGAACCTATAATGAACTAGAACTAGATTTTAAACTAAAATAAATTTTAAATAAATATCTAAACAAAACCTTGTTTCACTATGCAAATTTGTGACATTGATCATGTGAACTCCTTTGTACAAAATATTAGATTTTCTTGCTTTCCACTGAAGCACAAGATGCTCTTTGGAACATTCTCAAATCATGCTGGAGGATATGGATCATCAGGTTTTGCACAAAGAAGTCTATATGCCAATTCAAATATATGTTGTTATTTAAGGGACAATTCTGTGGAAGATGAAATCAGAAGTGTAAAAATAATAATATAATAGCAATATATATATATATATATATATATATATATATGAAACTATATATCGTCGCTGCCCGATGAAACTCACGTATGTCCAAAACGGTTACTTTTCAGGAAGTGATAAAAACACCGTAATTTCAAAAGCAGTTGAACGTAGCGTTGCATACTTGGTACGGCATCTTTAAATGTAACCATATTCTTGCCAGTGTAATGATATAATCCACATTTGACCAAAATCGAGTTTAAATGGACATACGTGCATATTTTACAGTAACGGTGGTCGATACGCGTTCTTCCGATCATTAATCAGAATGACCAAGTTGCGTTTCATATTGACAGATGAATAGGCTACGCTCAGTTTATTAAATAGCCTACGTCTCAGTTTATTAAATACGAAATGCCTCCACAGGGTGGGAGATACGCGGCGTGATTGACAGCTTTGACACCAAATGGATATACGTGAAAATCAGATGACATGATTTCACAACTTTTCATTGGTCATTTAGATAATGTGAAGCATACTGTATACGGAAATGAACCTGGACGTTCTATCCGTCGAAAAATCTCAAAATCGGTAAAATGGACATACGCGGTTTTCATCGGACAGCGACGATATGGTGCAGGCTGGTGAAGGACCTTATCTTAATCTGCTTGCAATTACATCATTCTCTATAGGGCACAGCTGATTGGTTCACGCTGTATCAGTAGCCAATGAGCTTGCTGCTCAACTTTAAAATACTTGGTTTTAGCAGTTAGCAGCGCACTTTCAGAAACCCTCCACCTTCCCCAGCTCCACCTGTATAGATCTGCTACGGGTAATTCATGTATGCTTGAATTCATGCAACAGCAGCATGTCTTACTTACTCACAACAGCGTGTCGTGTATGAATTGACATTAGCAAGTCCTGTACTTGCTCATCAGAAGCTTGTAATACAAGATTAAAATATAATATTTATATTTATATAACATAATATTTTATAATCAGATTGAACCTCACCGTTGGCATGTCAAGGAACTCATGATGGGGTAAAAAAACTCGGAAGACATGAGTGTTTTGCATTACACACAACTCTTTGGTCACGCTTCGTTCACTTTATCAGGCTGACTGGTAAAAAAGGTGAATTGCACCTCGTCATTGTCACCTCGGTTATTAATTTGTCAGATACACTCTGTCAGCCAACCTACATATCTAACGATTGTCAGCAATATTATGCCTATGACAGAAAGTCAATATCACCCTTTGGTAAATGGTGACAAACTTGGGTTCATTACATTTCCATGGAGCAGCTGTCATAGCACTAATTCTCTGCTTCACATTTTACCTCCCAATACCCGCTAATCCTGTCAGAATGTGTCAATGTCAAAGCATAACCCTTGCAGGAAATGGGGTCGCTGCTACACCAGTAATGATTCCATGTCAAGTCTGGGAAAGTGTTAAAGGCGCTGTATGTTTTTTTCCATTGTACTTATGCATAAAAATAACATAATATATTTGCAGATATTTAAGAAACATACTGTACTAAGTTCACATACTCGTTTCTCTGAAAAACAATGCTACAGCCAGTTATTTTACTTTGAAATGTGCGTTCCGTGTCAGAATGTATGTTTTTGTTTTGGTCTGTGTGATTTACCCAATAGTATTTCGTCACCCCAGTCTGCCAGATGGCGGAAAACGCAGCGTATTGCAGCGATGATTGAAGCCAACAAACAAATGTATCAGAGATCGCAGATTCTATCCGACCTAAAAAGCATCCATCTAAAAATCTCTATAAACGGAAGAATATTAACCCTTTCACACGTAAGTTTAAAATATTCTAACTGACCCCCCAGCGTGAGTTTTTCAAGGCGACCGTTATTTAGAACTTGTCACTTTAATGTTTCCATGGTGACGCGTCATTGCTTGTCACGTGGCACAGCGCAACCACAACACAGCGCTGAATGAATGATGATCTGCTTTTATGTAATTTTTCCTTTTTTATTAAAAATATACACAAATGTATTAGCTATAGCATGAAACACTGATATTCCGATTGTCAAATATGTGCAAGTGGAAGTATTTTGTTGTTTAAACACCTTTATAACAATCGCGTTAGTTGAGCTGTATACGGAATGGGCGGCGCCATGTTAGTTTGTTTCACAGTTCAGAGAATCGGATCTGTTGGATTTACAACACGTCAATTCCTCCACTTCTCACGAAATACATGAAAGTAAGTGGCCGGTGAACTGGGAGAAGAATAGGGTAAAATGTAAAGCTACTTACACAATGCGTATCTGATATGAATAAAAGTGTTGTCTTATTATAATGGAAAGGATTATTATTGCTGCATAGACATCAGTGTTTTTTTTACAAACTCAAAATCATTGTTTTGCTAGTAATTATGTGTATTTAAGTGTCTGAAACCTAAAATAATGTTAAAAACAATGAAACAATGTTCTTCCGCAAAATGCATGCAGTTTTTTTTAACCGCAGGAGGGCCAAAAGTTATATAGTGTACCTTTTAATGATTTTTTAAAAAACATTTATCTCATATTAATGTAAAGCTTTAATCTGTAAACAGAATGAATAGTAAATATATGGGTTTACTATTGCTTCATCATTTCTTTCTCCCCTCTGAGCTGATCTCTGAAGTAACTGCTTTGAAATCATTCTGAAATCAGAGTAATCTATGTGCGTATTTTACCCCAAACGCTTTCAACATCAAATGACTTTGAAACTGTTGATAAAAAAAAATCACTGAAATCACTGTTGATGAAAATGTAAAAAAAAAAAAAGTAACATTGCAGGATATAAACAAAGTGCTCACAATGTTTAGAGACCGATTTTCCTGTTTTAACTGAATACCTGTTAACTGACCTGCTTATATATGAGATTATTAAGCTATATACACAACATAAACATAACACTAAAACATATATTGTGCAGACAATGAAGACAATTAGTATTTGTTGAATTATTGATACGTTTAAATGTTTATACTTTTTTCAAAAAGCTTGCAAATTTGGTTAAAGTTTCAAGCTGTTCATTTGATAAACATTTTAGTTATTTTTCATTACCAGGAACTGAAATGGTACTTTTAAAGACTGAAATTAAGTGTAAAATGGACAAAAGCGAATTAATATGATATATAGACCTTACACTATAAAAATACAGTGAAGTAAATTTTGAAGAAATATTGTTGGAGTATGTTTTACAAATAAATGTGTAATTTTACAAATTTCAGTGTAATTTTAACATGATAGTACACTCAAAAATTACCATCCTATAAACACTTGGAAATACCATTTAAAGGGATAGTTCACCCAACATGTAATATTTGGTCATCATTACTCTTCCATATGTCGTTACAAACCTCTATAACTTTTTTTCTTCTGTACAACTTTTTTCTTTCTTTTTTGCACCCTATGCAGCGTTCTTCAAAATAACTTATTTTGTGTTCTGAAGAAGAAAGAAAGTCATACAGGTTTCGGAACAACAGGAGGGTGAGTAATGATGATGATGATTTTCATTTTTTGGTGAACTATCCCTTTAAAGGGCATTTTCAAGTGTTTATAAGATGGGTTGCCTTACAGACGGCTTCATAGGAAGCAATGCCCTTTTGTCCTGCTGGTCTCTTGTCTCCACACACAAAGTCCATTGTGCCAAGACATTGACCTTTCAGCTCTTCCTGTTGTTGTTTATTACCTCAAGACTTGACAAACGTACCAAGAAAGAAGCTCCTGTGTTCTTTGAAGCTGGCCAGCGCGGAGTCTGTCTACTGGCTAACCCTCACCCCATGAAAAAACAATTAGGCCACTTCATAAGAATTGATTAGCATGTTAATGAATGGGCTGCACTTTCTCATCACGAGAGGCTACGGCAGGGGGTAATGAGGGGAGAGGTTGCTCTCAGCACAAGCCCCGTCCAGCTGGTTGTTATGCATGCCGGGAGGCGTCATCGATCTCGGAGAAATCTTATTACATGCTCCAGACACTGTCTGCAAATGTTTAGCACTGAACCGAGAGAGGAGGGGAGAAAGTTTCAGAATTTAATGTCGTAAAAAGGAAGTGATGATGTGTAAAGAATGCAGCCGGGTTTTAAATGATGTCCACTGCTTTTTGAAATTGCATCGGCATTCCGCGGTAAATGGGAGCTGCGGCAAACGACCTTTAAATGGACCTCTAGGTTCAGTGTTAACAAGCCAGATTTTAGACCAAGTCAAAGGTCATCTTGTATGCACACTGTTGTCCAATTTCTATGCCGTCAGAGAACTTCATCAAGGCTCCAGAATAAGAAAACTCTCTTAAAACATTTATTTAATTTGTCTTCTAACAATTTTCAACATTGGACATATAGCCCAACATTGGACATGGCTCACAGCTAAAGTATGTCGTTTTTCATGAAAGTCTCCAATGATTTATTATAGTTTTAATAGCATTCTTTTAAGGATATGATGGTGATGGAAATAACATTTAGAATATTTTTGGAATAGAAAAGGAAAACTCTGGTGAACGTGATTTCACCAAGTGCAACATGTTCCTGGATCAACTTTGTTGATCCTGGAATAATATTCCAATTAACCAATGAGATTTAAATTAACAAATGATCAAAGGCAACCTTATTATGCTATGGCTAATTAATAGCTAGCATTTTATGTATTCTAAAAGCACACAATAAAAAGACATTTCCACACTTTTTACAAAATTACAGCTTGATTGCATGCATTTTTTTTTTTACTTTATTTTCACACATCATAAGTCTCATATTTCATCCCAGGCTCCTTGATAACCAAGTATTCTAACTAAAAAAAAAAAAAAAAAAATGCTGGTGGAAATGATGCCACAACCTTTTATTTTTATTTTTTAATTGATAGAAATTATTTTCACATAGTAAATATTTTTTTTTTAATGATTACTTATTTATTTAGTTTTTTTTTTAAATAAGTGACAATTACATTTTTTAAATAATGGATTTTAATATTTTTAGATAGAATTTTTTTTCTGGGACAAGTGTCAAACATTAAAATCTGTAACTACAGGGATTAAGTAACAAATAGAAATGGGGAAGGCATAGAAAAAGTGACCGTTTTAATGTTCATTTTATACTGTATATCAAGAATAAAACTCAGAAAAAACAGATAAGCCAAAATGTAATTATGAAAACAACATTCAGCACTTACTGTACATATCATCACGAGCCTATTGTAGCATTTGGGACATTAGTAGTGTGTGGGCTCTTGGAGTGAACCTGAGCTGGATGTTGAACATGATCTTTGGTCTTTAAGACAACCAACCTACTGCTCCTACAGCCTGACTCTGCCTTTCTTGCTTTCTCTTCCTCTTTCAGGAGATAAAGGTTAAGACTGGTATCAAATGAAGTGTAAAGCACTCACGCCTATCTACCCTCTGTCTCTTTTTTGGGTCTGTTTTCTACCTTCTTGGCAGACCTATATGTTTACCCCACTGCATTTCCCGCAGGCGACCAAATAAGTGTCAAAGGGTGAGAGACAGAGATGGATTTCGAAGTCATATGTCTTGATGAACTACTACAGTCTCCAACCAAAGGAAACTTACTGCAACATTTTGAGCTCTTGCACAAGTTCTGACAGACATACATCCTGACTTCTAGGTCAAAACGCCTGTCTTGTCGAGTTATTAGTGTAAGCACAGCAGGTTATATCTCGCGAATATGCACAGGCAAGACAAAAAAAAAAAGGGGGGGGGGGGCAATGCCTAATAGATCTGTCAGCATCTATTACTATGTCATTAATATTAATTCAACAACAAAGAAAAAATGTGACCAATGGATTGGCTGGATTATATTGTTCATTTTAATAAGCCATTTAAAACCGAACATGAAAACAAGCTCAAGTCTAAATGAAATAAATGTAATGCTAATTTAAATTACAGGCCTCCTGCTTCTCAAAGTCGGAGAGTGTTGAATGTATTTTAATGTATTAAAGCCAAGAGTCACACTGTGTCAATAATATGCAAATAATTTAAGTCGTTTTTTGACTACTCATTTATTCATTTTATTACTTGAATAATTTCTTTGAGAGATGTATTTTTTTTTTAAAGTCTGCGTGTTCAACTAGGAATACGCTGGAGATAGCAGGAATAGTAGTAATAGAAAACCACCCCATAAAACATAGACGATAACCAAAAAACTCAAAGTGCAAACTTAAGGCCTGGGTATTCTTCATTTTTTCCTCGTTTCGCTCCGTCTGCGGTCTAACTGCGCTTACGGCCAAAGGAAGTACAAAAGTTTATTTTGTACTTTGAAAGGTATACAAGATTATGTTCAATAATAGTTTTTGCTGTGGTATCAAGTGGTATCAAATCGTTAACTTTCACTGTATTGATATATGCTGTTATCTTGTCAACCGTGCACAAAACTACATAGAACTTGGTTGAAACATCTTGTGTCGAATGACGTGAGGGATAAGGCACAAAGAGCCTTGTTTGCCAACATAAGGAATATAAAATCTTGACATCCCAATCAGAATCAGACTAAATGAATTGAATCTGTAATAGGACATATTGCTCTCTCTTGATGTGGGGTCTACACACACAACAGAACTTACTAAATGAGACAAAAAATGCAGGCAGAAAAAAAGTGAGCATTTAGAAAAAGTGAACAAGTGAAGGCTTTAATATTAAAGTTATTTCCCCTGCCTGTTCTGCCTTGATTACATCAGCAAAAAACAAAAGCTTTTTAAGAGGCAGAGGAAATGATTACATTTTGATGAATGGCTATAAAAACAAAAATGCACTGATGAATTGCACATAATAAAAACAGAGGCATTTATTAGCAGAGTAATTAGAGTCCATTTGTATTTCGCGTTTTCTTTTGTACTTTAGGCAAAAATTACAACAAAAGGAAGGAAATTGTAATAGAATACACCATGAACTGTAGTCAGAATACCTGACTGCCGTGACCAACCCTGAACTTAAACTCCTGAATGTTTACAGACTCAAAAGAAGCCAGACACAGACAGGCCTCGCTGCAGGAGGACACGCTGTGCTCCTACTGCACACAAAATGAGATGGAAACACAATTGCACTTTTGAACCTCTGGCTCTTCACATAAATCAGGGACATATTCGATCCTCCCTATGCAAACCTCTACAAAGAGGATCTATTGTGCGTGTATGTGTAATGTTTACTAATGCTGTGTCGATGTAAACCTGTTTATCATGTCAGTAAAGTGCATTTGAATCTTGAATTTTAAGGAAAGAATGCTAATGGCAATGAAGTTACTGATGAAAATTGGGTTACTCTTCATTTCGATAGTCCATTTTAGACATTCTACTAACTATAAGTAACTTTACAACTACATGTCAACTAATGCTCATTAGATTGTTAGTGCAATAGACTGTTAGGTTAGGGTTAGTGTTAGTAGAATAAGTTGACATGTACTTGAAAAGTTATTTATAGTCAGTAGTATGTCTGTTGGAGACCATCAAAAATAAAATGTTAGCAGATATTGAGTTGACAGTCTACTAATATTCTAATGACTGGTAGTTGACATGTAGTTACAAAGTTATATATAATTATATACTCCTGAATTGTTTGCAATTTCGTGTGCCATTTCATCAGACATTCAGCCAACAGCTGAGACTACTTATAAAGTAGTCTTTTTTTCAACTTTTTAATAGTTTTTAATTCCAAAAAGATTTATAGATTTTGTCAGCAATAATCAATATGAGACTAACATACATGCATACTTATAATTAACCGATTCTAATAAAGATTTACAAAATGGCACTTGTCATTTTGCACATTGTAGTCAACTGAAATGTTTTGTTGGCTAAAGTAAATTTCTAAATAATTTTCGAAATAAAGTTAAATAAACGTGTATAAAAATGAACACTAGTTAATAGAGAGATTAATAACTTTTATTCTTTTCTCTTTTGCATCAATCGCATTGTTCCTACAGGCTGACCTACAGAAGATGAAACAACAGGCTCAAGAGACAAAACAGTTCATTGAGAAACAGGAGGCAGAGGAACGCGAACTGCTGAAGACCATAGCAGAGGCTAATGCTGAGAATATCCGGCAGAAAAGGGAGCTTGATCAGGTATAGAAGGTTTCTGTGAGTCCTTGTGTCTGTGTGTCTTTGTGTTCCTCCTTCAATAGAATGTTTAAGCTAAGGATGAAAGAGACAGTAATATAGGTTCACTCAAAAGTCATTAGATCTGGAGTCCCACTTCTGAGAAAGTCCAGTGGGGCCACGGCCAACCTCTCTTTAAAACATTGAGAGGAAATTTGACTCACTGAAGATGTCTAAATTGGTCTTGGCATTCTGAAACATTTAGAGCTTCTGATCTCAGTAAGTCAGCAGTCGAACCTGTTTAACCAGACAAATAATTCAAATAATAGGCACTGACTTTTTTTTTTTTTTGTCCATACAGATAGCAACTTAAAACATGCATCTTATGATGAACATATTTTCATTGTTTTAACATGTATTTTTATATTCTTTAGAGGCTTCACATTTTAAAATGTCTAGGTGGTGTCTGGAAAATGCCGTTAGGAAAAAAATAAAGCCTCATTAAAAAGCTGAAGTTCTTTTAAAAATATAAAAAATAATTATCGCACAATCTGTAATTTTTTTTTTTTTTTTTTTTTAAAGCAGTGAAGCAGAATGATGTTTTAAAATATTAATAATATTTTTTGTAAAACTTTGACCTATGAAATATGTTTGTTTCTCAAAGTCAGTAGATTTTTTTAAAATTAGCTTTTCATGACAAGATGAGTTAAGGCTTTCAGATAAATGCGAAGTACTCCAAGAAAACTTCATGTTATTTAGGATTTAACTAATTTAATATTTGTACTAATTAATGTTTCCTGTGAAAATGTGTTTATTTATTTACGTATGCATTTGTTTATTTATATAATTATTTATTTTTAAATAATGATTAATATGTATATGCGCTCATATAAACTCACTGTGTAAGGAAAATATGCTATTACTTTTAGTAGCCGCGTTTCCATTACCCTTCAAATTGCGCAAATTGAAATTGTGAAAAGAAAATACGGCCAATGGAAACTCTCATATATAGCAAAAAGGATTCGAAAAAGGAATATTTCGCAAAACTATTTCTCATTTACAGGTCACCTGCCGTGACCGATCATTCTTTAAAAAAGGTGCGGTATGTTTGGACAGAACGAGACAGAGTTCTTCATTAAACTCGTAAAAGACAAAGGAATTACGGGAATAGCTACTGGATTCCAAACAACAAAGAAATGCCACACTTTATCAAGACCTTGAAGCAGATATGAGGGAGAAACACCCAGAAACACCTCATACGTGGCCGCTGCCAAGTATAAGGGGCTTTCCTTGCCAGTAATGCTCAGATAACACACCTACATCTCCTTTCTAGTAAAAATAATGGCTAGTGAGTGGCTGCGATATACATAAACCTTTCAACATCCGTGCCATGATTTTTGGAATGACTTAGCGTGCGAGAAAAAATTACGCTTTAGTCGCATAACATCGGTTAATGGAAACGCTGTCATTCCGTTTAGATTTCATCAACATTTAGAAAATATCGCAAAAAGTTTTGCACAAATCTGTTATGGAAACGCGGCTAGTGTCTTTTTTGGTGAGTCAGTTGGGTCACTAGAAAGATCATAAAGTGAATGTAATGTTAACATCTGCTGCTGTACGTGGCTGACATTGGTTCTTTGGTAAAGGTTAGCCAATTCAAAGGGCATTCTGTCCAAATTGCCTCTGCTGACATCAGCTTCCACATTTCTCTCGCTATCCATGCTCATATTCATAAATCTTCATCGTCTGTACATCCCTGATCTCTCTAAACCAAATTGAATACTGTATGTCATGCTATTCGGCATTTGGCATGCAGAAATGTATCCATACTGTGAAAGTTCAGAAAGAAATTAGATATGCCATTTTAATAATATCCTTTCAGTATATATGGTGTGTACAGTAACGCAAAAAGTATTTAGATGGAGAGGGAATGTTACATTTATTTATTGCACATGGCCTTCAATAAATTTTTTCCCCCTGATTTATTAAAACCACTGAAGAAACATATACAAGCAAACAACCCTAAAACTTCTTTATAGGTCATTTTCCCAAACCTACACCACATTTGTATTGTTGCATGAAGTTTTTGGCTATTATCCTGAAAAGACTAGCACCGCTGAGTCATCAAATCTTTGCAGAAAACACAAACACAGGCCTGCCTTTTATTTCTATAATATATCATTCTCAACTTACCTCAGTCAGAAGTGAATGTACTTCTGATGGTTTTCTCAAAGAATCTTGTATACTCTTAAAAATAAAGGTTCTTTATTGCCATCTATGATTCTATGAAGAACCTTGAACCACACATAGATGCCTCATTAGCGGCTGTTTCTATGGGCCGCGATGCGTAAGCTATGCGGTCAAAGTTGGTCTGAACACTCAAGAGCAAATTTACTGTGCGTCTGCAACCGTAGTTAGATGCATGTATGATTATCTAATTTGAAGCAATAGACTTCAGCAGATGATTTGGTAACACTTTATTTTACAGTGTCCTTGTTACATATGCTACATGTAATTGCCATAGTAATAACAGTAAATTATGCCTAATTACATGCAATTAACCCTCAACCAAATCCTAATCCTACCCTAACCCTATAGTAAGTACATATAGTTCATTAATATTACACTGTACTTAAATATTTAATTACACTGTAACAATGACACCTTAAAATAAAGTGTAACCGATGATTTTGCTATACTAACACAATACAACAAGACGAAGGCGTTAGTTAACTCAACATTAAAAGGTTATTGGTTACACTTTACAATAAGGTAAGGTTCATTAGTTAACATTAGTTAACTACCTTAGTTAACATGAACTAAGAATGAACAGTACTTCTACAGCATTTATTAATCTTAGTTAATATTAATTTCAACATTTACTAATACATTATTAAAATCAAAGATTGTATTTGTTAACATTAGTTAATGCACTGTGAGATAACGTGAACAAACAATGAACAGCTGTATGTTTATTAACTAACAGAGATTAACTTATATAGTAACAAATGTATTGCTCATTGTTAGTTCATGTTAGTTAATACATTAACTAATGTTAACTAATGAACCTTATTGTAAAGTGTTTCCAGGTTATCTAAGTTTAAAAACCTGTAATATTAAGTTAATAAATACAAAAACCCCAAACTACCACATTCTCACCTGTAAAAGGTAATAAATAACAGAGATTTCACAACCAGAATCTATGCAATGGTATGTCGTCATTGATTTTTACTTGAGTGACGACAAGTTAACCGTTCCAAGATGGTGGGCTCCGAGTTGTCGAATGTGGCTTCTATGTATATACACATATATGCCTTTAAAATCCATTGAACCTTTTCATTGCACAAAAGGTTCTTTATAGTGAACTTTACCGTATGAACAAATGTTATTAAAATGTTCCTTTACACAAAGAAAAAAGTTGTTCTTTTGGTTCTTCTATGGCATCACTGTAAAACGAAAACTTTGGAACCTTTATTTTTAAGAGTGTAGAGGTGTAAAAAAGTACCAAGTTGGTACCAAGTTGATACTAAAATAAAAGGAATGTAACAATACCGTTTTTTTATGTTAAACCAATTTTTATTTACTGACAAGATTAACAAGGTTTTGGTATTGACTACATGTCTACTACTACTTTTTTAGTATGTTGCCTTTCATCATCATTTGTGTTTTCATTGTACATGTGTTTATGTGTTCAATATCAAGATGATAAGTGAGAGGAACCTCCTGGGGACACATTTGGTGAAGAAAAACGATGAGCTGAAACTACTCTACGAAAAGATACAAATTCAACAGTCCATCATGAACAAGGGCGATCTTTATTACAACGAAAGAGTGGAGGATATCAGACTCTTGAAGCTAGAGATCAAGAAGCAAAGAAGAGAAAAGAACATCCTGAACAAGGCCACCTCAAATGTGGAGGACCTCAGGTAACACAAGGGGGTGTAGTTTCTGTTCATATATGAAATAGTTTTTATATATGGAAGAGTGGGCTTAGAGCGATTTCACACTAAAGCGTGTTTGACGTCAAAGATCGATTCCCTTGGTTTGTGTGAAAGCTGTTTACGGTTCATGTAGACTGCAGTATGGCAGTGGTATGAAAGTAATCTAGCATAATATTGTGAAAGGGAAACACTTGATGCCCTTTTGATTCACGATCAAACTTTGATGGCACAAATGTAATCTTTTTTTTTACGTCTAACGCTCTAAAACATCATAGAGGCAGGTGTTTGATTGCTTTTCTGCAACACTCATGTACTCTTTAGAGGTATAATGACATAATGATTAGGCCTCAATCAAAGATACATACGGCACAGAGAGACAAAGCTAATTGGGTGTTTGTCATATAATTCCCCTGTCAGTATTGACCCCGCGAGATGTTTATTGATATTTTCAAAAGCCGCAATTCACCACTCTCAATAACAGTCACTTTTTTTTGTCACAAAAGATATGCGATAAAAATCACTTTTAATGGAGTTCTTGGCTGGGTAAAAAGGAGGCATCAACTGCTCACTGTGGAAAATGAGGGAACGTTTGAAAGCACTGGTAGGTCTCGCATCTAAAGCCAGATCTATAATAGATGGGTTTTACTAACCCTCTACTGGTTATTTTAGTAATGTGAGGACTGGGGATGAGTTCACATACAGTTTCTCTTCTATCTCTCAGGCCATTGCAAAGTCGCTAAATATTCAGTGACTATGAATTATGTACAGAAATGTCCATTGTTCCAAAATGATTGAATTCATTTTACATTTCAGAGACCTTTATGTAATGCTTAAATAGCAAAAATCCCTATATTCATTAAAAAGTTAAAAAAGAAGTGTCAAGCGACAAGCATATGAAAATGAATAATATGAATAGTACACTAGTGCTCTTTTTCTGACTTTTAGCTCTTGTTCAAAAACACTGATTCATTCAGGCACAATAAGACTGTTTATAACAAAACAAGTAAATGACTAAATAAATGACTAATTAATTGCTTACTCAACGATTCGTTCATAGCTTTGATTTATGAATGGAAGAAAGAAGTAACTATGGCTGAACTTAAAATCACATACTTGCATACTACTCTGCCATACTACTCTGCCATTACTATTTCTGCCATATAAATAATTGATAAAAGCAGTTGAGTATGCGGTTCCAATTTTATCCTGTCTTTATGAGTGAGCCATTGAATAATTCACTCACATGATTCATGCACAACATTGATTAATTGCAGAAGGAAACACGTGACTCTTCATGAGTGAGTCATTGAATCACTCATTGAATTCACTCAAACTATACGTCCACAACATTTATTCATTCAACAAGCGATTGTGTTTATGAGTGACTCATTCAGTTATTCACAACAGATTTATTCAAGAACAAAACAAGCGGGTGTATATGAGGGAGCCCTTGAATCATTCACTAAAACAGTTCGTTTACAGCTATAATTCATTAATGAAAAAAACAAGTGACTGTCTTAATGAGCAAGTTTAAATCATTCACTCAAATCATTTACTCAAATGATTAGTTCAAAGTGGTGATTCATTCAAGAATGAAACAACTGTATGTTTCTCTGAGATAACAGAAGGGCTAAACACTTTTTTTTTTTAGTCCATAGACTTCACATCCATGAAACATGATTTTCTTGTCAGCTGCAGTTGGATTGACATTCTCATTTCAGAGCTTTTTTTTGCTTCAAAAACTCTGTACATTTTAAATGCATTTATCTGCTAAAAAGTGAGCAGTCACATCTCTCTCCAAATCAGCCATGCCCCATAGCACCTTTAACTCTCAACAGAAAACATAGACGTGTCATAATCCTTCCTATATTCTGAAACATATGTGAGAATCAAAAAGCTAGTGGTAAGGTTTCAGAGAGACTAGTCAGCAGCCGCTGTGCCAGATGGGTTGACTTGATGCCGAGCTTGAATGCCAAGAACTCTGCAGATATACAAGCCTCCCTGGTAAACAGGTGGCAAATTTTAGTCATTATTGCTGTCATCAGTGCAATGTAGTTCCCTCAAAGACGCTGACTGTAGCATATCGGTGCCTGGGTGTGAAGAAATATTTCCTTTAGGCATTAGGGTTTCTGGGACAAGTCTATGGAAGGAAAGTCTCATGAGAAACTGACATCCTTCTATGTTTACATTTATACATTTAGCAGACGCTTTCATCCAAAGCGACTTACAAATGAAGAATGCGATAAAATCCAAATTTCTTCCAGTAATATGACTATAATATGTGCTACAATACAAAGTTCCAAAAATTGATTTGAAGATTTTGTTTTTTTTTTCAGTTTTTTAAAGAAGTTCTCTATGCTCTCCAGGGCTGCATTTATTTGATCATTTGAGTAATTGTCAGCATGCAGTTGCAAAAATGCATAAATAAAAGTGCTAGAACTAATTGCAAGCAGTTTTAATAAAAACAAATCTCAAAATATATGCTATATATATATGACAGGGAACAAAAACATGGTGAACAGAACAACCACTTATTAATGATGACTGAACCAAACACAGGGCTACAAATACACAGATACCCCCCACCAGAATGACACACGTTCTGGATCCAGAGCCTGTTCTCTGCCAGGCGAACTGGAGCCTGTCGCGAATCTGCCACATGTTTCCACAGAATTGATGAACAAACTTTGATGTAACACTGCTATGTATTGTTTACCTGACTATAACAGTCTAAAAAAACATTGCACGTCCCGGTGTTTTTGCAGGCAGTGCGGCACTTCTGTTTTGCTGTTCACAGTACCAGGAGTGATTCTAGCAACCTGGGGTCTTGACTAATAATGCTACCTATTGGATTGTGCTACTAACACTAAATGTACATTTATGGGTCGGTTTATGGTTTGGGGTAGGTTAGTGATGGGGACGAGACCGTCTATGCCGAGTCCGAGTCAAGACCGAGTCTTTGAATGGTCGAGTCTGAGTCGAGACCGAGTCCGTTGGTTTTCAAATACAGTAGAGTCCGAGTCAAGACCGAGTCTTTGAAGGGTCGAGTCCGAGTCGAGACCGAGTCTTTGAGGAAGCAAGTCCGAGTCGAGATTTTGTCTCGACATGTCAGTTTTGATATTCATGATTTAATATCACCCCAGTTAATAATCAACAGTTAGGCCTACAGACTAAGCTAGATTGGAAATTGTTTAGAGGAGCAGTCTTAACATCTTAATATGGACTATGCTTTTACTATCATTAAAAAAATCCCTACCACATGCATCATCTTCTGCCTATTTTTCTAAAATGCTTCAACAGTGCTGCTCTGTCATCAACATGTTAAGCCCACACTGACTTTTTTAATCATAATTAGGACATGCAGAGCAAATTAAAATTTTCTAGTGGCATGTCTAAATTAGGACCGTTCGGTATTTATGGAAAGGGCCACCGGAGGAAAAAAGGGGAGGGTTATGTCTTTTTATTCTTTGTTGAGGGGAGGGTCATTCAACTTTTTTTTGTTCTAGGGCAAGGGTCACCCAACTTTTGTATTCATGAAAACAGCCAAATTTCAAAGTGGCTTGTTTGGTGCATATTTTTTCCATGTAGCTTTATGTAGCTCTCTCGGTCTCGGTCCCCCATCGCTATCAGATGGGTCTGACCCATCAAAAATCCAGTTTGGCGCTGCCTGACAGTGCACGCGCACTTCAGTGCACGCTCAGAAAAAGTGCATCATGTACAGAACGCCAATGAAATGTTTACCCGGCATAGCTTTAAAGCACGAGCAAATAATGAACTTTTGTGATTGCGAATAAGTGCAATGTCCTGTGAGTGTAACTCTACCGCGGCATTAACATGTGATATGAATGTACGTTGAGTGTATTGGGACTGAGGCGCCAGAACTGCAGCTGATAGAATATGCGCTGTAAGATACTACCATATTTTAGTTTCCATTCTTATTGTTTCCACAACAATGTTAGTGAGTAAATCTACTGAAATTGCCACCATAACAGTGGAGTGTGATGTGTTGGACGTAGGGATACCACATTTTTAAATTACTATTAGAATTATTTGAAGTTAACATAATAAAATACGCAGACCTACACCAAAAAACTAGTTGAGGATAAATTCTTTAAAATTGGGCAATTCCAGCGTTATGGACGTGACGTGCAGTCAAAACTTGAAATATAAATGATCAGAAAATGCATTTAATACTGAAACGTCTGTTTATATATCCATACCCCCCTTAATAAAGGAGTCAAGACATTAGAAAAATATCAGTCTACACATGCGTTTTATATTTAATTTGAGTGAAATAGCCTACACATGTGACGTGACACAACAAATCTTTTACTTCTAGGTGGCAAAATAATAATTCTACGAATTAGGCTACACTGCGCAAAACAAAAGTAGGCTAATAACTGGATGAAGAAGGGTCGGCCTCCACAGAACATAAAATATTATTTTTTATTTTATTTTTCGTTTTCGCATTTATGAGGAAAAAAACAATGTTACGTGAGTGACAGTTCTCCGTTACGGACATGACCACTCTGAAAGCGACTTCAGAAAGCACAAAGCCTTTCTTTAAAGTAAATTTCGTTTT
This sequence comes from Gila orcuttii, assembly GCA_026230005.1. Lineage (NCBI taxonomy): Eukaryota > Metazoa > Chordata > Actinopteri > Cypriniformes > Leuciscidae > Gila > Gila orcuttii. The sequence continues at coordinate 16,726,523 of JAPDVR010000002.1, read as the reverse complement.
TTATTAGTTGTATCTTAATTTTAATTAATGTTTCATCAACCAATTGCCTGGATTTAATAAATAAGAAGTAGGCTAAATATAGTAGAAAATAGATCATCATGACACGGAGTCGCCGGCGCGTGAACTGGACTCTCGTCTCATAAATGAACCGAAACTCAGCGTATAATGTACTTGCCTCACAGACTTGAGAAATATATAGAAAGCTTGATGTCTACTTTTAAACAGAACATTTAAAAACGAAAAACAGACTGCTCTCTGCTTATGTAATCCGTATGAAATCTGCATTTCTCTCTGGCGCGTTACTGTGAAGATTGCGAGTCAGCATCGTCAACTTCATCTTGAAGCCGACACACTGAAAAACCTTGTTTATTAATAAACAATTAAAATCTCTCCTTGCTATATTTGACATATTCATAATCATTACTTTTGCCGGTTCTTTGTGGCAGCTTTAAGATACTTTATTGGGAGCGCCACCCTTGTTACATGAACGCGTCACCACTGCATCAGCACCGAAAACATGATTTATTTATTTTTTAATCTAAAATAAAAAATCATGATACGAACCGAATTGTAGGTTTGGTCTATCGTTACAGCCTTAACTAGTGATGGGGACGAGACCGCCAATGCCGAGTCCGAGTTAAGACCGAGTCTTTGAAGTGTCGAGTCCGATTCAAGACTGAGTCTTTGAAGGTACAAGTCCGAGACGAGTCCGAGAAAGCAGAAATCGGTCTCGAGACCGGACTCGAGTACTACATCACTAGGGTAGGTATGGAATGTCACTTCAGAATTAAAATTTCCTGATAATTTACTAACCCCTAAGCCATCCAAGATATTCATGTCTTTTTTTCTTCATTTGAAAAGAAATTAAGGTTTTTGAGGAAAACATTCCAGGATTTGTCTCCATATAGTGGACTTCAATGGTTATCAACAGGTTGAAGGTCCAAATTTCAGTTTCGATGCAGCTTCAAAGGGCTCTACATGATCCCAGCCGGGGAATAAGGGTCTTATCTAGCGAAATGATGTGTCATTAAAAAAAAAAAAAAAACATTTATGTACTTTTTAACCACAAATGCTCGTCTTGCTCTAGCTGTGATGCTCCACACATTACGTAATCACGTTGAAAGGTCACACGTGACGTAGGTGGAGTATACCGACCTAGTGTTTACAAAGCAAACGTGCAAAGACTAAGTCAAACGCTCTTTACAAAAAATAAATAAAAATAAAAGGTAAAATAACGATATTGGACGAGTTTTGAAGTTGGAGGAGAAAATGAGATCAAGTTTTTTGCCCTAATCTACATTTTCCGCCTGCGTCAGTTTACCGCCTGACCTTTCCAATGTGATTACGTAATGCGTGAAGTTGGGAACGTGTGGTGTAAGATGAGCATTTGTGGTTAAAAGTATATATATATATATTTTTTTTTTTAGAAAAAAATGTACCTTTATTCCTCGGCAGGGATCGTGTAGAGCCCTTTGAAGCTGCATTTTGGACCTTCAACCCATTGATAACCGTTGAAGTCCACTATATGGAGAAAAATCCTGTAATGTTTTCCTCAAAAACCTTAATTTCTTTTCTGCTAAAGAAAGAAAGACATGATTATCTTGGATGACGTGGGGGTTGTGTAAATTATTCAGTTCAATTCAATTCAAATTTATTTGTATAGCACTTTTCACAATACATATTGTTTCAAAGCAGCTTTACAGAAAGTGCATTTCAGAAATGTACGTAAAAAATACAGTTAGTTAATCAATACAGTTAGTTAATCATCATGTATTAATTTAGGGCATAACATATCGCCGGCGTCGAGTCGTCTCTTCACAGGCGTTTAGTCGTCTCATCGCAGGCGTTTAGTCATCTCATCGCAGGTGTTGGGGACTCTGAAGTCTCCGTGAGAGGCTGGATACAGACTGTAGCTGAAGAACGCTATTTACCTCGGGACTAGCGTCCCGAGATAACAGCAGAAAAGCAGATGGGAAATAATTAGCGTTGCTGCTGTTCATAAAATTAATGCATTCGATCTGATTCAACAGTAGTATAAGAGGCAAGCATTATGTGAATGCTTGGCTGAAGAGATGCGTCTTTAATCTAGTTTTGAACTGGGAGAGCGAGTCTGAGCATCGAATAATATCAGGAAGGCTATTCCAGAGTTTAGGAGCTAAATGCGAGAACGCCCTCCCTCCTTTAGTGGACTTAGATATCCTAGGAATGACCAGAAGCCTCGAATTTAGGGATCTTAAAGAACGCGATGGATTGTAGGGCGATAGAAGGTCCATTAAATATACAGGAGCTAGACCATTTAGGGCTTTATAGGTCAGTAATAGTACTTTGTAATTGATACGGAACTTAATAGGTAACCAGTGCAGAGATGATAAAATTGGTGTTATATGATCATATTTTCTTGACCTAGTAAGAACTCTAGCAGCTGCATTTTGCACTAACTGTAGCTTGTTTATTGAGGATGTAGGACAACCAGCTAATAAAGCGTTACAGTAATCTAGTCTTGAGGTCATGAATGCATGAACTAACTTTTCTGCATCAGAAACAGATAGCATGTTACGTAGCTTAGCAATATTTCTAAGGTGGAAAAAGGCTGTTCTTGTAACATGATATATGGTTTTCGAAAGACAAGTTGCGGTCTAGTATAACACCCAGGTCCTTTACTGTAGTGGATAAAGTAACTGGACATCCTTCTAAATTAAAGTTGTATTGTACGAGGTTTTGTGGGTAGTTTTTTGGACCAATAAGTAATACCTCCGTTTTATCTGAATTTAATAGCAGGAAATTACACGTCATCCAGCATTCTATATCTTTTAGACACTCTGTCAATTTAGATAAGTTAGTGTTTTCATCTGGTCTTGATGAAATATATAATTGAGTGTCATCAGCATAACAGTGGAAATTAATTCCATGTTTTCTTATAATATTACCAAGTGGCAGCATATATATTGAGAATAGCAGAGGGCCTAACACCGATCCTTGCGGCACTCCATACTCTATTGACGTTATCTTCGATTTTTCACCATTTAAACAGACAAAATGGTAACGGTCTGATAAGTACGATTTAAACCAGCTTAATGCCTGTCCCTGAACACCAGTGTAGTTTTGTAGTCGATCCAAGAGTATTTTATGATCTATAGTGTCGAACGCAGCGCTAAGATCGAGTAGAACTAGTATTGAGATACAGCCTTGGTCAGAAGCTAAAAGTAAATCATTTGTAATTTTAACTAGCGCAGTTTCTGTGCTATGATGCGGTCTGAATCCTGACTGAAATTTTTCATAGATATAATTTTCTTGCAAGAAAGAGCACAATTGAGCGGACACAATTTTTTCTAGTATTTTAGATATAAATGGAAGATTTGAAATGGGTCTGTAATTTGCTAAGTTATTTTGATCTAATTGCGGTTTCTTAATAATAGGTTTTATTACTGCCAGCTTAAATATTTTTGGAACATGACCTAAAGATAAAGACAAGTTAATAATATTGAGAAGGGCTCTTCCACTACAGGTAACACTTCTTTCAGTAGTTTAGTGGGTATTGGATCTAATAAACATGTTGTTGGTTTCGCTGCAAAGATAAGTTTATTTAGCTCTTCCTGTCCTATAGTTGTAAAGCAGTGTAGTTGTTCTTGAGGGGCGATAATTGAGGCTGAATCATAAGACACCATAGAGGATTGTACATTTACAATTGTATTTCGGATGCTTTCTATTTTCTCATTGAAGTAATTCATAAAATCTTTACAACTATACTGTAACGGAATATTTTGCTCTGGTGATGTCTGTTTATTTGTTAGTCTAGCCACGGTGTTAAATAAAAACCTTGGATTATTTTGGTTATTTTCTATCAGTTTGCGGAGATGCTCAGCCCTGGCTGCTTTTAGAGCCTTTTTATAACGTGACATACTGTCTTTCCACGCGATTCTAAAGACCTCTAAATTAGTTTGTTTCCATTTACGCTCTAAGTTACGAGTTTCTCTCTTGATAACATGTGTAGTACTATTGTACCATGGTGCTTTAGTTTTCTCTCTAACCTTTTTTAATCTAATTGGTGCAACAATATCTAATGTACTAGAGAAAATGGTGCTCAAACTGCTAGTCATTTCCTCTAGTTCATCTGTTTGTTGGGGTTCACTGAGCAGCTGAGATAGATCAGGTAAGCTATTTGTGAATCTATCTATAGTGGTTGGAACGATTGTTCTGCCTGGTCGATAACGTGGCGCAACATGGCAAATTTCAGCAGTACGTAATATGCACGTTACCATACAATGATCAGTGAGGTCGTCACTTTGCGGTATAATATCTATATCGGTTGGATTGGTTCCATATGATATAATTAAATCTAGTGTATGATTTAGACGATGAGTGGGACCACTGACGTTTTGCTTGACCCCAAAGGAGTTTAATAAATCTGTAAACGCAGTCCCTATGGCATCATTTGTGTTATCTACGTGTATGTTAAAATCTCCAACAATTATTGCTTTATCGGCATTGACCAATAGATCTGAGAGAAAGTCTGCAAACTCTTTTAGGAAATCAGCATAGGGCCCTGAAGGTCTATATACGGTCGCCAAGGCTAGAGATAATAGGGATTTCTTTCTTACATCTAAGAGCGTAACATTTAGCACAAGTACTTCAAACGAATTAAACCTGTGACCTGTTTTCTGAGTAACATTAAGGATATCTCTATAGATTGTTGCAACACCGCCGCCACGACCGATCGGACGGGGCTCATGCTTATAACAGTATCCTGGTGGAGTAGACTCATTTAGACCGAAATAATCATTTGGTTTAAGCCAGGTTTCAGTAAGGCACAGAACATCGAAATTATTATCTGTGACCATTTCATTTACAATAACCGCCTTAGGTGTGAGCGATCTAATGTTTAGAAGACCTAGTTTAAGAAATTCTTTTTGTTCACTGATATTTAGATTTTCTGGTTTAATTACAATAAGATTTTTCCTAGATCCTACACTAGATTTATTGTTTGGCCTCACTAGACGAGGAATAGACACAGTTTCTATATCATGTTCTACACTACTTGTATCAATTAAGTTGGGACAGCATAGATTGTGATTTGGACTTTGACTTACTAGTCAGATGGTGTGTAACGTCTTGGAGATGTTGTCCGACAGAACAGCCGCTCCGATTCTGCTGGGGTGCAGGCCATCAGCACGGTAGAGCCTAGGTCGCTCCCAGAACAGATTCCAATTATTTACAAAGAGCAGTTTCTGTTCATTACACCATGACATTAACCATTCATTTAGAGCAAATAGTCTACTGAACCTTTCTTGTCCTAGTCGGTACGTGGGAAGCGGTCCAGACACGATGATCGTTGCCTCAGGCGCTGTGCTGCGTACCGTCTCGATCAGGCTCCTGTAGTCCTTCTTCAGAACCTCCGTCTGCCGCAGCCGGATGTCGTTCGTTCCCGCGTGCAGCACCACAGCTCCGACGCGCTCGTCACCGTTCAGGATCTTGGGAACATGTGCAGCGACATCTAGAACACGAGCACCAGGAAAGCAGTGAGTGCGCACATTACCCTTACCTGAGGTAGCGCGGACATGACGGACGATGGAACTGCCGATGATCACGGCGTCGTCACGTTCCGACTCGCGAAGAGGGGAGAAGCGGTTCCGGGTGGAGATCTCGAAGACCGGGAGCGGTGGAGAGGTTCTTGGTCTGGTCCTGGCTCGTGTCTTCCGCTGAGGGATCACCCAGGGTCCATGGCTTTGTGTCGGTGCCGGAGTGAATGAAGCCAGAGATGATCGCGTCCTCCTGGGCAGAGAAACGCACGGAGTAGGCGAAGTCGGAGTCAAAAAGTTACTAACCACTGACTTGTGAGCATCGGCGCATGATGCTTCAAGCGCTGATCGCCGATCTCGCAGCTCGGCTTGCCTCTCTAGCAGACCACGGATCTGCTTCTCCACGGACTCCAGCTCCAACAGCACCGAATGCAGCTCGAATGTGTCCTCACCTGCACTCAGAGGTAACGTTAGACACACATCCGATATATTCGCCATTATAACAGATGAACAGTAAATTAGTAGTGATACTACCAATATCACTACTAATTTAGGACTGGAATGCTGGATATAACCCTTATCCTTTCAGTGAAACGGGTGTAAAATCAGACGGTCGATAGGCGCGAGGCCACGCGTGAAATGCTAGCTGGCTAAAAGGCTAGTAGCTGGGATTCACAAAGTTGGATCTAAGTAGCGATATCAAAGCAATCCGATTGTTTTTTATAGGGAATAGTATCGAGGATAAGTTTACACGATATAAAAATAGAAAGTACTTGTTTATAAAATCCCAGAAATTATCAGGAAATTTTAATTCTGAAGTGAACTTATCCTTTAATAAAGCCTCAAACTACAGTATGTCACACCGCATGATTGTTATGCTGTTAGCAAAACCTGATAGGTAGCATTTTTCGTTGTCGAATTTTTTGTTACTGGAGTTGAACCGATCTTTAAGGCACGGAACCACATTTTCTTCAATCGAAATGAGCGGAATGGTTCAAAAAAGGACACCGGCCAGGAACCCGCACTGAAACTGTGTCCCTGGAAAAAGGGGTAAGAGAAACACTAGGGACTAAACAAGGTAATTAACAAGACACAGATGATACACATGAGGGCAAATCAAAAACCATGGCAACAGAAGAGCATGAACAAAAAGAAAAAACACAAGAAACTGAACTAAGAACAGTCCAAAACAAACTGAAGCAAAACACAAACACACACCAGACATGACATATTGTGAAATATTATTACAATTTAAAATAACTGTTTTCTATTTCAAGATGTAATGTAATTTATTCCTGTGATGTAAAGCTGAATTTTCATCAGTCATTACTCCAGTCTTTAGTGTCACATGATCTTTCAGAAATCCTTCTAATATGCTGATTTGCTGCTCAAGAAATGTTTTTATTATAATTATCAATGTTGAAAACAGTTTGTGCTTAGTCAGCTTTTGTGGAAACTATTGATGGAAGGAAAGTTCATAAGAATATGTTTATTTTTTTTTGGTAACGATGTATTAGTTTTTACTTTCACTTTATATAAATGTACTCACTGCATCTTAGCTGATGAAAAGCATTAATTTCTTAAACCATTTTGAATTGACAAATGTGCCGGCGTGTTCACTCACTTTTTTTTTCTGATAGCAGTGGAAATAACTTAAAATTCTTAAAAAGGACTTTAAAAAGTCATTTTTGATACATCATTCAAAACTATAAAGTGTCTACTTTTTTAGAGAGATCTTACTTACCTCAGACTTTTGAACAGTAATGTACTTCTGAGTTTACTTTGTTGTGTCAAAGGAATCGCTCACACTTCATAAAGAGATATCCAGGAATCTCATAGTAAGATATCTTGTAACATATCAGAATAGCATGTATTAATGACGCTCCAAAAAGATCCTAAAGAGTTCAGATAGGAGTTAATCTATTCCTGTAGAGTGACCTAAGGAGAGTTGCTGTACCGTTGTCGTCACCTACTGAAGCGGAAGGTGTTAGGGTGACAATTTTGACTTGACACCACTGTGTTAGTTTGTCAAGTCATGGGCCCCTGAACTCTTATCAACAAGCTTGTGATTCTGTCATAAATAATTCCCTGCCTCTGTGCAACTTAGCAATTCAATTGTGCAATACACAACCACAAATGAAGCTGAATAAAAAATGGATGAAAATTCCTTCAGTTCATAAGAACTGTGCTCAAATGTTCCAAGAAAACTTACTTGTCTCAACATCCACTCAATAGAGAGAGAGAGAATGATTGGAATGTAAATGCAACTATTTTCTTAATAATGACAGTCAAATGAACTCTACGTCTCAAAAGAGATTGCAATCAAAGCTCATGTACATAATGATAATGTATGCAATTTTAAATTATACCGAGATACATTCTCAGACATTTCACTCTACCCACCAGGTCATCATGTGTCATCAGTGCTCGAAGTGGGCTGGTACACACCAGTACTTCTATATTTTAGTCTGTAGCGTACCCTCACTTTTTCTTGCATACAGACACTTCTCACATGTTGCCGGTACTCTGACCACCCAGGCCTTCCTTTACATAGCTTCAATGTAGTTCACTACTTTGTATTAGTAGTTTGTGGTGTAACTATCTAATTTTTTTAATGGGCAGATTGACTGTAGTAGAAGTACTTTGAGTAAATTGCAGCCTGTAATATTCATTATAATAATAAAATCACTGAGTGGAATGAACAATACAGAGTACGGACCAATGATGTGAAAGTGTGTGTTTATGTGTGTGTGAGATTTTTCTTTGATCCGGCTTTGAAGCAAATTATTACGTTGGGTGTTTGTCTACTGTAATGAGGAGGTCTTTCCATTTCAAATGATTTCAAAGAGCCCACACTCCAAAATAAATTATGTTTGGCTAACTCTGCCTGAATCACATGGTTACCCTTACGTGCACTTCACATCAATTTAAACAGCTCTTGCACGAGCATTAGTACATGTTCTACTGCTCTCGAACTTTTCCCTGCTCCCCTCCATTCCCCCTGTTTTTATTGCATTAGAGGAACATTATATAATTGCTTTTTTGAAATATGGAAAGGAATAGAAAGAAAAACAGTATGAGAGAGCGAGAGAGGGTGGGGGTGGGGTGGGATTGGGTTTTGGAGACCTTACCTTTGACATTTTATCTCACTGGTGCACAATTTCTGGACAGAGTCCTTGGACTCTTTCACAGCTCATTGTTTTATATGTGTACTGCTGTAGGCTGTGACTGCTCTCTTTTTTCTCTCTTCCTCCATATCTGCCTCACACCAGTGCCCACTAGCACTTGTCTCCCATCCTTTCTTTCTTTATTACTCTATTTTCTCTTTTAACCGTGAACATTTCTAGTTCAGCAACCAGTATATCATTGAAATGTGTAATTTTCAACAAATTAAAAAAGGAGAAAATTACGTGGCAACATGGCAAATGTGATGAAGTACGGTACATCATACTCCTCATGTCATACAACTCTAAAGTACATTTACTCTACTTTGCACACTAGGGTTGCATGGCATGGTGCTAAAAACTGCCATGGTACCATAAATAATAATAATAATTAACAATTAATATAATATAATTTAATATAATTCCTGAAGCATTGTCTAATGTCATGGATTATTCAGTATTGAAAAATGGTACTCTATTGTACACTTTGTGGGGTTTTTCAACACAAAGTGTAAAAAAAAAAAAAATCAATGTATGGTCATTTTATCCACATCTGGTTGTACTAGGTGAAGTATATAGAACAAGACCATGTCTTCCTCCCATGTATCCTCTGACTCAATAAATGGCAACTGTCATTCTAACAGACGAATTACCAGTAATCCGGTTCCATTCAGATCAGCATGAATATTTCATAAGCATTAAATAAACGTTGCTGTAGCATTGGCTAACTGCTAGCTGAGCTACCTTGAGCCTTACTTGTAACATTCCACAATAGACTGCTTAGCTCAATCAAACAAGCCAAAGATGCAATCCCTCAGATAATAAGGGCTTTATGCATGCAGTCTTTACACATGTTCTTGGCAGCTGGTAAAACTCTGATTTAAATGAGGGATAGAAAAATGTCAGCTTGCTTTTAGTTAAAAAAAAAACAACAAAAAAAAAACAAAAAAGTCTAAGCAGTGCATAAAATACAGTCAGACAGCCATTATTGCAAAATAATCCCCGAAGCAGAGGGGTCTTGCATCATCCTGAAGTTTTATTTTTTCAATAATGGCCAGTTGACTGCAGATTATCCAATTTGTGGCGAATTACTTTCCAAAAAAGTTGGCATTTGCCCTATCAAAGTCAAGTTTTCCTGAAAACTTGAATTCTAGACTATTGGTCTGGACCAAAAAAGAAAAAGATTGTAGTCCTGGTTTACTTAGCGTTTTTCACTGTCATTTTTAACACAGTACTTAAAGATGCAAAACAGAGAAAAACAGCTTTATAGACATATATTTTACAACAGACCTTACCGAACATCCAAAACAATGCGAACCGCACCAGTGTTGGTATGGAAGCTGAAGAGCTGGGTCTTGGTCTGCATGTTTGTTGCGCACCAGTGTTCGGATGGCAGCTGTCACACTTAGGCCTATTCAAATTAACCGCGCTAACAGAGTAATCGCAACAGAGTTTGTTTTAATCCAACCAAATTGCCAAGTGTAAACACACACCAAATCAGCTCTTTCCAATAGTTTCCAAACAGGTTTCCCAAACACTCCCACCATCCTCCATTGTTTAAATAAGTAGTACCACTATTATACTATTAACACTATTGGTTGAAGTTGGCAGAGAGACACCTCCACATTTTCTTATTCTTACACTTGCAAGCTGCTTTCACATTCTGTTTTTGGCTGCTTATACTAGTCAAGTCAAGTCACCTTTATTTATATAGTGCTTTTTACAATGCAGATTGTTTCAAAGCAGCTTTACAGAGATAACAGGAAAATAATAATATTGTTAAATATAAAATTAAATGTCCCCAACTAAGCAAGCCAAAAGCCAGTGATGACAAAAGTGAAGAAAGGTGACAGTGGCAAGGAACCAAAACTCCATCAGGTGACAGAATGGAGAAAAAAAACTTGGGAGAAACCAGGCTCAGTCAGGGGGCCAGTTCTCCTCTGGCCAACGAACGAACAGTGTATGATTATGATTCAGGCAGTATTACAGGTCAGAAGTCAGATTGGATCGGAACATTATATTATGCAGTTCACCTGGTTGAAGATCGGAGTTATCATGCGCGTATGGGGACGAGTTTGTTGAGGATCAGTGCTGATGACTGTCGTGTTGATGAGGCCTTCACAGGGGAGAGTCAAGTTGACACAAGCTCTGCTTACACTTCAGGGATGCGTTGTGGTCGTGTCTAGGCGCAGGTCCACCATCTGATCTGGATACGGCCCGGATCCGGCTGATTACATCATGCATTGTGGTCGTGTCTAGGTGCAGGTCCACCATCTGATCTGGATACGGCCCGGATCCAACTGATTACAGTAAACCTCGGAATAAACAGAAAGACTAAAATTAGTGTAGATACCATTCTTCTTATGATGTAGCGAGTACATCAGGTGTTATAGGAAGTGTTTTCCCGGTTCCGGCTGACCTAATTTATGCAGCCTAATAATCATTTAACTGATTTGAATAATAGGAATGTATAGTTTTCTATGTGCATGTCAGGTTAAAGAGATGTGTTTTTAATCTAGATTTAAACTGACAGAGTGTGTCTGCTTCCCGGACAATGTTAGGAAGACTTAATAGTGCTTAATAGGTGCTTAATAGGAAAAGGATCTACCGTCAGCAGTCGATTTTGATATTCTAGGTATTATCAACTGGCCGGAATTTTGAGATCGCAATAGACGTGAAGGGCTATAATGCGTTAAAGGGTTAGTTCTCCCAAAAATGAAAATTCTGTTAGTATTTACTCACCCTCAAGTTGTTCCAACCTCGTAAGACTTTCGTTCATCTTCGGAACACGAATTAAGATGTTTTTGATGAAATCTGAGAGCTGGATCACTCCTCCATAGGCTTCTAAGGGATTGAAACTTGTCAGCCCCGAAAAGTTATAAAAGATATCGTTAAAATAGTCCAAGTGACTACAGTGGCTCAATCTTAAGTTTATCAAGCGACGAGAATACTTTTTGTGCGCAAAAAAAACAAAAATTACTTTATTTCAACTATTCATTGTAGTTTGATAGCGTAGAGCAGGGGTCTCAAACTCAACTTAACTGGGGGCCGCTGGAGGTAGAGTCTGGGTCAGGCTGGGCCTTTTCAAGTATTCCACAAAAAATAGTATTCAAGTAATCCAAAAAAGGAGCACAACGGATCCAATCTTCTCAATCTTTATTATTAACGTTTCTTCTGAACTGTTCCTCTGAATTTGAACATTCCTTTCTGTACATGATTGGTTCTTCATGAGCTGTCCTTCTGACAGTTGAAGTTCATTTTACAAACTTTCTTCGTTTTTTCCTTATACACAACATCTTTGTGATGCTTCATTTTACAAACATTATTTTTCTTTTCCTTATAACACATCTTTGTGATACTTATATTTGCTCATGTCCTTTTTATTTTCTTTATACAATATGATATTGAATGTTCTTTTGGAAGGCACATTTCCATTTATTATACAATGCACCTTTAAAAAAACAATTATTGCTTTTGAAATACAAATATTTGCAGTCATGTCTGCCCGTCTTATTTAATTCTTTCTACACATGTATAGTGTCTCAGGCATACTACTGACTTTGCACAAATCAAAGCAAACCTTCTTATCAACCTGTTGAACACATATTACAAGCTCAAAATAATTATTCTCACATTGTTTTAGAGCAGGGTAGAGCCCTGCGCGGGACTGTTTTCTTCATCCCGCTCCCGCCGAATTTCTGACCATTACCGCCCGCTCCCGCAACATATGTGTTACACTCCCGCCCGCTCCCGCAATATGTATGTCCACTCCCGCCCGCACCCGCAAAACTTTGAGAATTTATTCCCGTACAATAATAGAGAAGCATTGATTTTGTGTCTTCTCCCGTCCCGCAGGAAAAAACACGTATTTGTATTGCTATTATTAAAGAGATTCATGGGGTTGTTTGTTTCGTTTCCCTGGCCTACATGTATTCTGACGCACTGATCAGGAAGATGAATAGTAGGCTAGTCCAAATGTCAGCCTTGCTTAGGTTTTGTGCTGTAAATACCTGTTTGAGGTTCTTTTCCACATCATTTATTGACATCTCTCCATCATGTCGACTCGCTAGGCTACCTCCCGATCCCGCAGTTGTTTTTTTTAGCCGCCCATTCCCGCCCGCAGCAAAGTTCAAACCGCCCGCTCCCACGAGATTTGCGTTGGGTCCCGCGGGACCCGGCGGGACTCAATCCCAATGCAGCCCTCTAGAGCAGGGGTCTCCAACACGTCGCTCGCGAGCTCCCAGTAGCTCGTGGCCTGATTGGTGGTAGCTCGCCAAGAAGCCTGTTCACATCTTCACATATCGCGCTCACATATTTTGCACGCACTCAAGTTCGTTATTTCAAATGTAGGCGCGCGGCAAGCGCGCTCATAATTGAAGCGACGCGCTCATTTTTTCCAGGTGCAGTATATTTGTACTTTGCGGTTGTCTTTGACAACTATTGACAACAAACCCACCGTAAGCTGTCACGAGACTATCTATGGTAAGCCATAAGGGATATTTTTTTTTTTTTTTTTTTACGCGGCACACGCAACGACGGGCCGCACTAACATTAAACTTTAATGTCAAGTAGGGGGCCGCAAAATATCACCCTGCGGGCCTCAAAAGGCCGCGAGTTTGAGACCACTGGCGTAGAGCTACGTCACACGTAGGCTCACTATTGGCCGACGCTGGTCATGTGTGTGATGCCTGTGACGTAAAACAACAGAAGAACTGCGCTATATCACTAGTGAACTGACTCGAGGCCCACAGAGAAGGAAACGAATAGTTGAAATAAAGTTGTTATTTATTTATTTTTTGCTCACAAAAAGTATTCTCGTCGTTTGATAAACTTAAGATTGAGTCACTGTAGTCACTTGGACTATTTTAACGATATCTTTAATAACTTTTAGGGGCTGGCAAGCTTCAATCCCTTAAGAAGCCTATGGAGGAGTGAACCAGCTCTCAGATTTAATCAAAAATATCTTAATTCGTGTTCCGAAAAGATGAACGAAAGTCTTACGAGGTTGGAAATGAGGGTGAGTAATTACTGACAGAATTTTCATTTTTGGGTGAACTATCCCTTTAAGAGCTTGCTCAAGTACTGGGGAGCTAAACCATTTAGTGCTTTGTAAGTAATCAGCAATGTTTTAAAATATATACGATGTTTAATAGGGAGCCAATGCAGTGTTGACAGAACCGGGATAATATGGTCATACTTTCTGGTTCTGGTAACTCTAGCTGCTGTGTTTTGGACCACCTTTAGTTTGTTTATTAAGCGTGCAGGGCAACCACCCATAATAGCATTACAATAATCTAACCTTGATGACATGAACGCATGAACTAATTGTTCTGCATTTGTCATTGAGAGCATATGACGTAATTTAGATATATTTTTAAGATGGAAAAATGCAGTTTTACAGATACTAGACACGTGACTTCCAAATGAAAGAATAGTATCAAAGAGCACACCCAGGTTCCTTATCGAACGCGAAGACTTGACAGAGCAGCCATCAAGTGTTAGACAGTATTCTAGGTTATTACGTGAGGAGGTTTTTTGTCCAATAATTAGAATCTCTGTTTTTTCAGAATTAAGTAGTAGGAAATTACTAGTCATCCAGTTTTTTATATCAGCTATGCATTCCGTTAATTTTGTGAATTGGTAAATTTCGTCAGGGCGTGAAGAAATATAGAGCTGAGTATCATCGGCATAACAGTGAAAACTAATGCCATGCTTCCTAATGATTTCTCCTACGGGTAGCATGTACAGAGTGAACAGCCCAGGGCTGTCACAGAGACAGGTGGGATATCTCAACACACCCATTTCAGTGATATCTGTCAGGTTATAGAGACATTCTATGTGTGTTGTTTAAAAGAATCATGGTATGCTGTATGTGGAAGTGCTACGGCCTATGGAAGGCGATTGTTAAGCCCAAAGTATACTTTTTTATGCGTACACTATAGCGTAAGCGTACAGTCAACGCATAGCCTTTTGAAGTGTTCTCCATTTGATAGCATGCGTGAATGCAGGCGGTCAACACATGCGCTCTCGAAAGTTTCATGTTTGTCCAGTGTCTGTACTATTTTTCACCAGAAGTTATTACCGCAAAAAATGTCTTTGTATTCTTTTATACTAAAGTTGCGGCTATCTCATAACAAGCGCTTGCCAATGCGGAAATCTATTGTTGCAGTCTCAGGTATTTTGTTGTTGTTGTTTAGATTCTTAAGTTTTTTTTTCAACTGTGAAACAATGGTCCGGGTCAGTGTTGCCACCTAGTGGAACAACAGATGAGTGCAAAACAAATTCAATGTGCATATGCAACCTGCCTGTACAGTACAAATTATACTTTAATGTTTGCAGGCTCTATTACACACCCGGAGCAATGCAGCGCCACGCGCAATGCATGTGTTTTTGATAGTTTCAGCCTGAAGCAGTTATCATTTTCACGTGCTGCGCTACGTTGTTTAAATAGCAAATGTATTTGTGCCCATTTTTGTGCCCATGGGCGTGCTGGTCTGAAAACGAGGTGTGTTCAGGTGAATTGTTGGCGCATTGCTATTTTTGAGGCAACTGAAAATCTTTAAATAACAAAAAAATATTATTTTTGCTTAACTTTTTTGTTATTTAAATCCGTGCTCCGGATTACGAAAAGGAAAGTATCCTTGTCATTGTGGACTAGCTAATTGTCCTTGAGACGCTGAGGGAAAACATTGGGAGCCTCCAGCCTATATACTCACTTCTGAGAAGTCCCGAAAAATGTGGACCAGACTATTAAAAAAAGGAGTCGTGAGTACAATTTAGACTGTTTTTGATAGGGATATTTTTCTTTTTACATCTTTTTCTCCTACTGACTATTTTAAGAATTTTTTTCTGTGGATTACTGTTGGGATTACTGATAGTCTTTTGAACTGGACTAATTTTGTTTCTTTTTTTGAAGCCTTATTTTGTGACTGGACAATTTTTGAATGGTTGGTTTTGTTTTTCTTTCCTCTCTAACCAAAAAAGCCCATTTTGAAACACTTGAAATTGTGCATCTTGTGAATATACATATTTGAATGCAATTAGTATCCTGTCGTATTTAATGGTTTGTGTTCTATTTCAGAGTGATTATTATGGGTATTATTATTACTACATATATTATGTATTAATTGCTGGTATAAATCCTTATCTCATTAAGTGACGGGTTTTGTGAAAGAAAAATCAGACCACACAAGATCTTTGTACGTTTTCTTTAACTGAAATTTAAATTAATGACAGAAATCCTGTCTGGCACCCCAGCATATAACGAGTGTGGGAAAACGTTACAGCGCGCTTTAACCATGTAAATAGCGAATCTGCCATGGCGCGAGCGCAACTGGCTTTTAAAGGGAATGGGACATGAGACTCTGATTGGTTTATTGCACGTTACGCCCAAAACACACCCATTACTCACTAAGAGAATAGGGACAACCCTTTTAGACCATGCGCCAGGTGCGCTGACCATTTTTCCCGTCGTTAAACTAGCAAAAGTGGATTCAGACACGGCCTAAGTGCACTTGCGCCGTGCGCTTTAGATCATGCACTTAGAACGTTAAAATAGGGCCCTGCGACTTGTGAGTTAGTGGGAGGATGCTAATGTTAATGGTGCTGATGATAGTTGGGCCTGTACACAGTAACAAGTCCAATTCTTGACATCATTGCCTTTTGTTGTATGCCTTTTTTCTCCTATTGCATGCAAAAATGTGTGTGGTGCAACTGGAAAGAACTCGTTCTGCAACACAGGGAAATGTGTGTGTGTGTGTGTGGGCGTGAGTCCTGAACTCTATAAGCGTGTTGATTAAAGTTTAAGTCCCTGATATCAACCCTGTCTTCCTGAATAAATCAATCTATATACCCCAACCCACTCTTTTTTCCTGTCTTCCGTATCTTCATGCAGATCTCAGTCGAAACAACAGCAAAGATGCCTAGAAAGAGCAATACAAACTAAAACACTAAGAGAACCATATTGAAATAAAGCATTTTTTTCCCCCATTCTAAATCAGTTATTTATTTGTCACAGTGGAATTAATTTGTTGACAGCGAAAGATGGATGGCTTGCTTACTTTTAGTGGACAGTGATGCATTTATGCAAAATACAATTGAGAAGAGAGAATGGTGAGAGCAGAAAAACAAAAGCTTTGCCAAAAACACAATTAAACTGCATAAATGAAGGCCAAAGCCAGCAAAAGGCTGCTTTTATTTCCCCAATCTGGACAGGAAATTCTTTCAAGGCTCTATTGTTCTTTGTAAGGTGCAGTAAAATGACCATGGACTAAGATTAATATGAGCACTGATGTCAGTAATTACTGGCTGCTCTTGTGTCACATTTTATGTTACAGTATTCTCTGTCTTATATGTAGTATATCTTTTGAGTGTAGAAAAACAGCCATGTATTTGAATGCACACAAAGCTAAGAAGCTTTTATTTGGGACAGATCAAACTGAGTGCCACTAAAAGTATTTTATTAAAGCTCCAGGAAAAGATGCTGGCTTCCAGAAGTGCTGGATTTCCCAGATATAAACTTATGTCAAGCACTAGAGTAATCGAAGTGCAACACGAAGAAAGTCTTTATGTTTCAGGGTCGGATTAGACCTGTCTTGAGCAGAGTGATCAGTTATCCCTGAAATAATTCTTCTGCTCACCTGATAAATGTTTGGAAGTAGTGCTGGCAATCTTGGCTTACCATTTGCATTCCAATAAAAGATTTCTGTTTTGAAGAACATACAGAATAGGCCTCATTAAAAGCTGTTTTCTTGATTAAGTTGGTCTTAATAACGCAGGAATGTTAGAATTGAATTTATGAACATTCAAATACAGTATATATACATTTTGTTTTCGCTCATTCTAGACATGGTCCATCTGTGCATTAGAGGGAATTTCCAGTAACTCTTTCTAAACAATACATCAGTAGACTAGTAGGTGGCGACATGACTTTCTTTCTGAATTAATCACTGAATCATTTATTCAAATGATTTGTTAAAAAACGCTAATTCATTCAGTGAGAAAATGAATCACTGAATTATTCTGTCAGTTTTGTTTAATAAAGCTGATTCCTTCAGGAATTAAACAATTTACTTGTTATGAGTGAGTCATTGATTCAAACTCATTCAAAACCTTGATTCATTCATGAACAGAACACCACTGACTGTGTGGCTGCATCCGAAATTGCATACTTCCCCACTAAATAGTTCTCATAAAAGAGTAGGCAAAAATTACCTGGATGACCTACTTCCTGCGCCGAGATTCTGAAGTGTGCATACGATGGACACTTTACCATCCCATGAGGCCATGGAAGATGATTTGTGAATAGAGGTGAAGCGGTCACATGATAATGACAACGTGACGAATGTAGTATGTCCGGATTACATTCATACTACACACTTTCCTACTATATAGAACATACTTTTTTAGCGGTCGTGAAGTAATTACTTATTCAGAATAAGTACCTACTCAAAAGAGTATGTGATTTCGGACACTTGCTCGAAACGCGTAGCGGTTCTGTTGGGGATTTGTTTGGAAATATTTTCACTGGCGGAACAAAAACAGGCAATGTAACTGGAAATATTGAATGTAAAATGTACTGTGACATTAACATCTTGTTTATTGAACTGTTAGAAAAGCGATGTGTGTGTGTGTTTTGTCTGTGTTACATCGTTGTCTGACAATGACGCAACTGTTGTACAAGAGGATTCTGCTTCACATCAAAGTGCCTGACGTCTTGTTTATTTGCTTTGCCATCCATTTTAATCAGTGAAGACACTTAGACTCAGTTTAGGCCCTAAATATGAACACATGATATGTAATAGAGAGCTTCCACTCTACATCCACGCACGACGTGGGCAAGTCGATTCACAATTGAATTTGACATTAGGATGTTAAGTATAAAACATAGCCTACAAATATTAGGTAAAATAATTAAAACTAAACAGTTTTTAATTATAATTTACATGTTTAATGAAAAGCATTTATAATACGCATTTCTATTAACTATTCATCATCCATCCTCTCAAACTCTCAAAAATTTTCACTGAGCTTGTTTGTTCATGCTCAGCTAAATTAAGTTCCCTTACGAAGGGAACTCAACGATGCGTCGATCGACGCCATGGGAACGCCCCCAGCGTGACTGCGTCTGAAGCATCTATGTCAACTAGTCCAATGGAAAGAATGAGCGTCACGGGCGGGTGACGTCATGACCAGGAAATGATAAAAGCACATCCGGTGCAAACCGGCATTAGCTTCTGTTGCCTCAGCAAGCGATCTGTGTATATACTGTCTCTGTCTATTTATTGTTGTCTGTTGCAATTTATTCGGAAACGTTATGGCGAAACAAGTGTACAAGCAGTGTGTTCCTCCCTGCCCGCGTTATTTAACGGGTGGGGACACACACGAGCTTTGTGTCATTTGTTTGGGAGTGGAGCATGCGGTCTCAGCCTTCGAGGAGGCTGAGTGTCAACACTGTGAAATGCTACCGCTCCGCATGCTCCGCTCTCGCCTGTCACTCTTTGATGTAAAGAGTGGGCAGGCTCACGATCCTCAGGGATCAGGACCCGCGTCTGCCGAGGCGGCGCGGAGAATGCATTCCTGGGGATCGCGGAAGGATCTTTCGGAGGGGTTGGAGACGGGTCTCTTGGCCTTTTCTCCTTCCTTACCCGGAAGATCCAGCGCTCTCCCCCCGGTGTCGGAAGCACGCTCTGCGGTTTCTTCCGCCCGGGGAGAGAGCCCTCCATTACTTCAATGCTCTTCCTCCGAGGAGGTCGATGTTATGAGTATGGAGAGTGAAAGCACACACAGGGGGGAAAAAGATTCACAATTGATTTCCCCAGCATATGATGAGCTGGTGGATGTTATGTCACGGGCTGTAGAAAAATTAAATATTGTATGGCCATCTGAGAATAAAGGCGCTCGTCCTAAAAGTAAATTAGATGAGCGCTTTTTATCATCCACTACATTATCTCCACCACGAGAGCTTCCCTTTTTTCCCGATCTTCACAATGAAATATCGAAATCGTGGAATAAACCTTACTCTTCACGACTTTTTAGCCCTCAAGTTAACATTTATTCGAGAATAAGAGGGCTAAAAGAGTAGGGTTATGAGGCGATGCCCCAGGCGGAACAGAATTTAGCCAGTTATCTTTCGCCTGGTCCCGCATCGTCCCTGAAAGCCTCGGCTTTGCCCACTAGACCGCTTAAAGCCACCTCAGTTTTAGTGGGCAAAGCTTATACGGCAGCAGGTCAAGCTGGAGCATGTCTGCATACAATGGCAGTGCTACAGGCGTATCAAGCTGACCTGCTGGGGGATCTGGATAGTAGTGAGGGAATTACTCATGACGATATTCGAGAACTTCGTCGTGCTACCGATCTTTCTCTCAGGGCTACTAAGGAGACCGCCAGAGCAATTGGGCGGTCTATGGCAGCCTTGGTAGCTACTGAGAGACACTTATGGTTAAATCTGTCAGAGATTAAAGAAAAAGATCGAGCTTTTTTATTAGATGCTCCGCTTGAACCTTCTGGTCTCTTTGGCGACGCAGTCCACGCGGTCGTCGAGCAATTTCAGGAGTCTAAGAAGCAAGCTGACGCTTTTAAAAAGTTTATCCCTCGCCGTGTCCAGCCCCCTGGGGCTGCTGGGCGTGAGCAGCCCCAGCCGTCGAGCTCATCATATCATGTGCAACAGAAAGAGAGTGTTTCGTCTCGTGCACCTCCACATAAACAATGTAAACAGGCGCAACACTCTCAGTCGAAGTCTTCTAAGTCGAAGCCGGATCTGAGGACCGTTCTTCAGGCGAAGAAGACTTCGGCTCTCAAAAAAAAAAAAAAAAAAAAGAGGTCCTGACGTCACTGGCGTCAGACCTGTGAGGACAGCCCCGACCGAAGTGGAGCGGTGTACACCTCAGAATACGGTGCCCGTTCCACTTCGGGGTCCTCACGGGACCATTCTGCCAACCCCGTCACCCTTGGTGCTTCGGGGCGCAGCGGTCTCCAGCGAGTCGCTGATGCTATGCTGCGGCACTGCATCGGTTTCGCGCCCTCTGAGGGGGGTTTTAGAGCAGCCAGTTCAGGTAGTTCCTGCCATTATGTTTCAGGCTCCGGGACTGGCTGTCTCGTTAACACCAGAGACCAGCCTCGAGAGGCTGGTTCCCTTAGTAAATTTTCTGGCAGCGTGGAAGCTTCTGCCGAATATTTCTCGTTGGGTCCTGCAGATTGTAGAGAAAGGATACAGAATCCTGTTTGGTTCACGTCCTCCTCGTTACAGCGGGGTGTTGCCCACAGTGGTGCATCCCGAGCAGGCTCTGGTAATGGAGCAAGAGGTAAAGGCCCTGTTAGCGAAAGAAGCTATAGAACAGGTGTACTCACCCGACCGAGGTCGGGTTTTTACAGCCGTTATTTCATTGTTCCAAAAAAGGATGGAGAGTTGCGTCCCATTTTAGATCTTCGTCTGTTAAATCGTTCAGTACAGGAACTCAAGTTCTAGATGCTGACACTCAAACAGATCGTGACTCAAATCAGATCCGAGGACTGGTTTGTCACGATAGATCTGAAGGACGCTTACTTCCATGTCTCCATCCTCCCTCAGCACAGGAGGTTCCTAAGGTTTTCTTTCGGGGGCAAAGAATACCAGTATTGGGTACTTCCTTTCGGTCTAGCTCTATCACCCCGCACGTTCACGAAATGCGTAGATGCAGCTCTAGCCCCGCTCAGGCTGCAGGGCATACGTATTCTGAACTACATCGACGACTGGCTGATTCTAGCGGAATCAGAGCAGTTGGCGGTTCGGCACCGAGGTGTCGTTCTCGCTCATATGCAGATGTTGGGGTTGAGGCTCAATACCAAGAAGAGTGTGCTTTCTCCAGTACAGAGAACCACTTTCCTTGGTGTGGTATGGGATTCAGTGACGATGCGGGCCACCCTATCGCCCGTTCGTGTAGCTGCTATCCTGTCAGCCACAAAAGAGCTGAAGCTAGGCCAGTCACACACTGTAAAACAGTTCGGGAGACTGTTGGGTCTTTTGGCAGCAGCGTCCAACGGGATACCTTTTGGCCTGCTGTACATGAGGCCTTTACAGTGGTGGCTCAGGACCAGAGGGTTCTCCCCGAGGGGAAACCCACTTCGTATGATCAAGGTCACGCGGCGTTGCTTTCGTGCCTTAGTTATATGGAGGAAGCACTGGTTCTTAACCCAGGGTCCGGTGTTTGGAGCTCTTTGCCATCGAGTTACTATCTCGACAGATGCTTCCCTCACCGGCTGGGGAGCGGTAATGGAAGGCCGCTCGGTTCAGGGTCTGTGGAAGAGTCATCATCTCTCGTGGCACATAAATTGCATGGAGATGATGGCTGTCTTCAATGCGTTGAAGCAATTCCTCCCAGACCTGAGGGGTCATCATGTGCTCGTCCGTACAGACAACACATCGGTGGTCTCTTATCTGAACCGTCAGGGGGGTCTGAGGATCCTCCTGTGGTCACTGGGGAAGGTACTCTCCCTGAGGGCAGTGTATATTCTTGGGGACCAAAATATTGGAGCAGACATCCTGTCGAGGCAGGAGCTGAGGCCAGGGGATTATTAGGGAGTTTTACGGCCAAGCAGAGGTGGATCTGTTTGCGTCTCAGCATACGACGCACTGTCCACTTTGGTTCTCCCTTACTCACCCAGCCCCCTGGGCTGGATGCTATGGTGCAGACGTGGCCGAGGCTACGTCTGTACGCATTTCCCCCTGTTGCTCTGCACCCAGGAGTTCTGGAGCGAGTTCGCCAGTACGGAATAAGCCTACTGCTAGTAGCACCACGCTGGCCGAGTCGGATCTGGTTTGCGGACCTGATCCATCTCTTAGACGGTCCTCCCTTGGAGAAATCCCGATCAGGAGAGACCTTCTGTCTCAGGCCGGGGGCACAATATTTGGAGATTTGGAACCTGTGGGTTTGGCCTCTGAGGGGGCCCAACTCATAGAGAGTGGTCTCTCAACTGAGGTTGTTGAGACCATTCTAAGCTCCAGAGCTCCAGCTACTAGGAAACTATATGCGCTTAAATGTAAAGTTTTTTCTGTATGGTGTCACCGACATCAGTGGGATCCGGTTAACTGTTCTGTGAACACAGTACTCGAGTTCCTGCAGGAGCGCTTTAAGTCAGGTCTATGTCCTTCCACGCTTTAGGTCTACGTGGCGGCCATTGCGGCTTACCACGCCCTGTGGGGGGTACATCGTTGGGTTGAGACCCCCTGATTTCACGTTTCCTTCGTGGCACACTGCGGACCAGGAAAGGCTGAACCTCTTGTGTCCAGTGCGAGCACTGGATACTTATGTTTATCGGACATCTTCAATGAGGAAGTCCGACCAGTTATTTATTTGCTTGGATCACCTGATAAGGGTCTTCCTGCTTCTAAACAGACGGTTAGTAAGTGGATAGTTGAGGCTATTTCACTTGCATACGAGTACTCTGACCAGCCGTGTCCTTTGGCGGTCAGAGCTCACTCTACGAGGTGTATGGCGGCCTCTAAAGCCTTATTACTTGGAGTTTCTCTTCAAGACGTGTGTGATGCGGCAGGCTGGTCCTCACCGCTCACATTCATTAGGTTTTACTGCCTGGACCTGGATGCTGCCCCAGGTTCTCAGGTGCTTAGTGCTTAGTTACAACAGACTAACACTCAGGTACTTGGAATTCTGGCGCTTTGGGTATTCTCGTTCCCATGGCGTCGATCGACGCATCGTTGAGTTCCCTTCGTAAGGGAACGTCTCAGGTTACTATTGTAACCATAGTTCCCTGAGAACAGGGAACGAGACGATGCGTCACCCTGCCATACTTCCTGCATCCCTGTGATCGGCTTGCTTCGGCAATTTTCGAAGCTAATGCCGGTTTGCACCGGATGTGCTTTTATCATTTCCTGGTCATGACGTCACCCGCCCGTGACGCTCATTCTTTCCATTGGACTAGTTGACATAGATGCTTCAGACGCAGTCACGCTGGGGGCGTTCCCATGGCGTCGATCGACGCATCGTCTCGTTCCCTGTTCTCAGGGAACTATGGTTACGATAGTAACCTGAGACGTTCTTACCATCTAAAACAGGCTTTGCGTGAGGAGCACATCAGCCACCTTAAAATACTGTCTCCTTAGTAGCTCAGTAGGTTTTGGAACAGAGTCAATATGATGTTTATAAAGATGACAAGCATGCAAACAGCTAATGGCAATTTTTTTCCCTCAAACATTGCTAACACTAACAACATTGCATTTGTTTGAATCATCAATGACTAAAAAGACCTTGTAGGTCTTGAGAAATCAATCCATGCATTTAGAAGCAATCTTACCGTCTTTTTAGCACAACAGCGGTTTCAAAAACCTCTCCAATTTACTTGCATTGCCAGATGAAATGACACTACACTGAAGATTTTAGTAATAGCGTATTTTTCCCCTCAAAGGAAATGACTTACTGATGCTAATCGCTAACACCATCATAAACTCAACCTGCATTGCACTCAGGTAAATGAGCTGTGAGTTATCATCATCCATCTCTCTCCGTTGCTTCTGAGAAAAAAGTTCTCGGACATACTGTTTAAACGGAGTATCGTATCATTTCGGTTTAGCACTCGGTTGGTTACAGCTCTGTCATCTCTAGGATACAAGGGCTAAACCCCCCTTAAAAAAACTTTAAAGGGTACTTTAAAACTTTATACAAAATAAAAAAAGATATACAAAAAAAACAATGTCATGTATTCTTACTGAAAGTTACTATAGCATCAAAAAGAAAAGGGAAATTATTTGGTGTTTTAACCGTGTTTGTTTCAATTTGACATTAAACGAAGTGTAATAATGTGTAGGGGTCAGACAGGTCAATTTAGCTCAAAAGGAATTATTGATTAGCGTTCATTTGAACGGGCCCTAGCTATCACCTCTAAACGGATATAAATATCCAAACTATAGTGAAACACTATATATTAGCAAGGTAACCTAGATCAGCAGTTTAAGACATTAAATTCGTAAGCACATAACACAAGAACAATTATCTTTAAAATACAAACAAGACTTTATTGATTAGGCTATTCTAACACACACAACTAATATCTAACACAATCGGACGCACACACACATTCATACGAGTTGCAGAAAGAAAGAGTGAGGGAAAAGTGAGTTTTAAGAATGAGATGATGAAATCCCAAGTTTCTATATGCACTTATAAGACATGACCTGAACGAACCATCAATCATTAATTTAACCCTTCTTTCGTTTCTTAGGCGGGGTTATTAAATTTTATATCAAAGCACCAGTTCAGTTAAGAGTCTGGAGGCTACTTGATTGTCTTTGCGTTCCTTTGGGGATTCCTTTTGTCGGCCTAAAAGGGTGTTTCCCGGGTTCGTTGATTGGCTGGCGGTCTCCTCGTGCCTAGATAGAAAGATAGTCTTGGGTGGCCAATCACGTGGTGTGTTGGCGGATGGATGGAAAGTCTTTGAAGTTGGAAGCGGGCTTTTACAGTCGAATCGTTTAACCGAAACTTTACAGCAAAACTTAACTTAGAACCGAGACTGTCAACAGAAAGGAAAATAAAGCTAAGAAAGAGAAAGAAAATTGAGACGAGAATAGTTAGATGGCTTGAATGAAGCTTTTTAACCCATGTTCTTCTGATCTTGATTTGGGTTCTTTTGTCTGCTCGTCTACATGGTTACTCGTCTGTCCGGTTACCAGTCATGGCTTCTCCATGACTTCTGTAAATCTACTCTAGCGAACAACTCTCCAACTCAACACTACTCAACTCTGGCTTTGTTGGGGTCCTAAGATTTAAAACTCAAATGTTTGTCTAGCCTCCTGGATGAGTTCTGACCAATTAGGCACTGTCTTTATTTGAGAGGTGGCATTTTCTTCACCTCTCATCGTAAATCATGCGTTATCTGTGATCTCTTTACTCTCCGGCTCTAGCAGATTAAAGAGGGTACAGTTTGTACATGATTCCTATTATAAGAACACAAAAAATTTTACACAGATTTCAATCAAGCCATTTTCTGAATTAAGAACATATGATCGTACTGATAGGAAACAAGACACACTTTCATTCAAACATCTAATAGTTATAACAATTACATGACTTGTATGTGATCTAAGCTTAATAGACACATACAGAGGTTGTAGATACAATATAGGATTATGTAGTTAAACAATGTTTGATTATAAGTCCGTCAAGAATTGTTTTGGGACGATTTTATGTATTTTTATCTGTAAAGTCTCAGTCTCTGTGGTTTTAAGAGATTTCAAACCTGGGGTCGTTCAGAGGTCCTTAAGAAGAAGGAGGTCTGTTTTAAATCCTTTGTCTTGGGATCAAACAACCTCTGCCGTTATCTTGGTGGGTCCTGAGCTGTGCCATCTCTGAACCAATCAGTCTTTCCCAAACTATCTAACGTTGACAACGTTCTTCCTTTAGTTGGGCACATCTCTTTGAAGCTTTCATGGTCATAAAGTTCTTAGCTGGGGTTTTTCGTTGGTTAGCTCAGACTGGTAGGAGCCCACTCCATTTATGGCCCTAGATTAGACTGGTGATTTGGGGGTCTGGAGTGTTGAGTTCTGTGTGGAATTATGTTTGAACGAATCACCTGGAAGATTCATTTGTGTTTGGTTTGCCCTCAAATCCTACATAAGGTTGCAATAGTTTTTTTTAGCCACTTATATCTTATACCATATTATAGGATATCTGAGTGAAACGGCTTCTCAAACAAGAAAAAATGTTGCGGGCGGGACTTGATTTTGTCCATTGGGAATTGTTTGAATGGTTGTGGTTTGCTATTGTTGCGAACTCATGTGAGTGACAGGTTGTCCCGCCCTCAAGAGAGATGGGAAGTTACTTTGTTTAAAGATTACAAGGGGACATTAACACACACTTGACAAAATATTAGATAAAATGACCTCACAATCTGTCATATCTTTCTTATTTTAGCCCGTGTTCATCCACTTTTCTGCCTTTTTTTCTGCCAGGAAGATGGTTTGTGTGTGTGCATGTGTGCCCATAGAAATGATTTTGTCATTTATTTATTTTCAAGAGGCTTTTCTATTGTGGCTGAAATAGTGTAATTTGCTTTTCCCAGACTCTGGCAAGCCACTAGTGCTAATAGGTTTGCTGATGGAGCTTTTAAGTTGTTTATTTGCAGAGTTGAATCACTGTAGCACCCAGTGAACATGCTGGCAGTGGCTGGTCTTGCATTACAGTTTTTATGTCACTTTGGTGCATTTCTTGAATCCTCCTTAACACTTGCAAACCAGTAAGTTAATTTCTCGAATACATTCATACAACGACTGCACTTTTTTTCTGTATTTGAACAGTACAAATTGACACATTACTGTATATGGGATATTGATTGCAAGAGACTTGACAGGATTCACAGTTGCGCTTTTACTGTTGGTCTGTCAACAAATGACAGTAAAATGTCATTGTGGTATGTAAAAGAAAAAGACAAGACTATATATACAAATACTTTATATATGTACATGTGTATGCATGTTTGTGTGATTATGATATTAAGTGAATTTACTATATACTGTAAAATGCAAGTGTAATATGAAAAATTACAGTAAGTATACAGTATTACATTCATAGCAGCACATAGAAACACTGCCTGTTCTGTCTACGAAATGCTTGAACGATTGTGAAAACGGTTGTTTTCCCAAAATTTTTAGTTGCACCTTTCGACCCTGTCAGCCATTGTAAGGTCATGATTACAAAGCTCTTCCTCTGTTTTGCCTCCCTTCCACCATACATTCTTACTCCTCTACTTCTTCCTAGCTGTTGACCCTGTTAGTTTCCTTGTTGTTCTTTAATTATACGAAATTGTAACTCTGTGTTGTGCTCTGTCTATATATGTGTCACGGTGCAACCCCGTGATCATGAATGGACTGTATGCACGTACACCATATCAAACACACACACACACACACACACACACACACACACACACACACACACACACACACACGCACAAACACACACACACACACACACATTGTCGCAGAATTAACACAGTCTGTTTACTGAGACCAATATCATGCATACTCAGACTTGTGCAATGTTTGTGAATGTTTGAAGGTATTGTGTATAATGTGTTTAAGATGTGAGGGTACGATGTGTATTTGCTCGTTATGTGTAGTGGATATGTACAATGTGTTTGGGTAACATTAGCCGCTAACATTGTTCATTCATTGTTATAAATAACCACACTACACATATGTTTGATTTGAAATCTTTATTCAAGATTGGGTTACACATTATAACATATATACCTGCTTGTGAAACTCCAGTGACCAAACCTGTATTCTTCTTCTTCTTCTTTCTGAGTTTTATGGCGGTTGGCAAACCAGCTAAAAGGTGCATTTACCGCCACCAGTTGGACAGGAGTGTGAAGCATTAACCGAGTGAAGCAAATGATCAAATAATCAAATAATTCTGAAAAAAAAAAAATCATATATTAAACTATATTCTGTAAACCAATCCTGTTTCCCTTAGATACCTCATTAAAGCACTATAAACCCTTTTCTCTTTCTGTGCGTTTTGAAATATTCTATTTATTGACAATGTATTAATACCTACGTAGCTTAATGATTCTGCAAAATTTATTCTTTCTCTGTTGTATTCTGTGCAATGAATCAACACATGTTCAACTGTTTCTGACAAGCCAAATTTACTCACAATTCACAGATTCTCTTTTCCCTATGATAAACATTGAGTAATTAAGGCATGTATGCCCTATTCGAAGCCTAGATATTATGGAATCTTCCTTTCTGCTTCCGTATTTATTTCTCTCAACCCCAACTTTATTTTGAATTTTATACAGATGTCTTCCTTTTGTCTCCTTGTCCCATTTCTGTTGCCACATCTTGTTTAGAGCAGATTTTATTATTGTTTTAACTTCAGTTTTACTCAATGATACATTAATGTCTATTACATTTCGTTTCAAAGATCTCTTTGCCAACTGATCAACCTCCTCATTACCCTCTACCCCCATATGTGCTGGAACCTCCAAACCTGTATTGTTTTAAAAGCAGAGTATTTAAACATGGTGGACGCACTGTCTGATTGGGAGAAACCATGTTGGGTATGGCGTAACTGGGGGTTTCCAATAGGGCTGGGGTAAACGATTATTAATTAAACGATTAGTCTGGCGATTATTTTATCGATTAGTCAACTAATCTAATGACTAATTGAACGATTATTTTTTGCAACATGGAAATTGCAGGAGTGCACATTTACATGCACTTCATAAGGCACACACGCAAAGTCTCTCGCTCTCTCCCTCTCTGCCGCGTGTACTACACTGTTTGGAGCTCGCGAGCTCTAGATTCCGGGAGATTTTAACTAATTTGCGGGCATCAGGGAGCCGCTATCAATATGCGGGAGACTTACGGGAGACAGGATGTCAACTCCATTTGGCAAAGAGCGCAAATAACGACACCTTTACGTTTGGGACTAAATTTGAAGTATTCCCATACCTTCAATGATTTAGTGTGAGGACTTTTTTTTTTGTTGGGGCTTTTTGCATGGCTTTGTTGGGAATTCTGTGAAGAGGTTGCTGTTTCGTCCTCCATTCTGCAATGTTTCGGTCTCCCACGTGTGTGTGGCGAGCTGTTCCGCCGGGAACGGTGCAAAAATAAATAAATAAATAAATAAAGAAGCGTCGACAAAAAAATATGACGTCGACGTAATTTTTACGTTGAAGCGTCGACGTCATCGACGCGCCGCTACAGGCCTAGTTTCCAATATTCCTGTAGGACAAGGTTTATATTTTTTAATTCATTAGTTGCATTGTTTTATTGTGTTGTTGTGTAATTTAACCATGGATAGATGTTGTTTTATATGCATAAGGTGATAAGAAGTGCATATGTAAGAAAGTAAAACTTACCTGTAGAATGGTACACTCCAGGGGTGTGGCCTAGACTATAAATGGCTGCCAGAGAAGTACATGGTGAGTAGAGGGTCAGGTTGGTTGTGTGAAGTGGAAGCAAACCAATAGAAGCTTGTGTTCAAGAAAGTTTGTTAACCAAACTATTCAAACTGCTGTTGTGGCTACGTTCCCACAAAAACTTGTAAATATTATTATTATTCTTTGTTTTTGTTTTTTGCTGAGGGATTTGCACTGTCTGCGCAATAAATTCACCTCAACTGGGATTTCCTGTCGCCTTGGTCTTATTATGCCTCTGATCGCGAGGGCGATCACTAACAATATGCTTTCCAATTAAAGATTTATGACATGCATCTCTGAGTTATTTTAGAGAACTGGTTGATCATTGGTTGATCTAATGCATTACATTCCCCTTCATTAGTAAAATTCCAGATTCACCTGCACAATTCATCAATTCAGGACACATTTACAAGAAAGTCTGAAAAATGTATAGAAAATAAGTTGCGGTTATGATTTAAATAGGCAAATGCTTAAGAGTCTATGATTGGATAGTTCTTGCCATTATTATGTTTCTAGCATGATATATATTTGGCAACAGTTCTTCTAACCCTGATTGATAGAGTATGTAGCTTTTAATTTCTTAAACAACCATGTAGGAAAACACATCATGGCCATATTCTAGGATGACAATGTCAAGATTCATCAGGCTCAAATTGTGAAAGAATGGTTGGGAGGGAGGATGAAGGAATAATTTTCAATTTCACTGAAAGTCTTTGGGATGTGCTGGAGGAGACTTTACAGAGTGCTGGACTCTTGCATTGCCAATATAAGATCTTGAGCAAAAATTGACTCACCTCTTGATGGAAAGAAATGTTGTGATGTTAATTCCATCAAGAGTCACATCAATTTTTTGCAAGAGTGCATTGTCCTACATGGTTGTTTAAGTAATGAAAAGCTTCTCAATCCATCAGTTAGGATAAAGAACTGTTGCCAAACATATAACATGCTAGAAACATAATAATCATTGCAATAATGATCCAAACATATACTCATAGGCATTTGCCTATTTAAATCCAAACAGTGATGGTTTTTGGCCCCTGGCAGTGTACTTGACATTATGACAACTAGTTCAACCATTTTGCATTTAATGACTTGTGGGATTAACTAATGCCTAGATGTTTCGGGGGGTAAGACTTTAACAGAGAACCAGTATAATACATTTTAAGAAACATGGCATTAGCAATTGATGATGTAGGAAACAGCAGACAACTGTACAAAATAAATTGCATGAATATATCAAAGCATTTACAACTTGTTCAAACGAATGAGAAATTGCTTTTATGATGTGAACATTCCGCACAAGTTACTTCTGTAGATGATGTGGAGATTGAACAAGTTGTTTTGAGAATTTCAGTTGTGATCTGAGAAATGTACTGAAGTGACTGAGAAAACTAACTGTTGGGTGGCGTACATACGTGGTACAATGTTGTGAGAAATAACAGGTGGGTGAAATGCAACAAAATAGAGCAGAAGTCAGAGATCTTTTCGCCAGTTGTCCATGATTACTTTCGCATCAGACACTGTAACAGACACAAATTACAGTAAGCACTCAGTATACTTGAACCGCTAGTCCCAACCCCAAGTTTTTCTGATTGGTCCATTTATAGGAGCACTAGCTAAGTTGAGGTTCATTATTTCTTTTCTTCATGATCAGACTTATAGTTTACTGGCGGACAATAAAAAAGATGAAAGAGGGAACTTGCACTGAGGGAGGAACCCAAGCCATCTCTCAAAAAACAACCTCTCAAAACATCAGCAACTGTGTAGCAAAGCACTGGCAACCATCCACAACATGTCATTGTGTTGGTGAACTCTGCTCAAATTTTCCCTTGAAACACTAGCTTTGAAGTCCCCTCAAAATCAAAATTGATAATTCTTATGTTTTTTACCTGTCACTCACATGAGATCACAGTAATAGGAAACAACAACAATTCAATCAATTCCAGATGGACACCCTACATTTTTTCTTGTTCAAGAAGCTGTTTCACTCTGATTTTTCACAATAGGGAAAAAAAGACCATCACAACTTCCATTTCATGCCGGCTTTAACCGGATAAATAACGAGACTACGTAGCAAATGTGCACATAGACCAACCACTAAAAAGCACAGAATGATAGAATGCATTCTGAATGTACGTCTATAGAAAAGCATATGTCTACAAATGTCTTTTCAAACAAGCTTGGTGCAGAGATAAAAAGGTCAGCTAGGATTATGTTGTGAGCCATAACCTGTCGATATGAGATCCAAGAGATTTGTTTCTCCCACTCACTCCCATTCACCCTCTTGTTTGCATTTCCCTGTTTGTGCCTGTTGTGATGCATAAGTAAATAAGTGAATTGCAGGCCTTTATATCCTCTCGTTCAAATTCATTTTTCAAAGTGCTGTTACGTCCTGCCAGAATGCAGGGGACTTTAAATGACTGACTATAAATTAGTTGGTTATTGTTGCTTTTATTATGGCCTGAAAACCAGAGCCAGAGTTACTTTACCGGTGTGCTTTTGTTCTGATGGCAGACAGGAAGTGTTTCATATGCAGAGGGAGTTGCAGAAAGAGAGGACAAGATGTCGTGCTCTGGAAGATGAGTTAAAAAATCCCATGAATGTACACCGCTGGAGAAAATTGGCGGTATGAGCTTACACTGGCTTGTTGCCGAAACAGTCGTATTATCAATGAAGTCTTCCAAAACAGTTAGATTTTGCTTCTAAAATCTCTCTTTCTGTTTAGGAAACTGATCCAAGCTCCTTCGAATTGATTCAGAAGATTAATTGTCTGCAGCGGAGGCTGATAGCTAAGACTCAGGAGGTTGTGGAGAAAGAGCTTCTGCTACAGGTAAAAAGATTATCTTATTGGTACTAGTCATTGAACAACCCTAGTGTCCCTTCTGCCTCACCTGTCATTGGTCAGACAGACAGATTGTCCCATTCCTGAATCATACCATTAGTTGAAATGTTTTATTAATTCCTTTCTTTAAAAATTATTACTTTCCTTTATCAAAAATACATTCAGTTATTCATTCATTAGTGACAAAGACTTTTTGTTACAAAAAGATTTTAAATGAAAACTTTACATCAAAGAATCTTGAAAAATAGTGGATTCGACAAATATATTATTCTACTTTTTTCAACATTAATTATATTAAGAAATATATCTTGAGCATCAAGTCAGCATTTGGTACATCTATCTATCTATCTATCTATCTATCTGTCTGTCTGTCTGTCTGTCTGTCTGTCTGTCTGTCTGTCTGTCTGTCTGTCTATCTATCTATCTATCTATCTATCTATCTATCTATCTATCTATCTATCTATCTATCTATCTATCTGTCTGTGTGACCCTGGACCACAAAATAAATGAAAAATTAAAGCTTAATAAATAAGCTTTCCATTGATGTATGGTTTGTTAGGATAGGATGATATTTGGTCGAGATACAACTATTTGTAAATCTGTAATCTGAGGGTGCAAAAAATCTAAACATTGAGAAAATCACCTTTAAACTTGTCCATTTATGTTCACGATTGTGCTGCATTCACTCACAAAAATAAACGTTTTATATATTTATAGTAGGAAATTTACAAAATATCTTCATGGCACATGATCTTTACTTAATATAATAATGATTTTTGGCATAAAAGAAAAATCTATAATTTTGACCCATACAATGTATTGTTGGCTTTTGCCACAAATATACCCGTGCTACTTGTGACTGGTTTTGTGATCCAGGGTCACACACACATATATATATATATATATATATATATATATATATATATATACATACATGTAAATATTTGTTAAATATATAAATGCATATGTGTGTATTTATATATACAAAACAATTATGAACAGTACACACTGTTACAGTGTAACACTTGTTACGTGACGTTGTTGTGGAATCACGAGGAAGACGATGAGGAACAGGAGAACAGGAATTTATTCAAGGAAAACTCAGGAGTTGCAACACACGTCATACATCAAACATAATACTAACGAGAACAGACCAGGAATAGGGAGAAACAGAGGGCTTAAATAACACAAGGAAACAAAGGAACATAATTGGGGCACAGGTGACACAGATGAAGATAATTAACTAAACACAGGTGAATTAACTGAAGGCAAACGAGGAGCGGGAAAACTGAATAGGACTAAACCAAAACACTAAGAAAAAGGGGAAAACACAGAGTAACTCTGTAACAATATTATGTAAACTCAAACTTTTATTTTGGATGTGATAAATCGCGAGGATGTTCTTTTAGAGACATTAAACCGACCCTTCTTACCAACACAAATTTTTGAATGGTAGTGTATTCACTTATTTATTGTGATCAAGATGAAAAAAAAAGAAATTCTTGTTAAATCGATCTTGAGTTATTATCAAGTTATCAAGAAGACACTGGGGTTTATCCGGCATTTTTCTTAACTTAATACATTTTGTTTCCACTATACAAATATATTCTGAATAACTTTTTTTTTAGTTCTGTGCCTGTAGGACTTTTGCAGAAAGCTCCACATAATCAGAATGTCCACCATTAGTTTTACACATCCTCTGCTCCTGGCTTGTTCCATTATTACATTTGGGCTAATTTGATAATGCTTTCAGTGCCTAATAACAGTAAAGCACTCTCTACTTTTATCATATTAAAATCCATTCCACAGAATTCTTCAGATTTTTCCCAAAACTAAGAAAAAGTCTGCATATTCTGCAGACTGATAATAAGTCACTTTGACTATAGAGTATATTTTTAAAGTACAGTGAACTGAGAGAAAGAGACATTTTTTATGTTTGGGATTGTCATCGTTGACCTTTCTGCCATTGAATTCAATAATACACAACAAGCATAGTCTCTTATTTATATGTTTAGCCTTGCTCTACTTACATTACAGTCTAGAACTAGCCATGAAGCAGAGTCATTTCCCTGTTTGTCCTTGTGTGTGGTGTGTGTAGTATTCAGAGAGCCCTCCATTATCTGAAATGAAGTGATCCGTGCTGTTCATTGCTCAGACTAGAAACAAATGTGATTGCTCAGATGTAGCAGGTGCTCGAGCAGAGCTTCTTGAGGGAGCAACATTTGTTTACATAAATGCACTTGAAATCTCTGATTAGGTTATGAATGGAGAGATGGAGAGAGCGACTAGGGTAACTTTGTATGCTTTCTTGCTATTGTATTTGGGATTTTTAATTGATTTGGTTTGTTTGAGGACTATAATGGTGGCGCCAAAGCAACTAAGCCGACACGTTATAAAACTGAGAGGGGGAATAAATAAGACGGAAAGTTCTCAGTTCGTCTGAAAGAGACAGATTAAATGTTCCAGGAGTAGCTGTCTACTTTACTTTTGCCATTACGAGACGTGTAGATATGGACTGTGATGTTCAGTTTGATGGTGTTAAGAGTTTTTTTGCCACTTCGGATCTTGAGTTCAGATGCAGTGGAAATGATAAAATGGGCTTTCAAAATGCCATTAACATCAGACAGCCAGTTTAAAAAAGGTTCCTTTCACTGTCTGTATCAAATGAAGCTTAACAGACTGGTTCGCAATCTAAGGACACAAGGACACGAGCAACCGTTTTTAGGTATCAGATCTTATCAAATCATGTGTTCACTTTTTCTTCCTTAACTGAATTCAGAACCCACTATATTTGCACTGTACCAATGTACCACCTAAATTAAATTGGATGGACATTTTAGCTCTTTGTACTAGAGCCATGTAGTGTTTCATTTTATACAGTAATGATATCTATAAAAATAAGAAGAGCATTGTTGATCATTGTTGCCGATTTGTTGCCATTTTTCAGTAAAAATTTGCAATCAAATTGTTTAGTTTTTTTTCTCTTATAATTTAATTTTATAGTGAGGAGGAAGAAATCTTGAATTAGGCTTGAAAATTGCAAGATAAACCCCATGTCTTCTGGGTAAATTAAAAAATAATTCAAGATTGCTTTATCAAGATTTTTTCACAATCATGATAAATAAGCAAAATCGTATGCCTTTATTTGATTAAACATACAGTAAAAATAGTATTACAGTTTAAAATAACTGTTCTCTGTTAATATTCCTGTGATGGCAAAACTGAATTTTCAGCATCATTACTCCAGTTCAGTGTCACATGATCCTTCAGAAATCATTCTAATATGCTGATGTGGTGGTCAAGAAAATGTTCTTATTATTATCAATGTTGCTTAAATTATTATTATTATTTGGTGGAGTTTTTCAGGTTTCTTTGATGAATAGAAAGTTTAAAAGAACAGCATTTATTTGAAATCAATATTTTTTTGTAAAATTATAGGTGTCATTACTGTCACATTTGATCATCCTTTCTGCATAAAAGAAATACATTAAAAAACAGTAGCGTACATGCAAAGATAAGTCTTTAATATATTATATTGGTAACACTTTACAATACGGTTCATTAGTTAACATGATGAACTGCACGTATACATATTTATTATTCTTTGTTAATGTTAATTTCAACATTTACTAATACTTTATTAAAATCTTGTTAACATTAGCACTGTGAACTAACAATGAACATCTGTATTTTTATTAACCAACGTTAGCAAATATTGACAAATACAGTAACAAATGTATTGCTCATGATTAGTTAATGTTAGTTAATACATTAACTAATGTTAACTAATGAACCTTATTGTAAAATGTTTCCATTATATTAATCTCTGTGTGCTTCTGTATGTTTGGATTCATATTATTGTTGTTTTTTTTCAATTCTGTTTGATGCCACTATGAACAACTTTTAGAATACATAAGTTAATCAGCACTGCGTATTTCTATGCACGATTTCTCACAACTTCAGTTGCCAATGGCCTCCAATTGGAACGAACTCTGATTCCAGCTTTTTATGCACACATTGTTTGCGTGGAAGTATGAGTGAACATTGGGGTTCAGTGCTAATTAGGTTAAAGCTGTCTGTCCTACAACACCCCTATAACTCACTGTGTAATTATGAAGTCGCTCAGGCACATCTCTGTGTATTGGCTTTCGCGCTGTGTGTGAGCTGCGTTTGATGCCTTTTAAAACAGCCGTCAGACAGCAGGGCATTGTTGTATTGTTTTGTAGCTGTTTGCAGTGAAGATTGTGACAGCGTGTACAATATATCACCGTTTAGGACACAATAGCAAAAAGCCATTGCAGTCAAGACAATGCTGCACTTATGTAGACGGAAGACACTTGTGATTTAGAAAGGATGCGAGACAGGCTCCATTTTGTATGTAATACCCATTATAGATCTTGAAGTATTCACAATGCACTACTTTACAACAGCCAAAGCCCAGGCGATGTTTTTCGCACAGACACAGACTCTAATTGTCGCATTATTTGCATTGAGGCAGTGCAGTAATAAAAGAGGCACGGAGCATATCATGTCGGTTAATATTCGTGCAGGCAAATCTGGACTGGCGATTAGCGGTCAGCTGTTTTATCATGCATAGTGGCTGCAAGATATGGCCCAATGACTCACGGTATTACCAGCTGAGGTACGACAGGAAGGGTTGTTTTACCTTTGCAACAAACAGCGGGTTTATTATGCCCTACAGATAATGTAATATAACACTATATGCATCATATCACAGATGAGTCGTAAGGTCAGCGAAACTTTCGAATAAGGTGCCTCAGAGTTAGATTGAGTTTTCTGAGCAAGTGGGTAAAACAGAATAGAAAGCGTTATTGTGTATTGCAGAAGATCCAGCACTCAGAGCAAGGTCATGACCTCTAATTTCCAAAGCTCATGTGTGAGCACTTCCTTCAACGCTACTGTCTTTCAAGCACTTCAGTCCAGCTATGTACTCTCTCGCTGCTTACACAGACTAACCTGTTTAGTACACACTGCTATGAACTACTTTAAGCGTCATGGACATGTCCAGAACTCATGGTATTAGTGGGGATCCAATAACTCTTTTATGAAAGCTTGTTTACAAGCCACAGAATAAAAAATAAAAAAGGTAATTGCGACTTTTAATCTCACAATTGCAACTGTGTATCTCAGAATTGCGTGATATAAAGTCAGAAATGCGTGTTAAAAAGTCAGAATTGCGCAATTTAAAGTCAGAATTGCGTGATATAAACATGCAATTCTGAGAAAAAGTCAGAATTGCAGGGGTTTGTTTTCTCACAATTGCGAGTTTATATCTGACAATTCTGACTTTATAACATGCAATTGCGACTTTATATCACACAATTCTGACTTTATATCTCGCAATTCTGAGAAATAAAGATGTGCGATAAAAATAAGTGAGATAAAAAGTCGCAATTATCTTTTAAAATGTTTTATTCTGTGGGATAAACAAGCTTCCATACTCTTTCCCCACCAGCGTTGTTGAAAATCGTTGCCAGGCAAATTATATTCGCAAATGTTTTGTGATTTACAGGATGAATGACTGTACATGTGTGGCCAATTACATTTCATTGTAATGGATTTCTTTAGTTGTTTTAAATTAATATGTGGTTAAATGTACAAGAGCATTTGATTGGCTTGTTAGCTTAGTAAAATGGACAAAAATAGTTTTATAAGCTGAAGATTATGAGGAATATTCAGGGTAAAATACAACTTAGGTTTTATTGATAGTTAATAGGCCTTCTCTTGATTGCCATATAAATAATGTCGACTTTTAAGCCATGTAAGTGTTAGCATCTAGCTAAATGTATTACTTTAAGACTTGCATTTATCGTTTTTTCCCCGTTTGTTCTGTTTTTGACCTTATTAGACCTGTGACCCACCAATTGAGTCACGTCACGAACGCTTGCCTCCACTCTTTTGTGACAGAAGTTTTTCCATGACTGCAACAACAACAACACAATAAAACCATTGTGATTGTCAAAATCTTCTCTAGCTGTCAAGGGAGGATGTCTCTGCCGTAAGACACGACAGGTCGGAAGCCGGTAGACGTGCAATTGTCGTCCGAAATCTTTGGCAGAGAAAACTGTTGCGGGGGTGAAAATTGAGCCTATGTTCCCGTCACTGTCAGTCACAGCATGTCTTCATTTCAGAATGGAGTGACACACAGAACATCTGTTTGCTTTTAAATCGAGCTCGCCGTCCCGATCGAGCTGAAGCTTCAGGTGTTTTCCATGTCACATGGCCCTCTATGATTATTCAGTCTGATATAGGGGAAATGAAGTCAGAATGAAGCTTAGCAACAACTTTCTGTTTGTTCCCTTTCCTTTGTTTGCAAGGTGTAAAAATACTTCTTACGTAAGATGATGACTGTAGACATGCTGTTAAGTATGAGATTGGGTGAGAGAGATGAGTGAAAGAGAAAGAAAGTGAGCGAGAATATCGAGAGATGAGGATTTGAAGGACCCATGATTCGGTCATTGGATGAGAGCCAGATATTCTTTGTCATTTCCTCTGAATCAGGGAGGATGGAGAAATTCAGATCGTAGTATTTATAGACGATGCTTTTCTATTTTCTATTATCATTAGCTAGAAACATGTGATATTGGCTTTGATTTGCAGTAGATCATTTGATCTATACGTTTTTACCTATGTCTAAGAATAGAGGTTCTACGTCTAGAATTTCAGGCCCCATCCTAAATGTCACACTTCATATGCACGTATGGTGTTGTAGTCTTACAATGGCTGCCGTGTAGACCGTGACCCAAGTGTTCAGGGTGCCATTTGGGACAGGGCCTCAGATGATAGGAAAAAACATGCAGCTATCATAAGTTTTCATCTATAGATTCACTTAGAAACTCAAGATGAACTTTTTTGCAATATTTCCATATTTTGAATCGAGTTGCAAAAAACTGAATATCGCGAAAGCAATCTGCAAATAAGAACAAAATACTAGCTATTTCCATGCGTGCAATATAGAAATTAGTAGAATTGAAACATATTTTGTAAATGTGTTTTTTATTATAGTGTCTTCACAAAAGTTTGGGGTCATGAGATTTTTCAAATGTTTTTGAAAGAAGTCTCTTAAAATTCATTCAAAAGAGCTTAACTTGTATTGAACCTGAAACAATCCATTTAAGATCTGTATGCAAGAGGCATTGTGAAAAACAAAACTTGGAGCAATAAAACATTTCCTCTGAGAAATAAAGCCCCCAAAATGTGTCATTCTTGGTGTTATATGTATGATAAATATAGTAAGACAGGCAGAATAAACGAGAAAGACTAAAATAGACAGGTTGTTGGGACTCCGTTGAGCACACGTGTAACTGCATTAGCATTATCAAAGCTCAGCCCACGTCTGGCCATGAAAATGTATTTGGGTGCTAAAGTGATATATTCTTTGATAAAGCTATGAGTTCAGATGTTTGCTTGAGACAGAGAGTTGGTGTAAGGTGCAGTCTGAGACTGGGTTTGATCTTAGACTTGTTGTGATCCTATAAAAGTCAGTGTATTAAAGTCCAGACGCCTCTCAGTCATAAATCATTCATTCGCTGACTTGCTATCGCACACGCTCACTTCACTATTGATGGAATTGTGAAGAGACGGCCACCATGGCTGTGAAGAAATGGAGAAAGGAAAAAGGACAGAAAATATCTTGAGAAAAATACTGGAAGCTTTAGAGGAATAATGTGTTAAGCTTTCGGCTTTGCAATAAATCTATACTGTGTGTGTGTGTGTGTGTGTGTTTGTAACGTGTGAGTAACGTGTTTGAGACAAAGAACAGTTTTGTGGTTGTCGAGGCCATGAGTGTGTCTTCATTTTGAATCCCGAACCTTTGATCATGAGCGATCTTCTTTCAGACGTCCTAAACCCCCTGAATTCATGATTTCTCCTGTGGCACATCATTTATATTCCATGGAAAATTCAGAGCCTTTATATTAGTGATCATTTTAGACAGACAGGCTGCATTTATTAGCATTATGAGTTCAAACTGGTCAGGACTCCCGCTCTAATTAGCAACGCGTGTGTGTGTGTGTGTGTGTGTGTGTGTGTGTGTGTGTGTGTGTGTGTGTGTGTGTGTGTGTGTGTGTACTTGGTCAGCGCTGTGATGGAGTCTTAGTTGTACATCTTTCTTTCCTCCACACATTTGGATAATTAACACTAGCTTCCAAAATGAATTAGCTGTCAGTCCCCTGAATCCAGCTGTATCTTTTTCCTGTGATGTGACACTGAAAAATAACTTCATTGCTTTTGATCATACGACTAACAATAAACAAAAGATCTCTCCATAATGCTCTGAACTCACTATGAACTAACAAAACATCTTTTTAAGTCTTTTCAAGGGGAAAAATTCTTCTATTTAGTGACAGATTTTTAACATATCAGAGAACGTTCACATTGTTTTAGAGGATTGATTTCATTATATTGAGTTAATTACGGTCCTCAAATTAATTTATTTAGAATATTTGGAATAACAGCGCTAGAATTTTTCACTGTTTGTATAAAAAATTAAAATAACAATAGTGAAAATGTTAACAAGTACTACTTGCTTAAATTAATTTAAATTGAATTGAATTTGTCGCTACTTCACTTTTCAAGTGCCCCTATTTTGCTATATTAATGGTTCCTAATTTTGATTTAGAGGTCTCCTAAAATAGTTTACATGCATCAAAGGTCAAAAACTATTTCATTTTATCATTATATACATTGCAGCATCTTCTCTATTCCCACAGTGTCTAAAGTTCTTCGATCAAGGATCCAGTCTCTCTAAACTCCTCCTTTCTGAGAGCCTACTCTGCTCTGATTGGTCAGATGGCAGAGTCTACTGTGATTGGTCTATTGCTTACAGTGCGTGTCAGAATGGAAACACACATTACCAAATATGAATTTCAGCTCTGAAGTCTACCTCAGCGCTTCGGTTTTATTGTATCAATTCGAGCCCGAGTCCTCATCTTCTGGTAGTGCATGCAAAGTGGATTTGCGTTCGCAGCGCAGAACAGCGTCTTCTCAACATGTAGACAACACAACACAACACAACACCGGTCAAAGTAGATGTTGTTCGCGGGCAGCCAGTGAAGACCATAGACTGGCATTGTTGAAATATGTTACAAACCTATGTAGGTTTCGAGCAGGAAGTAAGACTGGAATTACTGACAACTCGTTGCAGGCGGTTCAGAATCAGTTCTTTTGGGAGTTTTTATCTATTTATCGTGAACTTTGATATTTAAAACTTTGCAGACCTTTAACAGTCACAGACAGCTATATTACACACTACATGAAATGTAATATCCGAAAAAGCATAATAGGGGTACTTTAAAAATGTCTTTGATTCGATTTACTTAGTGTTAAACTATATGCTGTGTGTGTATTTTGTGGTTGCAGGAGAAAGAGAAACTTTATGTGGAGCTGAAACACATCCTTGCTCGGCAGCCCGGTCCGGAGGCAGCAGAAAAACTGCAGGTTTATCAGCGAACTCTCCGGGAGAAGACCAAACAACTGAAGGTGCTTTAAAAACATCATCTTTTATTGTCTTTTCCGTTCTTTCTTCATAAAGTTACACAATAATAGTGTATTATAATAAAAAAAGTAATTTTACCAAATTAAATAGTATAATGTAATGCTGTTGTTTAAATTAAATATTAAATTAAGTTAATTTTCTAATTAAATTAATTTATTAACAGCCCCCCCCCCCCCACTTATCTGTGATATGTCAGCTAGATCCCCCTTCCCACTCACTAAAGGGTTTTCTCACATAAATCATTCCTCCTCTCATTCCTCTCCCATCATCCTCGTCTCCTTATTCCCCCTCTCACCATCACACAAAATTAATAATTAGTTACTTCACCACTTAATTAAGAGTTCAGGTCCATCTGGAGACAGATACCACTAATGTCATTTTTAATGAGTCAGTTCGGTTTAAGCTGCCTCGTCCTGTCCTATTAAAAAGGCGAGAAGCAGAAATGAGAGCTGTTAAAAAGTTATGAGCCTCTGCAGAGCCTTAGGTGACCTTATAATATCCATATGGCCTTGATATACGTTGATCTTAAGCTGGGTTTTGATCAGGTTTTTGCCATGTAATGGCTAACATTAGGATCCAGGAAACTGCCCCTGGATCTGAAAACGAGGCAAACCTCCCTCTGCAATCAGGACAATATAGAAAGTTCTCGGTTACGTTCGCCATCTTTTAAAAAAATGGATGTAACAGACTTTAAAGACTCAAAACTCCTTAGTTCGGCAGAAATTCTGAGCTGATCTATTAGAATATCTGCAGTGTGGAGTGTAAAACTCTCTGGCGCCCTTGAACTTAAAAATAACGGCCTGAAGGTAGGCATAGGGGGGTTTGGCTTTCTGATAATTTATTGCCAAGCTTAAAAGGAGTTACGCACCGGAGGCATCACTGGCAAAGCTTTAAATAAACAAAGCTCAGTGTAATTAACATTAGAACAGAGGCCCTACTAATGAGCCAAACAGAAAAATCATCCCGTTCTTTGTTTTTATTGAAGCGTGTCCTCCCG
The DNA here is from genome assembly GCA_026230005.1 of Gila orcuttii. Classification (NCBI taxonomy): domain Eukaryota; kingdom Metazoa; phylum Chordata; class Actinopteri; order Cypriniformes; family Leuciscidae; genus Gila; species Gila orcuttii. The sequence continues at coordinate 16,683,574 of JAPDVR010000002.1, read as the reverse complement.
CTCCAGCCTCCCTTTAAGAAATTAACATTAATTAACACCGGTCTTTTGACTCTCCATGCTTGTTTGGAAAATGTTTCCAGAGTTTTGTCTTTATAAAATACCCATGCGCGTCAGAATATTATTATACGCTTTATGAAAACCACACAGCAGTTGAAGTATTTTGTTAATTTGAAAAGTGATATGTGCCGAAAGTGCAGTTTTTGCTTGAAAGTTGGTTAAACAATGCAATTGTTGGCCCAGTTCAACACCTGAATCTGAATTTCAATCAAAAAAATGTTCAATTGTTGCAGAAAAAAAAACTAAAAACTCTTTTTTTTTTCAAATTATTTGTATTCAATTTTGTGGATGGAAAAACATTTAAAGTGAAAAACTTTCATTGAACAGAAACATTATGAATGCCTGCTGTGCGCAAAATCCTTTCCAAATTGTTCACTGCAAATATGGGATTCTCTCTCTCTCTTTCCTCTCTCACTTCCTGTCCATCTTCCTCCTCCTGTTCCTTTGATTACTGAGCTCTGGGCTGTTGGGTCACCCGCACTATGTGGGTGGTTTCGAGCACATTGGATGAATGACAATTAGAGCTTGACTGATATGTGCAAAGATTGACGGAGATCAATGAGATGCCGCAGAGGAAATCACTTCATTTTTTTTTGCTCGGAGGGAGAGATGAGGTGACCGCGTGTTAAGCCGAACACATCCTCAGTGATAGATCACAACTGTACAACTAGGACACATTTATAGCAAAGAGGTGCCTACTGAAGGGTGAGCGTGGCTTTGGGAAACATTTTAAAGTAATTGACAAATGGGCTCTTAGATGCTTTGCAATATTTAGATGGTGTGCAACATAACTGGAAGCACCAAAGCAGTGGATATAAAAGCTATTAGCTACTTTTAGTGTTTTATCATGGTTATGGGGTGTTGTTCAGTAATTCATTTCTAGCTATTAATTGCATCTTCAACGCTGTACTTTTAGATTACTTAGTAATGCAATACTTTTTTTTAGAGAGAGTAATCTAAATGACCACAAATTACTTTTTAAAATCCAGTTGAACAATACAAGCATTGACATGTAACTGCTCTTTTTTTCTTTAAAACATGAATATAAAAGTATTGACCATTATTTAAAGGGAGTATTTAAAGCGAGAAGGTTACATTAAAAACATACATTTTAACATTAGACGTTAAATTATGATGGGAAATCCACTATTGTTTTATATAGAATTGTTCTAGTCTTTACAGTATTTAATGCAATTACATCAGAACTAACTAATTAAATTACAGAAAAAAATAAGAGTAATCCCTTACTTTACTTTTTCAAGAGAAAAATAATTAAATGACAGGAATTTAAATGCTTAGTAATGGATTACACCCAACACCGGTGTTGTTAGGAATAACGTTGAGTACTTAAATATGGTCAATCACTGTGAGGATGTGTTGCTTTAATAAAATTATAATTTAATTAAAACCAGTAATGTTCAATAAATACTAAAATAAAAATAATCAATAAACAATAAACACTATATTGCTTATCACTTGACAATTAGTCTGCAAAGTTAATTAACCTACTAAATGTAGACTTTTTTTAAACCTCTGAATTAAACTAAGAAATTATATTTTTCATAAAGAAAGTAAAGCCTAATTTTAAGAACCTTTAACATTTTATTAATCAGCATGCGTTATTAAATTAAGCACATTTGCCTAAATGTGAAAAAATCTCATTGTCCAGATATATTTATATATTTTTAATTAAATTATGCCTAAACTTCAGTACAACAAATTATAATGTGTACACTGTAAAAAAAAATCCGTTAAATTTACGGGAAAAAACTGGCAGCTGTGGTTACCAGAGTTTTCCTGTTTTTTTTTTTTCACTGTAAATTATACAATGACTTGTTCTTTTTCACTTCCAAAAACTGTAAATTTAACGGTATTTTACAGTAAAATTACATTAAATGTACCATTATATATATCACAGTTATTTACCGTATATAGTAAGGAAACTTTCTGTTAACCAATTAACAGTCTTTTACCGTTAAAATCATGATAATTTTTTACAGTGTACAGTACAATTTCATACAATGACATTATGAACTTGTTCATGCATTTGACCTGGTTATGGTTGCCAAGCAAGTTTACAGCAACCAAGTGCATTATTACAGAATTTACATGACTTAAAGTCACAGACGTGCACATATCAACTATTTTAATCAGCTTGTCCAGTCAGATTTTTGATTGCACTAACACAATTTTTTACATGTTTTGAGTCAAACATGTGCAAATGAAAAACTTTCATGACGATACAGCACTGGCCCGATCGGGAATCAATCAAGCTATGGCCCTGTCCCAAATGGAACCCTAAGCACTCGCCAACCTTTTTTCATTTCTTCTACAGGCCTTAACAGCTGAGCTCAACATGCGCGAGTCCCAAGCAGAAGACTACAAGTACGAAATGGAACGTTTGGCACATGAACTCCAGGAAGTCAAGAAAAAATACCTCGCACAGAAACGGAAAGACCAGGAGTACAGGTGAGAAAGAACAGCCCGTTCTCATCCCAAGGCATCATATAACTGACGCTTTTTGACATCCGTCAATATCCGACGCACATGGCACCCTTTAGCGTCAATATGACACGCAGATAGATATGGGCCAGAAGGCGCCTCCTAGCGGTGTAACCCTAACCCGACCCCAGACCTAAACCTACCCATTTCTATATTGACGCTAAAGGGTGCCTTGTGCGTCGGATGTTGATGAACGGTCAAAATATGACGCCCTAGGATGAGAATGCGTTGGAAAGAAGGGTGTTAACCCAAAAATTACAATTCTGTCATTTACCCACCCTCATATTCTTCTAAACCTGTATGACTTTCTTTCTTCTGTGTAACATAAAAGAACAACTTTTTAATGCTTAAAGGGTTACTTCACCCAAAAATTATCCCATAATTTATTCACCCTCAAGCCATCCTAGGTGTAGATGACTTTCTTCTTTCATCCAAACACAATCGGAGTTATATAAAACAATTATCCATGCTCTTCCCAGCTTTATAATGGGAGTGAATAGAGCTTTTTGAAACTCCAAAAAGCACATCCATCCATCATAAAAGTAATCCATACAGCTTCAAGGGGTTAATAAAATCCTGTTAAAGCGAAGCGGTGGCATTTTGTAAGAAACATATCTATATTTATAACTTTATAAACTATAATCACTGGCTTCCGGAAACGGCCGTACGAGAGTCAAGTTCCGGCAGAATAGTGACCCCTTATTTTTGGGTGAACTACCCCTTTAAAAGCATCAGGCACCATAAACGAGGATGAGTAAATAATGACAGAATTTTCATATTTCGCTAAACTAAGCATTTAAAAATAGCCTTGTCAGGATGTCAGTGTGAGTGCATGTGGGTTCAGGTGGAAGACGTTAATCCCAGATCAGCATAAAATGTAACATTATATCCACAGTTTAAGTCAGACCAGCAGAAAGCTCTCATAGTTTTTGTATGTGGATGGTGTCTGTGTATCCATACATTTCATGGCACTGACAGAAATGACCTTCAGTATTGCCAACAAGCAGACATGAACGGCAGCCTCTGACACGGACGAAAATGATACCTCAAATAACGGTGAAAAAGGAAAAAGGCATTTGGAGCTGGAGAGAAATCAATGAGCCAGTGAATTGGAAAGATTTCTCTCATTTCGACACTGTGTTCTTGGGAGAAAATCGTGACACCGAAAATTATAGAGTGACACAAAGCCGGTGTGTGTTACTCAGAGAAAAACGCTGATTAGTAGGACCCTTCCAAGTTCCACTGCTATTGGCCTTCGATCGAATGAAATTATGACTAATGGTGTGGTATTTTGGAAGCATGTCTGTTGTTTAACCTGTGGAGTCTTATTTTCTAAAGCACTTGCTTAGGAGGGCATTGATTTTATGTTTGCAATATGCTAACCACTACAGTTACCCAAATACACAATTATCCCAACTACTCAAGTCACATCCAGAACTATTCCAGTTCCCACACACACACACATCCATTCAGAACACACTCTTAGGGCCTCATTCGTGAAACACGAGCAGAGGAAATCTGCATGTAATGCCATTCTTATGTTAATGGACCGGTATAATTTACATAAAAATATTGTTTACAATGATTCAAACACAAATTTGTTCTGCACGTGTTTTATTAATAAGGCAATTACAATGCACGTGTTTCTGTCTTCTTTCAGAAAGGTAACCATATTGACGGTTTTCCCTGTGAAGCATTGTTATAATTTCCTGAAGACTTTGGAATATAATGGTTACTTTACTGAAATGAGGAACCCTTCATGACGAATGCGACCAACAAATGCGACCTTTGGAGGGACACAGCCTTCAAGATGAAACACATCTATGACAACAGATAAAGATTGTATGGATCTGATTGGCCACATCTGCCACCAGGTTTTGAAGCCCAACTGCCTTACTACTTGTCACACCACAGAATGTTCCACTGCGTGTTAATGATTTGTTGGTGGATCAGTAGGAGTCTTAGGAAAATGCCTGGTTGCCTTTGCGTGGTGTCTTGATAAGAGGAAAATTAAATAGCATCCATCATCTCTGGTGATCTACAATTTTATAACTGAATCCCAGAGAATGACTTGATTTCTAATTGAGATATATAAGCTGAGTTTAATGATTTACTTTTCTCAGATAAAAGTTCTATCAGTCCTCACAGTAGATTTATTCTGTGTTTGATATGTCTATTAATCATAGTAATGAAGTAGAAATAGTTACACTACCATTGAAAAAAAGTTTGGGGTTGGAAAGATGTTTAAATGTTATTCTCACCCAGGCTGCATTTATTAGATCAAAAAATATATCTATATTTGAATATATATTTAAATGATAATTTATTCCTTTTTTTAAAAGTTGAATTTTCAGCATCATTACTCGAGTCTTCAGTGTCACATGAGCCTTCAAAAATCATTCCAATATGCTGATTTGCTGCTCAAAAAACAGACAAAAAAAAAACATTTCATATTATCAATGTTTTTGTGGAAACAGTGATATTTTTACAGGATTCTTTGAGTTCAAAAGAACAGCATTTATTTGATACCTGGGAAATCTAAACAGAAGACACTATCTATGTGAGCCATGAATGTGTTTTTAGATATAAAATAAACCTGATACCCTTTTGGCTTCATAAACTTTGTGAAATGCTGATGATGTAATGTGCCATGAGATTTGGCTGATATTTCAGAAGTTTCCCGCTATCCTGTCCAGGAAAACAGTTTGCACATTTATCAGATATAATATTCATAAGGTAATGAAATGCGATTAGCATGTCCATTTTACCAAGGTGTCATATAGTTAACATCATTTTCTTGCGATCTGTTTCTCATAAAAACGTCCAACAATATTTACACCAAATATCCTTTTCGGAGCTCATATCTTTTGTCTTGTTTGTAACATATACAGCCTTAAACCGTTTGTCTGGGTCAACTGCAGACATCACTTCCTCCTCTGTTTTGAATTCTCCTGGCTGCACGTTTAAACATTACACTTAAGCCTTGCTGATGGGCAGTATATTGATTTCCTTTTTTCCCTCTGACATCTCGTGAGCTCAGACCAATGGCTTAATTCTACACAAATCCCACTTCAGTGTTTTCACACCAAGTAAAACTAGTCGCTCATAAGTAATGGGGAAGGTCTTGTTTTCTTCACACCAGAAGAAGGATGAAGGCATTTAGCTGAAGGACAGAGATATTTAAGGAAAGCAAAGAAAGTTATTTGCAGTCCATTTGAGACAAGACAGCTGAATTGAAACTCTGCTCTGTTATTAAAGAAAAGCACCTTGATATGTAACTGAATCTTGGCTACATTGAATTGTGGTGATTGGAGATTGATTGATAAGGTTTTAAGGTTTAAGCAAAATCACCATATATGTAGTTAAAAACACTGTGCTAGCACAGTGCTAGCAAGTGATTGTAGCTTTAAAGTATTTATCTACTTTTGTTAGTAACTTTTAGCCAACTACTTTTTTCTAGGGTAACCTGACTTTAGTTTAAAGTCGCCATTTTTTGGGCTTTTAGTATGAATATGTTAGCCTTACTGTTATCTATAAGCTAGTGTGCTCCAAAACATTGACAAAATTTGCATTTAGAAGATATAAGCATTCAAAACTTCAGTCTTTTACTTCCGCCATTATGGATCATTGATTTTCATGACATCACTCTACACTTTTCAGATTTTCTGTCCAATCAAATGCTCTCTTGAATCTGAAGCCCTGCCCCTACATTATAAATAGACGCTGATGCTGCAGCTAAAATCTGTCACTTATTCACACAATTACTATTTTCTACATGGTTAATGGCACATAGAGCACTATACAGTATAGGGGATAGGGAATGATTTGACGATGTAAATATGCTTTCCATTGGGGTGAATGAAGTCTGGTTTCACATAAGTGTCACGAGAACCGCCGCTGCGCGCACACAGTCTGCTCCAGTCCAGAGACACGATAGCACAGCGGATCATATGCGCGAATCGGCGCAGACCACAAAACGTATATCGGACACTTTTGAATTCTGCACTGAATTTTAAAGCAATATGGAGGAGATTATGAGGAGAAATGGTTAGAGATTAGGAGGAAACTGCATCTGTGATATAAACTAAATGCTATTGGCTGTTTTAATAAAGGGGATGAGCTGTTCATTATGTCCCGCCCCGTCTTCCTGTTTCAGTGGAAATTACGTCAACACATTAGATAATGCTGCGCGTTTCAAGGCACTTCAGTGGACCTTTAACTACTTTAAATAATGAGTAGGTTGGCAACACTAAATGCTGCATGCTATGAGTTTTTAGACCACATTTTCAGCATATTGAAGGAGGCAAGGATGGTCGAGTTTTTTTTAAATAAGGCAGGAGTTGAGATGAACACGTTTGCATGGCATCAAGGGGGTAGAAATCTGCTTGCCTAGCTTGTTTTAACCTTTCTGGTTAGCACATGTTGCAGCCCTTCCTGTCTACATTTGTAATGGGCAGAAAATCTTTCATGCTTAAAGTAGCAATTGTAGGAACATCAATGAATAGATTTAGATGGGTCAAAATGAGTCAATGGATGGATATAGATGGTTAAAAGGTTGAATAAATAATGCAGGACTTTGGTGTATGTGTAACTGACCAGTGTATTGCCATTAAGCCTAATGCAGTGGGGTTCAAATAATTTGATGTAATTGACTTTTCACATTTCCAAGTTTTTCAGAAGCGGAAGTCGTCAACCCTCTCACTCACTCCCTCTAAATCACTCGCAAATGCGACCAGATTTCATGCTTGGCGACTAAAAAATGTCTTTAATTAGCCAATAGCTAGTACAATTTTACTCGCCTGTGATTGAGTTAGGCCCTGTCCCAAATGGCACACTGCGCTTGTCATGCTCGTTAACTCCATGAGATCGTAGGGAGTCCCATTTGACATTTTAGGTTTCAGAAGGGTGCTTACGAGCGCCCCCTTTGTGGTCGATATGCGCCCTCGATGCGCACTTTTGCCAAGCCCGCACTGATCTGGGACAGTCTTCCCGATGTCACGAAAGTGTGGACTCCTAGGAAGACTGCGAGTGCTTAGGGTGCCATTTGGGACAGGGCCATAGCTTGATTGATTCCCGATCGGGCCAGTGCTGTATCGTCATGAAAGTTTTTCATTTGCACATGTTTGAGATGTCTTTCATGAGTTCAAATACTCACGAAGAAGAGCGCTGAAGAGTCTGAGCCTGAAGAGTCTGAGAATCTACTTGCACTTCAGAATACTTTTATGATGCAAGATTAATGTAAACAGCCCACTGCAAACACCCTTGTAATTCGCTTCAACCTTTTCAAACTTTTATTTTATTTATAGAATAGATTATTTTATATATAGATTTAATACCTTTATAGAAGGTTCTAGGGGTGTGTGTAAGGCATTGGAACCAAGCAGAGCACGGCTGTTTCTAAAGCACGCAGTGCTATCTGCCATTAAAAACTAAGCTCAGAATCTATTCGAGAGAGAATCGCGATGCGTTTGGAAAATCTCAGAATCAATATAGAATCAATTCTCGATTCACGATGCATCGATTTATTGTCCCAGGCCAATTATTTACTTGTCTTAGTCTGGCGAGTAAAATAAAAAAAATTACTAGCCAATGGCAACTTGAGCTTCAGTGTGTCTGTAGAGGGTTGGTTGGGTAAACCTCTATAGCGGTGAATTTAGATTATTCAAATGTTCTTTTCACTAATAAAAAAAAAAGCTCTTTTAAGAACTTTTCACAGAAAAGTTCTTTATGGAACCAAAAATGGTTCTTCTATGGTACCGCTGCGAAGGAACCTTTTATTGAGTGTATTACGTGATGTGGTAAAATTATGTTCAGTACCATAAGGACATTAAGGGTGTTGCATTGGAAAAATATCCTCTGAATAATGCCTTTACACATTTACATGTTTTGGTGAAAAAAAAATCTAAACTCCAGCACATATGTTGTGAATGACATTTCAAAGAATCGACAATGGCATTATGAAGTAAATGAATCACACTCCCTTTGTTCCTAATAGCAGTCTCTTGCTGATCAAAAGCCTGGTGCTGTGTAAGTTTGCTCCTAATGTTAATGACTGCATGGTTGATTTCAAGAGCAAATGAAATTCCCCTAATTAATTTTAGATTTAAAAAAAAATTGTTGCCCAGCCTTTTCCCCTCTATCAAATAATCTGTCAGCACAGAGCAGAAGCTAAAGCTTCTATATTTTTGTTTTGATGGGTTCAAGTGTGTTTAACGCTCTGTATTCTTTCTTGTCCTGTTGGGTTTTATTCTCCATCTTTCACTTAAAGGCTTTTATGCTTCATGCTATTGTTTTCCATTAAATTTCTTTTGTCTCCCTCTTTTTTTCATTTTCTCCCCTTCACTTTTCAGATGTGCTCACAGACCATTTAAAACTTAATCTCGACCAACACTTTCTGTTCTCTCTGCTTGTGTGCTTCAGCTCCACTGAGGTGTGGTAACTGGCTCCATCTGCTCCAAAACTCTGGAAGCCATTTTGGCTCACTCAGGACATTTGGATTAACTGCTTTAACCACACAATAGTACTGTTTTTTTTTATACATATTGGGAAACATGAAGGCTTGGCGAGCTTGTGCCATGTCAGGACTAAGCTAGCCTACAGTACTACAGACATGAATGATATACAAACCTACTCTAATAGCATCCTGAGGTGTCTCTGAAAAACAGCTAGCGTCTTCTCATTTGTCTGTATTTTGAAGAAGGGTTTTAGCATCTGATGTACAGGCATCTTTTTTCATTGCATCGATGACTTTATCAAATTGATGCCTTCACAGTGGACCAATGTAGGTCATCTAGTCCAGAGGAGAGCTGCTCCCTCGAATGAGCCTGGTTTCTGCCAAGGTATTTTTTCTCCATTTCTGTCAACTGATGGAATTTTGGTTCCTTGCCTCTGTCACCTTTGTCTTGCTTAGTTGGGAGCACTTAATATTCAGCAATATTATTGATTTGACTGCACTAACGCTATCGGATGAGAACAATGCTGGAACTGAATTGAACTGAATAATGACACTATTATCTTGCTACAGCTCCTTTACAGCAGAACTTGAGTTTGTCTCATATTTTATGTTTGCATCATTAATTATGTTACCTACCTGTTTATTACTACAAAGCTGCTTGAAACTATTTCTATTGTATAAAGCAGTATAAAAAAATAAAGGTGACTTGACTTGACATCACATGCTCAGAACAGAAGTTGAAAGTGTAATTACATTGGGTAACACTTCATTAGTTTATGTATTAACTAACATGAACTAACCATGAGCAAAACATTTGTCACAGAATTTATTCATCTTTGTTAATGTTAGTTAATACAAATATAACTGTTCATTGTTTGTTAATGTTAGTTCACAGTGCATTAACTAATGTTAACAAATGCAACCTTTGATTTTAACAATGTACTAATAATGTAGTATGTTAAAATTAAGATTAACTAAGATTAATAAATGCTGAAGAAGTATTGTTCATTCTTAGTTCATGTTGTATACTAATGAACCTTATTGTAAAGTGTTACAGTACCTTATATTGCACTGTCGGTGTTGCAATTTGGATTGTAGAGTTAATAATTATACAGAATAACAACAATATAATAATAATAGTAATAATGAAATTGTATACTGTAGCATACAAATACAAGAAATGGAGCCCAAAGTGATTTACAATAAAAAAAGCATTACAATAAGCACAAATTTGACTGCACTAATATTGACAATATTCTTATTCAATATTCTTAAATGACAAACATCCAGAAAGACTACAAGAAAACATCTCATCAGCAAAATAAAATGATTCAATAGAAACAACTATATAGGGGAAGACTAGAATAATGCTTTTTAGTGCCACTATTTCCATTAGTGGCCCCCCCAATATGTCCTTTCCTCATTAGATTGGACATTTAAGTGCAAATGAAATATTGCAATAACTAATCTAAAGGGGAGTGAGTGACTAAGCCTTCATTTTAATTTTCATATTGAAGCGCGGTACCTCACACGGGATTAAGTCAACCGAATGTTATTTTTTTACTACATTTATAGAACCATAAAGAACACGTTTGAGAGCAAAGCAAATAAACACTGTTTGCTTCCTTCCTCTCTCCTAGGGAAAGCACGTAATAAGCTTCAAGCTTTTTTCCTCCAATTTATTGATTGATTAAAACCTAAGAGACCACACATTGAAAAAGTCCATGCTTTTTTCTCTCTCTTCCATAGAAATGAAGGCTGTTTACAATAAATGTCAGAACTACAATAAACAAGAAATCGATAGCAATTAAGAATATTTTAATGCCACTGCTTGATGTTCTAAATGTTATGATGTTTTTTTTTGTTTTTTTGTTTTGTATTTTAGGGTTTTGGGACAGTGAGATAATGATACCAAAAGTTTTCTTGACCTGAAGAACTAAACTGGCGGTGTCAATTAACGGCTCCAAAAGTTTTCTTGACCTGAAGAACTAAACTGGCAGTGTCAATTAACGGCTCCGTGTCCCTAGACAGCATTTTATTACAACCCATCAATATTTCGCTAACCACTGCAAAGCAAACAAATCATTTTAACTTTTAGACTTGATCTTTAATGCTGCCTGTCATCAAATCATTCATTTTCAGACTTTTCCCCCCTTGCTCGCTGTACGGAACCGAGAGAAATGTAATCACAGCTGGCTTGGTTTGTAAATTCTCTGTTTCAGATGACGTGCGATGAGCGATGGTGTCTTGATGCCTTCATTTGAAATGAGAGAATAGACAGGAGGCAACCAAGACGCTGACAAGTTCACAATAAATTGCATGCAAATGAGGACATGTGGATTATTGCATTCTGGGTAGCGAATGAGACGGGCAGCATCGGTGGCCATGATTATGAGGTGTGATGCAAACAAGAGGCGGTAATGAGAGTTGATCAAGCGTGACAAGGTGCAGAAACACTCAGCGTGCATATAAGAAAATACACAAATACAAACCTCCTGGAATAACTTCTTGGCTCATAGTTGAGTGAGCGCTTACTGACTAGAAATATCTTGCGGAGGTTTGGTTGAGAGCAAAGTCAGAGGTTTTGAATGAGAGTTTCTTCCTTGTAAAACAGCTGGCACAGTTTTGTTAGTTTCCACTATGCAAGTGCATTGTTTCTGTGATTAATTCAGCTGTCAGCAGTCATACAAATTTGATTTCATGTTTATAAAAATCTCTAAGAGCGATAGTCCGTATGACATGCACATTGTGGATCTGTAAATAATGCCACCCGACAACATCGACACAGGACTGTTCATGTGCAAATCTGATCAACTTAGCATTTTTAATATGTGGATTGTATAAATATCGTTGCGGTATCTCTATATTTCATGATTTTAATTTTTTTCATATATCATTACTATTGGTCACCCTTTATGTCTATCTGTGGGTTTTGCAAATATCCAACCAATGAAAAGAATTAAAATGACTAAAACCTTATTACTCCATGATATTTTTGCCAAATGACAGAAAAAAAACTGAGCGCTCACATAGCTACAGTAAACTTTATAATCTTTAAGTTGATGGAAACGTAATGCCCAGAAATTCGCTGGTTTAAAACCTTCTCTCTCCATTTGAATTTGATTTTGGTAAAATGTTAATAATATAATGATAAATGCAAGTGTCTGACCACATATAAAGCCACAATATCAACTTTGACAATGCTTTCAAATTCCTAAAAAGGTTGCTGCCTTGCAGCGATGATATATTTAACTTTTTTGTTTAACCATCATTCATGCGTTAGTAATGCTTGGTACGATTATTGTGTCAAAAAGCAGAAATAAAACAAAAATTAAAACGCATAACTTAGTTACCATGAAAAAATTACACTTCTTGCTGCTTTTTATGTTGCCGTGTATATTATTTAAATAATTGATCCGTGCATCAATATAATGCATGTGCTCTCGTAATCTTTAATCAAAACGATAATGCCCCATAAACAATGAACCTCATTTAAGAAGCGTTATACTGGGATATACATCACAATCAGAAAGTCACCTTTATTTATATAGCACGTTATACAATACAGATTGTTTCAATGCAGCTTTTCAGTGATAACAGGAAAATGATTCAATGATGCAAACAGAGTTAATTTCGGTTGTAGAAAAGATGTTGCATTTTGTGTTGCATGCCAACTTGAAATTGAAGAAATATGGAACAAAGTATGGAAATATGGAAATTTCACCCTATCAAACACTGGTGAAACATCTACTATAATGAAATATTTGTGGTTGCGATGTTGGTTGCAAAAAAATTATTTAATCAGAATACATGATACTTTTGAATGCCTGTGAGTGGACAATATATGATTTTTTTAGAATCAGACAGTTAAGTTACAACATCTACAAGTCGCTAACTGGCTATGGAATATGCTAACCAGCCTTGACCTTTTTTTGTATTCTTCTTTCTACATGGCATGTGAGATGGTGTAATCTTTGACTGGACTTTTTCATGAAGTTGTACTTGAGATTTTGAATCCACATCTGTTAGCTTTGATGTCATCTTCGCTAGTGTAGACTAAAACGTTTTATTTCAAGAAAAATGGCAAAACAGGTAATAAAACTCATGAAACCATTACATAGGAATAAGCATTTTATGAGTAGATTTCCTGAAAGTTTTATATTCATTTGGGATGGCAGGATTGGGTCTTTATTGTTTTTTTTGTTTTGTTTTTTGTTTTGTTTTTTTGGACTAGCATTAAGGTCAGGTCAATTTATGTGTATTTGTATAGCACATTTTCACAATATATGTAGTTTGAACGCAGGAAACCATACCTTAATGTCTTAAAGTCTCCAGTGACTGTGGCGAATGTCATCCGTTTAGGTAATGGACGGAAAAACCTTGAGAGGAACCAGGCTCAGCTGGGGGAATCTGTCCTCTTATGACATTAAAGTGAGTCATACTGTATCTAACCATACAGCCTCTATAGTGTCTCTAGATTGAAAAGCAGCATCTTGCACTTTAATTAGGGAAGGAACCTTGGTATTTAGCCAAGTCTTGTGGTTAAGGAGTAGTTTACTTAAACCCTGCTCTAGCTATTCGCTGAGTCATAGATGTGGCTGTAGCCACTTTTAGGCCATTACAATAAACATCATGGTCTCATGGGAGAAAAAATAAAATAAAAATAAAATAAGATGAGTGAGATTAAGTGAAAGATGGTGAGATGTTTTTTTGTCTGTCTAGAACAACCTCCAGTTAAGTCTGTGTTTTTGTGCCAAAACATAATGCAAATGATCCTCTGTTGAGCACTGTGGAGAAATTGCCTTCCAGACAGCAGCTTTCAATGTCTATCTGACATTGACATTGATTACATTAGTATTCAGTTGATAGTAGATGGAAACGTTCCCAATGATGTTCAAAGAGGAATCATTTGTTTGGCTGTTTGCCTGGATTTAGAGATCTGTTTGACGTCTCTGTGAAGTTCATTTAAAGTGGGATCAGTTTCAAATATTTTATTTGTAAAGGGAGATTTGCTTTCATTGACACACACAAAGATATGAAATTAGTTGAGAAGGAAAAATAAGTTGGATTGTAGCAAACTCGATTAAAATGCCAGAAAATCATTTGATTCTGAAACATGACCAAGGTTAGATTGCTCACGCAAAACATAACACTCTCAATACTACATTAAACTGTCACCAGCGTTGGATTATGTGAAGGTTGTAGACCTCTGGAAGTGGAAAAACCATAGCCTATGTGAAAACGTCTCTCCTGAAGTAGGCGCACGTTGCGATGTCTGCTGGATTGAAGCCCTCTGCTACATGGTGAGCTCTGTAATTGCTCTCCGGTATGAGAGGTCTTGTTCTGACCTCATACAGCTGGATAGGACACGTCCATGATACAGGAGTGGTTGCTTCTTTGTTATGAGTTTTGCTAAGAGGCTTGTAGAATTTCGTGATGGCAACGGAACCAGCAAGGTCAACGGTGTTATTAGAAAAACACACAGGATTGTGATTAAGTATGCTATAATTCCTTTGCTACTAGCAGCAGCGAATGGAATTGTTTGGTGGTAACCTTGAGACTGATTGCTATTGTTTAAACTTTTTGGTAACACTAAAGGTCTTATTAATTAACGGTAGTTAATGCAATAACTAACAAAAACAGTGACCAATGCATTTATTACAATATTTTTAAATATTTGTTTACGTTAGCTAAAGTCGCCATGCAGTCAATCATTTTATCCTTTAAAACTCATCTTTGATCACCAAAATGACATGAAAAAAAATGCTTGAATGTAACTCTACACCCTTGCCTCATTTAGTATACACAGTTCTATGAATATGAAAATTAGCCCCGCCCCAGTCACTCACACCAGCTCAGAGATCCACTCGTTGACGATCACACGTTGACGTGATTGGTTACAAGGCAGTTTGTGATGTCAGAAACACCAGTGATTTCAAACCGTGTTTTTGAGACCGTCTTTGGTTCACTGCAATTTTAAGGAGAAAATACTCAGTAATGGTGTTGACTTATGAAGTCTTATGACTTATTGCACATGGTTTGTCTTAAAGCATATTAAAAACACCACGTTGACATATAAACATTAAAAGCTTGATTTACACCACAGTGGACTTTAATAAAAATACAACAGTTCATTTTTAGTTCATGTTAGCTCAGGTCTGTTAAATATTGCATTCATTATTAACAGATACAGCCTTTTGATTTTAATAATGTACAAGTAAAATGTTGAAATTAATATGATTAATACATGTTTTAGTATTTTTCATTGTTAGTTTATGTCAACAAATAGAACCTTATTGTCATGAGCTGGCTTGACATGATAGATGAACGATAAAAACACTTTTAATAAACACTAGGAAACATACATAAAACACCAGCATGAAACTTACACACAAGACCAAGAACTGAAGACGACTGAGGGTTTAAATACATAAGATGATGTGTAACAGGTGAAACCCTAATCAATGAAGCCTGAATAACTATGTCAACTAATAAGACCGCAATGGAAACACAAGAAACAGGAACTGAACACAGGCAAAACAAGACAAAAGAATGTTAAGAGTCCTTAAAATCAGCGACATAGGGAATCATGACACTTATAATAGTTACCAACTATTTATAACTACATGCTTTCGTAAAAAAAGGGAGGCTACCAAAAAAATGGTTGGTGGGATGGGGTGCGGTGCGGTTTTTAAATTAATTATTAGGTAATTTTATTGAAAGTTAGTCTTTTTTTTTGTTTTTTTTAGCATAGATGTTAATTATATAGCACAAATGGAACCCAATCCATCCCAACTACACAAGCTCTGTTGATTTATCTGTAGACGACTCAAAATTACCAGCATGCACATTCCTAGATATATTTCATGTTTTTTTTTTATCTGCAGCAGAACATTTTTGAGAGCTATTTTAGAGATTTTGTTTAATGAATCCATTATCTATCTAGGTGTGAAAAATAATAATATGCGCTAACAATATAAGTGCTCCCATCTTTTCATAGTCTTAAAATATTTAACAGAATATTTTGAGTGAAAGGACATGAACAGGTTGAGCTGTATGGAGAAAGAAAAGTGTTTGGTGGAAGATATGATTCTGCTGATGAAAAGAAATGTAAAAAGTGTGAGGGGAATATTCACTGCTGTACTCCTTAAGATTTAAAACCTTCACATTCCAACCACACACACAAATCACCATCTGTTATTGATTTATAATCTCTAGAGCGGCCATTCTTCCCTCTCTCCTTCTCTTTACTTTATTCTCTGTTTCTCTCTTTCCGCCTGCCTACGTGGAACTATAGATCATAATTGAATTACTGTGGTAGAGGGGACGTATAATCAGCCAGATGGAGTGAGCTGACTGATTTGAAAGACAGGCAAATAATCATATCTTCCCCTTTATTATTCCTGCCGGCATGGGGACGTATTGAATAAACTCTGCACGTAATGTAACGGCTTTCTGCATAATTCCATATTATATGGTCATGTCCTGATTCCTAACTCACTGATTTTTAAACATTCATTGGCTATTATTACAGCTCTGCTAAACATGCTGATTGATTTATTTGCGGCAATTAATGAATCATGCGTTTAATAAACAATAGATGAGTGTAATGTGATGGAGGGCCATCGTATAATTAGAGACCATGGGAGAGTGGGAACACTGCAGTATGCCTTGTTTTTCCCCAGATAAACAAATAAACAGGTGTTAAATTGGGCCATAATGATTCAAAGCAGTCTTTTATTCAAAACAGACAAAAATATTGACTGTTTGTGTCAGTCATTTTCAATTTCTTGTAAGCTGTAGACCAATTTACCACACTTGTTTTATACTTAAAAATTAGATTTAAAAAAATAAATAAAAAATGTATGGGTTTATACTGTATATGCTTATTCATTGCATATCTTAAGATTTAAAATGTATTGGCTTATCTTTGTATGTACTAAAACACAAAAACACAAATAATCATTATGCTTTTTTGGCAATAAGGATCACTAATCACCACTAGATTTTAAGGTTCCCACCAAAATCTTGATTTAATTTAAAAATTGTGATCTTGGTAAATAATAAAATAATATATATGTTTTTAAACCTATAGCCACAGTGAAACTGCATTTGAAATCTAATACACTACCGATCAAAAGTTTTTTTTTTTTAAGGAATTAATACTTGTATTCAGCAAGGATGCATTAAATCAAAGGTGACAGTTATGACATTTATAGTGTTACGAAATATTTCTATTTAAAAAGAAAGGCTGTTCTCTGGAACTTTCTGTTCATCAAAGAATCTTGAAAAAAAGTGAGTTTACACAAAAATATTATGCAGCACAACTGTTTTCAACTGATAATAATAATAGAAATGTTTCTTGAGCAGCAAATCAGCGAATTAGAATGATTTCTGAATCACGTGACACTGAAAACTGACGGTTGAAAATTTTCTTCATCCACAAATTTCCCTTTCAAAAACATTACAAAATCTTTAGTAAATGCTGAGATTAATATTAACCATGATCAACACATGCTTTAGAAGTATTTTTTTATGTTAACAAACAGAACCTTAAAAAACTTTAAAAAGTGTTACTAAAAAGCGTTGTAGAAAGGTTGTTACGATATGATTTAAGTTTTCTGCTCTTTAGAAACCCCAGGGCCTTGTCCACACTAATTCACTTTCGTTTGAAAACACATCTTTTTCTCTCCGTTTTGGCCTTTCGTCCACACTGAGACAACGTTTTTAGTATCGAAAACGAAGCTTTTTGAAAACGCTCTCCAAAGTACATTTAAAAATGCAGTTTTCGCCTTGTAGTGTGGACTGTCAAAACGGAGGTATTTGAAAGCGATGTAAGTTTAGTTATGTGATGTCAGAGCGACGGACTTCCCAGATGGCGGCGCGCATAGTCGCAGCGGCTCAGTGCTCCCAAAAACAATGCTGTATGTGACTGCTGTTTGTATTATTCTTTGTTGTTAAGACCAGCCGGGGTACACCATATATCTTTTACAACAGAAAGGAATTATTGTATATCGGGAGAACATGTGAAGCACCTATAACGAGTGCCTTCCAACACTCGCACAGCATTCCACTGGGAATAGCCAGAGCACCAGTGTCTCCATGGATTGCTTCACCGAGCGGCAAGTGCCGGAGACGGAGGAGGGAATGTAAACAAAAGCAGGGCTGCAGGTCGGGCGTCTTGGCTAGGCTAAAGAGGGCTCCAAACAGACCACCACTGCCTAGCCTTTTCGTCGCGAATGCCCGATCCCTTGGGAATAAGATGGATGAACTACATCTAGATATATCAAGTCGGTCAACCATACAGTACGAGATAGCTCCGTGATAATTATCACTGAAAGCTGGCTACACCCGGGGATCCCGGATGCAGCGGTTGAGCTAGTGGGTCGCTCATTACATCGAAGCGACAGGACTGTGGTAAGAGCCGTAGGACTGGACTGGTGTACAAATTCTACTGTTATCGATAAGCATTGCTCACCTGAACTGGAGCTGCTAGTAGTTAAGTGTAGACCTTTCTATTTGCCACGTGAATTCACTGTTGCCATGGTAACAGCTGTCTACATTCCACCAGACGCCAACGCTAATCTAGCACTGGGCCATGTACTAGCAGCTACAGACAAACAGCAAAACAATTACCCAGAGGGCATTTTTATCGTGGCTGGTGATTTTGACCATGTTAATCTTAAAACTGCTGCCCAGATTTGATCAGCATGTCAAGTGTGCAACTCGAGGGAAAACTATACTGGACTACGCTAATATTAAAAAGGGATACAGAGCCTCCCCCCTCGCACACCTGGGCCAGTCTGATCACCTGTCACTATCCCTGATTCCAGCGTATCGCCCCATTATTAAAAAGCAGAAACCTACTATCAGAACTGATAACAGAACTGGCCTGGGGATCCATCTCTACAGCTACAAGACTGCTTTGAACGAACAAACTGGACCTTGTTTTTTAATCAGGATGTGAATGAATATGCCTTTACTGTTCTCTGTTACATTAGGACCTGTGTTGAAAACATTACTACCAACACACACATCAGGATTGCCCCTAACTGGAAACCTTGGATGACTGCGGAGGTCCATGCCCTTCTGAGGGAGCGCAACACAGCCTTTAAATCCGGGGACAGAGCATTATATAGCACAGCCAGGCACAACTTTAAAAAGGGGCATCAAGCAGGCAAAAGCTGTGTACAAGGAAAAGATCGAGGGCCACTTCACCAACAGAGATCCAACACGGGTGTGGCAAGGAATACAACAAATCACCAATTACAGGGGCAGCCGTGAACCACCTACAAACATCAATGCCTCCTTGGTAGAGAAGCTCAACCATTTCTACGTCGGCTTTGAAACACCTGAACCAAATAACTGAGCCGCTCCTCCCCTTGCTGATACAGACCTCACACTTACGGTAACAGCAGAGAAAGTGAGACACACCTTTAGGTCTGTGAACACTAGGAAGGCTGAGTGCTCAGAGAATGTGCCCATCAGCTCGCAGATGTCTTTGCAGACATCTTTAATATGTCTCTGGCCATAGCAACTGTACCGACTTGCTTCAAAACAGCAACCATCATTCCAGTGCCCAAGCAAAGCCACATCAGCACTCTGAACGACTACAGACCTGTGGCGCTCACCCCCATTGTTGCCAAGTGCTTTGAGAGGCTGGTGATGAAGCATGTTAAATCTGCCCTCCCCCTCAACCTGGACCAGCATCAGTATGCCTATAGGGAAAACAGGTCCACAGAGGATGCTATCGTTACAGCCCTCCATAAAGCGCTGACACACCTTGACAAGGAGAAGACATATGTGAGACAGCTCTTCATAGACTACAGCTCAGCGTTTAACACCATCATTCCTCACTAGCTGGTCACCAAACTCCTTGACTTGGGCCTCAGCAGCAGTCTGTGTATGTGGATCAAGGATTTCCTGACAGATCGTCCACAGACAGTGAGACTGGGCCCACACCAATCCTCGAGCCTGTCCCTCAGCACTGGAGCACCGCAAGGCTGCGTGTTGAGCCCGTTGCTCTATTGATACTATTCACAGATGACAAGTCAAGTCAAGTCATCCTCATTTATAAAGCGCTTTTAACAATGTAGATTGTTTCAAAGCAGCTTTACAGAGATAAACATATAATGTAAGGTAACAGAGATTGACACAACTGTGGTGGGAGATATCTCGAACAGCGACGAAGCTACAGAGATGAAGTTGACAGACTGACAGGATGGTGCAAAGACAACAATCTGACTCTGAATGTCAAGAAAACAAAGGAGATCATAGTTGACTTCAGAAGGTGTAAGGAGGACCCTCGACCCCTCATCATGAATGGTGAGGAGGTGGAAAAGGTCTACTGTTTTAAATTCTTGGGGATCATGATCTCAAAGGACCTAAAATGGGAGATAAACACAACCACCATGGTCAAAAAGGCTCTACTTTTTACGAATACTCAAAAGGAGTAACCTGTCTACTGAGCTGCTTAAGATCTTCTGTCACTGTTCCATCGAGAGTGTTATAACATACTGTATGACTGCATGGTATGCCAACTGCACAGGGAAGGACAGGAAATCCCTCAATCGAATTATAAGATCTGCTGAAAAAATCATTGGACTTCCCCGGCACCCACTGGACGACATCTTTAATATCCGCTGCCTCCGAGCGCATAATATTCTGCAGGATGAGACACCCCTCAAACAATCTCTTCTCCCTGTTTCCATCTGGCAGACGGTATCAGGCTTTTAGAGCACGTACCTTTAGGCTGCAGAACAGTTTTATCCCCAGGGTCATCACAGAACTGAACAATCATGCCCCCCCACCCACCAGTCAGCACAGTTGCACTTTCTAGATAGGGACTCTATGCAATGGGACTTCAGTGAAATGTGGGATGCCCTGATGATGTTTTTATATTTTCTTATTTTATTTATTGTGTGAGTGTGTATATGAAAGTGAGTGTTGTTTTAGAGGCTGTACAAGCAAATTTCGTTGTATGGTTCTGCACAATGCCAATTAAAGTCTATTCTATTCCATTCATATTGAATCCATAGATATTCATGTTTATACAGGTATTGTGCTTGTTATGTATTATTCACTTTCACACAGTTGCTAAAATATATTACTTTGCACACTCTTCGTATCACAGTCCTGCAAAGATGACAAAAAATAACAGACAGCAGACAAACGGCTAGTAGTGATAGCAGCGGATATCGACCTGTCACTCAAGTGGTCACACCATTAATTATGCAGAACTTTAAGGCTTAATATTATTTAAACGGATGAGTTATAAAAAAATCACCCCCTCACAGTTGTCATGAAGGGCAAAATTAGCTATATTATATAGATATATATATATTATATATTATATAGACCAAAACCCCTTTTTGCACCAGGCTGTAAACACATTTTTTTTCTGCTGTAAAGTTGGGCATTTTAACATGGGATTGAATCTTTTGGAGCCTGTCTCTAGCGGCCAGTCGATGAATTTGCAGTTTAAGTCACTTCCGTGTTGGTTTCAAGAGAGAGACCGAAAGGTTTCCGCTTGGGGTTTACGCATACGCTGTAAGGTGGTTTTTGCGTTTGCCGACGTTTCATTGTGGATGAGAAACTTTTGGAAAACACTTGAAAATGCGAGTGTGGAAGGAGAGCACTTTGAAACGAAAACTCTATCTATCTGGATTAATGTAGCCCCAGACAGATTTTTGAAATTCTTATGACAGAATTCACAGCCTTCATCTCACAGCAATTGGCTGACACCCACCATCTAGCATTTCTCGACTTTTTAACGCCTTCGCCCCTTTCCCCGCTGTCTATCCCATAATCCCCTGCGTGAGTCAGCTCCAATAGAGAATGCATTGGAAAGGCACGCTCGACTCCGCACCAGTGGACACGTACGGTTAACCTGCTGCACAGCTGTGACTCTCTGATATCAGCAACTAGTTCAAGTGCACCGCATTCAGAGCTGGAAATACTGTTGAGTCAGTGTGCAGCTCTGACATCGAGGAAGACCTGTGAGCTCAAGCGTCTGTCAACAAGTCTGCTTGTGATGTAAAAGATGAAGGACATCGATAAAAGCAGGCTTTCAGCAGGATAAAAACCAGCGACAAACTGCTATTAGACACCATTTAAAGTGATAGTTTTATATATGGCAATTCATCCCAGGTAAAAGGAATAAAACCTACAATTTCCTAATTCATAATGACTTCTCAGAGCAAATCCCTTCCCTTCTACTGGTCGAGGATCTGGGTTGTTAATCATCATGTTGATCCTCGGATTGTCAGAAGCCGTTTGTTCCAGATGACAATGGCACTACTTGTCAAGCACAAAGAGTTTCAGTCATAGCTCGTTCACAGATGTCGAGAGCCACATCCAAGAATCAACATATTTCATCTTACTAGCAAAATTTTTGTTTACCAAATGTTGGATGAGCTGTGTGTTTGCTCGTGTTTAAAGCTTGTCGCCAAATTTCTTCATCGGCCCCACTGTGAAATTGCATTACACAGTCAGTGAATATTAATTGATGGCATTTGGTATTGGACAAACAAAGTAAGTGAGGTGTGTGTGTGTGTGTGTTTGAGAGGTTCTGGAATAATAGTGTTTTGAACGAGAGATTCATGATCATTGGAGCACAGTTGAAAGCGAGCTGGATAGTAACAGATGTTTTCTTCTGGGAAATGGAAAGAGTGTGTGGATCTTTTGTGTGTAGGTGTTAGACAGGAGCGTAAGCTAGAAAACGACAGTGAAAGTGTACCTAAATGTGAGTTTGTGTGCGTTGCTTGATATATTTGAGATTTGTTTAGATGTGTGCTACTCCACCTCTCAGTGGATGTTATCTGCGAGATTATAATACAAAAACCAGCCGTGCATCTTTCTGCACTTTAAGGGGTCGTACACTCAGGATGCTTTCTTGCGTTTAACTGCAGTTAGACGGAGTGGAACGTCTCAAGGTCTCAAGACATGTTTTAACAACTTGTCACTAGTTATCCATAATTAAGACATTAATGTTACAGAAGCTTCTGTAAATGCCTGTTACACTCAAGATGCTTGTTCCACGGCTTACTTTTTTTGTTCTGTTCATTCATGATTTAAAACGAACATTGAAGCACTGTATAAGCGTTGAACTATTTTTAATTTGATGCCTTTTTAAACTTCCAATGCATGTTTAAAAAATTGTTTTTGCATATATTTTCACATGAAGCAGTATTGTTAAGGCAATTTATGTATTTTTTTTATTTTTTCTGTTTTTATTTATTTATTATTTAATTAAATGTTCTATTTTTTTATTTTGACTTTTATATATACTTTATTATTACGTTAATTCAGCAAGAATGCATTAAATTGATCAAACATGACAGTAAAGTCTTTTATAATGTTTATAATGTAAGATTTAAATTTCAAATAGATAATATTCTTTTGAATTGTCTGTTCATCAAAGAATCCACTAAAGTATTAAGCATCAAAAACTGTTTTCAACACTGATAATAAGAAATTTTTCTTGAGCAGCAAATAAGGATAAGAATGATTTCTAAAGAATCATGTGACACTGAAGACTGGAGTAATGATGCTGAAAATTCAGCTTTGATCCGGAATAAATTACATTCAAAATTATATTAAAATAGAAAACATTTATTTTAAATTGTAATGATATTTTACAATATTACTGCTTACTGTATATTTGATCAAATAAATGCAGCCTTGGTGAGCAGAAGAAAATGAATAGAAAATATTAAATATGTTCAGATTTAAAAGTATAAAAAATAAAACTAGCCAACTGTTAAATAGGAGATAGAATGAGTGTTTCTGTGAATTGCTTTGGATAAAACTGAGGCTAGACGCACACAATCAAAATGATTTATTTACTTATTTATCTAAATGTACATCATTTTTCAAAATTACATTTCAAAATAAATTTTTCAAGATAGCAGTGTTAAAATGTGACCCTAACTGAGCTAGGCGCTGATAAAACGAACTCGCATAGGAGCTACAATATCTGATGCATGTGTGAATGGACAAATTCCGACAGAACTCAAGAACACTTCCTGTGTGTATGACCCCTAACCGTGTGTCTTGCTCTCTGTCATCTCTGCAGGGAGAAGGAGCGAAATCTCTCGGCGGCAGGACAGCCTGTGATTCAGCCTCAGCGTCCGGACGGCCCCAGATTCACTGGAGGGGGCTTCAGTCTTAAGCAGCACAACAGGATGACACTTCAAGCCCTGGAAAAGCAATCCTGATGCCCACCCGAATCCTCCGAGGACCCTCTTCACCCATCATCGCCTCCTGATAGACCGTATATTCTGGTATTTATTTAGCTCTGTCAGTTTGCCTTCTGGAATAAAATAAAGTCTGTTATTTTCACTGAAAAGTTTCTGTTTCATTCTGCACTAAACACTCACACAAATCCACACACAAACACAATCTCCATTTGCCTCTAGTCTTCTGTCACTCTCAGATGTAGTGCACTCTTGTTTTCCAGTGTGCTGTTGGCTGCTGTGTATAATATGACACTGTGTACTTGTCACCATCCTCAACACTGTAAGGTTGTTTTTTTTGGAATGTGGGATTTTTGAGTATGTCCAATGCATTTTATTCTGGTGGTTCTATGAGCCAATACACTGTAATTGCTTCCAAGCCATTTCTGACATAAAACCACATTGGCTCTATTCCAAAACCTAGTGAGCTCACTTCCTACACAGTGGCGTCATGCCCATTCAAAGTGAGGGGGCACGTGCCCCCTCAGATTTTTCCTCCCTGATAATTTTTTTGTCACAACTTTATTCCTATTATGCTCCATAATTACCAGAGCCTATAACGACTCAAATGTATTCTTCTGGATGTGTAATAAATCGGTCAGCATCAGCCCGCCCCTTTTTCCTAATATGGTGTCTATCAAATCTAGAGCGCTACGCGCATAGCGCTCTAGAATCTTTGCTGTGTATGTTCAAGCAACTCACTCGTCTCGCACGTTGAGCTGGCAATGTTTTACAGATGGTCTTGAAGTGGTAAATGGGCAAAGCAACAAATCGGCATTGAATTAGTTATCGGATGATATTAAAAGGTAGTGGGATTATTTGTGGTTGACCTGGAAATTTTAACTTGATCAAAAAGTTATGGATTTGATATTAGCTGCAAATTCAGAGCATTAACTTAAGTTGTGTCAGTGTAACGTTATCGATAGCTAGCCTAGTCTAACCGTAAACTAGTTGGCTAAAGTTACTGCCTGCCATACAAAGCCAATAAGCCATAGTAACGTTATCTGATCGGTTTTGAAACATCTGTTCTGTTTTGTCTTGTGTCAAAGTCTCCAGCTGGTTCAATTGTTTTCAGTTTCATAGAAACGAGGGTGTTAAATTTGTTGTAGGCTAACTGCAAAATCCAACCTAATGTTATCAAGGCATCGACTTGATGTTTCTCCCATAGACTGTTATTCACGGCTCTTCACGGATCAGGCAAGTAATGTTACATATTACATTTGATTTGATTACTTTTTTACATTTCTGTCAAATATTAACCATTTTCAAATAAACGGGGTAGTGTTAACATTATTCAGCACTGAAATCTGTCAAACTTCTTTCAAAGTCCCTCATCACATATTAATATTAAAATAACTTATATTTCAGAGCACCACAAAGTCAAGCCTTGTTTATACTCGACGCGTCCGCACAAGCGCGAGTCTCCGCTGACTGCGCGCGCACCTCTCCAAACGGACGAGGCGTTTATACTTGACGCGCTCGCCGTTGTGCTATTCTGTGAAACGACAGGGGGCGACTCGGAGTAGTTCTCCTCTAAACCACCAGGAATCAGCAGTGAAGAAGTAGTTTGCCGTTTATTAGTAGTTTAATTGCTGATTCATATAAAAAGAGTTATATACATGCAGTAGGTTTATTGTACTTTCACTGCATGTAAACTAGTTAAACAACTGAAGCCTTATTGAAGAGAGTTTAAACCTTAAATTCATCAGCAGGGCTTACTTCTGCTATTGTAGGCTTATTTTGTAAATGTAAGCAGTTACTTTAGACAAGTGCAAACTGGGTGCTTAATGCAAATGTGTTCCTATTCACAAAATGAGAGTTTTTTATGGTCGCCCATCAATGCAAATGTCTCTGTGCATAGAAGGATCATAAACATGCTGGTACAGACGTACCAGTTCGGCTCGAAGTCGTTCATCTTCGGATGCGGCGCCGCGCGCAATGTTACAAAAAGTGCCGTACACACCGCCAGGCGAAATCGGGTCTTGCGCACCCAACGCGCACGACCGCCCACACCGCAATGACGTCATTTTTGCCGCGCGCACCTTCACGCTCTTGCGGACGCGTCGAGTATAACCAAGGCTTCAGACCTCAGCACCTTTATGTACCTTTAATGTAAGATCGTTCTTAGGTCACATACCAATTTAAAATCATAACATAAAAACTGCAATGGTACTGTTTTTAAAATCATGTGTAGTAGGCCTAAGTGTACAGTAAGTGTGTGTGTAAACATGCTTTAATGAAGTAGACTTCAAAAGCTTTTGAATTTGAGCTTACAGTTCTTTCATCAACCTGTCTTTTACATAAACTTACAAAATAGATACTTTAACTTAGTCCTCAGATAGAGGAGGGTTGCTGCTTGCTCCGTTAAGGTATTTCTGTCCCTCCCAAACTGCATTGAAATGGTATGTTTAGCAGCCAGAAATTAAAAATGTTCAGGGGGAGAAACCCCCTGACCCCTCCTAACATGATCCATATCACCCGTCAGAAAACAATTGCGACGTCTCAGATTGTGCCCCCCCAGAATTTTGGCTTGCATGACGCTTCTGTTCCTACATGAGCAGTATTCTATCTGAAACGAAACCTCAATAACGATACTCGGTTACTAACGTAACCTCGGTTCTCTCTAGAAGAGGGAACGAGTATTGCGTAAGTTTAGCTTACGCTACGGGAAAGATTCATCTTCTCGAGATACTGAAGCCAAAAAATTATCCTTAATTTTTGTATACCTTGTCAACGCAGTGCAGCAGCTAGCAGACCTAGAGCAGGCTATCTTGCGTGCTCATTGGCTGCTCTGCAGGCAACTGCTGCAGCCTACCAGTGAGCAGGGCGTGACATCACGCCCAATGAAGGGCGCCCGCGCCTTCATGGCGTAACAGCCCGCCAGAATGGGCGTGGCTTCAGCCTATAAAGTAATGGGCTGTAGGCTGCTTCCCTGGTTTTTGTCGACTGAAGCGAAGTCGCTCGTGGCGCGAGCACGGCCGGTTACGCAATACTCGTTCCCTCTTCTAGAGAGAACCGAGGTTACGTTAGTAACCGAGTATCGTTCTCTTACGAGAGGTTCTCTCGTATTGCGTAAGTTTAGCTTACGCTACGGGAACACTTTGTCAACGCCGTGCGTGCCAAGCATCCACATGAGACCCCGAACTTAGGGGGGAACCCCATAAGTGGAAAAATAAGGTGGCCGGCCGTTTCGCGGGCCATCACTTGTACATAAGCACACATAGGGAATACAGAGCAGCGCGGGCGCGGGTCTGTATAGGCACATGGCATAACCCCTTTAGTGCAGCTCAACCAGGAGAGCTAAGTCATGTGAGAGTGATCTGAGCAGGGGATCTGGGCAGAATACATCTCTCGTTTAGACTGACAGTAGTTTAGCCTGCAAGGCGGGAACTTCAAGGTTATAGAACCTGACAAAGGTAGACGGGGAGCTCCAGCCCGCCGCTACACATATGTCGTGGATAGAAATCCCGCTGGACCATGCCCACGAAGAGGCGACGCCTCTCGTGGAATGAGCCCTGATGCCCAGAGGGCATTGCAGATCCTTTGACGCATAAGCGGTCGCTATAGCGCCTACTATACATCTGGACAGGCTCTGTTTCGAGGAGGCGAAACCCTTGGTGCGCCCTCCAAACGAAACAAAAAAGCTGTTTTCCGAGCGCCTGAAGGAGGCGGTGCGCGTAATGTAGCTCCTCAGCGCTCTGACGGGGCAGAGGAGGTTTACATCGCTTTCACTGTCAGACACTGCGAGAGCAGATAGTGAAATAACTTGCGCTCTAAATGGAGTGCCCATCACTTTAGGGACATAGCCGTGTCTAGGTCTGAGAATAACTTTAGAGTCATTTGGTCCAAACTCAAGACACGACGCGCTGACAGACAGCGCGTGTAGATCCCCTACGCGTTTTACTGATGACAGCGCAGTCAGAAAAAACGTTTTCAGTGATATACCAGACAGTGATAGTCCAGTGGTTCGAAGGGAAAAGCTTTCAGGGCCTCGAGGACCAGTGAAAGATCCCACATAGGAACCGACGGGGGGCGCGGCGGATTCATCCTCTAAGGAAGCTCCTCTAAGGAAGCGGATGACCAACTCATGTTTCCCCAGCGGCTGGCCGTGCGTTGGTTCTGCAAACGCTGCTACGGCCGCCACGTACACTTTGAGCGTGGAAGGGGACCTTCCCTTATCCAACAGCTCTTGTAGGAAAGTGAGCAGATGCGCCACCCCGCATGTCCGCGGGTCCAGACCTCTGTCGGTGCACCAGCCAGAGAACACCGACCATTTAGACGCGTAGAGCCTTCTCGTGGAAGGGGCTCTAGACTGTGTGATCGTGTTCATCACTCCTTCTGGCAGGGTAATGAGTACCCGTTGATCAGCCATGCATGCAGCGACCAGCGCTCTGGATGGGGATGCCAGATCGTGCCGCGAGCTTGAGAGAGGAGATCTGCCCTCACCGGGATCGGCCACGGAGCTGTAAGCGACAGCTGTGCTAGTTCCGGGAACCGAATCTGATTCTCCCAACGCGGGGCTATGAGGAGCACCGAGTGGCGCGTTTCCCTGATTCTCTTGATCACCTGTGGTAACATAGAGACCGGAGGGAAAGCATATAGCGGGAGGCTGGGCCAAACTTGGGCCAGCTCGTCCTCGTCCTTCGAGAAGAACATTGGGCATTGAGCGTTGTCTTTTGACGCAAATAGGTTGACTTCCGCTCTGCCGAATAGGCGCCACAGTTTCTGGACCGTTTGGGGGTGTAAGGACCACTCCCCTGGGGGAATATTGTCTCTGGAGAGTCTGTCTGGGCCGTCGTTCAGATGGCCAGGCACATGCGTCGCCCTCAGCGAGCGCAGGTGTGTCTGAGACCAAATAAGGAGGCGTTCCGTCAGATTGCAGAGTTTTCTGGATCTGACACCGCCCTGACGGTTTAAATAGGAAACCACAGATGTGTTGTCCGAACGGACAAGAACATGCTGGCCCTGTATGAACGGGAGGAAGCACTGCAGTGCGTTCTCGACCGCCATCATTTCCAGACAGTTTATGTGAAACTCCTTCTCCCGGTCTGACCACTGGCCAAAGGCCGGTCTGCCCTCGAACAGCGCTCCCCAACCTGAGTTGGACGCGTCTGTTGAGATGACTTTCCGGTAAGAGACGGTTCCCATCGTTACTCCCTGCTGGAACCAGCTGGCCGCTAACCAGGGCTGCAGAGCTGCTATGCAGGTCTGAGTCACTCTGATTTTCCGACCGCCAGATACCCAGGCTCGGGGGGGCACGCGAGCATTCAGCCAGCGTTGGAGCGGGCGCATGCGCAGTAGGCCCAGCTGGGCAACCGCTGCAGCTGATGCCATACAGCCCAACATCCTCTGAAAATTTTTCAAAGGGAGGAAGCTGCCCTTCTGGAAAGAAGCGGCTAAGTGGCGAACACGGCGCGCGCGCTGTGTCGACAAACGAGCCGTCATGGTTACCGAGTCCAGTTCTATTCCTAAGAAGGAAATTGACTGGCTGGGCAGTAGTGAGCTCTTGGTCCAGTTGACCGTGAGACCCAAGCTTTCCAGATGACTGAGTAGCACTGTTCTGTGAGATAGAAGTTCTGTCTCTGACTGTGCCAATATCAGCCAATCGTCCAGATAGTTCATTATACGCAGCCCCTGACTTCTCAGGGGGGCGAGCGCCGCGTCCATGCACTTTGTAAATGTACGGGGTGCCAGGGACAGGCCGAACGGCAGGACGGTGTATTGATATACCTGACCGTCGAAGGCGAATCTCAAAAATTGCCTGTGACAGGGTACTATCTGAATCTGAAAATATGCATCCTTCAGATCTAGAGAGATAAACCAGTCCCTCGGGCGAACGTGCGCGAGAATTTTCCTGGTCGTAAGCATTTTGAACGGTCTTTTCGCAAGCACTTTGTTCAAATGTCTCTGATCTAGGATGGGTCTGAAGGCTCTGTCCTTCTTGGGCACGAGAAAATAACGGCTGTAAAAGCCTGACTCGCTTAGAGAAGGCGGTACCATTTCTATAGCCCCTTTGCACAGCAGCTTTGCTATTTCTGCGTGAAGTAGGTGTGCTACTTCCGCATTCACTATTGTCGCGGTCCGGGCTCGAAAGCGCGGGGGACGGCGAATGAATTGTAGTGTATAGCCCTGCTTTATTGTGCTCAGCACCCATTCTGAAATCCCTGAGATTTTTTCCCACGCGGCTATGCGAGCTGCTAGGGGGCGAATGGCCTCCGTGTTCAGACCGCCATTTGCTGGCTTGTGAAACTGAACCGGAGCCGAGAGCGCGGCGCGCGCGCTCTCGATTCTGGGCAATGGCGGCTAGCTGACAGCCGAAACCGGCTGATTTATGTGAGATGTCCCGATCATAGGGGATGGGGAACACACTTTTACCACATTTTGATGCGCGAGCCGTGCTCTGGGTGACAGAGCTCTCTGTAAGCGTGAGCGCGTGGGCGCGGGCACGAGACTTACAACTGTATCTAACGCCCCGGTCATAATAGACGGGGAGCTTTTTTTGCTAACACTCTGCGTTTCGTGATAATGCTTAAGCGCGCGGGCGGGGCCCGGGGAAAGGTTTGTGTTAGTAAGCGTGAGCGCTCTCCCGCGGGCACGAGACTTACGTTTATAACCTGTTTGTTTGACCGCGTAACAGAGCGGGCAGATAGTGGGCACAGACTTGTGGACAAATTTCTTACATGCAACACTCGAGCGGCTTTTCTGCGCTTTATGAGAGTGTGCTCTGTGAGTGACACAGGATTTTGAGTGCTTATGTGTAGGGGTGAGCACTGGGACGTGGGCACTTTCACTACACTTAAAACATTGACGGCATGAGCCGGACCAGACATTACACTCTTTTTGAGATTTCTCTGGGTCGCCGTGAAAACGGCGTTTGTGTGCAGGCGAGAGGGTGAATAAACCGGCTCGTTGGCTGCTAAATGGACCGCTGCAGTAGCCTGTTTGAAGGGGACTGACAGGGAAATGAATTTTGACGGCGGTCCGGCCGCAGCGGGACACGCGCGTCTTTTCCCTCTTACTGTTAGGAGGGCTTTGCGTGCTCAGACTTCAGCATGATTCTCTGCCGAGGCCCTCTGGGAGGCGGCGGTCTATGACGGCTGTCTGAGCGCGACCTAGGGCGGTCGCCCTGACGTCGCTGCGAAGGCTGAGGATGGGGCTGTGCTGGACGCTGGGTGCTGGTTCGCACAGGAGGCTGGCTTTGTCTCTCGCGAGAGCGGCCTGTGGCGGAACTCGAGCGTCGCGGCAGGAAGAGATTCATGGCCTGCGTGGTCTTCTGTACCTCAGAAAAACGATCAACGATCCCGTTAACCGCTGGGCCGAAGAGACCAGAGGGGGTAAGCGGCGCGTTGAGAAATGTGGCTCGCTCAGACTCCCTCATATCCGCGAGCGTTAACCAAAGGTGCCTCTCCGTAACGGTTAACGCGGCCATAGCTCGTCCGATAGCCTGGGCTGCTGCTTTGGTAGCGCGGAGAGAAAGATCCGTTGCGCTTCTCAAATCTGTAACAGCAGCTGGATCCCGGCCCTTCTCGTCCCATTCACGGAGGAGGTCGGCTTGCATGATCTGAAGCACAGCCATGGAATGTAAAGCAGACGCGGCCTGGCCGGAGGCAGCATAAGCGCGGCCGACCAAGGCGGACGTGGCTCTACAGGCTTTAGACGGGAGCGCTGACCGTGACCGCCATCTCGCGGAGGGCGGGCAAAGGTGCGCTGCAACCGTTTCTTCCACCGGTGGAATAACCGTGTACCCTTTCTCGGCGGCGCCGTCCACTCGGGAGAGCGACGCGGAGGCTGGTGACTGTAGCCGCGACGAAAAAGGAGAATTCCACGACTTAGTCAACTCCGCGTGAAGTTCCGGCAGGAATGGAGCGGGCCTCGTTGCTGAAGATGCGCGGCGGCGGCTTTGAAGGAAGCAGCCGTCGAGCCTGTTCAGTGCGGGTTCCTCAGGCGGCGACCACTCGAGCCCGAGGCGGTCCACGGCCTGGGTTAGCAAACGCATTAGCTCAGCGTCAGCTCCAGCGTGGGTACGGGTGGATTCCTGGATCGACGAGGCGTCGGAATGAAGCGACCATTCCTCGCTGTCCGATGCCAGGATAGAGCAGCAGTCCCTCGTGGTGTGTCCCTCGGCCTCATCCTCTGAAGCGACGGCAGTGAGGCTCGTGAGCGGCAACTGCGCGTCGGGGAGGGGAGGCGGGGAAGGCGAGAGCGAGGCTCGAGGGAGGTTCTCCGGCGAGCGCGTCGCTGTGGCCACAGGTTCCGGCTGTCTCAGGGAACGGCGCTTCTTCTTGCGCGGTCCCACAGAGGGCGGAGTGACTGCTGTAGATCTGAGAGCTTCGAGGCGAGCCCGCAGGGTCGCCAACGGAAGTTCCTCACAGAGCTCGCAACCCCCGGAAGCGAGGGCGAGCTCAGCATGTTCCAGGCCCAGGCAGAGAGCGCAGATCAGATGGCGGTCTCCGGCGCTGAGCGGGGCTCTGCACGAGCCGCAGGAAGTGTGAGGCATCTTTAAAAAGACGCTCGCTGCTCTTTTAGAGATGTGAAAATCAATCTAATGCAAGGCAAAAGGATACGTCGCCGGATAGCGTAGCTCGCACGGATGGCTGAAGGTGGCGAAGACGGCCGGCTTCCTCAGCGCTGTCCTAAGCTGGCTGTTCGCTGTTCGACGGCGGCGATGGCTTCTCTCAGATCCAGCGATGCGAAGAGCTCGCTGAAGAGACAAAAATCAGGGAAGCAGCCTACAGCCCATTCCTTTATAGGCTGAAGCCACGCCCATTCTGGCGGGCTGTGACGCCATGAAGGCGCGGGCGCCCTTCATTGGGCGTGATGTCACGCCCTGCTCACTGGTAGGCTGCAGCAGTTGCCTGCAGAGCAGCCAATGAGCACGCAAGATAGCCTGCTCTAGGTCTGCTAGCTGCTGCACTGCGTTGACAAGGTATACAGAAATTAAGGATAATTTTTTGGCTTCAGTATCTCGAGAAGGTGAATCTTTCCCGTAGCGTAAGCTAAACTTACGCAATACGAGAGAACCTCTCGTAAGAGAACTGATTTGGAACGCTCAGCTCTTTGCATCAAATAGTATTTTTCACTTTCTCACGTAATGTGCACAGATTTGCATGTTGGTAAGCTAATGATGTGTTCTAATAAGCATAAAAATACACCAAGCACACAAATATTGGGCATACAGACATTTTTTTTTTTTTTTAAATAAGAATTGATTATTTTAAAACTAAAATTAAGAACTATTTTTTTTTGGTTTCATTAGTGTATCATTAGATTGTTGCTAAGCAAATGATAGGATGTTCTCTAATAGGTATAACAATACATAGCGCACACAAATATTGGGTATACTACGGAGCCCCTAAAGGGACATAGTGATAAATATGAGATGGGAAGAAAAGTCGTATGTCAATGCATTTGTATTCTCTCACAAATGTTTTGCATTTTTTCCTGAGAAACTTTGCTTTCACCCAAAAAAACTTGTGAGTTATTTATGAGCGAATGCAAAGACTTTGCAAGCAAAAGCATTGAAACATTTGTTCCTCCTATATCATATGTTTTTCATCACCATGTCTCCGTAGATCTAGTATACAGTAGCTACATTTTTAATGCATAAATAAGCAGATTAATGCATGTTGCTAAGCTAATGACAAGATATTCCAATAAGCATAAATAAACCAATAACTTTACAGCAAAATACTTTAATATGCACAAAAACAGCACACACAAGTATTAGGTAAACAGTACATTTTTAATATGACAACAGTTTGTATTGATTTCAATAGAGCTTTGTATTTAGCATGTTGCTAAGCTAATGACAAGATGTTTCTATAAGAAAATAAGCTTATACTAATAAGCAGTAAAATACTCAGCACACACAAATATTGAGTAAACAGTATTTTTTTAAACAAGACTTAACTATTATTTATTGATTTAAATAAAGGTTTGCATGTTGCTAAGCTGATGACAATATTTTCTAAAAAGCATAAATAAGCAAGTAAGCTTACATCAAAATACTCTAATGCAGAGTCCATTTTAATGTAGTAATATTGAACTGTTTTCAAGTTTAGCATTAGCATGTTGCTAAGCTATTGACAAGACACCCTAATAAGAATAAAAACACAAATATTGGATAACCGTCAATTTTAATGTGGACTGAATTATTTTTATTTATATATTTCAGTAATTATGTAGTCTTCGTCATGACCCCTTGCTTTATCCACCACTGGTGGGTTTTATTTATTTTTAAGCTTGATTTTAATAATGTCTTCATAGGTCGCTAGATATCTTGATGTTTTCTGTTCTCTGCTGCATGCTCTTATTTTGAAAGTGTCTTTTTCCTTGACTTTGTTCCTGGCCTAGTCCTCTTTGTTTACACCTGTTCCTTGTTTGCTCTCATTAGCATGTGTATATCTACCATCACTTTGGAAGTTTAATATTAGCATTTAGCACCTGCAGGCAGGGGGTGCCGCTAGAAATTTTGGGCCTTATGAAAGAATATGAGGTTGGACCCCCTACTGCACTCATTCCGTTAAAATAAATCCATCTCTGGGGGCCCCAAAAGTGTGTGGGCCCTTAGAATCGTCATTTTCCTTGCACCTCCAAAACAATTAGTCACATGATGTTTCTGGTGTAACTGAGTGCCTGTGAACAAATAAAGATGGCAGCATGAAGGCCATGTGCTTTTGAGATGGCATCCATTAGTTGAAGATATGCCTTTGAGATAAATGGGAATACTAATGGATGGCTGTGTCCAGGTAATATTAGCTGTATACCCCACATATATATATATAATGTATGTGCTCTTTGTGTAGTGCCGTACCTGAGTGTTCAAGTATGTGCTTGTATTGATTTGGTGAATCATTGTGTATTCTTTGGGTTATTCTGGTTGCTTGTTTGTAGTTTGATATTTGTGAATCTTTGCTTTGTACTGTTCGCTTGGAACACTTGCACTTGGGTTCTTTAACATTTTCCCTGAGCTTTTGTTACAGAAGGCAACACAATCATGCTGCCTACCCTTTGAACCGTCTTCGGTTTGGAAGCGCGCCTTTGATGCCTTAAAAGTCTGCCTACATAGATCGCTCTCTTGGTTTTGAAAAAAGAGCCATTGTTGACAGGTTGCTCAGTTCTGTTTTGCAGATTACTGACTGATGAGTCATTTGAACAGTATGAAATGTCAAGTGTAATTTGAGTGTTTCAGGTTTTAATATGCATTGCACGACTGAAAGATCAGACCAAACTAATCATGCTTTTATTATAGTGGGATTATTAATAACTGATGTAACGCAAGCAAGTTGATGAATGAGAGAATTGGGCATTCTATGCTTTCCTTCCCTGTTGTTTTTGGATCAAATTGGCTTAAAAAGCATGAGTCTAAATAGCTGTCTTCAAATGTATTTTAATGTTTTGATGTATTAGCACTTTTACCAAGGAAAGATTGGAAATTTCTACTCAGTTGAAGCCGGAATCGCTTTTGAAGTGTTGAAACCTTTTAAAGAGACTAGATGTGCCATAAAACAGTTACTGTTATTGCCAAGTCTATATCAAATGTTATATTTTGTTAAAGCGCAGTGGCTGCCATCTAAAGTAGGCTCTATGCCTGTCATTTATCAGTGGCTGATGATTGCAGCATTCATCTCTTTGTGCTTCATTATGACTGTTTTGCCTAGATCTGTTTTGGGTCTTGTGATGTGTAGGATAGCCGGGAGAGAAATGAACCGTAAAGCCGCTTTGAAGCCCGGGGAATAAAATTGAGACTCATTGTTTATCAGCACACAACTGGGGCCAGTGGAACTCACTTCATGTTCTTCCATGCAGCGTCGCCATAGAGCAATGTCATGTTAAGACAAGGACGGTCCCCCAGGAGTAGCCTGAGGTTAAGTGGCTTGATCAAGGCTGGGCTTGCTGAAGAATCGGCCTTTGCTGACTTTTTAGCCAAGACCTTTAACTATACCAGCCTCATGAAAGGGATTTGGAGTTGTTTTAATGGTTATAATGATATGCATAAATATATAAATACAGAATTACTTTGGACTGTCTCTCAAGCAGTGAAAGTACAGAACCCCTAAAGGGACATTGTGATGGAAAAAATATGCCTGATTTTGCATTCTCTCGCAAAACCGTTGTGTTTGCTTACAAAAGTTTTGAGACCTCATATTTGTTTCCATCACCATGTCCCTTAGGGATAAAAGCCATTTGTGACATTTAAGCCTGAATTTGTGTCCTAACTACTTGTGACAAGACAGTACATTTAGGCTATGTTTACAAGGAAACGATCTGAAGAGAAAACGCAAAAGTGGCGTTGCGTTATCACTTTTTATTCTGCGTTTAGACGAGCGTTATGGGGGGGAAATCTGCGTGCATATGGTGCTGCAAAAGTGTGTGAAATTCTATGTAGTATGCACTAGGGGTGCACCGAAATTTCGGCCGCCGAAAATGTTCAGCCGAAAATGGCATTATCGGTTTCGGGCCGAAATAAAAAAAACAACCGAAAATGAATGTCACCCGCCCCTCCCATCCGTGCGCAAGCGCTTAGGTTTCACTCACGGTCAAGCTGTTATCATGCGTCTGCCTATCAAAGATAGGAATGTCTCACGCATATTGATAGCGGCTCCCTGATGCCCGCAAATTAGTTCAAATCTCCCGGAAGAGCGAGCGAGCAAGAGCTCGTACTCCAAACCGTGTAGCGCGCGCACGCCAGACAGAGAGAGAGAGAGAGCGAGAGACCTGTGTGTGCTAGTGTGCCACATGAAGCGCATGTAAGACCCCCAGTCCAATTTTCTGTGTGTATAGCAGTTACATTAAAATTTGCGTAGCACTGCACAACTGTGTTTCCTAAGGCTACATAGGCTTACATGTTGTTTACAGTTTGAGTTTGGATTAAGTTCTAGTGCTGTTTTGCATTGTTTTGCACAGCAATTTAAAATGTAAGTAAAAAATTGTTTACATGCAGCAGCAGAATAGATGCCCACTGCCATTCTGTGATTGTGTGTGCAGTTATTCAGATAATTGTGGATCTTTTTGCACAACTGTTAAAAAACTATTTTATTTGATGGAACATAAAACTTGAAGAATAATATTATTTGGCATTATTATTTATATTTATTGTTAAAAATATTTTAGGTTTTGTACTGTGTATATATATATATTAGTAGAAGTTTTTAAAAGAAGCCATTTTCGGCTTCAGTTTCGGTTTTCGGCCAAGTGCAACCTACATTTTCGGTTTCGGCCCAGAATTTTCATTTCGGTGCATCACTAGTATGCACTCCAGGTGGCTAGGTGGCAATGTGAAGCACTGCTACACAACAACAAGTCCGCGCGCCTGTGTACAACCTTCCTTCTACTTCTCTCCCTAGTAGCGCAAAATCAAAACATGGCGAAGCGAAAAGCAAAAAGACCTTTGTTCGTTTATCAGAGCTGCTAGGGCAACTTGAAGGTCCGACGTATGGAAATAATCCGACATGTTGGTTGTTATTTTCCTGTACTGGCGAATGCCTGTGACGTAAACGCGTACGCGACGAGAGCCACCGTGAGCAGATTTGCGTTTTTACCCTTTAGACGGGAACGCGACAGTGGAGCGTTTTTAAGATTTCCACTCTGGAGGGTGGTTTCACTTTTTTGCGTTTTTAAGCCCCAAAAACACCATCGCTGTGTAAACAAAAGGCACATCTGATAAAATATTTTTACGTTTTCACCCGCGAGCGTTCTCGTGTAAACAGGGCCTAAGTCAATGACTTGATTTAGTTGTCATAGTGTGCCACATTTTCATGATCATATATAATAATTTAAACAGTAATACATATATATAGATAGATAGATAGATAGATATGTATATAAATAATATATTTAATATAATTAACTGATATTTATAATATCAGTAATACAAATATAATATTTATAGATATGTGTTTGGGTAAAATTAACATTTTTGTTTTATTCTATAAACTACTGACAACATTTCTCCCAAATTCCCCCCAAAAAATTGTCATTTAGAGCATTTATTTGCAGAAAACGACAACTGGTCACAATAACAAAAAAGATGCAGTGTTGTCAGACCTTGAATAATGGAAGGAAATTAAGTTTGGAGACCTGGAGAGGCCTACAAGCCACAGTGTCTCGCACCCACTGTGAAATTTGGTGGAGGATCGGTGATGATCTGGGGGTTCTTCAGCAAGGCGGCAATCGGGCAGATTTGTCTTTGTGAAGGACGCATGAATCAAGCCACGTACAAGGTTTTCCTGGAAGAAAACTTGCTTCCTTCTGCTCTGACAATGTCGACGTCGACTAGTCTCTGATGACGTCATGGATGAACAAATAAGGCTGAACCTCGAGCTGAGACTCGAACTCGGGTTGATTGGTGCACAGCGCTCCTACATAGCTTATTTTTATCAGTTTTTTTTTTGTTCTATTTCTCACACATTTCTGCTCATTCTGAATCAGATACAGATAAAGTCGGACAGTAAAGATTACATTTATACAAATGCATTAGTGAGTGAGCGATTGCAAATTAATTGTACCTGGCAGCATTTCTCTACTAATAGTGAAGCTGTAGGCTTTAGCTACTAAGAAATATATGCTAGAACTTTTCAGTTTCTAAGCTATTTTATTGATAAATAGTAGAACAGTGTTGACAATAAATTTCTTCACTCCTTATGTGTGTGTGCGTGCGTAATGCAGCAGCAGTTTAGAAAGGCGATTAACTTGCCTGTACAATTAGCTGTTTAAAACGTTAATTCACCCGATCAATATTGAGCATCCAGATGGTATAATCACACACATCTTGTGGAGCCCTCTTGGAGTATGCATTATTTGTCATTTTTAACTGTTTGAAACAGAACGTAAAAGTGGGTTTTTTACAGTGGATTCTTATCCCGTTGCGCCCTCTATAGGCCATGAATGATCCGCAACTAGTTGACGTCATGGCAGCACATTGGCGTCTGGACCAATCACACACAAATTATTCATTATATTTAATGAATAGTCCGGCAAACTCACTCTCCCAACTAAGATATGTGGCCAACTTCCCCTGAAACTAACACCACTGGCAGAACTCAGTGTCCTGTTACATAGATAAGGATTTTTACGATCGAAATTCCTGAGAGATGTGACACTCACTTAATTCTCCTGAGAAGGAGAAATAAACACTGTTAATCCTATACATTTTCCTTTTGATGTTGTTTTGGCATATGTTTCTTGTAAACTCTAATGGGTTAATGTTTCAGACTTTGCATACAAATATGTGTGACATATTTGGTCTCTATAAACTCCAATCTTCGTTCCCCATTTGTTAATTTACATTACATTTGGTTAACTTTGTGACGCATAGGTATTATAAGAATCTTGAAGATTTTCCCTCCAAAGGAAACACTTCTTATTGGCTCACAGACCCCCAGAGGGTGTGACATCTTCATGTTAAAAATCACTGATCACAAGAGCAGTGCCTTCTTGCTCCTACTTCTCGACTGCTGGTTGATGTCTGGGGGGACCCCCCACTGGGGCCCATGGGCCCCGGCAGGCTGTGACCACAGCTTGCTATGCCTTCACTTTCCTAACAGAGTCAGACTGTATTTTCTTCATTTCAACTCAGAAGAAAACTACCACTTTACCATCACTGAATGGGCAACCAACTACGCCGACTTCCTCACTCCTTGGTTGCCTGCATGGCCTCTCCGGCCCAGGGCCGGCAGGTCACACAATCTGCATGTGCTCAGCCATGTGCTCATGGAGAGAGAGAAAACCTCCAACCAGAACAGAGTCGAACTACCCATGCAAGTTCATCATCTTCTTCATCCAACGGAGAAGAAAACGATTGCAACTTCAACATTTGACACTCACGGAACTGTCAACGACTAAAATTTCCAACAATTTCCAACAACTTCAAGAATTGTGTCCACTGCAAAGCCATGCAAGTATTAATTTAAGAAGGTGCTTTGAAAATGATAATATTGATGGTTCTTTTCATAGTTCCCTTTCCGGTTTCCAGTTCCATGCTATCACTCACCCTTTTACCTATACATGTATTTATGTATGTATGTTTGTTTAGTTTAGTTATGTTCGTGATTTAGTTAATAAAACTTGTGCACAATATGTATTTGGCTCTGATTCACTGCTTGCAGACAACGTCTCTTTTACTATTTTGATCTTGTTACATGCCCAAAACGCTGTACATGCTAAGAAACAATTATTTTCCGTAGCCATGGAAGATACCCCTTTTCTTAGAATAAATGAATAATCAAAAGAGTTCGTTGGACGAACTGATTAATTGATTGTAATATTAAGTTAGCTACATCAAGTTAATACCATTAACTGACCCAAATATTCATAATTAATCATAACCAGTTATTATTGATTATTAATATTTCCCCTCTGAGCTGACTCGTTACACCGTCTAGTCTGTGCAACACACAGTGTGTATATATATATATATATATATATATACACACACACACACACACACACACACACACACACACACACACACACACACACACACAGTGTGTTGCACAGACTACTCGACTTTATTATGCGCTGCCATGACGTCGACTTGTTGCTGATAATTCATGGCCTATAGAGGTCTACATTAATTTGTTGCTATGATGTTCTGGGAGGTTTCTAGGGCATTTTGCTTGGGGTTGTCAGGAAATGACAATGGA
Source organism: Gila orcuttii (assembly GCA_026230005.1). Classification (NCBI taxonomy): domain Eukaryota; kingdom Metazoa; phylum Chordata; class Actinopteri; order Cypriniformes; family Leuciscidae; genus Gila; species Gila orcuttii. The sequence goes on along the minus strand of JAPDVR010000002.1, from coordinate 16,642,682 downwards.
ACGATTTTGGGGTATATGATAGTCTGCTATGGGAAAACCATTCATCTAAATTTGAAAAGTGGATCTAAAAAAAATGCACTCCTGAGAATAATATTGCTCTTTCTCTCTCCTTCCTTTGCAACAAAAATGCTCTAGTCTATAACAGTTTACAGTATAGTTTTAGAAATATAATAAAGCATTTGACACAATAATATTGACAGTTTAGAGTTGAACAGGACAAGTTTTAATGGAGGTTTTATGTCTTTGACACCATTTTAAGTTTGTTTGTATCTCTGTGAATAATGATCCTCTTCTCTCCAGGGAGTCAAATTATTTTTGTGGACGTCTCTATCTTTTGTTTATTTTCCATTATAATATCTCAGGGGCCAGCCATTGTTTTGAATCCATTTAACCCACCATTGCTTTGATCTTTCAATCTATGGCTCCGATATGTTCCAATAAAATCTTGTCCTTGCCTCATCCACATCAAATTACTAAATCCCAAAGAGGACTATACGAAGATAGAAAGGTAGTCAGTAAGCACTGACAACAAGTTATTACAAAAAGTTCAAAAGCGATATTTACAGTGCAAAAGATGGCTATTCAGACTTCTTCTGGAAGGATGTAGAGGACTGCAGAGGTGAATACAGCACTGTATGATGGATCATTGCATGCTTGATTGAGCAGCTAGGTCTTCAGTCTAAACTCCAGAGGGTGTGTCGAGTGCCTAGCGCTGACAGGAACGCTTCTCTGAACTGTTGGACCCATGTACAAGAAGGCTTTTGCTCCTACTATGTGTTTTGGTATTGTAGGCACTAGAGCTGCACAAATCTGGATAAATTCTGGTGAGGCATTTGAATAAATGATTCAATGACTCATACTTGACTTGTTTCATTGCTGGATGAATCAACGTTTTTGAATTAATCATTCAATGATAAAAAAATAAAAAAATTGTCATTTGTCACCACCTACTGAACTATTTGAAGTTCCAAGTTACTTTCAAAAGGTGATTTGCTCTATTTTGATTGCTGCCGTCACTGTTGAACACTAAACTTTGATCTTGGTACTTAATAATAGCAATAATTTGAATATTTCTAACAGAAATATGATACTGTGTGGTTGAAAAGACTCTTTGTGAAGCTCTTTCATACCTATACATTTTTCCAATTAATTTGAATTTAATGTTTTTCCATGATTTTATTATTTTTAAATCGAGAAATTGAGGTTTTGAATAAGACATATTTACTATTCATCAATGATAACAGTTAAGAGTAAAGACAAGAAAATTATCACATGCGTGAATTCTAGAAGTACAATATTTTTGTCTTTATTTAAAAAAAAAATGTATGATTAGTTAATTAATTAATTCATTCATTTTTTTTTTTTTTTATTATTAAACTCACAAATTCCATGACAAACCCCAGTCTGGGAAACCTTGACGTAATTATTGATGTAAATATTAAATACACTTCATGTAGAAGAATGGGATATATTTTTTTCTCTTTCTATTTTTGCATCAATATGGTACAAAATGATCCTATTCAAATAAGTGAAAAACGAGTTAGGTTAAAAGTAATCAAAAATAATGTAACGGATTACATTACTAACTACAATTTTTGTAATGTATTTTGGAATCAGTAACCGACTACAATTTGTAAGTATCTACTTTATTGAGTATACTTTTTTTTTTTTTTTAAACGTGATGTGCGTACTGTAGACTCGACTAGTTCCTTTAAAGAATTCTTTAATAGATAACTCGTAACTATTCCAGCAGCTTTTAGAAGCCTTTGTACTACTCTGCTTATAGAACCAGCTCACAAAGCCGAATCAAAGGAGGAACACAAAACAGCCTGTGGATGATGGTGGAAGAGAGGCATTCTAATGACAATGAGCTGCCAGTGAAATGGAACTGTCCCATGCTGGCTGCCTCTGTCTGGTGAGAGGGTCGTTAAATGCAACTGGTGCTGTATGTTCTTTTTTCCCCCTCTCACGCTATCTCCACAGGGTGCTCGGTGGAGTGAAGTTAACAAGCTGTGCTCACAGACAGTGTATTGCACAAATGGAGGTGTGTGTGCATTTATGGGACATGCAGGGCTCTGGTTGACTCATACGCATTTCAGCACAGCAGGTTCTGTGTCTCCGAAGACGTCAGATTAGGAGCTTTAAGTCCAGTTGTGTTCTCATCAGACGGTACAAGGAAAAAACGAAGCATTTGTATCAGCCTGGTTCATCAAGAGCACTTTATTTCTCAAAAATAAAGCAGGGGGAAAGCGTTCTCCAGACTTTTTAAAGAGTATTCACTTCATTAGGGGTAATGATTCTGTTTGCATTATTGGGAGAAAGTTTGATCAGACCAATTAATCCTGCTGGGGAGCGGCTGGAATGATAATGAGAAAGAGGAACAAGAGAATGAAAGAGAAGAGAAAGGATGAGTGGTTACAGAGTTGAATTGGTGAGGTAAACAAGCACATATGCAGATGCAAACATGCACCAGTGATAGAGCAAACTGCAGTTAAAATACCTCCCGAAAGACCTCATCTCATCAAGAACCGCAATCAATGCACAGATTGACTTGAGGCCAGACGCAACACACACACACACACACACACACACACACACGCACTGCATATCTGCAAGCAAATGCATAATGCTGCTTATTACGTAGCGCATTCTCTTTGATAGGAGAATGTGCTTCTGTGAATATTACTGTTAATTCTTAACATGAAGAATGTGTTACGAACCAACTTTAATTTAAATAAGCAATAAGCAGAAATGGAATCTTGCATTTTCTGCACTGGTTTAATGGGAAAATCATCTGCCGAATGGATTAAATGATTGTAAAAGTAGACCATAGGGAATGGTGAGATGTGGCAAGATGTGTTGTGAGTAAGCTGTGACACTCCTGTAATCTGGAAAACTGTGCATAGTTTTTGTTGTGACTAGATTTGGATATTACACCATCTGTGAATGAAAGATCCACATGGAAAAAAAAAAGATACTAAAAATTGATTCTTGTAAAAACACATTTTTTTAGGTATAAAATAACATGCAGCAAAATACAGTAAGACTTTGAAGTGTACAGTATGGTGCCCCTACATCTAGCAAAAAACTAATATTAGTAGGCCTGTGCTATTACAGATTTAGCTATTCCACTCAGTGTTTTCAGAGTGATGCCATAGAAGAACCATTCTGGGTTCCCCAAAGAACTTATTGAAAAGTTCTTAAAAGAAGGATTTTAATAATCTGAAGAAGCTTTTTCCAGTATAAAGAACCTTTTGTGCAATTTAACTGTTTCATGGATGATAAAGGTTCCCTTTCAGTTGCTCACGTTTGATGTAGTCAACGTGTCGACTGATTGGGATCACACTTAGGGAGCCTGTCATCTTCAAGTACTGTTAAAACGTGCCGATGCACATTGGTGTGCGAGATCTGCAATGGCCTGACCAGCCGTTTCATTCGGGGCCCCTCCAGAGGACAGGATGCCGATTGCAGCATAAGAGGGTGAGCCGACCTCTGGAAATGATGACTCGGCTGCGTTATCTCCATCTGGGAGTGTAACGTTGACCGAGTCAGATCCAGAAATGTCAGCTATGCTGAAACGGGCCGCCAAGGCTGTCGGGCTCGAGTGGAATCCTCCACCGTGTCCTGAACAGTCTTGGTTGGATGATTGGTATCTCGGGGCGGGCCGCGCTGGTTCTCAGCTCGCCGCCCCAGTGCCTTTCTTTCCTAAAGTGCATGAAGAGCTTACCAGGTCGTGGACGGCACCTTTCTCTGCCAGAAACTGCCTGAGTAGCTTCTCCCCCCTCACTATCCTTGACGGAGGAGCGGTGGTGGGTTACAAGGCTATCCCTCCAGTGGAGCGGTCTGTCGCGACACAGGTGCACCTGTGTTCGGCGGCCGCTGCCTTTTGGACGGAGGATCCTTGTCTCCCCCCTAAGGCCTGTGAGTTCTCATTCGTTCCGATGGGCAGAGCTTACAAAGCCTGTGGGTAAGCCGCCTCCTCTTTGCATGCTATGGCGTTGTTACAGGTCTATCAGGCCAGGGCACTCATGGACATGCATGAGGGTAGCCCAAACCGTGCGCTCATAGGTGAGATCCGCACTGCATCCGACCTTGCCCTCTGGAGCACGAGTGTTGTGGCATTCGTGATTGGTCTGGCGATGTGCTCTTTAGTGGTCCAGGAGCGCCATCGTTGGTCGACGCGGTGGAGGACTGCACCCAACACATCCTGCCCCGGCGGCCCGCTGCTGCCTCCACGCTGCCGCTGGTGGCAGTTCCTCCGATTGCTCGTCGCCGAGGGTGTCCCCCTGCTGCCGCTCCTGCTCCTACTCGGCCTCCGCAAGCAGCCTCCACCCAGGCCTCAGCGTGGAGCCAGCCGCAAGCAGGCCCCCCAGCCTATGTCAGACGCTACCAATCCAGGTGTCAAGCGTAAGGCCAAGCATCCCTGACACAGGCCACCCAGGGATGGGGGAACAAGCTCTTCAGATGGTTACTGTTCTGCCGCTGGCTCCACGGAGTCCAACGGTACCCGACTCAAAAGAAAGAGCAAATTCCTCTGTTCCTGGGTCCCAAGATGGCTAGACTGCTGGTGTGCGACCCTGTAAAGCCTGGCATCCCTCAGCCCCGACTTTCGGGGGCATATGGCAGACGCAGCCGCAATGGCTTCCTCCATTTGATGACCGCTTCAGCACTGACTTCACGGCCGAGTCCCAAGATGGCCATGGCAGAGCGGCACGCTCCGTGTGACAATCACCTGGCCTGCCGCCAAACCCTCAGCATACGTTCAGACCTTTGTTTCTCCGGGCCAGCCGCCCCTGGAACAAGTGTCCACCAAACACCGGCTGAGGGGCTACATACAACGGGCATGCAGTAACGGGGGTCTGGGCGGCCTCCGACTGCATTGGCATCAACTGCCTTGAGCTGGTGGCAGTACACCTTGCTTTGAGACCCTGCTGCTCAGCAAGCTTGTACTGGTCTGTACAAACACTGTGACTGTTGCGCTACCCTTCCCTTGCATGTTGCAACTCCCCCGCCACCTCCTCCTATAGGGTCAGAAGCTTCTGAGGTTGCTTCATTCTACTTACGTTTCCGGCCTACTCAATCGTGCCGCCAACAAGGCCTCATGACAGCTTATGGCCCAGGGAGAGTGGAGACTCCATCCCAAGGGGTCCAGCTGTTCTGGGATCACTTTGGGGTTGCACAGTTACATCTGTTTGCCTCTCTGGACTTGTCCTATTGCCAGTTGTTTTACTCCCTGTCCGAGCGGACAACCCTCGGCACGATGACACTGGCTCAGAGCTGGCCCCAGGGCCTCCGCAGAAATGCGTTTCCCCAGTGAGCCTTCTTGCACAGCACTGTGCTAAGTCAGGGAGGAGAAGGAGCAGGTCTTGCTAGTTGTCCCTTATTGGCCCAACCGGACCTAGTTCCCCCAAACTTTTGCTCCTCTCGACAGCCCCTTCCTGACTCATTCCTCTGAGCACCCTCTAACGAGGCACGCTTACACCCTGGAGTGGAACTTGTTTGTTGAGTTGAGTCTTCTCTCCGAGAGGAGACCCCGAAGGTGTTCGATCACTACTGTGCTTTCTTTCCTGCAAGATGGGTTGAGTAGGGCTGTCTCCCTCCACCCTCAAAATGTTTGTTGCCTCTATATTGTCACACATCATGATGCAGTGGATACAAATCCATGGGGAAGCACGACTTGATCGTCAGGCTCCTGAGGGTAGCAAGGAAACTGAATCTCCTTGCGCCGCCTTTATACTCTCTTGGCACTTTTCTCTGGTGCTACTGCACTGCGAGACCTCCCTTTGAGCCACTACAGGCACCAGTTAAAAACCTGTTTTTAAAAGAACAGTTCTCCAGCTTGTTTGGCCTCTATCAAGAGGGTAGGGGACCTGCATGCAATTTCGGTCGACGAATCATGCCTGGAATTCGGGTCGGCTACCTCTCACGATATCCTGAGACCCCGGCCTGGATGTGTGCCCAAGGTTCCTACCTCTCCCTGCAAGTGCTGCCTCCGAGGAGGCAGACCCAGCCCTGGCTTTTCTCTGTCCTTTCCGCTCCTTGCGGTTATAACTGGACAGAATGCAAAGCCTCAGGACCTCAGACCAGCTCTTGTCTGTTACGGAGACCAGCAAAAAGGGAAGGCTGGTTTTGCCGACTGCATAGTGGTTGCCATCATTTTGGTGTGTTATCCCAAGGTGCACGTACCTCCCTGGGTAGTGAGCTCCTCCAAAGAGAGAGTATAGCATGTACATATCAAACAACTTAATTACGACTTAAACTTGAGGTTGAAGTAACAAATAATATGACTTTCCTCTTTATTTTTAAAGAACAACAAGAAAATAAACTGAGTGTGTTCATTTGTATGGGACTTGTATGACCTGTGGATTATATTTCATACTTGAGCTTTAAATAAATTTTTACTTTAGTAAAAACCTTCCATCTGGATTTCAATCATTACTAAATATGCTTCCTCAAGATTAGCTTCCCATGATTGCACCCAGAATTGTCAAAGCATGAGATTAGACAAACAAGCTCAAGTGTTTTTTTTTTTCATCTAAGTCATTTTTCACCCTTTGTAATAATAATCCTGCTAAATGATACCCACTATATTGTGTAATGTATTAAAAGGCACACGCACACACATCTACACTCCCAGAAAAAAAGGTACAGAAACTGGGGTGATGCCTTTTCAAAAGGTGCACTTTTGTACCTTATTTGCCTGTATATTACCTATTGGTGCCTATTAAATGGCACATAATATAGGTTTTTCCCCCTCAGAGTGTCGTGCTGATGTCGATGAAGGGTACTTGAGCATTCCTGATGTATGTTATCTAGTTCATTAGCCAGATCTGTTTTCCAATCATAGAAATTCATATTTAATTTAATGCTGTCAATCGATAAAAAAATTATAATAATAAAAAACTAGATTAATAACAAATTTTTTCTATGATTAATCGCTATTAATGGCAATTAAAAACACGTTTTTTATTATTTTATAATGTAATCATTTTTAAATCTTCAAATTAATGTAGAGACAACATAAATACAGTATATTTAAAATACTTTTTTTTAAGGGATCTTTTTATGAATGAAGGCCAGTATCATGCAAATGCTATTTTTTAAAACATTTATTAGGCTTAAAAAATACAACAACTTTTAATTTAAGTGAACTTCAAACAATCCTCATATAAACCCATAATAAATGTCATATTTACTTGTGCACTTCCTACCTGTCTAACAGGAAGGACATATACAGAAATTTAATAAAGTTATCAAACAGTCTGAACTGCATAAATTATAAATTAAATATAGACTAATGCTTATTAAAGCTACAAAAGTTCTTTAGTAAAGTGCAGTGAGTCATTTTCTCTGTTCTCTTTGTTCTTTGATGAACTTTACTGACAGACAGAATTAGTGGCTGCTGTCACTTTAAGACTTGCCGCTGCTGCACATGACACGGATCTCACACCGAACTCTTTACATTCATTTAAGACTTTATTTAACTCATTTAAGACTGCTCTTATGAGGATACTCGACAAAACTGACATTTTGGCATAATTGTGTGTGTTATTGTTCGTTTAAGCGATATAAAAATAGATTATGGCGTGCTGTCTGTGCGCACGATACTGCGCGCGTGTCTTTCTATGTGCCCTGTGTGTGTGCGTCAGGACATTCACAGGCAGCGCGTTCTATTTTGTCTTGTCACGCTTGAATGGTTTGAAAAGTTTTTGCATAAAGAAGAGCGTGATCATATAATGTAACGCTAGCCAAAGGATGACAGAAAAAACGGATGCTGAGTTGACGCGTTAAACTGGAAAAAAAATTAATTGCATTACGCGTTAACGTTGACAGCCCTAGTTTCTTTATATATCTGTGATATTTAACAAAGGCTTAGAATGTGGTGCATCCCAATTTAACACCTAAACTATTTTTTATTGAATGATATGTCAATGGCCTTCTGTTATTATCACTATTGCGAAAAGTGTTGCAACATTACAGACATCTGGCCTTTCCAGTAGTTTAGGAATATATTCCTTCCTGAAATCCTATCACAACCATTTTGAGAAAAAAAGATTGTGCCTCATTACAACTCCACAAGGGCAGCAGAGCAGTACACACATCTGTCAGCTATCAGCGGGTCTCGTGTCGTGTGTGTGTTAGTGAGCAGAAGGGTCGTAACACCAGCACGTGGGAGTTTTCTGCACTTCCTCTAATGCCGAGTGCCATCAGACACAAATGGGAACCAGTGAAATAGCCTTGATGGCATGTGACAGGCTGGCCATTAGAATACAAATAAACAAATTTCAACTGGGACTCAGGGGGAGGGTAAGACGGCCCCAGAAGATTCCACCGTTCATCTACTCGTAATGATTTGTCCCTCCCAGATCTAATTTTGAGGCTGTGACACCCGGGACCAAACTGGTTTTCTTTGGACAGGAGTGTCATATCCTTTCTCAAGTGAAAATGACATCTGTCCAAAAGTGTTGACATCAAATGTTTGTGATTTTGGAACTAGACCCCAGAGGTCTGCTGCATTTGAATACATCAAATACTGTATGCGTCAATAGCAATCACATAAGCCTGCGTCCCTGGTTATAGATCATAATACAGCTTGTACATGTGAGGGGTATTAGACTGTGACCTGTTCTAATTAAGATCAAAAATCTATAGTTTTAGAGTTCTGAGTCTCTTACATGATTATGAATGCATGACTGTGCAAAACAAAACTTTTATTCTAGGGTGTTTTGGGTGGTTGCCAAGGCGTTGATGTACGGTTGCTAAGGTGTTCTGAGTGATTGCTAACATGCTAGAGAAAGCTGACCAGCCCATAGACAGACAGACGGAGATGGAGGCAGTTACAGAAAAGCATTAGCAGAGAGCAATGGAGTAGTTATTTGGCTATTTTTCCCTGGCTCACTGCTCTTGGTTTGTCTCCATCCGTCCCTTGAAATGGTGCTTCCTTCTAAAAAAAACTGGACTGTCTGTCCACATGCTATAGAAACTAAATGATGCTGATGCTTTTTGTCCTACACAAAAGTAACAAATGCTTGGAATGACATAAGGGTGAAATATTATTTTAATCTAAATCTGATTAACGTCCCAGAGCGGTACACGGCAATGTGTTTTCCCTCCACATGGCAATAATCTTTCATAAGTGCAACAGCTCACTTCATTACCATATGCTAATGGCCATCTCACATATCAAATCATTTGGTCCTCTCAGCCTGTCCTTTAATACAGACGGGCTCCTGAGGTATTTCTGTCCATTTCTTAGCAGGAAGCCACTATTTGCCTTCAAGAGAGTAGCAAACAACCGGCTCTGGTGAGAAGGGTCCAGTGGGGGCAAGATAAAGTTGGGTCAAAGCGAGCGAATGTCTCATTGGTGACGGGTGTCCCTGCAAAACTGCAGGAGTGATAGAGATAAGAGCGACCGCTGCTCTTCAGCACACCATCTGCGGGTCTGGATGATTGTGCCTTCCAGTCAATTGGATATGACAGCAACTTGAGGGAGAAAAAAAGTGGCTTGGAAGACTTCAGATTAAAAAATGAGGAAGTCTGAAGAAAGAAAAGTCGTCATCTAGGGTGAAGTAAGAATAAGGGATGGACTTCTGGGGGCCATTGGTGCTTGTGCTTCAAGGCCTTGGACTGCCAGGGGCCTCCACACACATTTTACTACTAGTGGAATCTTTTCCAAAGAGGAAGACACCAAGCCTAGCCTGAAAAGGTCAAGATATGACAAAAGGCAGGACTTTCACTTCCTAACTCTAGTAGACTGTTAGGGGTTGAGGTTAGTACAATGAGTTGACATGTAGTTGCAAAGTTAATTATAATCAGAAAAATGTCTGTAGGGTAACATCAAAATAAAAGGAATAGTTCACCCAAAAATGAAAATTCTGTCATCATTTACTCACCTCCAAGTTCCAAACCTGTAAAAATATATCCAGACCAAATATTTAACATGATTTTTTGTATATTATAACTTTTATATATATTTTGAAGTCAAATAATTATTTTTATAGCAAAACATATTTTTCATGATGTAAGACTGGAAAATTGTAAGAATGTAGGAGAAGCCTACTCTCTGAGAGAACAAAGGAAATTACCATTTGGACCTCCTCATGTCCACCATTCGAGACACAAGTCTCACATCAGAATCATTCTAATTTACATCTCTTTCCCTCGAACTCCACTCGTGGTGAGATCTCCCAAACACACACAAGAATCTAAATGGTTTAATGTGAATGATTATCATCGAGTTTTATACATGTTTGGTATTATTTGAAATGTCTCAGTGCGACTGGTACAAATGTCTCATTCCCAAAGAAGTAAACCAAAAGGTAATAAAGTTCTTAAGAAGTTTAGAAATATCTTCCACACTGGAGGGGGTGTCTTTGAGTTAACACCCTTCTGACCATTTGACTGAATGCAAATTTCCACTGCTAGCAAATGGTTACTTGCAGGTACATTTCCACTGTGAACCATGTTTAGATTGGAAATGAGGTCTGTCTATATAATGAAATGCAGCGAGAGCTCTGGGCTTTTTTCTGTATCTGAGATCGGCCCGTGAGGTCGAGAGCCGAGTCTCTCGACCTCACGTATTTCTTGTCGGGTAAACATTTCCTCTTTGTTCTAGAGCATTTGATGTTTTGCATTGATTATATTTGAACTGATTATGAAATTGTAATGATGCATTTACCAGACATATTAAATTGTGATATTTGATTATTCTAATTGACTTTGACATTATTTTCATTGAAGAGTTTAAAAGAATAGTAAAACATTAGCTCACATTTAATGATGCACAGATATCTTTAAACCCTTTTCATTTATGGAGTCAGATGAAATAACGAGTTAACACATATGAGAAAATGTATTGCATTTAACCAAAAATACTTTGCCGCGAGAAAAGACAGTAACACGCAGAGACCTTCCGTGCTGATCGAGCGTGACTTACAATGACAATTTACTGTTCCAGTCAATATATTTCAAATAATATTTTGTATATTGTTTATTTTTATATATAATAAATGTTAGCTCATAATTAGAATTTTCAAAGCATTACCTAAAGCATTGTACAAAAATGGTATAATAAGGTGTCTGTGACAACAGCGGGGCCATGATGGTAAAAACAATTTGTAATTTAAGTATACAGACGTGGACATGAATGGTGCACCAATGTGCTTCTGAGTGTAGTATATCCGTTGCTCTCTAGAGAGGATTTATGGATGAATGTCTTTCTATCCTGTCTCAGAGTGGATTCACATTGATGCTGTCTCTACAATCACTCCATCCTCTCCACCACTCGACTCCTGTGGGTCGATAGGATTTTGGAAGTTGTTCCAATTTAAATGCAAATGTCTCTGTCCCGTCGTATCCCCATTAACTTTTGAGTAGCCTTCAGCGTTGTTAATGGGATGCGTACCTTGTCTACGTGATGCCTTGTGCCCCAATTGAATTCCACTAATATCACTTTACATAGCTATTTCTACATATAGAGTCACTGTATGATTTCTCTTTGCAGTTCAATATTTATTTTATGTTGCTATTGTTATTGAGATATCCAAAAGGCAGCGGTAGGCATGGTGTCATATATGATGAAAGTGTAATGTAAAGCAGAATAATGATAGAGAAATGGCCATTTGCTTTACAACTGTCTCTCTCACGATTGCCTTTTCTCTCGCAGTGTCTGAGCAATTGCTTTAAGTTCACTCAAAGAATTTCCTTTTCCCAGTCTTGCAGTTCAAAGAAGATGTAATTTGGCCTCCCCTGCAGCAAGAGAAAATTGTTTCAATTAGCTTTTAAATGGCTATCTCAGAAGCTATTGACTCGCTGTTTTTATTTTTTATGTGAAGGTTCTGAGATGGACCTGAATCTATATATTCTTAACGTTCATCTCCTCTTTGTCAACATACAGTGGACAAATGACAGGTTGAATGTGATGTTAACTGTAGTCATCCTTGCTTCCTCAATGAGTCTAGAGTTTTCATTCTGATCGCATCTTGTGGTTGGTCGTCTTTCTAGCATTTTTTAATTTATTTCTTTGCGTACTGAACTGTGATTGATCTGGTGTTCTGCACAGGCAGCACAGAAGCTGTTGATTCTTGAGCTCTGACAGTATACAAAATGCGCACTGACTGTTATGACAACAGCAGCGTTTGAGGCTCAGATGCAGCATTTCATTTAAGCAGAACCATCATCTCAAACTTACTGTAAGCTTGCCAAAACTTCCAACACCTGTTCTTTCGCTGCCTCGTACAAAAGTATTCTTCTGTAAAAGCAAATGCAAATCAAGTTGAAACCAAGAACTCGCAATTTGCATAGAGATAATGAATGCATAAAGTCAATATGGTGCTCAAAATTGGCACATTTTCTTCCTTAATGCCTTTTCTTGGAATTAATGTGCTTGATTTATCAAAATAATTTATCAGTGTCCGCCTCTGAATTGACTTTCCTTTTTCGGCTAATAGTCACTAATTCCTTTTTTTCTTTTTAACTCCTCCTTATCTGACTACTTGGCTTTATAAGCATTATGGCAACACGTTACTATAAGGTTTAATGTTAGCATTAGTTAAATACATTAGTTAACATGAACTAACAATGAATACAGCATTCTACAGCATCGATTAATCTTAGCTAATGTTAATCTCAACATTTACTCATACATTTCTCAAGATCAGTTGTTTTATCTGTTAACTTTGGTGTATGCACTGTGAACAAAAATTTTGGTAACAAAATGGTAGTTCATTTAGCATGAACTAATAATGAACTGCACTTCTTTGTTAATGTTAATATCAACATTTATTAATACATTATTACAATCTTGTTAACATTAGTTAATGCACTGTGAACTAACATGAAGATACAATGAATGTCTGTATTTTTTATTAACTAACATAAACAAAGATTAACAAATACATTAACAAATGTATTGCTCAAGGTTAGTTCATGTTAGTTAATACATTAACTAATGTTAACCAATGAACCTTATTGTAAAGTATTACCAACATTTTTATAAAGTGATATCACAGTCAATTCAATTCAATTCAAATTTATTTGTATAGCGCTTTTCACAATACATATTGTTTCAAAGCAGCTTTACAGAAAGTGCATTTCAGAAATGTACGTAAAAAATACAGTTAGTTAATCATCATGTATTAATTTATGGCATAACATATCGCCGGCGTTGAGTCGTCTCTTCACAGGCGTCGAGTCGTCTCATCGCAGGTGTTGGGGACTCTGAAGTCTCCGCGAGAGGCTGGATTCAGACTGTAGCTGAAGAACGCTATTTACCTCGGGATTAGCGTCCCGAGATAACAGCAGAAAAGCAGATGGGAAATAATTAGCGTAGCTGCTGTTCATAATATTAATGCATTCGATCTGGTTCAACAGTAGTATAAGAGGCAAGCATTATGTGAATGCTTGGCTGAAGAGATGCGTCTTTAATCTAGTTTTGAACTGGGAGAGCGAGTCTGAGCAACGAACAGTATCAGGAAGGCTATTCCAGAGTTTAGGAGCGAAATGCGAGAACGCCCTCCCTCCTTTAGTGGATCTGGATATCCTAGGAATGACCAGAAGCCTCGAATTTAGGGATCTTAAAGAACGCGATGGATTGTAGGGCGATAGAAGGTCCATTAAATATACAGGAGCTAGACCATTTAGGGCTTTATAGGTCAGTAATAGTACTTTGTAATTGATACGGAACTTAATAGGTAACCAGTGCAGAGATGATAAAATTGGTGTTATATGATCATATTTTCTTGACCTAGTAAGAACTCTAGCAGCTGCATTTTGCACTAACTGTAGCTTGTTTATTGAGGATGTAGGACAACCAGCTAATAAAGCGTTACAGTAATCTAGTCTTGAGGTCATGAATGCATGAACTAACTTTTCTGCATCAGAAACAGATAGCATGTTACGTAGCTTAGCAATATTTCTAAGGTGGAAGAAGGCTGTTCTTGTAACATATGAAATATGATTTTCGAAAGACAAGTTGCGGTCTAGTATAACACCCAGGTCTTTTACTGTAGTGGATAAAGTAACTGGACATCCTTCTAAATTAAAGTTGTATTGTACGAGGTTTTGTGGGTAGTTTTTTGGACCAATAAGTAATACCTCCGTTTTATCTGAATTTAATAGCAGGAAATTACACGTCATCCAGCATTTTATATCTTTAAGACACTCTGTCAATTTAGATAAGTTAGTGTTTTCATCTGGTCTTGATGAAATATATAATTGAGTGTCATCAGCATAACAGTGGAAATTAATTCCATGTTTTCTTATAATATTACCCAGTGGCAGCATATATATTGAGAATAGCAGAGGGCCTAACACCGATCCTTGCGCCACTCCATAGTCTACTGACGTTATCTTCGATTTTTCACCATTTAAACAGACAAAATGGTAACGGTCTGATAAGTACGATCTAAACCAGCTTAATGCCTGTCCCTGAACACCAGTGTAGTTTTGTAGTCGATCTAAGAGTATTTTATGATCTATAGTGTCGAACGCAGCGCTAAGATCGAGTAGAACTAGTATTGAGATACAGCCTTGGTCAGAAGCTAAAAGTAAATCATTTGTAATTTTAACTAGCGCAGTTTCTGTGCTATGATGCGGTCTGAATCCTGACTGAAATTTTTCATAGATATCATTTTCTTGCAAGAAAGAGCACAATTGAGCGGACACAATTTTTTCTAGTATTTTAGATATAAATGGAAGATTTGAAATGGGTCTGTAATTTGCTAAGTTATTTTGATCTAATTGCGGTTTCTTAATAATAGGTTTTATTACTGCCAGCTTAAATATTTTTGGAACATGACCTAAAGATAAAGACGAGTTAATAATATTGAGAAGAGGCTCTTCCACTACAGGTAACACTTCTTTCAGTAGTTTAGTGGGTATTGGGTCTAATAAACATGTTGTTGGTTTCGCTGCAAAGATAAGTTTATTTAGCTTTTCCTGTCCTATAGTTGTAAAGCGGTGTAGTTGTTCTTGAGGGGCGATAATTGTGGCTGAATCATAAGACACCATAGAGGATTGTACATTTACAATTGTATTTCGGATGCTTTCTATTTTCTCATTGAAGTAATTCATAAAATCATTACAACTATACTGTAACGGAATATTTTGCTCTGGTGATGTCTGTTTATTTGTTAGTCTAGCCACGGTGTTAAATAAAAACCTTGGATTATTTTGGTTATTTTCTATTAGTTTGCGGAGATGCTCAGCCCTGGCTGCTTTTAGAGCCTTTTTATAACGTGACATACTGTCTTTCCACGCGATTCTAAAGACCTCTAAATTAGTTTGTTTCCATTTACGCTCTAAGTTACGAGTTTCTCTCTTGATAACATGTGTAGTGCTATTGTACCACAGGCTAATAAATACTGTAAAATAGTTAGTTCATGTTAGTTAATACAAAAACTAAAGTTAACAAATGAGTTAACATTTGAATTTAACAAAATTAATTCTTTCTTTTTAATTTTTTATTTATTTTCTAATTGAATATACATTTCTTAAATCATGCTGTGATGTAAAAAAAAAAAAAAAAAAAAACCTGATTCAACATCATGGCATTTGGTAATTACTTGGCTTAGTAAGTGAAGCAATCCTACACTTGACGCTTGCTGATCGGTATCAGTCCATTTCCTCTTTGGCATGTTTAGATAAATGAGTTCAGTTCTGCCGATTTATAGTATCTGTCAAATACAAATGTGTCGTCTATATCTAGATAAATCTGCGATTCTTGAAGCGTACGCTTGGTGCACATTTGTGTTTATGCTGCAGTGGTTAGTGAGTGTTTATCCTGCAGTGGTTAGTGAGTGTTTATCCTGCAGTGGTTAGTGAGTGTTTATCCTGCAGTGGTTAGTGAGTGTGATCTTGAGTGATCTTCCTCTGACCTGCTAACAGGAAGTCACTAGGTGATTTTAGAGGCATTAAAAGATTGTGTAAGTGCAGTTAAAAACACCTCTCTAAGCTTCTGTAAGTTAGCCTCCTGGGGTTCAATTACTGGGCCCTTAAAAAACGCTGCCAGGCAAGAGAGGAAATTACATCGTGTACTGCGTCAAATGTCAGTACACAGCATTCTCAGAGTCATAATGCACAAAAATAACAAATGAAATCATCTATATTGCAGAGTATTTGATTTCACAGACATGAGAAAAATGATCATGTTATTTAACCAAAGAAAGATCAGCCAGTATAGCAACAGATGCTGTTTAATTTTTTATAGTCATTTTTCACACAGTCAAGACAGTTACAGTTTTGTGTTGATGAACACGTTCAATACTTTCTCATGTCGTTATTCATTTTGTTGAGGTTACTCTCTCTGAAATGACAGTTGTAAAAAATACATTTTAGAAAATTTATTTTATAAAATAATACACATTTTGAAACCGGTGTATACATTTGAGTTAAACATGAATAGTCAGCGGCATATTTACATGTATATGACTTCGTTTTGGTTAAGTTGTGCATTTGTTCATTGAGAAGAATGCTTGTAGTATTGTGTTAGTGTAACTTGAAAACATTTTATTTAGGATGACATTTAGAACAACTTTTTTTTTTTTTGTTGTTGTTGTTTCTTTATTTACACACTCCGCGACCCTCCTCAAAACGGTCTTGCCACCCACTTTTGGGTTGTGACCAACCAGTTGAGAAACAATGCCATGGAATATCCATTTTTGGTTCCTCACAGAACCTTTCGGAGCACAGTTCTGTAAAGAACCATTTTCTTATTGTAATGAACATTTTAATAATCTGAAGAACCTTTTTCTACAATAAAAGAACCTTTTGAACATTGGAAAGGTTCCATGGATGTTAAAGGTTCTTCATGGAACCATTGATGATGCCAATATAGAACATTGTACAATGATTGGATTAGGCAGATTCTTTCAACATTTCTCTTGTTCTAAAACATTATTAGTCCACTGTTTCTCAGTATGTGTTTAACTAGTCCCTATAGTTTTTGCCTGGTCAACAATCAAGAAATCCTTCATCAACGAACATTTTTGCAAGTACTTTCGTTGGCGAGATTAACGCTGATCAGATGTTGGTTCTTCGGTATGTTGCATGGCTCCAAATGCCTCTTCTGCTCAAAGCCACATCATTAAACAAGGAGGAGACTTGTGTCTCTCACAGATACCACTTAAAATAGGTCTAGCTGGGGATTAGCCATGGTTTGTGTTTGCATGTTACTGACTCACTGCTGAATCACATCCACATTCAGAGTCAAATTATTTCCATCCTCTGGTCGAGTGCTTCGCCTGAAAAGACATTCACTCGTGTTTGTGGAGATGATGACGGTTCTTTTACGTTCCACCTGGCATTACAAATGCCATATGTATAATAAACATTTGGAAAACTGGGTTTTGGTGCAATTTAACTAGTCATTTTGGCATGAGCCTGCATCTTGACTATCCACCCATATTTACTGTCATTCTCTTCTGCACTAACGCACCTCCTTTCTATGTAAATTGGGCTTATAGTTTGAGCCTTATTCACAAACTTTGTAAAAGAGTTATTTTGCCTGGTTCAATTAACACTATTACCATCCGTGGAAAACAGCAGGTGGCGAAGGGAATTTTATTTTAGAGGCATGCACAATTTCTATAGATCATGAAATGTTATATATCCAAAATCTAGTCAAAGTAGATCACAGACTCCATCATCCACACCCCAGAGGATCGGGATTGCCTAGAGCATAGATTTTATGGGAATGCTTGCTTCGTTACCTGATTTGCATAATTGCTTTAATGAATTGGGTGCTAAACCAATATCAGTGGGAAAAACGTAATTCAGAAAACAGTTTACCCCTAAATCAATGGTAATGATTTATATATTTGAATTGTGGTTGATTCAATTAATATGATTGTAGTTTATTTCATGGATACTGATTGTTCAATATTACATTTCAGATGTTATAAAATAAACAAAGTATCAGCCATGATGTGAAACAACATCATCTAGATAGTGTGCAGTTTGAAACCGCACTGAAAATTTGTTTGTTTTTAATTTCACTTAAATCAAATATGAGTGACTAAATTTAATACAATGAAAAGTTTTTGTAACATCTGATCATGTGAAATACTTTCTACAAAAGGTCAGATGTTCTTGCTCTTTTGAATTTATGGAAGTTTTGCACTTGTGGACTTTGTGCAGCTTGAATGCAGCTGTCAGTAAAAAAAGGAGGACATACTAAACTCTTGATTTGGATTAAACCTTTCACTCATTATGTTATATGATATTATAGTATAACTTCAATATAAATATATTGTCAATGGTCTCAGACTTTTGGACTCTTTATATCACTGCACATAGTACTCACTCACTCACTCACTCACTCACTCACTCACTCACTCACTCACTCACTCACTCACTCACTCACTCAAATGAAAGCAATAAGGCCCTCATGGCTATGCTGTTACTTGTTAAATACACTACTGCTTAAATATAGAACAGCCTTTTCAATGATAATGGAGGTTGTTGTACATCTGCCCTGTTACCTTACATCAGACAGGCCGTAACTGACTGCGATTTTAACGTGGAATGACCCTAAAAGGTTAATCATAATGAACACAGACTGTTTCCCATTCCGACCGGCAAGGATAACCAATTCCCGCAGGATCCTCGATCCATAGCGTTGGTATTTGCATACTTTTTGTAATTATTTTAATCCAGTGCCATTGATTCTGGGCTTGATACCTAATGGGAAGAATGCCATTAATGGCATATTTTAAACGCTCCACTTGCAGCATCTCCATTGATATGCAAGAGCATCCAAATTCAGCATCTGTCTCTCCTCTGTAAATCTGAACATCCCCTCTTATCGCTGCATTAGCATTGCAGTCGTGTACACTTTTGTGTTATTGTAGCCGCAAAAGTCTCGGTTTATTTCCAAACGGGCACCTCTTGCCGGGGAGGGGTTGAGATAAGCTAAACTACTGTGATTTGACAGTGGAACGTATAAGCGACAGGTCATGAACAGAGGAAGCGAGCATTTAAAGATGCATCACAGAGTGGCCACGAGGTCAGAAAAGGTTTAAACAAAGCATTTTTTGCCCATAATGTTATAAATCAATAGGGACAGACGGCGGCTTGCTTTTGTGCGCAGATATAAATATATAAACGCCGGAGCTGCCACACTGCTGGGTGCCTATTAATACGACGCTATCCATTTGAAAGGGTTATCAAAAAACAAGAATGGCTGGCTGAACACAAACACAAACGGGCTGTGCTTCGGAGTACTGTGAGACTCGCCACCTATGACTCACTATGGTTAAACACTGACGTGTGGCAGAGCGGGAAGCTTTTAGCTTAGCATGTGGGACCTTGATAATCTCTTACCCGTATTAGACTAGAAATTAGGTCTCATTGGATGGCTTGTTTGCTTGGCTAACTTTAGCTTCTCATTGTTTCGTGAGAGCCTGTCATGAACAATTGGAACAAGCTGAGTCAGAATATAAACAGCAGTCAAAAGCTGTTTAGCTTGAGAGACGTAACGAGTGCGAGATATGTGCTCTTCTATATTCAATATTAATCTAAATTGTGAAGAGACTGATTTTGAATGGCCTGTTTTTAGACTCCCAAACCATTAGCATATTTGGCTCTCGAATCAAACAAAGATATTTGTAAACTCCCTTTTTAACGCCTACATCTGACCAAATGCCAACAACTGGATTTAGACAAGTAGGTCTTTGAGAATTTATCACCGGACCCCAGTTCAGTTTGACTGTTTCTATTTATGTGGATAACATGAAAAATTGGGTAAGGGAAGCTGACTCGGCGGGGGTTCAATGGGGCAAAGCCCACTCTGCTGGACCTAGATCTGCAGAGATTCCCAAGAGCGGTTGTGTTCTTTCATGCAAGTAAGACCTCCTAAAATGTCCAGCAAAGAGTAATGGGCACTGCTTCAAAGAGCGCTAGGTTGTTTTGACCTGTAATGAATTCCTTGACTGGACGGGAGATTGGCTACTCGGCCCAGACCTGTGAGAGAGCAAGAGACAGTCCAATGCTGGGGAGTTAATAAGTCTTTTGGGTTCCAAATATGGTATCCAAAAGGTTAACCTTATTACATCCAAGAAATAAAAAGGCCAAAGTTCCATGCCTAAATAACAGGAAATACAGTTACTTATGTAATGGTTTGCTCTTTTCTGAAGCACTATAAAATCCTTTTACAAAATTGAATGCACTATAGTAGAAGTAGAAGCGTGTAACTATTTTCGATGTTTAACCTATTTAAAGTACAGCTTAATATACAGAGACAAATATAAGTAAGCCATTAATAGGTTGTTGCTAGTGAGCTCTCCAACCAGGCAAACATAGAAGCATACGCCCAACCAATGGTGAGACTTTGAGGCCCTAATATCTGCTTGCCTGATCAATAACTCTGTTTAGGAAACTTGTCGAGAAACAATCTTATTACTTTATTTTTTTGGTGCAGACATTATACTTTGTGATAATAGCTTTAACTCTGGTTTTTAAGATTTTAAGGGTATGTTTACACGACAACGATCTACTAAAACGATGCGTTTTTCACGCACATACGACAATGTGTCAAAATTATCTCCGTTCACACGGATCAGTGAAAACGATTAAAAACGTTGTACTTTGCTGCCAGGCCAGTAGTTGGCGATGTCACTTTGTAAATAAACACTATTCGCCCATAGACAGTATAGCTGCGTCCGAAATCTTAAAAATGCTGCCTTCGGAGGATGCAAGGTAGATGGCATCAAGCCACGTCTGAATCCAATGTTATCTTCACTTCCTGTCTACTGAGATACCTTCATCTGATCTATTTTTGAAGGCAGCATAGATGATCCTTCGCTGCCTTTGATATCCCACAATCCTGTGCGTTCCATTCCATGACAGTCAAGCTAAAAAAAGAAAGAAGGCATCCGAAAGTTGCAGTTGTGGTCAGTTTGTGTGTAAATATACATTTTTGACCAACGTTTTTCACTTTCATCTCTAGCGATCCAATATGTAATATGCATGCGCATGACGTCACCATTTTTGTAGTTTACTCGGAGACAATAACAATATCTTTTTCAAAAACTTGTTTTCAGTCTCCAAAAATGCCATTTTAGTGTAAATGAATGGCCAAGTTTTTCGTTTTTTGTTGAAAACGGTGTGGTGTAAACACCCCCTAAGGCAGGGGTGTCAAACTCAGCTCCCAAAGTTTAGTTCCAACTGCTCCAATACTGCAGATTTCAAATACGCCTGAAGGACTTGATTAGCTGGATCAGGTTCATTTAATTAAAGTTGAAGCTAAACTCAGCAGGGCTTTGGCCCTCCAGGAACTAAGTTTGATGCCCCTGCTCCAATGTTTCTGTTTTAAAGAGGCCACTATAAACATTGACATTGTTTCTATAACAGACAACTATGTGAATGATGTAACCGTTTTCTGTATATAGCGCCGGGAAAACATTCCTCTTTGACTCTTTTACTTTAGTATGTATTACAGCATATAGCCATGGTTATATGTGAGAATATTAGACCGCATTTACATAGTTCAAGTGACCCAATTCAGATTTTTTTTTTTCCTCCCATGTGGCACAGATTGGATATGACAGATTGGATAAAAGCACATGTATTCCGTTATTCTCAGATCGGTTTCAGGCCTTATTCATATGTGGAAATAATTCTCGAAAAAAGGCCGTTTTGAAATAAAATTCCGAAACGACATTTATTGCTTGAATATCATAGTAAAAATCAACAGAATTTAAACCCTGTTACAAAGAAATATGCTCAAAACAGATGCTATTGCCACCAAGATCACCAGTGGAGCCCAAAGTTCAGTTTGGGTTTCATTAAACTATGTATTCATTCTACTAAATGTCCAAGGATGCTCTTCAGATGAGGTTTATCAGGCTGCCATTGACATCCATTTTTTAAATACAGTGAGATATATAGTTATTCCTCACTTTCTGTACTTGTTAATGATGAATTTCACTGTGCTTCCAGCTATATCCAATGCAAAGGCCTTTAATGCCTTCATCAGCATTTTTTCTAAGTATCTTGTCTTGGATCTGCACTTTTCTTCCAAATGTAGTGTCTTACATTAAAGTGCACTAAGTATATATATATACATATTTTTTTATTATTATTATTTTTTTTTTTATTTTATTTATTTTTTTTTGGTCTGAGTGTCTATTTTTTTCCCAAATAGTGGAGTGGTGAAAAGAATTGATAAGAAACGATGCATCGTGCAATGAGTGAATATGCTATTTACATAATTCTTAAATGTACGTGTGTTTGTGTGTGTGTGTGTGTGTGTGTGTGTGTGTGTGTGTCTGTGTGTGTCTGTGTGTGTTAAAATGCTGTTTGTCACAGTGCATTTTACACATTTTAAATATTAATGAAAATTTAATTAGATTCCAGACATTCAGTGTTTCTCACCAAGTGCAGATTTAAATGAATTTTGATACCATTTTCTCACAGTATTTATTTTGCACTCAGATCATCCTGCTCCTTACATTACATTGATTTATACTCCCACATGCTAATTGATCTTCCTGCCTCATTTTTTTGGGGGTAGAAATGAAGAATTTCTGCCTGAAGAGACTCAACAAAAGTGCTCCATGATCCTATTTTCCCCCTCCAAATGATTCTCTTTAAATTGGGTGTTTTGAGACAGATGAGGTGAGGACTGCAGATGAAAGGCCAGCACCTTGGACAGTTCCAGCCTAATTTTGTGCCTGCCGGGCAAAATGAATCTCTTTTAAGGAGACAGTTCTGGAGTGAAATATCTGTGGAAGATGCCTCCTTACTCGCACATTTCTAAGTGATTGTGAAAAGTCTCATTAGCCAACAAATTTAGCCATTAACCTGCTTTTATTATTGCCCTGCTGTTTATTATTCCCTGATTATGTTTTTCAGCTTCTGTTTTTAATCTGTTTGCGGTTAAGTAAAGATTCAGACGTGTAATTTACCAGGTGCTGAAACAGTCATCGGTTTTTGGTGCACAAAGGGGCAAATGTAACTGGCAGTCATAAAACTAGCTGTTTTTAGTTAAATTACATAATTATTCAGTAATTGATTAGACCAATACTGTGGTAACACCAACAGGTCTGTAATTATTTTAAAAAGTAAATATACTCTCTCAGCTAAGTGGGTTAGGAATTCCATGTCTTTTTTAACGAGTTCATATTTTTTTTTTTTTTTTTTTAGTATAAGTATTGGTTTTACTTACTTAAAAGAGCTCAAACATTAAGAACATCTATCAAATGTCCCCATAAATTCCCATGCTTTGACTGAGAATACATCAATGATTCAAGGGCTTGTGTATTCTCCATAGCCACAATTCTGTACTTGGTCATTCTGAATTATTAATTATTCATTTTGAAGTCAAAGAAGAATGGAGATATTTTACTTCTAATTCTAATGTGTGTGCATTTCAAGTTGAAGCACTTGATTATTTGGTAACATTTACATGTTCCAGATTTTCCATGACCTAATCTAAAGTGAGAACTATTTACTCCAAATAGCCATTAACAACTCCAAACTGGTTTAAAATACTGTACATCACTTATGGTTAATACGTTGTTAACAAAGCATACAAAACATGGTCAAACTCTTTATATGTGCTAATTAAAAATTAATCATATTGTTAATTACAGTGACAATTAATGAATAACTATACCAAAAGAGAGACTATAATATATAAACTATGAATTACCCATAAACTAACAGTTTGCAAATGATTTGTAAGTACTTTACTATATACTTATTAAGTGTTACTGATTTTGTTGGTCAACATTAGATAATTGCAGTTAACATGAACTAGCAATAAACAATACTACTTCAGAATTTAACAATCTAAGTTGGTTAATTTCAACATTTAATAATAATAATTTAAAATCATGATTATTTTTAACTTTTTTTTTTGTCTTGTTTTCTACTTACAAATATCTAAACATTCTTAGCTAAATGAAAGCAAAATAAACGTTTTGTTTCTAAATTTAGCTAAAAAAGTTTTAAAAAATGATCTCATTGTCAGATATTTTTCTAGTTTTAAATATAAACTCACGTAATTTTGCATGTATTACATTGACAAATATTGTAAGTCGTTTTACCTTGACTTGCTGTAAATAAATCTTGACTTAAGAATGTTTTTATAAAGATAGAAGTTCCTGACAAACGCAGATCTGGAAAAAAACTATTTGCTCAGTATTGTAAGCTTACTCCGCAGACAGGTTTAAGGCACTTTTTGATATTCCTTTCCCCTGCAAACATGCCTAGAGTGGCTGAGAGTGCATTCTTGAGACATGATTTGAGTGTATTTCTCCCGCTGGTAAAAACGGTGATGAATTTAAAGTAGCCAGGGTTCAGACGTGCCACACTTCCCCAAACAACACGAATGGATCTATCACACTGACAATAGCTTAGAACTTGGCGTAGAAAAAAACTAAATCCACATGGTCACAAAGGCTAAGGCATCAGAGAATTGCTTAAAGAAAGCCCGATACCACAGTAGTGAATTCTCTATCACAGCTAAGGAAAGAAATGCTTATTTCCTCAGTTTATTATCTTAAGTGTCAGTGTTTGCTTGTTCATGTGCAAGTTATGAATCAAATCAAGCAAACCTTGAGGATGTGGCAAGTGCTGTAAGTAACCACGCATTAAGACTTCTCAAACAACTGCTCAGTTATGTCAGCTTGGTCACTTAGTGTAAGCTAACACTGTAGGGTTAAGCAAATTACTCGTTAGCATGTTTAAACTGATTTAAATATGAATTAAATATATGGTGTCAAAGGTGGGATTGAATGATTGCAAATTGCAATGTGCATTCCACTTATTCCAGAGCACTGGATTTGAAAAGCGCCAGAGGGAATATATGGTTTCTAAGACATGTGGACATTTTTACTAAACCCATTCTCATTGATTAGTTTCCCGCTTGAAATAAGCAGGAAATGAAAGTATAATTTAAGGCATGAGGCAAAGGTCAATGAAAACAGTTCAGATTTAAAGCAGTCCTGCATATACAGTGACATTAATATTTATGCTGGAATATCAGTGAATTTCATAAATGCTTAAGTCTGTTTCTATTCTCGTTCCAAAATGCCCACCCCAGGACGCTATGCTAGTAACACCACGGTTTGAAGCTTTCTACCTCAATGTTATGATGTTGTTGTCATGCATGAAGATTTTTAAGGCCCGTTCACAGCAGGGCAGGGACGATAACTGGAACGACAACAAAGCTTTAATAATCATGGTTTCACTTTCAGAATGATTTTTTGTTTTCATCTGATGAAATACATTGACAGCCAATCAAATTCCACTCCACTTTAAAGTCTTATTATTGGGAGATAGCAAGACTTGATAACTAATCACATTACAGTCATTGTAATTCTGTCAAAGTTCAATAACTTTTTTGCTGATACTGTAAAAAATTATATGATCAATAAGTCATGACAACATATGTTTTTACATTGCTTTAACTAATAAGTTATACAAGATTCAACTCATTTTTATAAAGTCAGTTTAATATAATTTAAGCTGAAATTACATATTGTTGTTCAACATTCACTGCATGTTCACATCACACTCTTGAGTATCATTACAAAGATTTAAGAGTAATTTGATAACTGTTGCAGTGACATTCATTTCTTAATTTATGTCAGGAGTGCAAACATTTTTTGATATTTTGAATAGAATAACAACACACATTCATATTCAGTCACGTCTGCTCCGGTTTATTTGTGTTCACATAGCTTCACTGAACAGCGTTCATTGGCTTTTAGTTAAAAAATGCTCATATCTGTAATACTGATATTTACAGGTACACATTTACTTCACATCATAATTTCTATTAATTGATTTACGCGATCAGATGAGCATTAGCAGTTTCCAGCGCTGTCTGCCTGTGTTTATTCACTTCCGTGATCGCTGTTTTAACTCATTCGCTGCACATATGCCCCTCATATTATGCATTCATAACCCGCTCTGTCTCTTCCACGATCTGTTCCGTACATAAGAAACCCAGAGAAATGTTTCTACACGTGAAACAGGAAGCTAATAAACGCATGATTAAAATAGTTGAGTAGTGCCACAAATTGAAACCCTGTTGCAAAATTGTCTGTGACTTATAAAACAGCAATTTTGTCGTCATAAACATATAATCTCATGACAAAATAAATCAAAAACAAATGTTCAAAGGCAAACATGTTGAAGACTAGCCAATAGGCTGTCAATTTATTAAGTGATAAGCTATTTTATCACAAAAGCAGTTCATTCAGCGCAGTCAAGCCTCTCCTTCATTGACATCCATTAAAAAAGGCCTCTGTTTTGTTTGCCTGCAACATTGTGCTACGCTTTTTTTGATAACCTTGGAAGCTTGCCTTAAAGCGGCTTTACCGTTATAGTTATTTTTAGGCTAAAGTTATCATTCTCATACTGTTCCAATTAAATCAGATGATGGATGTCATAGCATGGAATAACGTCACACAAGAGCTGACCGCGTTCCAGTACACAGGTCAGAAAACCAAGATGGATGCCTCCAGGCAAACCTTTGATGCGCTTGGAATACAAACACATACAAAAGTGGTACTTTGCACAGATAATGCAGAAGTATCATGTCCACAAGTATCATGACAAACAGAAGTGCTAGTAAGCAATGCATCACTACAGTTTCACTATGATTTATGCGGCGAGCAGCCATATTGGATTCTGAAGGATTCTGAGTTTTCGAGTCGCAACTCTGACTTGAGGGGGCATTCCAATTAAAAGTTCCTACTGGGAACTAGGACTTTCCCACTTCCAAGGAAAATGGAATGCACCATTAGTGTGAACTATGAGAATAGGGAAGTCCACACAACAGCTATAGAGATGACAACACAGAGGAATGATATCAATGTACGATAAAAAACATTGACAGCCAATCAGAATTCACCTGCCTTTAAAAAATGGTGCAAGCATTTAAATTGGCAGATGGCAGATTAAAACTGCAGCACATGCTTATATTAAGCGGAACATTAACGTCTAACATTAATGTGCCGGTGTGGTCACTTATATAGTTATCGTTATAGTTAACTTTATAGTTATCGTTCTGGTGTGGACTGGTAGGTACATCTTTAATAATCATTCTAATTCTATGAAAATAGCAAAGTCCACATCACAGCTAATATGATATCAACACAGAGGGACAATATTGATGAAATTACTTTCAAAATGTATGGGTTTCTTTCAGCTAATGAACGATAAAAACGTTGAAAGCCAATCAGAATCCTCTCCACTTTGACTTTAGAGTATTTTTGGCTTGCGCATTTAAAGCGGCATAAGCATGCACTTGCGATTAAACAGCGTTATCGTCTGCTGGTGTTGATGTTAATATAGTTAACGTTATAATTATTGCTCTTGATGTGAATGGTGCCATTAGTCACAAACCTCATAAACATTTCAAGGCTCTTCTACGTACAAGCATGCGCTCACGATAAACAGTGTTATCGTCCGCCGGTGTTGATGCTAATATAGTTAACGTTATAATTATCGCTCTTGGAGTGAATGGGCCATTAGTTACAAACCTCATAAATATTACAAGACTCTTCTACATTGGATCAACAGCTAGTGGACTAGTGCATACACAGTATCACACATTAAGGGAGGTTTAGCTTCCAGAGGTGTATGGTTTTAGGCAGCACTGTCTTTGCACATTTGGATTGGTTTTAGTTTGGGTTTTATTTCCCAAAGCATCTGTTAGGGACATTGCGGATAAAGATGGTGGGTGTCTGATAAAGGTTGTTTGTGCATTCCTTTAGCTTCAGTAGATTTTTACTATATGTTTAGATGGAGAAGAGGGCATGTTTTTAAGAAGCATCTGTTCCTTCTTAAGCAAAAAAGCACTCTGTCATTGCCGCTCTCTCAGAGACAAAGGAAAACGTGGCATAAATAATTCAAAATAGCAAAATAACACTCCCTCTCCTTTCTTTTGTTTGTGCTTGTAAGTAAAACTAAGACAAATGAAGAATGAAAGGCAGCGATGATGAATATTTCTTTCAGAGCGATAAAGAAGTTGCCTTTAAGTGCTTGTGAACGCTGGTGCACATCATGTGTTCTGATGACAGTTTGGTACTTGTTTTTATAAGACAGTAAAAGCAGTAGCTTGACATTCAGTCTGCCAAATGGGGTTCTCTAAGTTAAAATCGCAGGAATGAAAAAGTAACAGCCACTGTAATTTAAACACTGATGGAAACAAACTTCCATGCGCTAAGTGCCTCTGAAGCATCCCGAGTCATATGGTGTGACGCTATTAACACAAAAATGCAATAATATATGATAAATCAGTCATGCTTTACTGTAGTCTTTTTTTCTCCACATGAGGTATATGAAGAGTGCAGAGAGAACAAGTATGAAAGAATAAATGGCATTTTGGAAACGAGACAGTGGTATTTCCTGTTTTATTTCTGTTGAAATAAATGAATTTTTTTTTTTTTTTTTTTTTACATAGGGCATTTTCTGCATGTCTTAATGACTTTCACCAGACTGTTAGGGTGCAAGTTTAACACTCCTTTGCTCTCCAATAAGACACTGAATATTTAGAACGGGAGATCATAATGCCCAGAAGCATAAGTGCTTTATTAGGGTGAACTGTATTGTATTTTGTTCCATCTCTCCATATCACAGAATAAGAGACTCTGATCTTGAGAGTAAAATAAAGTTGCTTGAATATAGCAGGTGCATTGTTGATGTCTCAGAGGAAATAGCTACCTTGCTTATTGCATTGAAAGACAAATAGCATTCCCTCTTGGCATCTAGAGTTGCATTTATTTTGCACAGTACTGGGTGGCATTATTATGTGGATAGAGAAATTCTCCTGGCTCTGCGATTGAAGTATGATGAATCAAGTTCTACTATTTCTACAATTAGAGACAAGAATGGTCAGGTGCTCACAGACATGAATGCCTTTTACAGTGTTATTCTTACTCTTACCAGTCAGTTGTCATCAACCAATTTAATTAAGGTTTCTGTGGATGCTTTTCATTATGAATATTCCTTATTATAGGTAGGGGGGATTGTCGGACGCCTGTTAAATGTTACGTTGTTACATTTATCTTCCCCGTTGTGATAAAATATAGACTGGGACGCTGTAGTTTTAGGCTAATCATTTTGATTTGTGGTGCAATAAAGTTATGCTAACAATGACAGTAAAAAATCAGTAATTTTTCAATAATATGAGACAAAAACGAAATGCTGAACAAAGATGTACTTTTAATGAAATATTTTCAAAGAGACCATGAATACAAAATGTGTTTAAGAGTGTGTTCACACTTGTAGTTCGGTTCGCTTGGTTCATGTAGTCTGGACCAAAAAAAAAACACATTTAGTCCTGGTCTGCTTGGCGTTGACATTGGCATTTTAACACCAAACCTAAAGATACCGAACCTAAGGCATAGGGATACGTTCACAACCTGATTGGTCGGCTTTTTTTATGTACTTTTCATGACCGAACTTACCGAACATCCAAAACAATGCTGTGTTCTGGGCTAAATGTGCTCGTTTTAAATATAATGGTATTCTGACCAGCTGAGAACTTGCGAAGAGCTTATAAAATGTGTAAAAGGAGTCAAATCAGCGGCAGGAATCCATCCGTAACACAAACCAAGATCTGCTGCGAGGAGACGCAGTTCTGATGCCTGTACCGGCCTGGGAAACTTTGTGACTATGACGAGAAAAAACGTCTCGGTTACGTATGTAACCCTCGTTCCCTGAGTACAGGGAACGGAGACGTGTCGTCGGGGGAGTTCCCTGACGAATTTGGATCACGCTAGGGAGCCAACTGCCTTCGAGAGAATTAAAACGAGCCAATAGACATTGGCATGCAAGGTTTGCATTCCGCGACCGGCCTACCAGCGCGGGTATAAAAGGCGGAAGTAAACATTGCGCAATGCTTTTCGCTGAGGAGCCGAACAGTGTCCAGTCCTCGCGAAGGTACAGCAACATGGCGAAGGGACGACACGTCTCCGTTCCCTGTACTCAGGGAACGAGGGTTACATACGTAACCGAGACGTTCCCTTTCGTCCTGGGAACTCCGACGTGTCGTCGGGGGAGTTCCCTGACGAATTGGGATCCCTAATAAAACGCCATGGTGCTGGCCCCTTCCAGCGCCCGGCTAAGCTACCCTGCAGCAGTTTCTTGAAATAAGTTGCGGGAGCTAGCACAGGAACCACACTGCTGTTCCGCAAGACCCGCACAGTGGAGCATTGGATAACACTGGGAAAGCGTTCCCTCAAGAGAGGAGGGAACGCTGCGGAAGCCCCAGCCTGACTGAGGAAGGCCAGGAATACACATATGTACTAGCCCGAAGGAATAGTGAATCATATGGCAGTCCCAGAGGTAGTCCCAATCCAAGGGAAGTGGGAGCGTACTCAAGGGGACGACGAACGAGTCCGTCAAGGGGAAGACATGGCTGAACTGCACATGGCATCATGGGTCACAGTAGAGACCACTGGGGCACCCAGTCTACTAACAACTCCTTACTAGAGGTAGCAGACCTGGCGCCGGGCGGTCCGCCGCGCCCAGCACCGAGGGGTGAAGGAGGAACTCACGAGGCTCACCGACGTAGGGCGCCAACGGAGCAAAAAGACGCACGTATCCGGCCGAGGCACGGAGTGGCGTGGCGTGGCAAGCCGACACAACCTATTCCCTTGACCCACTGGCCGTAGCCAGAACTCGGGAGGAAACAGGTTCCACACGAAGGCTATAGAACCTAGCGAACGTGTTCGGTGTCGCCCAGCCCGCAGCTCTACAGATGTCTGTCAGCGAGGCGCCTTGAGCCAAAGCCCAGGAAGCGGCAACACCTCTAGTAGAGTGGGCACGCAACCTGGGAGGACAAGGCTCACCCAGAGATTCATACGCTCGGGTGATAGCATCCACTAACCAGTGGGCTAACCTCTGCTTGGAGACGGCCTTCCCCTTCTGCTGGCCTCCGTAACAGACAAAGAGCTGATTTGAGGTTCTGAAGCTTTGCGTTCTGTCAATATAAACCCGCAGAGCGCGGACGGGACAGAGAAAAGCTAGGGCTGGGTCTGCCTCCTCCTGGGGCAGCGCTTGCAGGTTCACTACCTGGTCCACGAAGAGAGTGGTAGGAACCTTGGGCACATATCCGAGCCGGGGTCTCAATACAACATGAGAAAGGGCCGGCCCGAACTCTAGGCACGATTCGTCGACCGAAAAAGCCTGCAGATCCCCGACCCTCTTAAAAGAGGCCAAAGCTAACAAGAGCGCTGTCTTGATGGACAGGAAATTAAGCTCTACAGTCAGCAAGGGCTCAAAGGGAGGACTTTGAAGAGCTCTAAGTACCAGAGCTAGGTCCCAAGAGGGTACAGAGTGCAAAACGCGAGGTGGATTTAACCTTCTAGCACCCTTAAGGAATCTGATGACCAGGTTGTGCTTCCCCAAGGACTTACCTGCGACTGCATCGTGATGTGCGGCTATTGCGGCGACATACACTTTGAGGGTGGAGGGGGACAACCCATCTTGCAGGAAGGAAAGCACGACTCCGATCGAGCAAGTTCGGGGGTCCTCCTGACGGGAGGAACACCAATCGACGAACAGGTTCCACTTCAACGCAAAGAGGCGCCTCGTAGAGGGGGCTCTAGCGGAAGTGATGGTGTCTACCACTGCCTGTGGTAGACCACCTAGAACCTCCGCGTCCCGTCCAGGGACCAGACATGGAGTTTCCAGAGGTCTGGACGCGGGTGCCATAGAGTGCCCCGTCTCTGAGAAAGAAGGTCCTTCCTCAGAGGAATCGGCCAAGAAGGGGCTGTCGCGAGGAGCATGAGTTCCGGGAACCAAGTCCTGGTGGGCCAATACGGCGCCACTAGAAGGACCTGCTCCTCGTCCTCCCTGACCTTGCACAGAGTCTGTGCAAGAAGGCTCACTGGGGGAAACGCATATTTGCGCAGGTCCCGGGGCCAGCTGTGAGCCAGGGCGTCCGTGCCGAGGGTCCCCTCGGTCAGGGAGAAAAACCACTGGCAATGGGTCGTGTCTGGAGACGCAAACAGATCTACCTGTGCGGCTCCAAAGACACTCCAAATTAGCTGGACCGCCTGGGGATGGAGTCGCCATTCTCCTGGCAGGGGAGGCAACCGAGAGAGCTCGTCTGCCAGACGGTTGAGCTCCCCTGGAATGTGAACGGCACGAAGCGACCTCAGATGCTTCTGACTCCAAAGGAGGAGGTGGGAGGCGAGTCGCGACATGCGACGGGAGCGTAGACCGCCTTGATGGTTGATGTACGCAACGGCCGCAGTGCTGTCCGTACGGACCAGTACGTGCCTGTGTCTGAGCCCCTTGAGGCGACGCATGGCCAGACGTACTGCTTGCAACTCTAGGCAGTTGATGTGCCAATGCAGTTGAGGCCCCGTCCACAGACCTGAAACTGCATGCCCTTTGTAAGTGGCCCCCCACCCGGTGGCAGAGTCATCTGTGAAAACCACAGCATGCCTGGAAACCTGGGCTAGGGGCACACCGCCCCGTAGAAACGCAGGATCCGACCACGGGGAGAAGGTTTGGCGACAGTGCGGGGTCACTTTGACCCGGAACGTGCCGCTGTGCCACGCCCACCTCGGGACTCGATCGTGAAGCCAGCGCTGAAGCGGTCTCATATGTAACAGGCCGAGCGGCGTTACTGCGGCTGCGGCTACCATATGCCCCAGGAGCCTCTGAAACTGTTTCAGTGGAACCGCTGTCCTGCCTCGAAAAGACCTGAGGCAGATGAGCACTGACTGGACGCGTTCCTCTGTGAGGCACGCAGTCTGGGAGACCGAGTCCAGCTCCATACCGAGATAAGAGATCCTCTGCACGGGGCAGAGTTTGCTCTTGTCCCAGTTGACCTGAAGCCCCAACCGGCTGAGGTGCCGAAGCACCATGTCCCTGTGATCGCACAACACATCTCGCGAGTGAGCTAGAATGAGCCAGTCGTCGAGATAGTTGAGAATGCGAACGCCTTGTTCTCTCATGGGAACAATGGCCGCCTCCGCGACTTTTGTGAAGACACGGGGTGACAGGGCCAGCCCGAAGGGTAGGACCTTGTACTGATACGCTCGACCCTCGAAAGCAAACCGAAGAAATGGTCTGTGTCGAGGAAGAATCGAGACGTGAAAGTACGCGTCCTTCAGGTCGATCGCTGCAAACCAATCCCGGGGACGGATGCACTCGAAAATGCGCTTCTGCGTAAGCATTTTGAACGGGAGTTTGTGCAGGGCCCGATTCAAAACACGCAGGTCCAGGATTGGCCGTAACCCACCGCCTTTCTTGGGTACAATGAAGTAGGGGCTGTAAAACCCAGACCTCATCTCGGCAGGAGGGACCGGCTCGATCGCGTCCTTCGCCAGCAGGACATCGATCTCTTTCCTCAAGACAGGGGCGTCCACCGACCGCACACGGGTGAAGTGGATGCCCCTGAACTTGGGAGGCCGGCGTGCAAACTGAATTGCATAGCCGAGCCGGACGGTGCGGATGAGCCATTGGGACGGACTCGGAAGCTCTAACCAGGCCTCCAGATACCGTCCCAATGAACCCACCCGGACCACCGGCGTACCCGCGGAGGGGCAGCGAGGTGGAAGACAGGGAGCCGGCTCTGGTGGCACCGTAGCGACCGAGAGCGGGGTCAGGGTGTACTTGACACCAACCTGCCTCCACGGAGGGGCAGACGGCAGAGAAGGCTCGTGAGCGTTCTGCTGCAGACTGTCCGGTGGCGAGGGGAGGGGGAGACACGAGGAACGAGGCCCTGCCTCCTCGAGTGCTGGTCTCTGCGCCTCCGGGTCCAGCCGCAGACCGGAGCGACGCAGCTGGGGCTGCGTCACTGCTATCCGCCAGCTGGGAAGAGGGGGACGGGGACGTAACCGCTCGGGGGCGGCACATGCTGCCGTCCTGGACCTCTTGGACGGGGGAGACTGCGTGCCCATCAGTCTCGGCCGTGGATGACCTGGAGGAGGAAGAGGGAGAAACTGCTCTTTTTTTGAAAATGTGGGTACCGCTGACTGAGTGGCCAGCGGCGGAACAGAAAGAAAATTGAACAGAGGATTTTCCACCCGGCCCTCTCCCGGGGGAAGGAGGTGTGCAGGGGCACCCTCCCGAAGAGCAGCATCCGGAACCTCTACCAGGTCGCCCGTCTCAGGGACGCTTCCCGCGCTTCCCGCGCTTCTTCTTCTGGGAAGGAGCAGGAGGTGCCTGAGCGGGTTTGGCCGCCCTCTTACGACCCGACCTCCGTCCCCCAGGGTTAGACTGCTGCCCTGAAGGAGGAGCGGCCGCCGGAGGGCGACCTCGGCGACGGGCAGCCGGAGGCTCTATGGCCACAGAGGACGGACCAGCAGCAGTCCGCCTCCTGTGCAGGACGTGCCGTATCGCTTCCGACTGCTTCTGGGCGGTGGAGAACTCTTGGGCGAAGCTCTCCACCGCGTCGCCGAAGAGGCCCCCTTGGGATATGGGGAAGTTGAGAAGTTTGTTCTTCCCTGCTTCCCGCATATCAGCAAGGGTGAGCCAGAGGTGGCGCTCCTGGACCACCAAGGTGGACATCGCTCGACCCAGGGAACGTGCGGTGACTTTCGTCGCCCGTAGGGCGAGGTCCGTCGCCGCACGCAGCTCCTGCAGCAGACCGGGGTCGAGACCACCCCCCTGAATGTCATGAAGTGCCTTGGCCTGGTGGACCTGTAGCAACGACATAGCATGCAGGGCGGAAGCGGCGTCTCCACACGCCGTGTAGGCATCCCTGGTCAGACCAGAGGAAAACCTACAGGCGCGGGAGGGGAGTGAAGGGGCACCCCGCCAGGAGGAAGCGGTCTTAGGACACAATTGCATCGCAACCGACCGTTCCACTGGGGGGATTCCCTCGTACCCGAGCGCCGCCCCGCCGTCAAGGGTGGTGAGGAAGGAGGACCGAGGTTGTCTACGTCTGGTCGCAAGGGGGGCCAGCCAAGACTTCCTCAGCTCCTCATGCACTTCAGGGAAGAATGGTACTGGAGCAGGCCGCGGGGCAACAGCACGGCCTGCTCCGAGACACCAATCATCCAGCCGCGAAGGTTCGGGGCCCGGTGGAGGGTTCCAGACGAGCCCGACATTCGCAGCTGCCCTTTCGAGCATAGCGGCCATTTCCGGATCCGGCTCAGCCACAGCCACCACACCAGAAGGGGGTAGACCCGCTGAGTCGTCACCAGAAGACGACCGCTCTTCCTCCGATGCCGCGATCAACATCTGATCCTCAGGCGGTGCCCCAAAGGAGACAAACGGGACCGCACGAGGCGGTGCCGGAAGCTCCACCGAGACACCTGATGGCAACGAGCTACTAGAGGCGTGAGAAGCCCGTGAGGATCTTTCACCTGACGGGACGTTCTGCACGGTAACCCTCATCCGCTCACCAACAGGAATCACCGAAGTAGCCGTCTGCCGAACTGAACCGGCAGACGAACTAGATCGGGGATTCTCTGAAGGGACTCCCCCATGTTTCAGGGATCTTAGTCTTGAACGCAGCATCGCCAGAGTCATGTTCCCGCAATGAGAACATGACTCGTTCATAAACGCTGCCTCAGCCCCTAAGCCCAAACACGAGAGGCAGTGTTTATGACCATCCTCCTGAGGGAGAAGTCGACCGCATCCAGAAACGCACGGGTGAAACGACATCCTGAAAAGGACGCGAAACGCCCGTGTTGCTCTTTTAGACAAAAATAAATGCTCTTTTATGTGCCGAGGCACAAAGGGACCACCGCGGCAGACACAGCGGGGAAACTGCAAGCCCGTGTGCTGCACTCACCGTTACCAATACCAGCCGTTAAAACAGCTCTTTTTTTGAATAGAGAGAGAGAGAAACGGCCGGCAACGGGAAGCGATGGCCACTTGAAGTGCCGTCACACCAGCAGCAGAGGATTCCTTTCGCCAAAGAAGACTCGTTTTTCAATATTTCCTCGGAATACAGCAGCTCAGAGAGACACTGAATGGCTCCGAAGCAAAAAGCATTGCGCAATGTTTACTTCCGCCTTTTATACCCGCGCTGGTAGGCGGGTCGCGGAATGCAAACCTTGCATGCCAATGTCTATTGGCTCGTTTTAATTCTCTCGAAGGCAGTTGGCTCCCTAGCGTGATCCCAATTCGTCAGGGAACTCCCCCGACGACACGTCGGAGTTCCCAGGACGAAAGGGAACTGTCCTTTTTAGGGTCTCATTTTGTGACATCATGTCCCGTTTTTGGTTAGTTTACATGTCTTTGGTCCATGTTGTGTTCATATTATTCGAACCGCACGAGAATTCATTTAGAAGCGGATCGAGACTCATCTTTTCAGTGTTTTCAGTCCGCTTGTTTGATGCACACCAGGGTTCGGATGGCAGCGTTCACACTTATTCAAATGAACCGCACTAACCGAGCCATCGCACCAAGGTTCGTTTTAATTGAGCCAAACATGCCAAGTGTGAACACACACTAAGAGTTTAAAGTATAGTTTATCCAAGAATGATAATTGTCATTTTTTCTTTATTTTTTATAAAAATGGAAGTTTCTGCAATAGGAGGCACCCACTATTGCCTGTTGTTTGGGAACGCAATCATATGAGACAGTTCTCAGAAGTAATTTTACCAAACCAACATTTGAGATGCTGTGCAATGCGATTGGCCCGCTGGTACACGGTTCTCATTTACTGTTTAGGCAAAGTCATGCAAGGAATTTTTTTTTTTTTTTTTTACAAAATGTATTCGCCTCATTTGAACGCAAACATTTTTTTTATGAGCATTTTTTGAATTTATGTGCATCTTGGCATTTCCATCCAGTGTTTTTTGT
Organism: Gila orcuttii; assembly: GCA_026230005.1. Classification (NCBI taxonomy): domain Eukaryota; kingdom Metazoa; phylum Chordata; class Actinopteri; order Cypriniformes; family Leuciscidae; genus Gila; species Gila orcuttii. The sequence continues at coordinate 16,605,950 of JAPDVR010000002.1, read as the reverse complement.
ACCTACCTATTTGCATAAAAATAGGTGGATGCAAACATAGCTAAACTGAAAGCTGAACTTTCAATAAAATCAGTGACAAGGATTTGAAACTTGCCAGTTAAGTATACAAATAGCTAGTCTAAATTCTAGAGAAAAAATTTGCTAAAGAGCATCTGACACAATTATTTAATATTATTACATGGGTTGACAGAATATGTATGACTGTAGACAGAATGGGTATGAATTATTTCTGGATGTCACCTGGATGTACGGGCATCACTTACTTGTATATATTAAGGTTAGAATGTGAACCACTTCTCAACCTCATTCAAAAGCATGACATCATGTTATAATAAAATGCCTTTTTGAGGAATAGTAGAGTACAATGTTTGTATTCCTTTCAATATTCATCCTAGGGCCTTAAGCAAACTGAAATTTGATCGCTGCTCAATTAAAAATGAATTGTGAAAGTTCAAATTTGTTTGCCATCCTTTGATGTTAAAAACCAAACCTTTCTCTGAATACAGACTTCAAGAATGTTATCAGTAACTTTGTCAAGGTGCATCTTGGGTTCTGTGAATTGTGTTGGCTCCACATCATAAGTGTAATGGGGGCTATTTTCCACCTCTGTAGGTCTATTTCAGCACAGTTTCTGTGTATTAAGCGAATGCTTCGCATGAAGCTAAATGCTACCACAGAATGGCTCATCCAGATTCAGAAAGGCTGATCAAATAAGTTCCGCATTACATGGAGAGGGCCCTAGGGGGAAGTTGGGGGATATCTTTTTCGGAATGTGTATTCCCCAGCTTGCTACTAGCAAATAAGCCTGTTTGCAACACAGCAATGCTGAGTCACACAGCAAAGGATCTAGCCAAATCCAGGAAATAACCTGGTAATCATTGGCTTTTTCATCTTATCATGATGCTGTGTAATCATGTCATTTTGACAGATTTTTATGAGATTTTATTGAGAACTAGCATGCAGCTTAAAAGGTGTGAATGGCAGTTGTAGTTTAACTAGTACTGTTATCACTTACACTGATGTTTTATAACTGACCTCAAATGTGTTTGTGAACACGGTCACAAGGGTTAGAAAGGGAGATTGATGTTTAAAAACAACAACAAAGCCATTAGGCTTTTCAGTGCAAATCTACAGTATTTCATTCATGAGCTACTGATTCTGAGAACCCGAAAATCATGACCTCCTTTTGGGTGTTCAGAGAACAAAAGTTTCTTAATATGTATGACAACATCCTGCCTGCCAATGAAATCAATGAGCATTGAGTCAGATAATATTTTGGCCTTAAGGAGTTTGTATATGCTTATAGTGAATCGCCCTAATGGTTAAGTGATGTTGGTTTCCAGTGTAAAATGTCCTACAGACCCCCTAAAGATTGTCTAAAAATGTTTGAGTTTTATATTCTGGTTTTCCTCCGAGAGCGAATGTGAGTAAAACTGCATTTCATAAGTCACTGAAGAAACTCACAGTAGAGTCGGATACGTCAAGAATGAAACTCTTCTTTCAAATGCACAGGGAAATTAAGACAGGGACTCAAAACAACCCACACAACCTCGCCAGAGGGTAGAAAGCATCCTCCAAATCCACAAATAATGAAATAACTTTTCAAACAAAGCAAGAAAGCTTGGGTAAAAGCTGTAGTTAGGATTTACCCTTTAGTGCTGATTTAAGGGCGGTTATGCGGTTTACCTTACGACCGTTAAAGTTAGAATTGTGTTAGAAGGACGTCTGGTCGAAGATTAAAGCAAAGTGACTTCTGCCTTTTGTAAAGCACATTTGAACATTTAGACTCTTTCCCCATTTAAAGCCTACTTAACTGAAAATGAGAGACGTTCCCTGTCAAGGTTGGCTTGGCAGTGCCCAATGATGCCTTGATTGAGCTGTCGATTCCATTAACAAGCAAATGGGCAGCTGTAGATTTGTATTGACGGCTCAATTGACAGCTCTATACAAGTGAGGAAGGTTTCAAAAATGGCTTGGATTAAAGGATAAACTTTTAACAATGTATGTCTCTTTTAATATATTTTCTCTCTGGTCTATTTTGACAATAACTAGACTTCAGAAGCTTTTCACTGTTGAGTAATATTGAAATGTTGAATGTTACAAATGTTACATTATTAAAAAATGATTTTACAGTAATACGTTATTTCACCCAAGACTCTCGTGTGCATGCACACACTACAGTACATCTCCTAGCATGTGTGTATATTTAAAAAAAAATGTATACTCATGTATAAATGTGTTCAGCATGCATTAATTAAACTGATCAAAAGTGACATTTATGTTGCAAACAATTTCTATTTTAAATAAATGCTGTTCTTTTGATTTTCTATTCATCAAAGAACCCTGAAAAAAAATTGCATCACAGTTTCCACAAAAATATTAAGCAGCACACTTATTTTCAACATTAAAATTGTTTCTTGAGCAGTATATTAGAATGATTTCTGAAGGATCATGTGACACTGAACACTGGAGTAATGATGCTGAAAATGTAGCTTTGCATCACAGTAATAACTTACATTTTAAATAGAAAACAGTTATTTACAATTGTAATATTTTAATAATAATTTACTGTATTTTATCAAATAAATGCAGAACTTGGTGAGCATGAGAAAATAAATAATATTACGACCTATATAATTTTGCCTTGAGTACGTTTATTTATTTGCACATTACTCAAGATAAGGCCTTATTATGAAAGTAAATGGCAAAAGCGTAATGTCTTAACTGTATGATATGTAACCCCCAAATGATCGTCGTCAGAGTTTGTTAGTAAGTAACCAGTTTCAGCCGACTGTGAGTTTTCTCCTTGACTTTTGAAAAATGAAGTGCCAAATGCATCCATACCATCTAAATGTCAAGCAATGTTTGCTGATTTTATTCTCTCTCTCTAGAACTGCTCCACAAGTCTGTTTCACAGAGTCAAGCTTTTATTTTGATCTTTTTTTTTTCTTTTTCTTTTTTTACTATTTTATGTAATTTTTTCATTCAGAAGTGTCTCCAATTTGTTATTCTTTTTCTCCAGCTGTGTTCTGATCAGAGCTCTGATCAGGCTTTGTTCCCTTAGGCTACATTGAATGGATGGAGATACAATTTTGACATACCAATGCTTTCAAAAATGGCCCTGGTGAAGTGCAACCCTGGGGAGCCCACCAGCTGTGTCCCCCAGGCAAAAAGAGCTTCGATATACATTGATTTAAAGCTGTGCTCTTTACAATGAAATAAAATGGTGCTTCTTTTGAAAACTGTTGCAGAGAGAGTCAAAATATTTCATTTTGAATATCATTTCAAGAAACCAGTTAGTTGATGATCATAGAAAAGTCTGTTGCAATAAGCCAAAACTTATCTTATACAATGTGGTGTTTTAGCTTTATTTTATTTTTTTCACAAGTTTCTTTGGCCAAACATGGAAAAGTTATTTTTATTTATTTATTTATTTTGATTGGCATGAGATGTGAGCATAACCTGATTTCTCCAAGTGCAACATGTTCCTGGATCAACATCTTTGCTGATCCTGGAACAGCATTTCATTCCACCAATCAGATTTACGGTTTGCAGTTTACGGTTTATGTCAAGTTTTAGCTTACAAATTACAAGTTGTTAGGTTCTTCTACATCAGTCTTATTCACCTATAATTTCCCTCTGATTTTAGGGAGAAGTTATGGATAGGGTTAGGGGTAGGAATATGGTTAGGACCTCTTCATGTTGGCATCTACCACATTCTGCTGGCACCAAGTGGATGAATGTGTGCCAGAGAACCCTGTAGTGTGATTGGACAAATGGCCCTTGACAACCAAAGATAAGAAAAGTGTTTATGTTTTGCTCTGCTGTCCAGAGCTGTGATGCACTTTTCGTTCATGACTCGTGACTGACCAATTGAGAACCACTGACTTAAATAATAAGTGAAACTATTCTCATACTAGTTGTAAAAGGGCAGTTTTAAGGGCAATATTTCAATGTATTCAAATGTGAATAACCTAATGGCATAAAACAAATATTCTTCATGCCTTAATTAAAATAGGTTGAATGCAACTCTACACCCTTTCTTCATTCAGTATACGTGATCCAAGAATATGCTAATTATTCCACTCCCGCCAGCTCAGAGATTCACTCGGCCAACTTACTGAGGTAAACGCTGCACAATGGTATCACTCTTTACAACGTCAGACACATAACGAGAATTAATATGATTAGCCTTTTGTTTGAATATGTTATCAAACAACAAACCATGTTCCCTTTCGTTGTCACTCCGAGTTACGTCGGATGACGACGAATGGGGTTTCGCTTAGAAAGCCTATCAACTTCGAGTATTACAAAACGAGCCAATGGCAAAGAAATGCCATGGGTCTGCGGAATTTGCATGACGTAACTCCGCCCCACCTCGTGGGTATAAAAGGAGGAAGTCCGGCAACATGCAGATATGTTTTCGCTTCGGAGCCAAGTTTATTCTTCTCTCCACAAGCCATCTCTGAATTGTCAGCTTCACAAACGAGTACCTCGAGTGTTGGTGTGACGGCGATCTACGGCGAGAGCGTGCTTCCTGCTGATCTGTTGCAGTGGTCTGCCAGTCGGTGCGTTTCTCCCCGGGTGCTTCAACACTTGAGTTTTCTCTCACTAAAAGAGCTTACATGCGGCACGTCTTTTTAAAGATGCCTCGCCCGTGTACTTCTGGTTGCGGCATTGGGCATTGATCATGCTAGAGCAGCGCTCGTGGATGAGTCATGTTCTCTCTGTGGGAACATGACCATCGCGTCATTGCGGTCGAGACTCAGTGAACTCGCAAGAGTGAGAGTCCCCTCATCCGGAAGAGACACTCCATCTCATCTGGAAGAAGGCGCCGACTATGTGTCCGCGACCCCAGCCCCCCTCTTCAATGGCGGTGCCCGCTAGTGAACAGCTGATTCCCGAGGGTCTACAAGCCGAGCCGGAGATACAATTTTGACACAATTTTGACAAAAATTTGACACAAATACAATTTTGGTCCCGAGCCGAGGTCCGGCTTCTACAGCCCCTACTTCATTGTCCCCAAGAAACAATGTCGCCAGACCCCTGGCAGAGCAGGCCCCCGCGGGACGACCAGCCTGGTCCTCCCCTGGCCCCCTCTGCCAGGGCGCGGTTGCTAACTGTGCCCCCACACCGGGCCGCTATGCCGTCCACGTCTGGGCCAGTTACTCCACTTCGCTGCCCCTCCGGGGGGACGCCTGTGGTTCGCATGATCCCGCTGGTTCAGTTCCTGGGAGCCTGGTTAGAGCTTCCCCGTCTGTCCCGCTGGATTGCGCGGACCGTCAGGCTCGGCTATGTGATTCAGTTCGCACGGTCTCCTCCCCGCTTCAGGGGAGTCCGCTCCACTTTGGTCGGTGGCAATGCCCCCATCATGAGAGCGGAGATTGCCACCCTGCTGGCGAAGGGTGCAATCGAGATTGTCCCTCCAGCCGAGATGAGGTCCGGCTTCTACAGCCCCTACTTCATTGTCCCCAAGAAAACCGATGGGTTACGGCCAATCCTGGACTTGCGCGTGCTGAACCGCTCCCTTCACAGGCTGCCGTTCAAGATGCTCACCGCCAAACGCATTTTCGAATGCATTCGGCCCCAGGATTGGTTTGCAGCGATCGACCTGAAGGACGCCTACTTTCATGTCTCCATTCTTCCTCGACACAGACCGTTCCTACGGTTTGCTTTCGAGGGGCAGGCATACCAGTACGCGGTTCTCCCTTTCGGGCTAGCCCTGTCTCCTCGCATCTTCACGAAGGTCGTCGAGGCTGCCCTTGTTCCCCTTCGGGAACACAGGGTTCGCATCCTGAGTTATATCGACGACTGGCTGATCCTAGCTCACTCTCGAGATCAGGTTTGCAAACACAGGGACGTAGTGCTCCGGCACCTAGCTCGTCTGGGCCTTCGGGTCAACTGGGAGAAGAGCAAACTTTGCACCGTGCAGATGATCTTTTTTCACGGTATGGACATCGACTCGGTCGCCATGTCCGCGCAGCTTACGAGAGAGCACGCGCAGTCACCGCTGACTTGCCTGAGACAATTCGAGGGCAAGAGTGCGGTTCCACTGAAACTTTTTCAGAGGCTCCTGGGGCATATGGCATCTGCAGCCGCGGTCACGCCGCTCGGATTGCTTAATATGAGACCGCTTCAGCTTTGGCTTCGCGACCGAGTCCCGAGGTGGGCATGGCAACAAGGCACGCTCCGAGTACCAGTTACTCCGACCTGCCGTCAGTTCTTCACCCCGTGGTCGAACCTTAGTTTTCTCAGGGCGGGTGTCCCCCTGGTACGAGTTTCCCGGCATGTTGTTGTCTCTACAGATGCCTCCACCACGGGTTGGGGCGCCATGTGCAATGGACATGCAGCTGCGGGCTCCTGGACAGGACCCCAGCGGCTATGGCATGTCAATTGCCTCGAGTTGTTGGCAGTACGTCTTGCTCTGCACCGCTTCCGGGCGTTGCTCAGGGGTCAACACGTACTAGTCCGTTCAGACAATACCGCCACTGTAGTGTACATCAACCATCAAGGTGGTCTACGCTCCCGCCGTATGTCACAACTCACCCGCCACCTCATCTGAGGTCGCTTCGAGCCATTTTCATTCCCGGAGCTCTGAACTGTGCAGCTGACGAGCTCTCACGGCTTCAGCCCCTCCCTGGAGAATGGCGACTCCATCCCCAGTCGGTTCAGCTGATTTGGGACCAGTTCGGGGACGCACAGATAGATCTGTTTGCCTCCCACGACTCTACCCATTGCGCCCTGTATTTTTCCCTGTCCGAGGGCACGCTCGGCACGGATGCACTGGTGCACAGCTGGTCACCGGGCCGCAAATATGCGTTTCCCGCAAATATTGGCCCACCCGGACCTGGTTCCCCGAACTTGTTCTCCTCGCGACAGCACCTCCCTGGCCCATTCCCCTGAGGAAGGACCTTCTTTCTCAGGGACGGGGCACCCTGTGGCACCCTCGCCCCGATCTTTGGAGCCTCCACGTGTGGCTCCTGGACAGCTCGAGGCAGGTTTGAGTACCCTACCACCAGCGGTGGTGGCTACCATCACTTCCGCTAGAGCGTCGTCCACGAGACACGCCTATGCGTTGAAGTGGAACCTCTTCCTCGACTGGTGCTCTTCTCACCGAGAAGACCCCCGGAGATGCTCGATCAGCGTTGTGCTTTCCTTCCTTCAACAGGGGTTGGAGCGAAGGCTGTCTCCCTCCACCCTAAAGGTTTACGTTGCCGCTATTGCCACACACCATGACCTTGTCGAATGTAAGTCGGTGGGGAAGCACGACCTGGTCATCAGGTTCCTGAGAGAAGCTCGTCCTCCTCTCGTTCCCTCTTGGGACCTCTCAGTGAAGAGTGCTCCCTTTGAGCCCCTGCAATCAGTCGAGCTTAAGTTCCTGTCAATGAAGACAGCGCTCCTGGTTGCACTGGCCTCCATCAAGAGGGTAGGGGACCTGCACGCATTCTCCGTCGACTAAGAGTGCCTGGAGTTCGGGCCGGCTTTCTCTCACGTGATCCTGAGACCCTGGCCCGGATATGTGCCCAAGGTTCCTACCACTCCCTTTCGGGACCAGGGGGTGAACCTGCAAGCGCTGCCCCCCGGAGGAGGCAGACCCAGCCTTGGCACTGCTCTGTCCAGTACGCGCTCTCCGCGCCTATGTAGACAGGACGCAGTGTTTCAGGACCTCAGACCAGCTCTTTGTCTGTTATGGTGGGAAGCTGAAGGGAAAGGCTCTCTCCAAGCAAAGGTTGTCTCACTGGATAGTGGACGCCATTGCTTTGGCTTACCAGCAGCAAGGTCGACCGTGCCCCCTTGGTGTGACTGCCCACTCCACCCGGAGTGTGGCATCCTCTTGGGCTCTAGCGCATGGCACCTCGCTAACAGACATCTGTAGAGCTGCAGGCTGGGCGACACCTAACACATTCGCCAGATTCTATAATCTCCGAGTGGAGCCTGTGTCCTCTCATGTACTCGCTTCAACCAGCTAGTACCGGACCCGCTCAGGTGTCTTCGCTTGCTCGCCATTCCACTCCACGGACTGGATACGTGCGATCTTCTCCTCAGGTGAGCTTCCCCGAAAGCCCTGAGCTCCTCCAGCACTCCTGACGTCGGCGCCAGTGTCTTCTGCCTGCGCGTCGGCTAGGTGCCTCCCGTGTGCATGGTCCCTCCCCTGAGCGACCCCCACATGTGTATTTCCACTGTAAGCCTCTCTGAGCATGTGTCTTTCCCTTGGCAAGCCACCTTGCCACCCCTTTGTTTGAAATATTCCACCTGCGGCTGGACACCCCAGTGTTCCCCATATGCATCCTTCGGGTCATATGTGTATTCTCTAAGTCCCCACCTCCTCTGGGTTGGCATTAATTGCATACTTCCCCTAGCTCGCCATATGCTTCCCAGTGTACCTTGGTATGTGTTAAATGGAGTCCTTCGTCCAGTCTATGTCAGGGATCTCGATTTACGCAGGGCACTGGAAGACAGCTGAGAAGGTGGCGTGAAAGGGAACGTCTTTGGTTACGTATGTAACCCTCGTTCCCTGAGTAGGGAACGGAGACGTTACGTCTGCCTGCCACTTTCCGCTGTACCGCGGGGATCACCTGAGTTCAGTCTTGGCTCCTCAGCGAAGAAACATATCTGCATGTTGCCGGACTTCCTCCTTTTATACCCACGAGGTGGGGCGGAGTTACGTCATGCAAATTCCGCAGACCCATGGCATTTCTTTGCCATTGGCTCGTTTTGTAATACTCGAAGTTGATAGGCTTTCTAAGCAAAACCCCATTCGTCGTCATCCGACGTAACATCTCCGTTACCTACTCAGGGAACGAGGGTTACATACGTAACCAAAGACGTTCCTATTTGCATCTCAGAGTCAGGCAGCTGCCTTCTAACAATCATCAGAAACGCTTTGAACAACCCAGAACGTCAGTGGAGAAAGGCATATAGTTCATAATAACATCATAATATATATCATACACCCGCTATATTGCTAAATCTACCCGATTTTTCATATCAACAGAAAAATATACCGGGATAAGTTGGCATCTCTCGAGACTTTACTGCTTCAGAGCGGTCATACACAGTTAATGATATGCTAAAGCCCGCCGGCACGTTGACGTGATTGGTTACAAGGTAGTTTGTGATGTCAGAAACACCAGCGATTTCAAACCGCGTTTTTGAGACTGTCTTTGGTTCACTGCAGTTTTAAGGAGAAAATAAATACTCAGTAATGGTGTTGACTCATGAATTTGCACATGGTTTGTCTTAAAGCACATTAAAAACACCACATAAAACAAGATAAACGTAAGCTTTGTCTTGTATAGGTGCAAGACATTTTACAATTTAATTTAAAAACGCATAAGCACATCATTGTAGAGGTTGTTTTGTTGTGCGCTTTGCATGTATCAGACTTTGGTGTGCTAATATGATAAATATCTGTAAGTTCATTACAAACAAAGCAGTAATATAAATTAATATAAACGTTCCATCAAATCCCTTAAATGTGTGAGAATCCAAAGCTTAGACCCAGCCGACATGGCACAATGCGAAGTGGTATTAAATCCATGCACGATTTGGGACTTTAAATGTGAAAAGTTTTGCATAAAATTCATCAAGGGCACAGAAGGTGGAAGAATGAGCTTCTTGCATCACTGCTTAATGAAGTTCTGAAGATTCATGAAAATGTTTGGGTATCTAAGTTGAGAAGGACCAAAGGGGGCATGACTCTTTCCAAAGGTGTTTTTTCTTTCCATAAGGCATCTTGGTCATTAAAATTCTGAACAGACTGTCAAACACTCCATGTAAAATATGACAGTCCAATCAATAGAAGATTTATATCCATTTACATCATCAGCATTATTAGCCAGCAGAAACAAAGATGAGCTCAGACTTTTTTTATTTATTTATGAGTCTGATTCAAGAGAAATACTGATACAATTATCTTAACCCGATGATATAAATCCTAAATGCAGTGACTCTACAGAGCTTTTGCAGCTCTTAACACATACAGTTAAATCTCACCTGTCGAAGCTGCCACTGCTAATGCGTTACAATTATGCAAACAATGAGAATCCTAACTTAATGTGTCTTGTTACCACACTTAAATGAACCTTTAAAGCATACAGAATTCAACAGCTATCTGAGCTTGGAGCGAACGAGGCTTGAATGTTCTGAAGAGGCCTGGATGGTCGTTTGGAGACAGGAAAGGCATTATTTCTAGGGAATAATTCAACATAACGGGGGAAGATATTGATCAGACTGTGCGCAGTCTATTTTAAAAATGGGACCTTTTCAGCTTGTAATCATGAGGAGAACAGTTGTGTTGAAAAACAGCGATTTCTTGTGTGAAGACCATAAACTGCTATTTTACTAGAGGTATCAAACACATGCACAAGCCATCAATAGCTTGGGCTATAATTCTTTTATATTGGAAAGTCTAGATCATGTGCAAAGGTCAGTAGTGTGGGGTTGACAGCTCTTGGATCTGAGAGGAAAACGTCTCAGGTTACGACTGTAACCCTAGTTCCTTTAGTGGGAATGAGACACTGCGTCAAGACGCTGTGGGAACGCCCCTGCGTGATTGCGTCATGAAGCACCTATGAAATCAGTCCAATGGCGTGACAGAACGTCATGTGACGTCATAGACCAGGAAGCTATAAAGCACCCCTGAAATCAGACCGTTGTCGATCACAGGCATGCAGGGTGTATGGCAGGGAGTATGGCAGGGCGATGCAGCGTCTCGTTCCCTCTTCAGGGAACCAGGGTTACAGTCGTAACCTGAGACGTTCCTTTTCAAGGGAACTCGAGCTGCGTCGAGACGCTGTAGTAACACTATACCCACGACGCCATAGTAACAAGTGCCTGTCTGACGAAAGCACCTGCGCCTCTGGAGTGGAGCCGAAGTCAAGGTCAAAAACCTCACTAATGTGTGCGGTGAGGCAACCTCCTGCCACATCACAAACATACTGGAGGGAAACTCTTAACAATAATCTTTTAGAAGCAGCCATACTCCTAGTATCTTGGTCTGACGCCTCACAGTGCCACAAAGGAAATGTTACAAGAGGGTTATCTCCCCAAGGAAACACCCCTTTTAAAGGGATGTGGTAAGCAGCTAAGGCTGCCATGTACAACTTTAGTGTGGAGAGGGATAGACCTGCGGAGAAACGCTCCTGCAGGAACTCCAGCACTGCAACCACAGGGCAGATAACTGGGTCCAGCTTGTGCTCTCCGCACCAGGAAGTGAACAATATTCTTCCATTTGGCCTAGCGCTGCGACCCTCCTCCGAGAGACCCAGAGGGCGCCATTCTCAAACCCATCTCTCCCCGGAGGGGACCACCCTCAGAAGCCTGATAGCCTCAGCGTCAGGACTTCTTCTTAGTCGAAGCCTTCTTCGAGATAACGACTGTCCTCAGATATGTCTTATCCCAAGACGACTACGGCTGAGACTACTAAAGGAACCAGACTCTCGAGACTGGTCTCTATTATAGCTTGAGAAGCCAATCCAGCATCGTGAAACGGATGACCGGCATGAGATAACCGAACTGACCCTTCTTAAACCCTCCTTCAGCGAGTCAGACACTGAGACTAGAACTCGCTGGAGGGTACCGAAGGGAGATGGGCACCATATAATGAGGTGTTATCCATTTCCCCCTGGTAATTCACCATTTATTTAATCAGAATTAAATGACTCCTCAAAGAACAGATGAGTATATATTTAATTTCCTCAATTAAATACAGCCTCAAAAATTTAATTTTCTCAAAAATGAAATGCAGCCAAATATCAAACAGACAAGTAGAAACGGTCTAGGTGAAAGGCTGAATATAGTGTATTAAAATAGACATCTAACCCCTCAAAGATAAGATGAGTAGGCCTATATATTTAATTTTCTCAAAAATTAAATGCAGCGAAATATCAACCAGACATGTAAACACAGTCTGGATGAAAAAGCTGAATAGTATATTAATTTTCTCAAAAATTAAAAGCAAACAAATATCAACCAGACAAGTAGAAACGGTCTAGGTGAAAGCCTGAATATATAGTGTATTAATATAGACTTCAAATAAGAAGAGTATTTAACATTTAATTTCATCAAAATAAATGCAGCCAGAACAAGCAGACAAGAATATATGGTCTGAATGACAGGCTGAATTTTCATATTATAATCTCAAACAATAAAGAATACATAATTAGTTTGCACACAATCATAAGAGAAAGAGAGAAAGGGAAATTCCTGTCTTCTCAATCCCCTGCGCATTTTATACATTGCGGACCTATTATCTACACGTTGCCTCGGCAAACGCGAGATGAGCCACTAGATTATTATTGCAGATATGCAGACCCATATTCTACGCGCTGCCTCGGCAAACGTGTGATCTGAGCCATTAGATTATTATTGCAGATATGCAGACCCATATTCTATGCGCTGCCTCGGTGTCACGAACACACACAGGACGAGGGAAAATCCAAGTGCAGTAATTTATTAAGAGGGCAATCCAAAATCGTTGTAATCCATGCAGAGGTCAAATATCCAGAGAAGCAATCCAAAACAAGAACGGGTCTAAACAGACAAGAAGTGTGGTAACACAAAACAACGACTCCGTACACATACTAACACAGACAGGGAATATATACACATATCTAACAAGACTAACACAGAACAGCTGGGAACAATGATTACGGGGAACAGCTGAGTGCAATGAACTGATGAGTGACAGTGACAGACAGAATGCTGGGAATTGAAGTCAAATGTGAAGGACACCGTGAGAACGAGGACCTCTAGTGATAAACAAGGGAACACAACCAGACACTGTGACACTCGGCAAACGCAAGATATGAGCCACTAGATTCTTATTGAAGACCCCGTAATCTACGCGCTGCCCCAGCACACGCGAGATCCGAGATCAAGTAACAGAATCTTTATTGCAGACCCGCAATCTATGCGCAGCCTCTGCAAACGCGAGATCCGAGCCAAAGAATCTTTATTGACTTTCTTCCCTCGAGAAGAAAGCCAACAGGAGCACAGCTAAAAGCTCTCGATAGTGCATATGTTACACGTAGGGAATTTATGAATGATCACCGTCAGCCCCCTTTTACTAGACCTGACCGTGCATGCTACTCTCCCAAACAAACAACACATGAATCGCGTATGTCCCCACTCGTAATGAAGCGAGGGCAGGGACGAACACACGATCCAAAGCTGTTTGCTCGCCATTATACTCCTGTCTAGATTATATATATATATATATATATATATATATATATATATATAATATATATATATACACACACATATATATATATGCTTGTGGACAAACAATAAATAGACAGAGACAGATTCACACAGAGCGCTGAAGGCACAGAAGCTAGCACGGTCTGTTTTCAGGGGTGCTTTAGCTTCCTGGTCTATGACGTCACATGATGTTCCGTCACGCCATTGGACTGATTTCATAGGTGCTTCATGACGCAATCACCCAGGGGCGTTCCCACAGCGTCTCGACGTAGCTCGAGTTCCCTTGAAAGGGAACCTAGCAGTTAGCCAGTGCTGAGTTATAATTGATTACATGTAATCTGGATAACGTAATCAGATTCCAAAAATGAAGTACTTGTAATTAGATTATATTACATTTTTAAAATACTCATAATCAGACTACGGTTACTTTTTCTGTTGATTACGCTATTCTTACAATGCCTGCAAATTTGCCATAATTCATTGATTCTCACTAATAATTGTTTTTTATCTTATAAATGTTCCCTTCTAAAAAGCCTACGGCTTTTTGTATTACCATCTTTGGAAGGCTTTTGTCTTTCAAACACATTAAAATGTACAAATTCACGTCATTTCATTTACATGCAATGCAGGGATTCCTTAACTTTTTTGTAAACTGAACCTCTTTGACACCCTGAGATTTAGAAGTTAGGTCAATAATCAAAGTCAATACTACAACTACTACTACTATAATTATGATGATGTCAGGAAATGGTCACATGACATGCAGGTAAACAACTAAAATATATATATTTTTTTTTTAGAAAGTGTTTTATTTTGATTGTTTTTATATTAAAATTATTTATTTAAATTTTTAAATTTTATGATTTAATTACTTTGTGTGATAAATGATTTATGTCAAAAGTCATCAAAAAAGTTATCAAAAAGTAGTCAGATTATTTTACCTTAAATCTGTGATGGATAATGTTACTAACTGCAATTTTTGTAACTGATTACAATTTGTAAGTAATCGACTCTGCACTGCGTGTCTTTATTGACTGTCAATAAATTGAATGTGCCATTTCTTCCTCGCAAGTGATGAATGCACATTTGTTACTTGCAAATATGTGTCTGCGGTTTATGCCAATTTTCATCATTTTAACATGACAATTTTTTTACGTGCATGATGTCTGTTTTCCTACTTTTCCAATTAAAATCATTATGCAAATAAGGATTCATTTATGCATATACTATATGCTCATTTTCAGAATTGACTCTCATGTGATTATCTAGCACCATCTTAATTGCCCCAGATTAAAATCTTATCTACTTAAATATCATTTCAGATCAGTATTAATAGCCTTTTCCGGCACCTGCCTGCAGATACTCTTGTCACCTCAGCCCAGCTGTAATCTACAGCATAATGTAACCAGTGGGGGTTAGTGCCGAGACAGCGGGAGAGGGCAAAAATCCATCTTCCTTCTAATTTGAGTGAATGTGTATCATATGCTAAGCTGTTATCAATACTATCTTCTCTGTTCCCTTAGGCTGCAGAAGAGCTGAGAAATAGCTACACTGTATTTGAGGGTTTTTCTGACTGGCAATGTCAACTTATTGCAATTTATTCACACAAGTGCACACACACACACACACACACACACACACACACACACACACTTAACATGCTGTCTAAATGAGGTTCTCTATTGTTTTTAAACTTTTTGCATTTTTAAAATAACAAAAAAAAAAAACTGCTTTATGAAATCTCTTTTTATGAATCAATTTTCTTAAGAGGGATTGTGTCAAATTTAGCAAACTTCTGGGGCCAAATTTGTAATTGCAAACCGACATGTTTTTACCTCTATAATATTATTTTGTATTTTTTAGCATTTAGTACAGTTCACTGATCTCCGCAGTGTAGGTGTTTTCTGGTTTCACTATCTTGTAAGGACCCTTTCAACATATAGGCAAAAGATGAGGCAACATTTTAGAATACTGTTCCTTCATAAATGAATAACTACACAGGAACAAATGAGTAATGCACTATTACCATTCTAGTTACGACTATTAACTAACAAGAAACTCTGATTAACAAATGAGAAAAAAGTAATAGTGCTCAGTTGAATGTGGTAGTTGACTATTATCTAATCAGTAACTACTGTTATCAAGCATTTCAGTTTAAAATACTGATCCAAATTATTAGTAGTTCCTTTAGAAGGATGTAGTACACTTTGGTCACCGTGATTTTGCCAAGTAAGACATGGTCCTGGATCAACATATTTTGTTGATCCTGGATCAACATTCCTGTCCCAAAATGTAGTCCTTACCCAATCCCTACCCCTAAACCTAACCCTACCCATAACTTTTCTCTAAAATCAGAGGGTAATGATAGGTGAATGACACTGATGTTTAAGTACTTTACCTTGGTTCTAAGCCTAAACTTGACATAAACTGTAAACTTGTCCCTCAAATCTGATTGGTTAATTGGAAAGTTGATCCAGGATCAACAACGATGTTGATCCAGGAACATGTGGTACTTGGTGAAATCACGTTCACCAGTACACTTTATTCATTATTAATGGGTTACCATTACTTGATACTATACATTATGCATTATTAATATTAATTAAGAACCTGTAGTTCTTTATAGTAGTCTTCAGTGAGGTATGAAAAACAGTAGTTACTGATTAGCTAAAAGTGAACTACCAAATTCAACTGAGCGCTATTACTTACTAATTTTTAATCAGAGTTTCTTGTTAGTTAATAGTATTAGTAGAATGTTAATAGTGCGTTACTCATTTGTTCATTAGTAGTTATTCAGTACAGTATTCTAAAGTGTAACCAAAGATGACCCCAACACACACAGACAACGTTAAACAGTATGGGATCATCTAAAACGCCCGTGCCTGCTGAAAAAAAGCTATCCTACTGTTGCAGTCCATGTGCGCTGATGTGTGAGGACTTTGCTTCTCCACGCTGAGCTCCTGCAGTTTGTCCCTGTCAACATAGAGCGCCTTGTCTAGCCATGACAGGAGAATAATGTCACTGCTGCGCGCGTGCACGTGCCAAACCTAAGATCTGCCGCCACACAAGAAACACATCTTCAGAAATTGATACTGGGTATGAATGTGTACGATGTGAAACGAGCGTTTATGTGGTTTGAGCGATTAAAGCAGTCACTTGTGATCTTTGCAAACAGGAAGTCTTAAAGGAAAATTTCAAACCAATATTTAAAATCTGTCGTCATTTACTCACCCTCATGTCGTTCCAAAACCGTATGACTTATTTATTTTGTGTTCTGCGGAAGAATATTGAAGTCAGTCCTGTCAGTCATGCATAATTGCAGAATATAAGCCTCAAAAAGGATGCACACCTCACCGTAAGTTGGCAGGTGGTCCACATGAGTGGGTTGGTGCCAAGTCTTTAGAAGTCATACAAAAGCAAATAATTGCTTAATAATCCTCAACTCCAGTCAGTGAGCTGGGACCGCTGCAACAGAATCATTAAATTAAGTGAGTTGAACTTGAGAACCGAATAAGTTCACATGAACTTACCACTACGATCGGTTACCTGACTCAACTGAAAGGAAACAATTCAAACAATACTTCTTTTTTTCTTTTTCTTTTTCTTTTTTTTTTTACAAGTACTTCGTGCAATTAACACGATGACGCAATTGCTATGAATTCATAAGACGTCGTTTGGGCTGGTTTTATTATGCAT
This sequence comes from Gila orcuttii, assembly GCA_026230005.1. NCBI lineage: Eukaryota > Metazoa > Chordata > Actinopteri > Cypriniformes > Leuciscidae > Gila > Gila orcuttii. The sequence goes on along the minus strand of JAPDVR010000002.1, from coordinate 16,589,048 downwards.
TCTTTTTTATTTGTCGCGTGACAATCGATCACCGTCAATTGTCAATGCACAAAAAATGTATTTATTTATAACAATTTGCATAGGCTACACACGACAAGACATGCTATAGCCTATATTATTATTATTATTATTATTATTATTATTATTATTATTATTATTATTATTATTATTAGGCTATTATTATAATTGTACGTTGGTTTATATAAAACAGATAAGTTATAGGCTACATTTTGCGTAGGCTATTTATGTAGGCTAGAAATGCTGTTCTAGTAAAACAGTAACTGCAGCCCAAGCGTAGGCTATTTATTTGTGCATAAGCAGTAAAATGCGTGAGTATCAATTTTAATGTAATTCGTTGTATAAAAATAAAATACTTTCAACCTTAATACGCACGATATACCCCCCCCCCCCCCCCTTCTCTCTCTCTCTCTCTCTCTCTCTCTCTCCCTCCCTAGACGCAGCAGCGGCTTGGATTGGATTCAGTACATCCTCTATGTGCTGCCTTACTCCACCATCACATCCCTGAACGTGAGCGGTGTAGCTGAGGAGCACTTCTTTAAAGCCCGACACTTTGCTGGAGTTGCTTCCCTGTGCGTCTGAGAGTCGGAGGGAGGGGAGAAGCATTCCCCAAAATCTCTTTTAACGATGGAGACCGGTCTGGGTGTATTCCCTGGCGCTCACTTTACTCTTTCTACCTGGCTTATTCTTTCCTCCGTGTATGTGTTTCCAAATGTAAAGGCAGATATAAGTTGCGCGCCATGTATGTTGCCAATGCAAGTGAATTACGCAGGGGATGAGCATCTGCGTGACCCGCCAGATTTTGGGAAATATCCGAGACAGGATCAAAAGAAACCCAAGCTGATCACAGTTCTTTACCCGAATATTGGAGTACCCACTGGACGAGAGGCGGATGGTTTTTCAGGGATTGCGCCGAAACTGGAAAGAAACGCTGAGGGGATATACTCCCGTGCGCCTTTGAGGAACTTCCCCGAGTCCGATTTAGATGAAGAATTGTTTTTGGATGAATATGTGGAAAGTGTATTCGAATTGGAATCCGAGAACGCATCAGAGAGAGTCAAAAGAAGCGTGCCTGAGTTTCTGGAGAGCGAGCGGAGCGCTGATACCCGCTCGGAGGAGCAGAGAAAGACCTCCGGTGTGCGGGTGGATGGACAGAGTAAACGCGCCGAAGTTCGTTGGAACCGGGATGATGAGCATGATGCCCGAGTACCGGATTCCAGACCAGATGAACCCAAACTGGCCAGCAGCACTTTTGCTCTGGCTGGAGACTCCGCGCACAACCACGCAGTCGTGTACTGGTCTGGAAAAAACAGCAGTGTAAGTCCGCAACATCCAGTACTTCTGTGCAATAATATGGTATTCACTTATCTGGTCCATGCTGTCTTGTTTTTCTGCCAAGAGTTCTTGACAACTTCGCTGGGAAAACATGCGCATGTTGTTTTGACTCCATAGGGCCATTTATAATGAGAATGTCCCCAACCTTTCCTGAAACGCTCCCCCCTCAAACATTCCTGCTGAAAAGACCATGTTCATCAAATCTAAGCTAGCTGATTAGGCTGTAATTACAGGGATTTTTGGCACTTTTCAGCTTGGCTAGGCTGGGAGATCCTCTTAAACCAGCTAAGACCAGCAAACCAGCTTAGTCTTTTCTGCAGAGATGATGTACATGTTTACAGAAAACACCTGTTCGGAGTCTTAACCACCTGTTTGTGAAACAAATAGATCAATCACAATAGGACCTCTTGCGATGAGCTGGAATGCATTTCATAGTGTTACTAAAATGATATTCACTGGCAATGATCATTTACGTTTGTAAATGTACGTATTTCTAAATGGTAGTCAGTTAAATCTGCTGGGGTAAAGTCTGCAAATGCAAGATTTTTTCTGCACTGTCTGTATATTTTTCTGATGAAACGATTTGCTTGTGGAGCAGGTTGTTGGCTAGAGCAGCACTGTCTGTGTTTTTTGGATTGGAGACTTTTGGATTGGCAAGATAGGAGACTTTATAATACGCCACATCTCAATAATTCAGAGATCCATCTTGTCGATTTTGTAGACTGAGGCACATGGGCAAATAAATACTTAAAATGCTTAAAGTTAAACAAAACTGGGAACTTGTGCTTAAGCATGTCTGCAGAGTATTGCCTGGATGTTTGGATTTTGTTACAGACAGGTGGTGTTTGATGATAGTGAAACCAAGAGAGCTATGAGCGAGAGAGAGAGAGAGAGAAAGAGTGATTTTCAGATTTTTTTTGCAAAGAGATTTTCATGTTTAAGCCATGTTTTGTATGGCTGTACATGTCTGTACTTTTATATTGTATTATATTATATTTAATATATGTGTCTCAAGTCTCTCACTCAGGGTGCTCTAGTGGTTAAAATGCAAGACATGAAGCAACAATCAGGTTGAATTTTTAATTCATAATGAACAGTAATATTACTGAATAAAGGCAGATTTTGGGTTAAATGTTGCAATTAACATACAAGGTGTTAGACATACAGCAAATTAATTTTGTAGAGAAGGGTAAGGTTTTCTTAAATTAATTTGATTTACAGTTTTAAATACGAAGCATAATTGGAACTTCCTTCTTGTCATTAAAAACTTTTATTTTAAATGTAGAATATATAGGAATGCGTTTTCGGTACAAGATCTATTTGAAGTCTGAAGTCACTGATCAAGAATCAGCTTTTGCCTTTATGCTCCTATAGTTAAGGTTTGTATTTGGCTTTAGGAAACTGATCCAAGACCAGTGATTTTGTCAGATTTGTCGCAGGGCAGTAATTTGAAGCAACAGTCAGTGGATTGAGAGGATAGTTCTACCACAGGTTCTCTATGCTTTCTCGTTTAAGCCCGGCCTTTATTTGTAAAATAATTTACCCAGTTGTTATATGAATCAGACAGTTAAACAATAACATGCTCACCCTTATCAAATGAACCACCTCATCCATTATTGTCTTTCTTTGTGTCCGTTTGCACAAAAAAAAAAGTACAGTAAATCAAAACAGATAGTCCAGCGCATTCAGGCCCTGTCTAGGCATATTACATCCAGCTGTATTAACTTGTTAGTAGATGTCAGGGAAACATTTACAGCGATTTTAAGCAGAGGTTACTGCCTGCCAGGTCCGTCCCTCATCCCTGCAGCTGTAAATCTCCTACAATTATCTTCAGGACTGAAGCAGCCATTTTGAAAGATTTTGTCCTGTTCAGGGACTGCCTACTCAAGCGTGTTTTCCCTGCTTGCATGCCTGCTGGAGAGCTTTGTCTTCATTGGCTGGAGGTTTTATGAGAGATGAATGAAGTGTGCAAGGACAGAATGTGTGATTTGACCCCCCCCCCCCCCCCCCATAGCAGGTCCATGTTAAGTAAATCTCTTTTGCATAATGTTGTTTATTCCAAAGCTTTTTTGCAATATTTGCAGGTTTCTGGTTCCAGTCACTGCTCATATATAAGATATCCCTTAATATGTTCTTGAGGAGGTACTTACAGTCAAAAATTTGGATGCACACTGAATTTGCTTCTTATTACCATAACCTTTTGATAGGTTTATGCTTAAATAAATACTTAAAATTACTTTTGTAGACAAATAATAATTGTCCCTATAAGGCCTACATGTACAAATCAGAAATGTTGTTATTATTATTATTATTACGCATCTATTATGTTCTATTTTTTATTTTGTTTGACTCTATTATTATTATTTTTATATTTATTTATTTATTATTTTATATATATATAATATATATATATATATAAATATATATATATATATATATATATATAATATATTGGACCATTTCACAGCTAACAAGTCCCAATGACCCAATCATTGGTCCCCAGTATACATGTGAATTTCTTTTAACACTGTTTAAAAAGCATCCCAAGATGAAGTCGGCTGAGAGAATTCGGAAGCTAATTTTTTAAAACAACTTTTGGTCACAATATTATTATTGCTACATTTTCTATTGCTCTCAAATTGGGGAAAAAAGTAATAATGAAGATTAAGTACATTTGTCTTCACTCGAATATATGTCTCACCATTTTAAGAGATATTTCCTAGATGAGGAAATTGATCCACTCCACTGGAGCTTATCACTGGTGTTTTGTTTCTTAGGCTAAATGTAATTTATTTATTTTATGATTCACATGTCCCATCATGCTTTTGATGTCATGCATGCAAAAGGAAATTAAACCATCTGATCTGCATAAGATCCAACTTGTAAGCCTGGCACGCACGAATGGATCCTGATATAGTCCTGCTTTACTGAGATTGGGTCAGTGGAGGTTCTCTGATATGTTACCTTAGGGAATTGCTTCTCTCATGGTGTGAATCTCGAATGCTTTGTGAATTGGGAAAACAGCATTGCAGCGTTTCACATCTAAGACCTCCTTCACTCCTCTGTCAAACCATCTGTTCTCCTAGTATATACTCTTTATATAACTCAACATGTGCTCCAGAAGTCCTGCCTGGAGGTATTTGCACTTTTGTGTTGAATGATGTTGGCTCATAAATGGGATATTTACATTTAGGAGACACATCTGTCAGGTTTCTGTCTTAGTTTGTTGGGAGGCAGGGTGGTGTTTGTTGAAGACACTTGTTGGGCTTGAATAGGGATATTGTACACTGCTTGACTTTGATGGCTCTTTTAGTTGTTTCAGTGCCAGTTGGTGTATCCACTGCTCTTTGTAAACTTGCTTTTATCAACGTTGATATAAAAAACGGCACCTTCTTTAAAGTTGAAATGGCACCACTAGTGAAAGAACTTTTTAGCACAGATATTACTTGCCATTTAATGTGTACTGTACAATCCAAGAGTTAAAGTTATTATTGCTTGAATTGTTTTGACAGGATTAATATAGTATTCCATTGTTGTTCATTTGGCTTCAAATGTATAATGCATTAAATGGATAAAAAGTGACAGTAAAGACATATTGTTACAAAATTTTTCCATTTCAAACAAACGCTGTTCTTTTGAACTTTCTACTCATCAAAAACCCTGAAAAAGTTTCACGGTTTCCTCAAAAATATTAAGCATATTAACTGTTTTCAACATTGATAATAACTTGAGTATCAAATCAGCATATTAGATTGAAGGATCATGTGACATTGAAGACTGGATTAAATTCAGTTTTGCTCTCACAAGAATAAATGACATTTTAAAATATATTAAAAATAGAAAACGGTTATTTTAAACTGTAATAATATTTCAAATTTTTTACTGTATTTTTGGTCAAATAAATGCAGCCTGGGTGAGCATAAATAACTTCTTTCAAAATCATAAAATCTTTCCAACCACAACCTTTGAACAGTACTGAATATTCGATTGTATAATATATTATTAATAATTATTCTATTTTAGATACAGCCCCTACTTTTTTCAAAATGATTTTAATATTTTAAAACTTATTTAGTCACCAATAACTCATAAATGGCTAGGCAGATCTTCCTTGTGCACTCCTGAACATAATTTAGTGCCACTAATGCATTGTAGAGAGGTTCATTTATTTAGTGTGGATGCTAATTACTAGTAAAGGAGGCTATGGAATGTTGTAAATAATTTAGCTATTCTAATATAGTATATGCCCCCCAACCGTCAATTCGTGTTTACACATAAGTTTCCCGGCTCTTTTTTTTCTGAAGCTGAGGTCCTCCTGGCGAGAGCCGGTGGTACAGTCAGGGGTCTTCAGGGTTGTCAACCCATCTTCAGGGTTGTCTTTGGAGACCAGGTTTTGGCTGACTTTCCATGATTTGTGAACAAAATTATTACACTCAGCTACCCCCAAGAAAAAGTAGACTCATTTATTTTAGGATATACAGTACAATAAAAAAAAGTGGGAAAATATAAAGGTGGACTTTTTTTTTTTTTTTTGCTGATGTGTTAACATATTTTGTTCTATCCCAGCTTGAAGAGACAAATATAACTACACCATTTGTGCATTGATTTCCCCATCTCTCAAATGTATGTATTTTTATATATTGTTTTTATTATTATTAATTTTTATATTATTTTATCAAATTCGATTAGCTAATGCAAGTGGCGCAGAAATGCTACAGTTCACCTTTAAATATTTTAAAAGCTGTTCATTTTTGGAGAAATCAACAGTTATGAAATGCACAAATACGTCAAAACAATCAGTGTCAGTGTCACTGTCTTTTGTATTCAGAACTGCAAAACACTTTAATTTCCTTTTATTCAACATATCCATTTATATGCCATTTATCTCCCTACTATTCAGCACTCCAAGCTCTGTGTGCAGAGAGCATGCAACATCAACACATCTGACAAATCCTCATTCATCACAAAAAGCATCATCTACCGGATGAGAATCGCGAAGAGTCAGTTTACAAGCTGCCTAAATGTAGCCATTATCTCCATTGTTGGAGAGACATAGTAGAAGGGCTGAAACCACTAGAGAGGAGAACACTCCGGCATAATCACACGCTTGGCCGCTGAACCAAAGCAAGCAACAAGGGTGTCTCTGCATCTATCTGTCCCCCTATGTTAATTGCACTGATATAACAGAGTGTCAGATGTGATTTGGTTTCATCTCTGTTGCGTTAAACACTTTTTTCCCACTGGGCTGCTCAAGCTCTCTCTCTCTCTCTCTCTCTCTCTCTCTCTCTCTCTCTCTCTCTCTACTTCACAAACTGGCTGTGTGACAATCAATGCTCCGAGGTAGATTAAAAAACTCTGCTATGATATCAAATGCATATCTTGTTGAAACCACTTTAAAATGTGGTGCTGTCAGATACATGTGGAAGGAAATAGTGCTCTGGAAGATGTGTTAGGATTCAGAAAGCTCAAGTACATTCTGATCTAACCATCTAGGGATTACATTAGGCTGGAATGATCCTCAATCGTTTTCTGAACTTTCAGGAAAAAAAAAAAAAAATATATATATATATATATATATATGAACAATTATGTAAATAAATTAGTAAAAAGTATGCATAGATTATTACAAATTAATGTCAATAATTATAAATAATTGTAAAATATTAGATAATTTATTAGTATAATTTAGTGTGTTTGTGTGTGTTTGATATATAATATATTTGTCACGGTAGATGTATTCGCTGGTTCCTTCTAGTCTTGTGTTTATGTTGTTGTATGAGTGCACGTGTGCAAGGGGCGTGTCTGTATGTCATTACCTGATCCACTCCAGCTGTTCATCATTACAATCACCAGCTGCAGTTCATCTCACCACGCTTCATAAACTCACCACGGTTCTCTCACCTTTGTCAGATCGTTGTTTGATGTTTCCCTGTCTTCTGGTTCGTGTTCCTGCCTGGTGTTTCCTGTTCGTCGTCTTCCGTGTGGATTTGGATCGTCTCACCGTTTGTCTGCACTTCACCGACACTGACCATCAAAGTCCCTGCGTCACCAATCTCCACCTGGCTCACTGCACCCTGGACTTATATACTTTGTGCTTCTAATAAATATTGAATTATACTCGCTATTGCTTCCTGTGTTTCTGCCTAATATGACAGAACGATCTGACCAAGGAATGGAAGCAGCGAGCGCCTCGTCATCCTCACTCCAAGAATTTATCCATCACAGCATCCGTGGAATGGACTCACAAGAGAAGGAGATTGAAGATACGGGTCGTGCAGTCCTAGCCCTGGTGACGCAGGTGTCCGAGCTCACCCAGCAGATCCAGCGCCTACAACATCCCACTGCGCCACCCACACCGGCCGTTCCTCCCGCACCATCAGGAAGCCCCTCCCAGTCAGAACCCCGGCTACCCACCCCAGAGGCATACTCAGGTGAACCGTCATTTTGTAGAGCTTTTTTGACTCGATGTTCGATGCACTTTGCCCTGCAACCTCACACTTTTCAGACCGAGCAGACCAAAGTGGCGTTTGTGCTGACGCTACTGACTGGGAGAGCGGCACTCTGGGGAACGGCGGTGTGGGAAAACCAAAATCCATGCTGTGCCTCGTTCCAGACCCTCGCCGCCGAGATGAGACTGGTTTTTGACCGTGCGGTCACTGGAAGAGAGGCGGCCAGAACATTGGTCGAGTTACGGCAGGGAGGAAGATCAGTGTCCGAGTTTTCCATCGAGTTCCGGACCTTGGCGGCGGAGTGTGGATGGAACGAGGAGGCGCAGTGGGACATGTTCCTGCATGGGTTGGCTGACCGCGTCCAGAAGGAGATCTACGCCCTGGATCTTCCCACTACACTCAACGGACTCATTGATCTGGCCCTGCGGGTGGACGCTCGGCTGTCCAGAGTCGAGCGTCGAGCCACGTCCACCCGCACACTTGAGGCAGCCGACGGGCTACGATCCAGCGGCAGGGACGTGGTCAGCCCCGTCTACGATCACGAGCCCATGCAGGTGGGTCGAGCTCGGCTTTCCCGGGAGGAGAAGGAGAGGCGGAGGTCCCAGGGCCTTTGCCTGTACTGCGGAGGAGCCGGACACTACGCCTACAACTGTCCGGTAAAAGGCCCAGCCCGATAGTAAACATGAGGCTACTATCGGGTGGGATCTCCGCCAGGAAGACCTCATCCACGACAAGATCTACCTCCACCCTCCTCTCGGTAAGACTAAGATGGTCAGTCCACCAGCACGATTGTCAAGCACTGTTGGATTCGGGGGCCGAAGGTAATTTCATGGACCATAATTTTGCACGCAGATTTCAGATTCCCATCAAACCCCTCCCACAGCTCCAACGTAGCTTGTCATCCAGGAATTAATCGCACTGGATTTCTAGTCAAGCAACGATTCTGGTGGCCACTTATGGCTCGTGACATTCGCGATTTTGTTTTGGCTTGCTCTGTTTGTGCCACTGGTAAGTCTTCCAATCGACCTCCAGATGGGCTACTTCAACCGCTGCCGGTGCCTTCGAGACCCTGGTCCCATATCGCTCTAGATTTTATTACCGCCTTCCCACCCTCCCAGGGTAACACAGTAGTTTTAACTGTGGTGGACCGATTCTCGAAGGCAGCACATTTCATTCCCTTACCCAAATTGCCTTCAGCTAAGGAGACAGCGGCTACGGTCGTAGATCATGTCTTTCGGTTACATGGCCTCCCGATAGACGTGGTCTCCGACCGGGGACCCCAGTTTGTGTCCAAATTTTGGCGAGAATTTTGTAGATTACTGGGGGCGACGGTTAGTCTGTCATCTGGGTTTCATCCCCAGAGCAATGGTCAAACAGAGAGAGCCAACCAAGATTTGGAGAGAATGTTGCGATGTTTGGTTTCCAGAAATCCTTCGTCTTGGAGTCAACAACTGTCTATGGTGGAGTACGCACCCAACACGTTGCCAGTGTCAGCGACGGGCCTATCTCCGTTTGAGTGTAGTGTAGGTTACCAGCCACCAATTTTTCCCAGTCTGGAATCCGAGGTTGCGGTTCCCTCCGCTCACGCCTTTGTCCAGAGGTGTCACCGCACCTGGACTAGAGCCCGGGAGACTCTACTCCAGGTGGGGGCGCGCACCAAGGCCAAGGCCGATCGCCACCGGTCAAAGCCTCCCGTATACGTCGTTGGTCAAAAAGTGTGGCTTTCAACTAAGAACATTCCTCTTCACACCGTTTCTAATAAACTTGCTCCCAAATTTATTGGCCCGTTTCCTGTCACCAAGATTATTAGTCCGGTGGCAGTCCGCCTCAAACTACCTCCTGCGTACAGGAGGGTTCATTCCGTGTTCCATGTATCTAAAATCAAGCCCGTTTTTCATTCTCACATCAATCCGCCTGTCCCGGTTCCTCCCCCACCGCGGCTCGTAGATGGGGAGACCACATATTCGGTCAACCGTATTCTGGACTCTAGGCGGAGGGGACGCGGATTTCAGTACTTGGTGGACTGGGAGGGTTACGGTCCAGAGGAGAGAAGCTGGGTTCCTGCTAGGGACATCCTGGATCACTCCCTTATCGATGATTACAATCGGCAGGTAAGGGAGTCTGAGAACGCCAGGAGGCGTTCTTAGGAGGAGGGGTACTGTCACGGTAGATGTATTCGCTGGTTCCTTCTAGTCTTGTGTTTATGTTGTTGTATGAGTGCACGTGTGCAAGGGGCGTGTCTGTATGTCATTACCTGATCCACTCCAGCTGTTCATCATTACAATCACCAGCTGCAGTTCATCTCACCACGCTTCATAAACTCACCACGGTTCTCTCACCTTTGTCAGATCGTTGTTTGATGTTTCCCTGTCTTCTGGTTCGTGTTCCTGCCTGGTGTTTCCTGTTCGTCGTCTTCCGTGTGGATTTGGATCGTCTCACCGTTTGTCTGCACTTCACCGACACTGACCATCAAAGTCCCTGCGTCACCAATCTCCACCTGGCTCACTGCACCCTGGACTTATATACTTTGTGCTTCTAATAAATATTGAATTATACTCGCTATTGCTTCCTGTGTTTCTGCCTAATATGACAATATTATAGATATATTATATCTAGTCCAGTCAGGAAAATCTAGAGTATCTAGAGATATTTACATGCATTCTGCAAACAATCACATCATTACCGCATGGCACAAGCTGATTGGCCAATGAGATTGCTTGCTCAACATTTAATTAGTCTGTTTTTTTTTATTTTTGCTGTGAGCTATTCCTGCAGTTCGCTATCAGAGCTCTTCTGAACTCCTCCACCTCCCCCAGTTCCACCTGCCTAGATCTGTCAGTTAACCATCTTTCCTCTAACAAAGAAGAAAAAATCCCAGATCAAGATAAGATTTGGATGAAGTGTAAAGATGTAGGCCTAGCTCAGAAACGTATCACATTTAAAACCATATGAAAGTGGCCTAAATGTATTCTAGTAAATGGAATAACAATACGAAGTGATTAGCTACAGATGACTGTGAAAGAACTCAGAATTGGTTGACCGTGTATGCATCCAGAGAGTTCATCTGGACCGTGGTTGTGTCCTCTCTCAGGGAGAGTATACATGTGCCCTGAAAGTGTCTTTCCCACGCACTTTAATCAGGGGAAAAGATGGATGAATAAGACATGACTGTAGACCGGCTACACACTCACGGTCAGCTCAAGAAACTCTGTACACTCGTGTGTGTTTTTGGTAGAGAGAGTCCTTATGAGTGTGTTTCATGTTCATTTGCAGCAGCTCATGATGCAGACTAATGCTGACAGATTCCTCCCTAGAACCAGCAGTCTATCCACACACTGTCTAATTAAAACTAATCTCCTAGCTTATCATCACTGCTGGCTAAAATCAAAATATACTGCATTAACATTATTACTCTTTCTGACAACTTCACTGTTTGCTTTCTGGCAAGTCTTATGCTTTTCTGGCCCAATACGCTGCGCACAAAACAAGTTGAGTGTACAGTTTCCCTTATTCAGAAGGATAATGTGTATCATTTGCTGATGTGATAGTTTGCTTGGCCTGGCCCATGTTTTCTTTGTTTACATAGACTGAGAAAAAAGGAGATGCTTTGTCAGGGAATATCGAATTCTGCCTTTAAATAAATTATACTCAAACTAAGGTACTTTATAGTGCAACAATTGGGTCATTCTACAAGCAAGTGCCATTTTTGCACCCCACATGCATAGCCAGTGCCAACAATTTTTTTCTGTGATGATGGCAAAGCTGAATTTTCAGCATCATTACTCCAGTCTTCAGTGTCACATGGTCCTTCCGAAATCATTCAAGAATGTGTTTCAACCTTGTGACCATAATATTTTCCCTATTGAGCTATTTCCTATATCTAATTTTGTCCTCACACTTAGCTTAAGTTAAAAAAGTTTATCAAAGTATAAAATGTTTCATAGAATGACCCATTTTCTCTTGCTAAAACAACACTGTGAGATAAAGTGTGAAGCATGAAAGTGTTTATCTGTCAATATTCCTTGGTGTTGAACTGCGTTTTAACATTTAATGCTTTTGTAACCGATTTGGAAGGCCTAATGGAAAGTCAAGAGGAGCCGAATAGAAAATGCAGATGAATTTTTAAAGACTCTTGTTCTTTAAAAGTCTCTGTATATGTGGGCTTAGGTGTCTGCAGATGCCAGAGAAAACGGGCTGAGTTTAAGAGTTCAGCAGAGCAGAATCTTGCGCGGTTCAGGCACTTATCTGTGTTTTGAGTCGTGTCAGGGTCTAAAAAGAAGAGCTCTGCGTACTATAGTGTGGTCTTTCTGTAGTTTGTAAAATGCATTTGGTAAAAAATTCTAGAACTGTGTCAAAAGATTGCTGAGTGCTGGTACCACTATGGCAACACTTCTTGTAGATTTTGCAAACAAGAATCGATTTCACTTAATTAATTTTATTCTGTCTTTGACCTATACTGTACACCCAATTAACTTGTCTATATGCTTGTGTTAATGGTGCAGCCCACTCTGGCTTGTTTAGCCTTACTAAATCATAAGACTAGTAGGTGTTACAGTACTCACACAACTTTATCTAACATGTTTGTGAAGAATTCACAGTCTAAAACAGCTCTAGGTCATTGCTGTGCAACAAAAACCCCTCATGATAGACGTTTATACTGTAGCAGTGACACTGAAATTAATATGCCGAATAACCTTTCTCTCCTGTATTGATGTATTTCCTTTTGAGATATTACGTTTGGGCGTTTAGCAGCCTTTAGTTTACATCACAGCCTTGATTTTTTTTTTTTTTTAATACATACAAGGCCCTTTCACAATATACATTGTTTTAAAGCTTTACAGAAACCTTTGAAGTTAATGTATGTAATAACTTTAAGTCGACATGAAACGGAAGTTGTGAGTCTTTTCTTCCCTATTGTGACATATATCTGAGTGAAATGGCTTCTTGAACAAGAAAAATGTAGGGCAGGACTTGGTTTTCATGTATGGGGAATTGATTGGATGGTTTTGGTTTGCTATTGGCGTGATGTCCTAGAGAGTGACAGGTTGCCCCACCCTTGCACCAGTTAACATGTCATCAGAGAAGAGATGTCTCTACAGGAGGGAGGGGAAGTTATTTTAATTAAATATAGCAAGGGCATTTGATAAAAGAAAAACAATAATGTGCACAGATAAATACTGCAAAATTCCAGAAAAAAAAAACAAAGCAAGAATTGTCATTTTTTATTTCATGGTGACTTTAATGCCTAGTTGTCCACATTTTGTAGTTTAGAGCTTGGTGACAATGTAAACAATCATAAATCTGAGGTTGAAGACTCTGAAAACTATGGTCATGTGAATCACATGTTGAAGCATTAGATAAGTGGCAGGTGGGCTTTATAATTAAGCTGGAGAGTACATTCTCATTCTAGAAAGCATTCAATATGGGCAAACATTCTGCAAAAACTATGCCATCAATATTTTTGTCTTTTCCAGGAAAATACTTTTTTCATGCATTTAAGTCTGCATTTTGACGGAATCACGTTTTTGACACAAAATTACATCCCTAGACTTATTGTGAAAAATTGATTGGTATACTTTATTCTAAAGAGATTCTGAAGAGATTTTTTTAACCCCTACCCTCCAACAAGACAATTTTCCGTAATTCCCATTGGATAAAGTCTAACCTCATTTTCTTCTTGCTATCCTTGATATCCGGTTTCAGTCGCCATGATTTTGCCAAGACATGTTCCTAGAAAAACATTTATGTCTGAGAACATAGTCCTAACCCCAAACCTAACCATACCCATAACTTCTACCTAAAATCAGAAGGAAATGAGAGGTGAATAACACTGATGTAGAAGCACATAACCCTGGTTGTTAGCCTAAACTTGGCATTAACTGTAAACTTATTATATTATCCAGGAACATATTTGACTTGGTGAAATCATGTTCACCATCCCGTTTCACCCAAACATGGTGGAAAAATGGTGCACAAGCATCCTTTTACGTTGCTGACACAACAATACACCTGTCAGTAGTTTTGTTTTATCATGAAGGTGTGTGTAAGGTTTCACATGTCCACTCATTTCCCTTATTTTTGTCTTCTGGGCATTATTTTCTGGGCATTATTTCAACAACATTAGTAACTGGTGGATATTAGGTAACTAGACAGGTCTCTATCTAAACAATTTCGAATGCAACTAGATGCGTAAGTAAATCAAGTAAATGTGTCTCGCTGAGAACATTGGCGCCTCGCCAACACTGTGTGTGTTGTGTGTGACTCTCGGATCTCAATCAACCTGATATAAATAATAAACAAGACAGTCAGGGCTTACTATATGTGGTTATTGCCCATCTCTCAGAGTTTGATAAAGCAGGGAGGAAATTGCTTTCAGTCCTTATTACATGTCTAACTGTTCATGTGCACCTGGAAGTTTCCAATCTCATCTCTACTCTGACTCTAAATTCAAAGAAGAGAGACAGAAAGAGAGTGATACAGTGAGAGAGCATGGAAGAGGAGAATAGAGATTAATGAAAGAGGTGCCAAAAGAAAAATGGAAGGTTGAGATAGCAAGAACAAGGGAGAAGAAATAACTATGTTTGCCTAGGCACTCAAAGGGCCAAGGATAGCACCGCACAAGCATGTTTATATACATGTGTATGTGTGCTTTATTGTTGTGCCCATGTAACACAGTCGCTGAATAGCGCTATAATTGTTCACTATGGTTGTTGCTATGACGATCCCGAGCACGTTTGCCAAAGGGAAGACTGTGAAAGAGTGAATTAAATGTGTCTGATCCTTATTTACTGAGCTTCGTCCAAAAACACATTGCGGTGCAACATGTGAGAAATCACACTGGTTGGTTAACAGTGAGAGCTTTGCTAGATATATATCTGGCTGTAGTATGCTGCAATATTCCCTGGCTTGCACACTTTTGTCTTTTTACCATTACACTGTTAGTCTCAGTTCTCTGTGCTTAGTCATTTGAGTTCAACCCTCTCGGAATGCCATTAAAATTCATAAAAAGCATTTAAAATACATTTGATGTGACCAATCCTTTGAAAAATATACTTGAAGTGAAAATTCTGTTTATTTTTTAAAAGTGTATTTATTTGCACTTTATAAAAAACATATTTTAGGTATATTGTAACTGTGTGCTGGAAATGATCATTGTAACAATGCATTGAAAGTATACTTTCAAATTACATTATAGTATACAATAGTATTTTTTACAAAGTATAGCTAAGTATTATTTATCTATTAATGTGCAGTTGTTATTGAAGACAAAGTGTGCAATTTGTACTATACACTTATGGTCGCCGCCGATAGCCTCGTGGGCAAGTGCGCCGACAGGTAGCGCCTTTGTGCTTCGGGAGACCCTCGTGGACCTTTCCTGATCCTGTCCCCCCTCTTTCTCTCTATCCCACCTCACTTCCTGTCTAGCTACTGTTCTATCCTAATAAAAGGCAAAAACGCCAAAAAAAAAAATCTTAAAAAAAATAAAATAAATATATATATATATATATATATATATATATATATATATATATATATATATATATATATATATATATATACACTTATGGTATATTGCTTGTATGTTTCGAAGACACTCGTAATGAATTTGTAATGTACTTGTAACACAAATAAAGTACACTTTAATATCACTAATCAAGCATGTAATTAGTCCCTACACAGGCATGCTTAAATTATACTAAGTATACTTGAAGTTATTCCAATTTAATACACAAAAGTACACTAAATACTCTTAAAGTTATGCTTTACTACAATTTAATTACAACTAAAATATATTTAGTACAAAATTAGTTGTTTCAAAATAGTACTCTTCAAATTAACTAATCATTGACACACTTGAAGTATACTAAATTAGTCTTGCTGCAAGTATACTTAGAAATTTTGTTTCACTAGGGATGATTCAAATGGATATATAAATTCTGTCATACTTTACTTATGTCAAGTCTTAAAAACAAAATTACCTTCTTCTAGGGGTGTGCCGGTTTCAGAATCGGTGATGACGGTTATGACGTGAGTCAAATGTGACGGTTCGTAACATAACCGTCGGTGCGGTTGTAGCCTGGCCACATAGGGAATAGGCTAATAATTGTATGGCTGTTTATTATAAATGTTATACTTTGTAAGACAGCTGCATAAATATGATTATTTTTTTCCGGGCGTTGTTGCCCGCAAGTCTTTGTGTTATTGTGTTTTGGTTTTACTATATCGAGAGCTCGCGGAGCTCCAGGGAATCCCCGTGACGTCAGTCGCATCAGCTGGCTTAATCACTTGTACTTCCGGTTAAAAGGGCCGGAAGAGGGGCGTTCGAGAGCAACGCAACAATTGCTCTTGTGGAAATAGCGATCGATCGCACGACTGAGGAGGCTTGTCATAGACTGAGTAGGAAGGATTCCTTGTGGAAATAGGATTATTCAATTGGATTATTTCGCCTTGGATCACTACACCAGGACAGCGCTGTTCCTCTGCACGGGCACGGACTTTGGTCGGCTCACCGGGAGGCCGATTCAACCCACACACATACACACTCACACACACACACACACACACACACACACACACACACACACACACACACACACACACACACACATACATGGGACAGAAACACTGATACTTACCGGACTCTACATATGTTAAATTTATTGTTGGTGTTGGTTATTTAATACATTTTGTGGTTATCCATCCATCTTGTTGTTTATTTTTGTATTCAATGTGAACAAGTTTAATTTTCACTTAGATAAAGGTTTTTTTTTTTTTTTTTTTTCCCGAATTATATTTAGAGGTGTAACCTGCTTCGAGGGAGGCTGAGCGTTACGCTGTGACTGGTGAGATGTACATGCTCGGGCAGATTCGGCTTGAAGTCGTTCAACCTTGGATGCGGTGCCACGCGCGCTGTTACAAAAAAAAGCTGTGCACACACGCAAAGCGAAATGGGGTCTTGCCGGTCTTGCGCACCCAACGCGTAATTTTTGCCGCACGCATCTTCGCGCTCGTGCGGACGCGTCGAGTATAAACAAGGCTTTACTCCGTGTCAGCGCGCGCTCTGATCGGTAAAGGGGCACAGACCTCTCCCGAATCATCTCCTGCAGCAGCCTCCAAAGCACCACTAACTCCGCCTCTGTTTCCCTCGTAAGCTGATATTAGTATTTAAACATTCTCTATGATAAAAAATGTTTGTAAAAAAATATTTTAATAACACGGTTTTGGCGGTTATAGAGTTCTAATGACGGTGTTCAACTATAACCGTCAGTGAATACAACAGTGAAAGATGTCTCATCCGTGCACTTCTGCTTGCGGTCGGATGGTTTCCCAATCTGATGGGCACAATAGCTGCTTTGTGTGCTTGGGCATTGATCACACTAAAGCAGCTTTTGTGGATGGTTCATGTTCTCATTGCAGGAACATGATCATCGTGACGCTGAGGTCGAGACTCCATGAACTCACTAGTGTGACAGTCCCCTCATCCACACCCCGATCTACACCCTCCACGAGAGGTGGTACTTCGGCTGGTGGCCAGGGTGACCTGAGGGTGACCCCCCAGTGTTGCAGTGTTGTGTCTTTCGACGCTCCAGATGACGATGCCATGTCCGTCGCAGCATCACAAGGCGGGCTCGAGTCATCGGGAGATGATGATTCGGCTGTGCTGCCGCCTTCGGGCGTGCCAGCATTGTCCGAGTCAGATCCCAAGATGACAGCCATGCTCTCTCTCTCTCTCATGCTCTTCGGGTCAACTGGGAGAAGAGCAAACTTTGCCCCGTGCAGAGGATCTCTTTTCTCTGTATGGAAATCGTCTCGGTCGCCATGTGCGCGCAGCTTACAAGCGAGCGCGTACAGTCACTGCTGACTTGCCTGAGACAATTCGAGGGCAAGAGTGTGGTTCCTCCTTTTAGAGGCTCCTGGGCAGATGGCATCCGCAGCCGCAGCAACGCCGCTCGGATTGCTTCATATGAGACCACTTCAGCTCTGGCTTTGCGATCGAGTACCAGTATGCTCTGAGAACCAGTTACTCCGACCTGCCGTCAGACCTTCACCCCGTGGTCGAACCTCAGTTGTCAACGGGCCAGAGTGCCCTTAGAACCGGTTTCCAGGCATGTTGTTGTCTCAACAGATGCCTCCGCCACGGGCTGGGGTGTCATGTGCAATGGACATGCCACCACGGGGTCCTGGACAGGTCCCCAGCGCCTTTGGCACGTCAATTGCCTCGAGTTGCTGGCAATACGCCTTGCTCTGCACCGCTTTCTTGCGTTGCTCAAGAACAAACACGTACTACAACACGGACTTACCTTCGACTGCGTCGTGATGTGCGGCGATAGCGGCAACATACACTTCCAGGGTGGAGGGAGACAGCCTTCGCTCCAACCCATCTTCTAGGAAGGAAAGCACGACACTGATTGGGCATTTTCTGGGGTCTTCTTGATGAGAAGAGCACCAGTTGATGAAGAGGTTCCACTTCAACGCGTAGGCATGTCTCATGGACGATGCACTAGTGGAAGTGATGGTGGTAGGGTACTCAAACCTGCCTCGTCCCATCCAGGAACCACACGTGGAGGTTCCAAAGATAGGGACGAGGGTGCCATAGGGTGCCCCGTCTCTGAGAAAGAAGGTCCTTCCTCAGAGGAATTGGCCAGGGAGGTGCTGTCGCGAGGAGTACAAGTTCGGAGAACCAGGTTCGGGTGGGCCAGTGAGGCGCAACCAACGCGTACCTACTGAGAGGAGCGAGGAGACTTAATCCTCCTTGCCCTCCTCTCGTTCCCTCTTGGGACCTCTCAGGTGTTTTAACTGCCCTGCAGAGGGCTCCCTTTGAGCTTCTGCAATCAGTGGAGCTTAAGTTTCTGTCAATTAAGACAGCGCTCATGGTTGCATTGGCCTCCATTAAGAGGGTAGGGGACCTGCATGCATTTTCCGATGACCAAGCTTGCCTGGAATTCGGGTCAGCCTATTCTCACGTGATCCTGAGACCCCGGCCTGGATATATGCCCAAGGTTCCTACCACTCCCCTTCGAGATCAGGTGGTGAACCTGCAAGCGCTGCCCCCGGAGGAGGCAGACCCAGCCTTGGCACTGCTCTGTCCAGTACGTGCCCTCCGTGCTTACGTAGACAGAACGCAGTGTTTCAGGACCTCAGACAAGCTCTTTGTCTGTTATGGTGGGAAGCTGAAGGGAAAGGTTCTCTCCAAGCAAAGGCTGTCTCACTGGATAGTGGACGCCATTGCTTTGGCATACCAACAGCAAGGTCGACCGTGCCCCCTTGGTGTGAAGGCCCACTCCACTCGGAGTGTGGCTTCCTCTTAGGCTCTAGCGCATGGCGCCTCGCTAACAGACATATGCAGAGATGCAGGCTGGGTGACACCCAACACCTTCGCGAGATTCTACAATCTCCGAGTGGAGCCTGTGTCCTCTCATGTACTCCCCCAATAGGACCCACTCGGTGTCATCGCTTGCTCGCCATTCCACTCCATGGACTGGATACGTGCGATATTCTCCTCAGGTGAGTTTCCCGGAGAAGTCCTGAGTTC
Organism: Gila orcuttii; assembly: GCA_026230005.1. Taxonomy (NCBI): domain Eukaryota; kingdom Metazoa; phylum Chordata; class Actinopteri; order Cypriniformes; family Leuciscidae; genus Gila; species Gila orcuttii. Next base: position 16,569,713 of record JAPDVR010000002.1, on the reverse strand, counting down.
CTCCAGCACTGCTGATGTCAACGCCAGAGTCTATGCCTGCAGCAACTTTCGCATTGGCTAAGTGCCTCCATGTGCATGGTTCCCCCTCTGGGCGACCCCCACGTGTGTATTTCCACTGTAAGCCTCTCTGAGCATGTGTCTTTCCCTTGGCAAGCCACCCTGCCACCCTTTGAGTTGAAAGATTCCACCCTACGGGCTGGATACTCCAGTGTTTCTCCATATTTTACCCCCTCTCGGGCCATATGTGTATTCCTAAGTTGTGTAACGCATTTTCGTTATATATGGCCTATTCCGCATTTCAACGTACGCATAAAGCTTGCCACAAAAAAAAAAAAACCCGGCAAAAGTAATGATTATGCATTAAACATTTGATTTGTTTATTAATAAACTAGTGTTTTCTGTCAGTGTCGCAGTGTCGGCTGCAAAGATAAAGTTGACGATGCTGACTCGCCATCTTCGTTCACAGTAGTGAATGCGCCTATAGAGAGAAATGCACACTTCATACGAATTAGCCTATAAGCAGAGAGCAGCCCATTTCTGTTCGTTTTGAATTGTTTTGTTTAAAAGTAGACATTTCAAGCTTTCTATAGATATACTTTCTCAGGTCTGTGAGGCAAGTATCTTAAACGCTGAGTTTCAGTTCATTTATGAGACCCGCTCCAGTTCACGCGCCCGCGCCTCCGTGTCCTGATTATATTGTGTTTGCTTCTTATTTATTAATCCAGGCAATTTGTTGATGAATCATTGATTAAAATGAAGATACAATTTATACAAAAACGAAATTCACTTTAAAGAAAGGCTTTCTACAAAACAAAACGTAATAAGTGATCAAAATAATGTCTGACCCATTCCAAATGTTTTCCGATATATTGGGCATCTTATGATCCTATCTTACTCCTCTCATGCGGTTCCCTTTTCATATAATCAACATAGATGAAATAATAAAAAATATGTATTATTAAAAATAAATATGAAACGTATGTTTTAGTTTTTATTTAAACGTCACACCGCTCCGCTTTGCTCACATGCTCTGGTGTGTAGCCTATACATGCATGTGTGCGTCTCTTAAATTAGAAAACCAGACACGTTTAACAAAGTTGCATTCAACAAAAATCATTCAACAAGTGTATTTTGTCAGGTAATTATGACATTTAACCAATATTTGAGAAGTGTTAAACACTAATTGACTGAAATGGTGATCAGAAATAATCTCAAAAATAATTTGTTATTTAAAAAAAAAGACAAAAATGTTTTGACTAAAACTTGACTAAGATATATTGAGTTTTCTTTTGACTAAAACTAGACTAAAATGACGAGACTTTTAGTCGACTAAAACTTGACTAACAAAAAAAGATATGTGAATGACTAAATATGACTAAAACTAACAAGGACATTTGGCACAAGACTAAGACTAAATTAAAAATAGGTGACAAAATTAACACTAGTCTCGGCTCCTCAGCGAAGAAACATATCTGCATGTTGCCAGCGTCCTTCCTTTTATACCCACTAGGTGGGGCGGAGTTACGCTATGCAAATTCCACAGACCCATGGCATTTTCTTGCCATTGGCTCGTTTTATATTCTCGAAACTGATATAGGCTTTCTATAAATCTTTGTGTAAGTGAACGGCCGAAACGCATAAAGTTTTCCGTTTTTAATAGAAAACGTTGTTTTAACGCCCCCTTAAACATGGCGGAGGGTAGACCGGTTGTGTGATTGGTATCTTTATTATTTTTCCACAGCTTCTACACCATCTTGACTTATCCCAGGACAGCACGCCATTCAACTTTACTCCCACTAATTGTATGTAAGTGTGAACTCGTGAACTAGATAGCGCAGTGAATGTTTATATGGTTGTCAATTAATTGGATGCTAAATATCATTTTGGCTTTAATAAGATTTTCCCAATAAATAGGCAAGAATAAACCTGGTGTCCTCTATTATTTCTGCTCTTTTCGTCTACAAAGCACTTAATTGCTTAATCGCGGCTTCAGAAGTGGGAAGAAGGAGGTTTACAATAGCACGTGAAGGCTGCATTAATTTCAGGTTATTCTTTCCTCAAAGAAATACCATATGGCTTCAGAAGACTACAGTGCATAAGACAGACTACTTTTATGGTGCTTATGTCCTGTTTGGAGCTTGACAGGTTCTGATCTCCATCTGTTTTCATTAAATAGAAAAGAGCAGCTCAGAACTTCAGATAAACTTCCTTTTTTTGCTTAAATCCATACATGTTTAACAACATGAGAGTGAGTTTTGGTGACAATACAATTTTGTGGGTGAGCTATCCTTTTAAATAAATATTTCACAAAATTCGGTCATAATTTGCTCACCTCACGTCGCTCCAAACCCGTATGACTTTCTTTCTTCTGTGGAACATAGAATTTTGATAATTTGTTCAATAGAAGAAACAATAAGTTTTGAACAATATGTCGACAAGTAATTTTTGGGAAAACCATTACTTTAAATACGTATTCATATAGTGTGTATTAGGTTAGAGGTCAATTAATATTTACAGGGTATAGCAGGACCTGACCTCTTCCGGCTGAGATTTAATATATTTTAATATGAATACCTAGATGGCCCATCTAATTAGCATACAATGGAACTGTGCAAATATGCAAATAGCCAGCTTTATAAATATTTTAAAGCGCATAATTTTCCGCTTTTCCAGTTTAAAGTTCATATTACCACTTATTATTCAGTGCTGAGGATACTGCCTTTGATTTCATTAGAAACCATTAAATGTGTAATTTTTCACCCTCTCTTCTCATTCATTTTAATTTGAGCATATTACAGAACAATTGGCCATTTTTGCTGTTCACAGTGTATGTGAATTCATTTAGTAAGCATTAGATGGAGTTCTGAGCTAAAGTTTGAAAAATGTTTCGCACATGTTTGCATAATCTCTGCAATCATTAGTAATGATATATAAACAGCTGTTTGCTTTGTCAGACCAATCAGGTTGCATTTTTCGTAATTTCTTTACACTGAAAATGATCATTCACCCTCCTTTGTATAACTTGTTTTCTATAGGAACACAAAAGGAGATACTGCTCTTTTTCATAAATCTAAAATACATGTTGGTCATAGTCATTTCTTGTCTTGTCTGGGTGCCAACTGAACCAGGGCTTTCCTTGGCTTTGGTAAAGTATTATCTGAGAAACGGCTTAGACCTTTCTTTATGTGAGTGTGAAAATAAGTCTGTGTGTTACACTTTTGAGCAGAGTGTGTGCTGAGAAATGCAGCTTCTCAGTATCTCCACCAATGGAGAGTTCATATTATGTGAGCGTGACCGGCACAAGGGCCCAAGAGGTCAGAGCTGTTCTATTCTGTATGGACATTTGTGTGTGCTTCTGTGTTATGCACATGCCAATGAGCCAAAAGATAACTTCTTGAGCTTTTGAGGCTCATTGGCGTGCACATAACACGTATACACCAATACACATCGGCATTTCTTCACTTACAGTCTTTCATACTTGCAGTCTTTCACACTCCTTTATTTAAAAATGTAAAAGTATTTCACAATATTTCCTGTTTCTATAACAATATATTTGATTATATAAATACAGCTTTGATGAGGATAAGATAATTATTTCAAAAAGATTCAAACATTGTAAAGTTTGGAAACATTACTATGTTTAATGTTTTTTAAAGAAGTCTCTTATGGTCAACAAGCCTGCATTTATTTGATCAAAAATACTGAAAAATATTGTGAAATATTATTACAATTTAAAATTATGGTTTTCTATTTAAATATACTTTAAAATATAATTTATTTCTGTGATGCAAAGCTGAATTTTCAGCATCATTGCTTCAGTCACATGATTCCTTCAGAAATCATTAAAATATGCGGATTTGTTACTCCGTTATTATCAGTGTTGGAAACAGTTATGCTGAATAATTAAGTTAAAATGAACAGCATTTATTCAAAATAACAATATAAATCTTTACTGTTACTCAAACACATCCTTGCCGAATAAAAAGTGTTAATTTATTTCAAAAAGAGAAAGAATAGCCCCAAACTTTTGAATGGTAGTATATATTGTTACAAAATATTTATATTTATAATACATTCTGTTCTTTAAAAATAAAAAAAATAAAAAAAATATATTTATCAAAGAATCCTGAAAAAAGTATCACATGTTATAAAAAAATATATTAAGCAGGCCAACTGTTTCCAACAATAAATAATAAATTAGCATATTAGAAGGATTTCTGAAGGATCATCTGACAATAAAGACTGGAGTAATGATGCTGAAAATTCAACTTTGCATCACAGAAAAAAATAAAATTGTAAAGTATATTAAATAAGACATCCATTATTTTAAATTGTAATATTATTTCACAATATTCCTTTTTTTCTGTATTTTTGATCAAATAAATGCAGGCTTGATGAGCATAAGAGACTTTTAAAACAGTAATGTTTCCATTGAGAGGACAATGCACGTGAATATATATTTTCATGGTTGGAGGTCAGCATTCTTCTGTATTTCACTGATGTTGTCTCTTTTACTTAATGTCATGCAGTATATTATATTATTCTCATATTATTGCCTAACTTTTCCCAGATTCATAAAAAGCAAGACAGTAAGAGTGAGATAGTTCAAATAGTTCATCGCAATGTGTTTGGGAGAAAGGGAGGATTATTTCTCGACCTATTCAGAACGCTTCCCGTGGCTCATGCTCTCACAAACACACTCTCCGCTCACGCAGACACATCCTGAGGCATGAGCTCACATGCTCACTAGGGGGAGTGTGTCGCTTGAAGCTGAACAGCCGGACGCATTGTGCGGCAGTGTGTGTGCTCATATCTCATTAATAGTTGTGATGGTCCTTTTTTTGCAGGCGCCCCATTTTCTACACCTACTGAGCTGTTAAAATGGCTCCTTTTTTTAAGTCGCTCGGGCTGCTTTTCTCTCACATGCTCCTGAGACCAGTTTTCAATGCAAGTAAAAAGTTAGTGTGCTGGTGGAGTGAAAGTTTGAGTTCTGTACTGTGCTTTCACAAGAAGAAAGACATTTAGCTGAGCTCCCCATAATCACAAGGTTTATAGGAAATGGAGAAAGAAAGAAGCAGCATGTGGCAAGACTCAGAATGCAGACAACTACTACAGATTTAGTCGAGATCAAAGCGTCCACGTCTAGCACCACATACAACAGAAACGGCAACAAAACTATAACCGCAGCAAGGCATTCTGGGAGCGGATGGCAATTTCCGCTCTTTAGCGGTGACGCTCGTGGCTTGTGGTTCTTTCGCTGCCTTCAATTGGTGTGTTATTTGTATGCTTCATTTGACACCCAAATTCAGTTCGACATCACCACGTTTTTCCACAGCGGCTCTAATTCATGTCGACATGAGTGGCTCAACGAAAAATCCAACCTTGACAAAACACAGCGAGACGTTTGTTTCAGAAATGTCAGTTCTTCTGTGTCACTGTCGGCTCTGATGCGACAAATGCAATATTCATGAGCTTTTCTGGTACTCGAAGAGTCCTGAGTTGTCAACATGGGCTCAAAGGCCACTGGGCTGTTTGATCCCCCTCCCTCCATCCTTCTCTCCCACGGCGTGGGATATGACAGACTTAAGGGCTAGAGAACGGCAGGCTAACCAATTCCTGACCCTCAGAAAGTGCTTCAGCGATAAAGCTGACTGGTATCACTCTCTTTTGAGAGAAAAACCAGGGTGAATTTCCATGGTTATCGCTTGTTTTTCTGCTGGGGATACCAACATCCAAAATACAGCATATGTTGGTTTTCAGCAATGCTGGTCTTTTTAACAGGGATCTACTATAAAATGATCGTAACTTGTAACTGTAAAAGACTGTAGAAATCTGTTAATGGGTTACCTGCAAATTCCTTTACTGATTACGGTAAAAAATTGTAATAGATGTAATGGGTCATTTAGGGCCGTCCCAAGCGTGGAGTGGGGCTCAGTACGAGTCCGGTCCAGGGGGACTTTTTATCTCACAATTCCGACTTTTTTTTCTTTGGATGATGAGATATAAACTCGCAATTACGAGTTATACTCTTAGTTGCGAGTTTATATCTCGCAATCCTGAGAAAAAAGTCAAGAGTTGTGAGATGTAACCTTGCAATTGTAAGAAAAAAGTCAGAATTGTAAGATAAGTTGCAATTACCTTTTTAATTTTTATTCAGTGGCTGAAACAAGATTCCATACAAATAATATATATATATATATATATATATATATATATATATATATATATATATATATGAAATGATATGATAATACCTGTTTTTTTTACAGGTAAAAATAACTGGAAGTGGATAACAACTGAAGCCTTGCACATTCAAGTAATAAATGGCCACACTTGTTGTTACGTTAAAATATCATTCACATGAAAAAACGTAATCTTGTATTCAAGTATCTTGAATAATGCAGAAATAGTTATATGACCTGCATGTCACCAAATCAACAGTTTGGCTTCTCTGTTGATTCGTGTCCTAGTGGTTAGCGCAGGAGTGAAGCTCATATCATGAACTCATCTTGCTTACAGCCCCATTCAAAAGAAAATAAATATTGAAATTATATTTGTGTTTTATATTGTTACTATAGAGCAGAGCACTCGTATTGCCAAGGTCATGGGTTTAATTACCCACAGAGAATGCATGCTGATAACATTTTTACTTTGAATAAAAGCAATTGCCATAAGCCATTTTTTGGCCTTTTTTTTTTTTTTTTTTTGCTGGGTGGTCAATTGATGACAGTTATGTACTTATTTTCACCCCAGTTCTCAGAACACACACACACACACACACACACACACACACACACACACACACACACACACACACACACACACACACACACACACACACACACACACACACACACACACACTTTTAGTTTAGTTTTCAGGGTTAAAAATGACCTTGACATGTTTCATGATATTCATCTACAATATTCAGTTATAATATAAATATCATTTTCTGCAGCCTAGTGGGTAGCAAAAAAGAAAATAAGTTTTTATTCTATGCACTTTGTGGTGTAAGCAACATTTGGTTGTAACATCTCAAGGGCAAACATATATCTTCTAAAATCTTCTATAACATCTGCCCAACTGGAGAGATCTGCAGGCTGATAATGTGATCTGAATCCGAAGGGAAGTTAACGGCTGTGCAGGAAAGATCCTGACGAACATATGGAGACTTTGCAAATACACAGGAGCAATGGAGCTATCATTTCCAGCATCAATGCACAAAGGCGGCATGGGAGAGCTGATGCAGCCAACTGTAAATGCTCCGATCTGCATGCTCTGTGTTTCTGTTTGTGTGTGAGTCTGTGTTTACATGTAAGGGCATACAAGATACAGTCACAGTGTGTTCAACATGCACGCAATTACAGAAGTGACCACTCGCATGGACTTACCTCTCTCTCCTTCTGTCTCTCAGGCTTCTGTGTTTGTTCCAACATCTAGAATAAGCTCCCTTTTGCCTCTAGATGCAACTCAGGTGGAAAATCAATATTTTATCCAGCAAATCCGGCGTGCACTATCTGATCTGTCTGTAATTATACATACAAGGCATGGAATATTTTACAATTTCCTTTTTTTTCTGCTTTAGTTGGAATACTTCACCCTTGACCTATGGAGCATGTCAGGAAAGATAGTCTTCACTCCTCTTTTTGGGCTGTTCAGGCTATTTCGTTGAATCTCACAAAAACATGGCCAGGTCACATTTCACCCCAAATTCTAAATGTTAAAGTAAGAAAGTCAAGAAAATGAAGCCCATTAAGAACAATTCCCATTATCGTATTGCATACTGACATTTTAAGAGTAAATTCCCCAAAATTGCAAGGATGATTCACATATTTTGCATAACCTTAATGGAATAAAGAAATAAAAAATAAAAATATGCATCAGTTAATGTTAGCACAACAAAGCATGATACAATTTAAAAAATGTAGTGCTTTACATTGAGAACTGTCATGAATGTCATAACTTTCTTCATGTAAAAGAAGAACTTTCTTCACTGTTCTTAACATTCTCTTTTGTGCTGAAATATGAGAGAGATGTTACCCATATGTTCTTAACAGGTTTCATAAGACTCACCCATTAGAGAGTAGAGCGTTATTTCGCAATTTGCACCTGTATAGATCTGCTACGGGTGATTCATGTATGCTATATTGTGCAGCAGCAGCATGTCTTACTTGCTTACAGCAGTGTGTTGTGTATGTATTGGCAGTAGCAAGTACAAGTAGCCCAGTAGCAAGTAGTAAATGCTCTGCAGCAGCAGCAGTGTAGCAGATCTATTCCACCAAGACCAAACATATTAATATTATAATATCAATTAACCTGCCAAACACTCAGAGAGTTTTGATGGCAGAACTGGGTTTTTGTTAATGAAGATTATTATTCTTATTAGGAAATCCTTTCATTTTTGTGTGTGTATGTGTGTGTACATTTCAAACTTCAGCTTTATAAACCTGAAGTACATAGTCTCAAATTTAGATACGCTGTTTTTGGCTTTGAGAGGATTAGTTAAACTATGGAGACCACAAGATGGTTTTCTCATGTCAACGTGAAATTATGTTCACAACCCATTTTGCTTCTCTCTGTTTCAGAGAGAAATATAATATTAAATTAGAATTATGCACCAATTATTCACATTAAGTAAATGGGGCCAATCTAGATTGTATGCTGATTTAAAATCTCCTGTTCTGAACATCAGGTCATTTCCATTCTGTTTGTGACCTTGAGAATGAACATCTCGTCTTCTATCCTCCATCACAGGCCGGATGAAACGCTCATAAACCCTACTAAAGCTCTTGACTACACTTGGCAGGTTCTAGTTCTCAGATACGCAAATGTCTCATCCTTCAGATACGAACATGATAATAAATTCTATCATCCTTGTAAGGATTTTTTTTCACTCAGTTTATAACCCCACCTGGAACACATGCCACTGTTGCGCACCTTATCAAAAATATTTTTAATATTTTATGTCTCAATCAGGACTTTATGATTAGAAGCATGATTCCCTCTTTTGCTTCATTTAAGTGAGCAAAGATGGTCCGCTGAACCGTTTGAGCCTTTAGACGTGTTTTCATTAAGACTAAAATGAGAATTCAAATAACTAATTTAATTCAGATTTAAGGCTTAATTAAAATGAGACATTTGGACTCAATGGAATTAACGAGAATGCATGATATTCTGTCTGCCATTTCATAGTCCAGCTCTGTGGCAATGATTCTCAATTCTCTCTCTCTCTCTCTCTCTCTCTCTCTCTCTCTCTCTCTTGCCAAACCCGATCCAGTCCTTTAGAGAGATATGCACACATCAATTATAACGCTGCATTAAAAGCCAGTCATGCCATATGCACCCTCTTAGAGACTGACCGGTCACTCCCAAATCCTCCTCAGGCACTGATCCAATCAGAGTGAGGAAGAATGCGAAAATGTTCCTTGAAATGGGTCAAAAGAAGGAAAGTTTTCCCTTGTGCGAGAGAACAGATCACAGGGCAAGAGTGGGGATTCAGGGAAATGTAGAATAGTTGAGGACACATGAGAGAGAAAGCTACCAGGACTAACCTATGTTGTGACATACTGCGTATTTTGCCTATACTGTATAGTAGGGAAGTGTGTGATTTTGGATGCAGAAAAGAAGAGATGTCTCTGCAAGAGGGAGGGGGAATTTATTTTAATTAAAGATTACGAGGGCACATGAATTTAACAAAATAATGACATGCACAGATTTTTGATTTCATGGTGACTTTAGCGATACAAAGCTAAAATATTCTCCTCAACAGCTGATTGAGGCTTTCTCTCCTCCAGAGTTTGCTTGGGTTGCAAGTGTTTTTTATTGGACAACCGTTTATGCCCTCAAGGTTTGTATGCGGTGAAATTAAGCCTATACTGCGAAAAGGTGCTTTTAAATGTGCATAAGGCTTTTTTATGATATGATAAAATACTTTTTAAAACATAATTCTCGTATGGGCTAACCTGCACTGTAAATTACTGATAAGTGCCTGTGCATCTTAATACACCACTGTTTCCCAACATGGGGAAAGGTGAGGTTTTCAAATGCATTTATCATTTTAACTATATATATATATATATATATATATATATATATATATTGTTAAAATTATAAATGCATTTGAAAACCATTTGAAAAAAAATATATTTCTTTTAGGAATATTGCAGTATTTATTATAAATGATTTACCTGTGCTGCATCATTATTTTGCACATCACAAATTCATATTCCCTCATAATCTTTAATTAAAATAAATTCCCCTCCCTCTTGCAGCGACATCTCTTCTTTTCTATAAATATATATTGGAAATTATGCAAGGGAAAAAAATAGGTTTTACTTTGAAACTATTTTCACATGGCAAATCACAGGGGACAGGTTACTGGTACTGGTTGGGACTGATTATTAACAAACATAGTGAAATAGTTTATTTTTTCTTCTATACTACTGTAATAGGAGACAACCTCTTTGTTTTGCAGACCCGCACAGTGGTCAAGTGCCAACAAGCAGAACAGAAATGCTCCAAACACATGCTCACTTTCATTGTTAACATAGTGATTGCTTTGAATTGGAATCTATGCTTTGACTCTGTAGGTTGTATTCTCTTATCTGAAGTGCTTAGCTCTTTAACATGGAAGGTTTCTTTGCTCTGCTGCTGATAGGCAGGCATTAGCTCTCTGAACGTGATCAAGCGGATAGATGTACTGAGATCCTCGCGGCTGGGCCGTGTTAGTGGGGCTTTGATGACATGCTTATCTGTTGACTCTCGGGGGTCATTGTGGGTGATAAAAAGGCCAGGGTGTCCCTGGAGAGATGAGGAAGATGAAACTGTGAAGTCTCTCCACCTTTCTAACTAAAGGCCCTGTGGTTTTCAAAGAGAGCACAAACATATCACAACAGCGAGTAAAGAAGCTGATGTTGCAAGTGTTTATGCTTGTGTGCATTTCTCCATTTAAAAGATCATTGATTAGTGTCTGATTGATTAGTGAATAACAGCTAGTTTTGATCTCATTATGACAATTTTGGGAGAAATTATTCATACTCATTTAAGTTCTTGTTAATGGAGGACTTATTATGTTGGGGAGAACTGTAATGACTCTGTGATGCCTCTATGGAAACAAACTAAATGTTATTGAATTGTTGAACCCTTTCAATCAAATTCTGTTGAATTAAACTTATTTTTAATAAAATGTTGACATATTGTATGATTCAGCTGCAAGAAAATGTTACAAATTCTAATATGTAGAATTATCATTAGCTTTCTACTTCAGTTGTGAAATTATATAGGCCTATCAGTTAAAAATTTAAGGCTTATATACTGAACAAATATTTTTTAAAGTCGTATATTAAACAAAAATTATTGGAGTATGTTTGACCATAAAATACTATGTTAGTCTTTCTATTTTAGTTTCATTTAAAGTGTTACCTGCAGTGTTGGGGAAAGTGACTTTTAAAAGTAGTAATTACAATATTGCGTTACTTCCTAAAAAAGTAACTAATAGTGTTACTTAGTTACTTTTTAGGGAAAATAATGGGTTAGGTTACTTTTGCGTTGCTTTTTCTCACACAGGCTTGCTTTTTTTTTTTGTAATAACAAAAGGTCCTTTCACAGCAAAAGTGAAATCAATAAACCTCAGGCTAAAAGAAATGCAAATTCACGCCTGTACAGTAGAGGGCGCTGCTCAAACAAACCTCTAAGTTGTGCTTCCATTTTGGATCACAGAAGAATAGGACGCAGGAGAAGAAAATACAACACTCTACCTGTGGCCCAATTCAAAAGCTGCATCCTTCAAAGGGCTTGGACTTAAAAGGCCATGTCTTCGAAGGTCGGACAGGGCATTGTTAATTGGGACGGTTTTGCTTACTGGAGGACTGTTCTTGAAACTGTGACAGCTGCCGTTGATGAGTGGCAGTAACGTTTTTGTATTTAACTGCATAAAAACAAAACGGTTCAAAACCTGTCTGAATATGTTCACCTTGGTCAATTCATGTACATAATAAAGAGTATTAACTATATAAAATTGCATCTTGGTAAGATACTGCATGTCAACAATTGATTCGTTCAGCTCACTTTGCTGCCACTAGTTGTAGGATTGACGTTTTATTTTTCTGCAGTGGTTGTGAACATTTCTAATTGAGTACAGTAATGAACGATGCAAAACGTCAAGTTCCAAAAAGATTTAGCTTTTTTTTATGGAGTTATTTTTATATATATAAAAATTATGGATAATGTTGATAATGATTAAACATTTCAGTACCTTCCGAAGGCATCATTTTAGGTAGCTTGGCACTCAGGGATTGTGTGTGAGTGTGTGTGTGTGAGAGAGAGAGAGAGAGAGAGAGAGAGAGAGAGAGAGAGAGAGAGAGAGAGAGAGAGAGAGAGAGAGAGAGAGAGAGAGAGAGAGAGAGAGAGAGAGAGAGAGAGAGAGAGATAATCTGGTGCTCAGTCATACAATACTACCATGATATAAATTGCCTATGTTCTACTCTTTAATCCAATAAATTGAAAAATGTATGACCCAATGACCACACCATCCCACTTGAAATTGTCTCAATTTTGAAATGACAAATAATAATCGTAAAATAAACAGTAGGTTTTTTTTTTTTTTTTACTGAGTTTGACTGAAGAAATCTGGTTTCATTTAATCTGGCGTTATTAAATCTGAATCCAAAACTACACTGAAGAGTAATTTCTATTTTAATTTGAGTTCAGATTGGTTCACTTCAGAGAATTGAACACCCCATATTGAATCAGCTTGAACATTAGCTTATTAAATTGAAATGCATGTGGGTTTGGGGAAATAACATTTCATATAATTTATTTTTATACATGTGTTATAACTGTAACTCATATTTACAGAACATTCTGAACAAAGCAAGCCTGGCACTTCGAGCGTGTGTTAGTTATGTTTTATCTATCCTTTGTTATGTTGCCCAAACAAAATGAACTCTCCGTTGGGAGGGTTTCAGAGACAGGATGTGCCCCTCAGGGGTTGCATTCTAATGAGACCTAAATAAATATATCAGCACATCATTAATTGCACCAGAGACCCCACAGAGATGAAGCTCGCCTCCACGGCACAATCATCCTCTCCTCTCGCTCTGCTATGATTCATTTAGCTCAAGATTCACCAGTAGGGTAGACACTGCAGGTTCTGGAAATTGTGTTTTGTGTTTGATGATATAATTTTTTTTTTCCACAACCAATCAAATATAACTTTGCATTGAGTGTGCGATGGGCAGGCATCAGCCAGCAAAATATGTTGATATGCAATTATGTTGATATAATACAATATATGTAATATAAGAGCAAGCATTATAGCTAATATTCCTCTCAGGATTTAAAGGGATAGTTCACCCAAAAATTAAATTAGCCCATGATTTACTCACCCTCTTTCAGACGAATAAAATCGGAGTTATATTAAAAAATGTCCATTTATAATGGCAGTGAATTGCTGTTTTAAAAGTCCATAAAAGTGCATCTATCCATCATAAAAGTGATCCACATGGCTCTGTGGGTTAATAAAGGCCTTCTGAAGCGAAGCGATGCGTTTGTATAAGAAAAATATCCATATTTAAAACTTTATAAAGTAAAATAACTAGCTTCCGGCCAAAAGAACATACGGATTCCACAACTCTAAGCACAACTTTAGACATCAAGGATGACTTGAGGGTGAGTATATCATGGGCTAATTTTCATTTTTGGGTGAACTATCCCTTTAAGGTATAAAGAGTGAATACAGAATGCAAAAAGGGTAATAATTCACCATATCACAAGGATATGAACTATTTAGCCACCAGATTTCATGAAGTTTTTGCAGGCTTTATTGAACACTGAAAATGATCTTCCAGAGTTGAATATAGAGAGCATTCTGTGTCAGTAGCATTGTTAAGTATTCATTGTGCGTTTTGTGAACTCCGCAAAAGTGCAAGTGTAGAGGTAGGAACAACATCAGACAAAGCGTGAAGCCCTGAGTCAAACTAATCAGTGATCTCAGCGCCTAGACATTCCCTCTTTCTATTAGCGGCAAAAGAGACCAATTAGTATTCCTGGCTTGAAACAGGACAGGGCTGGGAACACTTGGCACTGGATCTGACCGAGTGTCTAAAGTCTTTCATTTCAGGCTCATCCTCAGGCCAACTGTGGGAAGCTGTACTGAGGATCAATACACAGGCAGCATCAAGCATTTTCAATTTCAGCATATGTAACTTTCAGCTCACGTATCAGTAAATGGTTCTCATCCACAAACTCTGATATTTAAAGATATTATTTTAGAATCCTTAAATATTTAGTGTTCTTAACCCTCATGTTCTTTTTGAGATTTGAGAGGCCCAGATGTGCTTTCGATGATGAATCCTTTTTTGACTTTTTCTAATCTTATGAGTTAATTAATTATATACAAAAAAAAATGTAACTTTAAACTTTTGCTTTAACTTTCTATGTGAGAAGTATTGCATTACTAATGTCTTGGGTCTCAGATAACTGTTAAATACAATCAATTTTAATTTGCTATAGTTAGGGTGAAGCCAATGGCAAAATTATTTATCTATGGTAAATAAAAGGGAAAATGTTCTCTATAGTTCATAGGCATCAAATACTGTGGTAGTTTACTTCAATATGTTTTATATTATTTTTCACATTGTGTTTTTGCTATTCTGAATAATGGAGGACCACAAAGTCAATCTCAACAGTGTTTTTTTTTTTTCATGCATTTTGTCTTATGTTTATGTTTTTATCTTTCTCTACTCAAATGTAGTGTTGGGTAGGTTACTCTAAAAAAGTGATTAAACTAGCTATATTTACATCTTCTGTGTAATTATAGATTACTATACAAATTACTCTCTCTAAAACGTTACTAATTACTTTCTAAATCCCATATTAGTAAAAAAATCCACTAAATCCACTATTGTTTTATATGGAATTGTTCTAGTCTATACAGTAATTAATGCAATTACATCATAACTGTAATTAAATGACAGAAAAAAAGAGGAATTCCTTACTTAACTTTTTCGAAGGAAAAGTAATTAAATTACAGTAATTAATTAGTAATGAGTTACACCCAACACTGCTCAAATCACATTTCACATATCCCTGTTAGCATATGGTGTGATTTTTGGAATAATCCACTCTTCTGGATGCGATTTAAAGAGGAAAGTTAATTTGTCCAGTAAATTAAATCGGTCCTTTTAAGGAAATTCAATACACCTCGAAAACGAGGGGGAAAAAATGAATGGGAGAAAGTGGTGTAAGACCACCTGCAGGTTATTGGTCATTAACTCTAGCTCTCCGAAGACTGCTGGGCTGCATCGATATTGGCTAATATTGCCCACGGCTTCAACAGAACCTTATGCGCAGGGCTGGCTAGCTGTGGCGCTAATGTATTGGCTAAATTATCCTCACAGCCCACATAAGGGAACGAGGGAGGGTTACAAAGTGAATGTAAGTCAAACTGAACGTGTATGAAGCTGTTGCTGAAGGGATGCAACACAGCAGACATTATGGTGAAAGAAAACCACTATTTTTTTCTCTTTCAAAGCATCCACCCACATGCTGCGTTTCTCATCTATGCTGTTTACTCTCCACACTGGATGGTATTGTGCATTTTAGACCCCCTAATGGTCACATTTTCATTTATATGTCATGTGTATATATAAAAAACAAATGTGTCATTTTATTAATGTCAGTGGCTGTTAGAGGCCCATGAGTTGCAGGTGTACCAAAATCATTTTAGCGTCACCTCGGTTATGGCCGCTAATAAAGCTAGAAGCATATGCGTGAGGGGTAATTCTGTAAATATGTGTCTTCTGACTGAACCAAGCCAAAACATCATCCTAAAATCATCTAATAACTTAATTTTATAACAAGGCAAACCATTTCCATTTTAATTACCTTGTATAATTATCTGAGCTGAAATATATAGAACCAGTCAAAATCTAAAGTAAATGTCAAACTTACATTTTGACATTGAGAAACTTTGACACTGAGAAACTTATTTACGATATGTACTAGTGAGTTGACTGAGCATTTTACGTTTATATGAATGTTTTTAGGAAATGCTTTCTTGCTAAAGAAGCTCTCCTCACATAGAAAAGTTGCACTCAAAACAGGAAACCCAATGTCATTAGAAAACATTTGATTTTGTAGGTTATTTGTATGGAAACATGCAGTTCACTATATGTATCTGTAAGAGGTCTTGAGTGAATTTTGAAGAAGGCTAGATAAACTTGATGGTATTCTGAATTTGACTGGTTCTATCTGAACTCACAGGTGTTCCTGTTGCTACCACTGAGAAGTAATTGATCGTAGAGGCCAGACTGGTGTGGGCTTGTGTGATGAAGTATTGAATGTAATACGTGACCGGGGTTGCTGTAGGATTCTGATTCCATGGTGTGAACAGTCATTTTTGAGAAAAACCTCAGAACATAATTTGTGTTTGTTTTCGCAAAAGTATACAGACTTAAAAAAAGTACGACAGACTTTACGTGGTTGTGAGTTTGTATTGATGTTCTACATACAGATTTGGCCACCTCTGTATATGGCTAGGCTATTGGAAACCCTAACCTAGGTTAGGAAGATTGAATTGTAAAAGTGTATCCAAAAGATGTAATGAAATGCTAAACCAGAGATCAGCAGTTGTGCTACATGCTGATGCCTCCTAGAAGACCCCCAGAGCACTCCTTGGACTGTAAAATGCAGCGTAAATAGATCTTCTCCAATTCCACTTCATAAAAAATACATTTGCAACTATCCTGGCATTCCTACATCAATTTCGAAAGCACTTTATTTGGTTGAACTTTATTTTATAAAACGGCTAGTTCCAGTCCTTGATTCTGATTGGCCAATAGCCAATGACACTTCCCCCAACGGTTCACTACACACTAGTATCTAGTACTAGTATTACTACACAACACCCCTAGCAACCACTCTTAGCAACTTAAACATGTACTCATTGATATTGTTCATTGAAGCTTATAGAGTCGAGTATTGTGAGAGATCGAGTAAGTGAGTGTACCTTTATTAACAGTAGTATTTTCCTTCAGGTCAGTCCCATATTCATAATAAAATAACCATTTTAATGTCCGCTGGGATATGGCCCTGACACCTAGGCATTTGTCAGTTGCGTCTTGCTTCTCTGTGTTTCTATCCTTTCAATATAAAAGTCTTCTCTACTGACAGACTCACTCATAAAGACAGTCTTTGCCGCCATCTAATGGCAGAATAATGTAACTTCTGTTGCTGTTCACGGTCTGGGAATATTTTTTCAAGCGGAAGGAAGGCTTTTAGTGATTTTACTTCATGAAAGTTGCATTGATACATATTTCTTGGCTTTAATATTTGTATTGTGTGGTAACCGTTTTATAAAAGCAATAAGGTACGAGAGGCTAGTGCTGTATCGGGAATAAGTCACGGCTGAAGGGCGTTATTACTAGGTATGACACGAAGCGATACAGCACAGCCTCTCGTACCTTATAGCTTACGTACACCTAAGGAAGTAATATAAGGTAACTAACGTTACATGGGTTAAGGTTAGGTTTAGGGGTAGGTTCAGGGTTACCTAGTTATTGTATAAACAAGTACATAGAATGGACACGGGAAACAGGACTGTAAAATACAGAACTACCTCAATTTCAGTATGAATGAATAAATTTATGGGGTTGAGAAAAGTCTTTATTTGTTCCAAACACACAGTGTGTGGACAGTGATTTTTTTTTTTTTTCAGAGATTGGAGCGAATGTGTGCTTCATAATTCTGCCTATAGTAAACATCATCTCGTTCTTCATCTACTTTGGCAGCCTTGTCTTCCTCCCAAGGCGTGTCCAGGAGGTCTTCCAGTATAGTCTTTGCACAGCAATATTATCTTGCATGACAGTCGCAATTTACAGTTGCTTGGGCATGGCAAACTGCAATCCATCAGATGATTTATTAATGTTCCTCAAACAAAGCCTCCACCTTCCTGCACTCCACCACAGTTTGCCTGTCTGTAAGGCCTTTTAAGCCTCTCTTGATCATCTGTTTCCGGTAAATAAAGTGTAAAAATGGGCTCAGGTTCTTGATAGGTTTGAATTTTATGTTTTTATGACGGTTTAATATATGCGGGCGGATAAGAACCCAGAACCTCTGACACGCTTGGCAAAAGTTTTAACCATAAGACCACTAGGGTACACAAGCTATATTAGTGGATCTCATTAAAAGACTAATTAAACCCAATGTAACGTTACTATTAAAATTGATTTCTAGACATCGTCATGTTTTTTTTCCCTCAAATTGTTATTTGAATTGTTACATATCTGATTTTGCATTGTATTAGCAACATACCCACACACACCCACACCTACCTGTCCCACCCACTTTTTAAAACAAACTTACGCCACTGATCATGTGTTTCTCTTAAAACAGGCACGGAGATTCATCAGAAATTGCGCTGCGGATAAATCAGCATGATCAAAAACTTGCACGGTAATATTTTTCCTTAAAATAACTAGTCAATAATGTGATTAAAGTGTGCCATTTGATTACACTATTTCAGATAGTAGCAGGCCGGTTATGTATTTTGGTAGCCTAACTGGAAAATACAATAGCTCCGGGATGTCGGGCTAGCGATTTTGCGAGCCCTGTTATGTAAAGTTGATTCTCAAGTAAATATACAATATCTTTCTTCAAGGCTTTTTAGAACTTGGCAACTTTAGCAATTTCTTCGCTGATTTTCACTTTTGTTGTCGTATGTTTTCTCAGTGAGCTCCCCCTACAGCTGTGTGGCGTATATTTCACAACACTGTCGTAAAAAACTCACTTGCGGCCCCTCCTCCCCCTTTCTACCGCTGCTCATGTGCATTTGTTATTATCGGAGCCGGCCAACTTTATCGTGTGGATCTATGTCTACCGAGGTGGGTAATGCATCATACACATTGAGGGCGGCGTGTGTGTTTATGTCGAATTGCCGTAAAGCAGTTTGTGTTTCTCGCTCGTTCTCGCTTCTCACGAGACTTCCTATTTCTAACTTACCGGGACGTTAGTCTGCATGTTGCAAGGTTGGTTTTCTGCCTGGAAACGTTGGGGGGAGCGGGGAAAGTCACCATTCTCACCAGAAGAGGTTATTAAACCATCCAAATGATTTCTAAACGGTTTTATTAAGTTGAAATATTTGCCAAGTTCCCCTTTAACATGAAAATTTGACACAGTTACTCATTAAAATTGTATTTTTTTAATTTTGTTTTTGGCAATAATCTTTATCACTAGCAATGATTCTGCAGATCTCTAGCAATGATTTCTTCTGTGCTAGTGGACAATGTCCTGGTTTGAGAAACAGACATATCTCCACTGTTAACTCTTAAGAATGATTTTGATTTACATATACAGGAAACCTGGACACAGTCAGAACCAACCTGGTCTCACAAGTAAATTTGCCATTTATTGTTTTGATAAACCTCAGAAATACAGGCACTGCACAAGTCTGCTGAAAATCAATGGCTAGATTACAAGGAAAATGTCACATTGCTCTGAGCCTTTCTGAACTCTTGTGTCCTCTAATTCTTTTGCACTTTTTAGCCCCTTTTTTATTAAGTGACCTTCCCCCTTGTACAGGGACATTTTGGTTTCTCAGTTTTCCCTCAGCCTTTAATTTCTTCACCAATCCTGTGCAAAGTAGATGATATCTGCCTGCAGCCGAACATCAATGTCTCCAGAATTTGTGCAAAAGCTTTGATTGTGTTTTGAGGGCATATTCTCTGTCCGCTTCTGCATATACACCCTTATATGCACCCTTATTTCCAACAATTAGTTCCTAGTGGCTTTTTTTCATGGGGACAAAATACAGTAATAATGAAAGAGGGAGATAATTCATTAATTCATAAGATAATATTCCCCTTAACTCCTTTTCTCTTCTCTCTTTTATATGTGAATCATAGCTGCAGGACGTGCTGAATACAGGTTGAAAGCATCCACACCACAATCTCCCGAGTTTCTTCTCATCATCTTTGGACCTTTTCGTCTAACTAGTGTCAGATCATAGTCGACTGCTAATGTCAAACTTTCAGAGCCTCGTCTCTCTAAAGTCCAAATGCTAGAGGAGCAGCATCAGTGGTGCCATTTAAATAGGCTAAACCTAAATATTTAACAGAGCTGGAGCTTTGTTAGATCTTCTCTGACAAGACCCCTCATTAAATAACAAACTGAGGATTTGACTACGCCAAACTAGGTCTTGTCTGATTTTGAATCTAAATTATGCTGCTGGTTTCATTCAACGTGTTACAGAGCTAGTGCTTCCATGAGACATTGGCCCTTGAAAAGAAAACCTATTATCAGTTGTGTCTGCTGATTCTGAAGCACAATGTTGATAAAAGGCTGTTGTTAAATGTGACTTTGCTCTAAGGAAATTCTCCTGTGGAAACTGCAATGTTCATGTGTTCCAATTACAGTTATCTTGCCACTAAAAGAAGCGCTGAAATGATTGTACTGGAATATTTAGACAACTTAAGTGCTTCTTTTCAAACTTTCCTCTCTTAGATCAATTATTTCTGGATTGTTTTAAGCTAACCATATGCATTCGCTATTAGCAAACTTTTTCCTTTTCCAAAACGTCAGTTAAGATCGAGCTTGTACCCCAGCCCTTAAAATCTGACACCTATACATTGTCACAGAAAACTTTCAAAGACCCCTTTGCAGGCTGACTGCAGTCAAGAGAAACTGATGGGAAAGTCGTGTTCCAACATCACCTATCAAATATAGACGAAAAGTGAGAGACAAGTGGAGGAGCTGTTTTTGTGTTCCACCAATTCTCACACAAGGCTTCTGATGCACTCTGTCAAAAGTGTTGAGAGTTTCAGGGCTCTGTGTGCACAAATTTCCGAGCGCTGGTGGTTAATTGGCAGTTCGGATAAGGTCTACCCCACATAGCGGGGACAGCTCAACAGCTGGAGCTTTCAGGGGATAGAGAGGGATTTGGGCTTTTGTTTTATCTCTTTTCAGCAGCTTTAGTCCCGTGGGTCATTTTGAACTCTGTGATTGAGGGCAACTGATAGGCCATAATCAGTCCGAAGTACTTTATAGAATGGATTTTCAATTTGTGATCGGATTTACTAAAAAAGATACTAGTACTATTAAAAAGATATACACTGCACTTTAAATTCAGTAGTAGGGTAGGGTTCAAAATAGAGTTAATATGCTTAACTTTAAAACATTTTGGTTTGATTTTCAACTCTGTTACTAAAGTTTGGGTCTGTATACATTTTAAATCCCTGATTTGTGCATTATTATTAATTATTATTATAAATCTAATATTAAATCACATTAAATAATACATTTTAAAATAGTAAATTGAAGATTTCACCTGTTAATTTAAAGGGGCTAATTTGGCACCAGAAGTTTGCTAGTTATTGATTTCCCATCACCAAGACTGCAATTATTTGATAAAAAAAAATACAGTAAAATCAATCATGATTTCTAAAGGACCATGTGACATGGAATGCTGTAATGATGTAATGATGCTGGAAATTCAGCATTGACATCACAGGGAATTTTAAAACTACATTTTAAAATATATTAAAATAGAAAATATAACTATTTTTACTGGATTTTTGATCAAATAAATGTAGCCTTGGCAAGCATAAGAGTATTTCTTTCAAAGGCATTTAAAAATCTTGATTACAAACTTAAACGATTTGGAATATTATTAAATATATTTTTGTAATATATTTGACGGTTTCTTTGACGAGTATATTCAAATAACTGGTATCAAGGTCAATTAGTTTGAATACAGTCACATATTAGGTGTCCTACCGTACCGTACCTACCTACCGTACCTTCCTACCTACTGCACTTACCGTACCTTCCTATGTACATTCCTTCATACTGCACCTACTTACGTACCTTCCTACCGTACCTACTGCACCTACTTACCGTACCTTCTGCACCTACTTACCGTACCTTCCTACCGCGCCTACCTAACGTACCTTCCTACCTACTGCACTTACCGTACCTTCCTATGTACATTCCTACATACTGCACCTACTTACGTACCTTCCTACCGTACCTACTGCACCTACTTACCGTACCTTCTGCACCTACTTACCGTACCTTCCTACCGCGCCTACCTAACGTACCTTCCTACCTACTGCACTTACCGTACCTTCCTATGTACATTCCTACATACTGCACCTACTTACGTACCTTCCTACCGTACCTACTGCACCTACTTACCGTACCTTCTGCACCTACTTACCGTACCTTCCTACCGCGCCTACCTAACGTACCTTCCTACCTACTGCACCTACTTATTGTACCTTCCTACCTACCGTACCTTCCTTCCTACCTACCTATCTACTGTACGTTCCTACCCACCGTACCTGTTGCACCTTCCTACCGTACCTTCCTACCTACTGTACCTTCCTACCGTATCTTCCTACCTACCGTACCTTTTTACCTAGGCACGCTTGCTTATTGTGTTTATTGATCACATAAATATCTATGAATCATGTTTGGGGTTTTATTGTCTCTAACTCTGTCTTTTGTATAGCTTTTGGCTTCAAAGACCATTCAGATCAACCTGTTTGTGAGTAGGTTGGTATATTTAGTCATAGCCAATTGTTTAGGCCTCATCTTCTCTAGAGGAAGATTCTTAGAAAGCCAAAATCATTTATTTATTTCTTAAGGATGAGAACGGATGAGTTCACTACTTGTTGTGTTAACATTTTAAAGCTTTTCGCCGTCAGACCAGTGCATCAGTCTCAATTCTGCTGCTGAAAACGTGTCAAAAATAGTTTATGTGACTATCATTTCTAAGATATAATTTTGTTAGATATTGCATATCTGTGTGCATTAAGTACTTGTATATATGTAGACACCTCAGGGTGTATAAAGCCATCCTAAACCTGGGTTTTAGAACAGACGCTTTTATCCCTCTCAGCTATTACATGGATCATTACCCCAAAACATGATACCATATGTCATGCTTCATTTTACTGACACTTGCCCTTGGAGTGAACCTACAAAAAATTTAAAACTGATCACCTCACTGCACAGGAAGCTTCAACGCTGGTGGGTAAGATCAGGTGGAACCTATTTTTATTTTTTTTTCCCTGATTATACCGTTGTATATGTCTCAACCTGGCAGATTACTCTTTAGTGCCTGGGCAAATTTAAAGTCACAGTAGCACTTTTCTCTTATATATATATATATATATATATATATATATATATATATAAAATACATAATACAATGTGCAATAAAGGTTTTTGTTTTGTTTTTTGTTTCTAGTGCAGACAGTCTCTCCTCTTGAATTATCCATACTTTGACCTCAGAGCTTGTATTTCATAATTTTTTTTAAAAGGTATTCTCCTAGGTGTAGAGTTCTTTGTGTATCTGTATATGTGAGTGTGTGTTTAACTAAGAACTTCATACAATCTGACAAGCAATGCTTCTGTCAAAAAAGCACAGTTTGCACCCAGCTTCAGTCTCTGCCTCAGATGGCACGGCCGTCGAGTATCCACAGTACGCTTACTGACCATCTGATGCATATTGAAAACAAAACTAGAAAGCACATGTGAAAATAGAAAACGTCTCAGGTTACTATTGTAACCATAGTTCCCTGAGAACAGGGAACGAGACGATGCGTCGATCGACGCCATGGGAACGCCCCCAGCGTGACTGCGTCTGAAGCATCTATGTCAACTAGTCCAATGGAAAGAATGAGCGTCACGGGCGGGTGACGTCATGACCAGGAAATGATAAAAGCACATCCGGTGCAAACCGGCATTAGCTTCGAAAATTGCCGAAGCAAGCCGATCACAGGGATGCAGGAAGTATGGCAGGGTGACGCATCGTCTCGTTCCCTGTTCTCAGGGAACTATGGTTACAATAGTAACCTGAGACGTTCCCTTACGAAGGGAACTCAACGATGCGTCGATCGACGCCATGGGAACGAGAATACCCAAAGCGCCAGAATTCCAAGTACCTGAGTGTTAGTCTGTTGTAACTAAGCACTAAGCACCTGAGAACCTGGGGCAGCATCCAGGTCTAAACTGTAAAATTTAACGAATGTGAGCGGAGAGGACCAGCCCGCCGCATCACAGACGTCCCGAAGAGAAACCCCATATAGTAAGGCTTTAGAAGCCGCCATACTCCTAGTAGAGTGAGCTCGGACCACCAAAGGACATGGCTGGTCCGAGTACTCGTATGCAAGTGAAATAGCCTCAACTATCCACCTACTGACCGTCTGTTTAGAAGCAGGAAAACCCTTCTTAGGTGATCCGAAGCAAATCAGTAATTGGTCGGACTTCCTAAATGAAGAAGTCCGATGCACATAAGTGTCCAGTGCTCGCACTGGACACAAGAGGTTCAGTCTTTCCTGGTCTGCAGATGCAAAAGGAGGAGGACAGAAAGCCTGCAGCACAATAGGCCTCGGAGTCAAGGTCGGCACCTTAGGGACGTACCCCTGTTTTGGATATAAGAATGCCTTGACCATCCCCGGTGCAAACTCAAGGCAAGTGGGGGAAACCGAAAGGGCCTGAAGGTCTCCAACTCTCTTAAGGGACGAAATAGCTAGCAGAAAGATAGTCTTAAAGGTAAGAAACTTATCTGAAACCGAATCTAAGGGCTCAAATGGAGCCCTAGAAAGGCCTTCTAGTACTATAGCAAGATCCCAAGCTGGCACCCTAGTGCGAGTTGCAGGCCTCAGCCTTAAAGTGCCACGAAGGAAACGTGTAACCAGGGGGTCTCGACCCAACGATGTACCCCCCACCAGGGCGTGGTAAGCCGCAATGGCCGCCACGTAGACTTTGAGCGTGGAAGGACATAGGCCTGACGTAAAGCGCTCCTGCAGGAACTCGAGTACTGTGTTCACAGAACAGTTAACTGGATCCCACTGATGTTGGTAACACCATAAAGAGAAAACTCTCCATTTAAGCGCATATAGTTTCCTAGTAGCTGGGGCTCTGGAGCTTAGAATGGTCTCAGCAGCCTCGGCTGAAAGACCACTCTCTATGAGTTGGGCCCCCTCAGAGGCCAAACCCACAGGTTCCAAATCTCTGTTCGAGGGTGAAATATTGTGCCCCCGGCCTGAGACAGAAGGTCTCTCCTGATCGGGATCTCGAAGGGAGGACCATCTAGGAGATGGATCAGGTCCGAAAACCAGATCCGACTTGGCCAGCGTGGTGCTACTAGCAGTAGGCTTATTCCATACCGGCGGACTCGCTCCAGAACTCCTGGGAGCAGAGCAACAGGGGGAAAGGCGTACAGACGTAGCCTCGGCCACGTCTGCACCATAGCATCCAGCCCCAGAGGGGCTGGGTGAGTAAGGGAGAACCACAGAGGACAGTGCGTCGTATTCTGAGACGCAAACAGATCCACTTGTGCTTGGCCGTAAAACTCCCAGATTTTCTCCACCACCTCGGGGTGGAGTCTCCAGTCCCCTGGCCTCAGCTCCTGCCTCGACAGGATGTCTGCTCCTATATTCTGGACCCCAGGAATATACACTGCCCTCAGAGAGAGTACCTTCCCCAGAGACCACAGGAGGATCTGGTGCGCCAGTTTGCAAAGCGGACGCGAACGCAGGCCCCCCTGACGGTTCAGATAAGAGACCACTGATGTGTTGTCTGTTCGTACGAGCACATGATGGCCCCTCAGGTCTGGGAGGAACTGCCTCAACGCATTGAAGACAGCCATCATCTCCAGGCAATTTATGTGCCACGAGAGATGATGACTCTTCCACAGACCCTGAACCGAGCGGCCTTCCATTACCGCTCCCCAGCCGGTGAGGGAAGCATCTGTCGAGATAATAACTCGATGGCAAAGAGCTCCCAACACCGGACCTTGGGTTAAGAACCAGTGCTCCCTCCATATAACTAAGGCACGAAGGCAACGCCGCGTGACCTTGATCATACGAAGTGGGTTTCCCCTCGGGGAGAACCCTCTGGTCCTGAGCCACCACTGTAAAGGCCTCATGTATAGCAGGCCAAAAGGTATCACGTTGGACGCTGCTGCCAAAAGACCCAACAGTTTCTCGAACTGTTTTACAGTGCGTGACTGGCCTAGCTTCAGCTCTTTTGTGGCTGACAGGATAGCAGCTACACGAACGGGCGATAGGATGGCCCGCATTGTCACTGAATCCCATACCACACCAAGGAAAGTGGTTCTCTGTACTGGAGAAAGCACACTCTTCTTGGCATTGAGCCTCAACCCCAACATCTGCATATGAGCGAGAACGACACCTCGGTGCCGAACCGCCAACTGCTCTGATTCCGCTAGAATCAGCCAGTCGTCGATGTAGTTCAGAATACGTATGCCCTGAAGCCTGAGAGGGGCTAATGCTGCATCCACGCATTTCGTGAACGTGCGGGGTGATAAAGCTAGACCGAACGGAAGAACCCGATATTGGTATTCTTTGCCCCCGAAAGAAAACCTTAGGAACTTCCTGTGCTGAGGGAGGATGGAGATATGGAAGTAGGCGTCCTTCAGATCTATCGTGACAAACCAGTCCTCGGATCTGATTTGAGTCACGATCTGTTTGAGTGTCAGCATTTTGAACTTTAGTTTCTGAACTGACCGATTTAACAAACGAAGATCTAAAATAGGACGCAACCCTCCATCCTTTTTTGGAACAATGAAATAACGGCTGTAAAAACCCGACTCTCGGTCGGGTGAGTACACCTGTTCTATAGCTTCTTTCGCTAACAGGGCCTTTACCTCTTGCTCCATTACCAGAGCCTGCTCGGGATGCACCACTGTGGGCAACACCCCGTTGTAACGAGGAGGACGAGAACCAAACTGGATTCTGTATCCTTTTTCTACAATCTGCAGGACCCAACGAGAAATATTCGGCAGAAGCTTCCACGCTGCCAGAAAATTTACTAAGGGAACCAGCCTCTCGAGGCTGGTCTCTGGTGTTACTGAGACAGCTAATTCTGGAGCCTGAAACATCATGGCAGGAACTACCTGAACTGGCTGCTCTAACGCCCCCCTCAGAGGGCGCGGAACCGATGCTGTGCCGCAGCATAGCATCAGCGACTCGCTGGAGACCGCTGCGCCCTGAAGCACCAAGGGTGGCAGGGTTGGCAGAACGGTCTCGTGAGGACCCTGAAATGGAACGGGCACCGTATAATGAGGTGTACACCGCTCTACTTCGGTCGGGGCTGTCCTCACAGGCCTGACGCATGAACATCAGGACCTTTTTTTTTTTTCTGAGCCGAAGTCTTCTTCGCCTGAAGAACGGTCCTCAGATCCGGCTTCGACTTAGAAGACTTCGGCTGAGAGGGTTGCGTCTGTCTCCAGTGTCTACGTGGAGGTGCACGAGACGCAACACTCTCTCTCTGTTGCACATGATATGATGAGCTCGACGGCTGGGGCTGCTCACGCCCAGCAGCCCCAGGGGGCTGGACACGGCGAGGGATAAACTTTTTAAAAGCGTCAGCTTGTTTCTTAGACTCCTGAAATCACTCTACGACCGCGTGGACTGCGTCACCAAAGAGACCAGAAGGTTCAAGCGGAGCATCTAATAAAAAAGCTCGATCTTTTTCTTTAATCTCTGACAGATTTAACCATAAATGTCTCTCAGTAGCTACCAAGGCTGCCATAGACCGCCCAATTGCTCTGGCGGTCTCCTTAGTAGCCCTGAGAGAAAGATCGGTAGCACGACGAAGTTCTTGAATATCGTCATGAGAAATTCCCTCACTACTATCCAGATCCCCCAGCAGGTCAGCTTGA
This sequence comes from Gila orcuttii, assembly GCA_026230005.1. Taxonomy (NCBI): domain Eukaryota; kingdom Metazoa; phylum Chordata; class Actinopteri; order Cypriniformes; family Leuciscidae; genus Gila; species Gila orcuttii. The sequence goes on along the minus strand of JAPDVR010000002.1, from coordinate 16,542,022 downwards.
TACGCCTGTAGCACTGCCATTGTATGCAGACATGCTCCAGCTTGACCTGCTGCCGTATAAGCTTTGCCCACTAAAACCGAGGTGGCTTTAAGCGGTCTAGTGGGCAAAGCCGAGGCTTTCAGGGACGATGCGGGACCAGGCGAAAGATAGCTAGCTAAATTCTGTTCCGCCTGGGGCATCGCCTCATAACCATACTCTTTTAGCCCTCTTATTCTCGAATAAGTTTTAACTTGAGGGCTAAAAAGTCGTGAAGAGTACGGTTTATTCCACGATTTTGATATTTCATTGTGGAGATCGGGAAAAAAGGGAAGCTCTCGTGGTGGAGATAATGTCGTGGACGATAAAAAGCGCTCATCTAATTTACTTTTAGGACGAGCGCTTTTATTCTCAGATGGCCATACAATATTTAATTTTTCTACAGCCCGTGACATAACATCCACCAGCTCATCATATGCTGGGGAAATAAATTGTGAATCTTTTTCCCCCATGTGTGTGCTTTCACTCTCCATACTCATAACATCGACCTCCTCGGAGGAAGAGCATTGAAGTAATGGAGTGCTCTCTCCCCGGGCGGAAGAAACCGCAGAGCGTGCTTCCGACACCGGGGGGAGAGCGCTGGATCTTCCGGGTAAGGAAGGAGAAAAGGCCAAGGGACCCGTCTCCAACCCCTCCGAAAGATCCTTCTGCGATCCCCAGGAATGCATTCTCCGCGCCGCCTCGGCAGACGCGGGTCCTGATCCCTGAGGATCGCGAGCCTGCCCACTCTTTACATCAAAGAGTGACAGGCGAGAGCGGAGCATGCGGAGCGGTAGCATTTCACAGTGTTGACACTCAGCCTCCTCGAAGGCTGAGACCGCATGCTCCACTCCCAAACAAATGACACAAAGCTCGTGTGTGTCCCCACCCGTTAAATAACGCGGGCAGGGAGGAACACACTGTTTGTACATTTGTTTCGCCATAACGTTTCCGAATAAATTGCAACAGACAACAATAAATAGACAGAGACAGTATAACACAGATCGCTTGCTGAGGCAACAGAAGCTAATGCCGGTTTGCACCGGATGTGCTTTTATCATTTCCTGGTCATGACGTCACCCGCCCGTGACGCTCATTCTTTCCATTGGACTAGTTGACATAGATGCTTCAGACGCAGTCACGCTGGGGGCGTTCCCATGGCGTCGATCGACGCATCGTTGAGTTCCCTTCGTAAGGGAACTGCAACACAACTTTTGGGAGTTGGAGATATAGGGTAAACATGCAATTCTGAGAAAAAAAGTTTTTTATATCTCATAATTCTGACTATATAACACGCAATTACGACTTTATATCACGCAATTCTGACTTTATAACGCAATTTATATCTCACAATTCTGACTTTATAACACCCAATTACGATATAAAACCTTTTTCTCACTCCCAATTGTGAGAAAAAGTCAGAATTGTGATATAAAAAGTCAAAATTACCTTTTTTGTTTTTTATTCTGTGGCGGAAACAAGCTGTCATAGGTTTCAAATCATTTAAAAGATATTCAGTTTTTAATAGAGGCTTTTAGTAGCAAGTAGACTTATTAGAAAGAGAGAGAGAGAGGGGGAAATGCGATCAGGATATTATGTGAATCAGTTAAAAAAAATTGTCAGTAGGCCTACAAAAATATTTATTTTTCAGCTTGCTAAGCATCACTTGACAGCATATGCCCTTTTCAAATAAACCTGGGATTCATTTTTGCTTTTAAAAACCCATTCAGCACCTCTTTCTCTTCAACTGCCCACAACCATAATTGTGAAAGCACAATAAAGACAAATAAAACTCAGAATGAAGCCTGTCCACATGGTGTACAACTTATGTAGAGCAAGTTCGGCACTGTGACAAATTATGCTAATTATCATGCCACTTCAACCCAATGCATCAAGACAGTTGATTAGCGGTGAGTGAGCTTTATGTTCCCTTTCCGCTTGCAATAATGCGCAAATCGAGCCGAGCGCCACAGTGAATCCACTGCATGTCCCTGTGATCATTAGTGGCTAGCAGCTCATGCTAATTGAGTTTATTCAAAACGTCTACCTTATCAAATATGTATTCACTGAAAGTTAGAACAAGGTGCATTGACAATGATAGTGAAGGCTATCATTAATATGTTTATGTATGCATGTATATTTGCCATTAATATTAGATAGTAATAGGATTGGAAATAAAAAGGGGTTGCTAGTTTTCTCAATGTTGCTAGTAGTGTATGTATCAAGCCTGATTTGGTTTACATTACACATGCAAAGTCATATTCTCAATTCCATTTTCTCCTCATCTTCATAACTTTAATTAGGAACCCAGTGAAAATGAATGGTTGTGAGTGTCAGTTAAGATAAGAGTTGTATCAACTGACATGGTGTTTTTCAGCACTAGCTCAGTCTCTGAAATCTCATTAGTTTCTACACAGTTTCAAAGGATCCAAAATTGTGGAAGTAATTAAAAAAGTGACTTTGAAAAGATTTTTGTTTATTTAGCTGAGAAAGACCAGGGGCCTCATTTATGAAGACGTGCGTATAATGATCCTAAATGTAAACGCGCATCAGTTTCCAAAATGTTCATGAACAAAATTGGAAAAAAAAAAGAAGTGGGAAAGGTTTCTATACAACGTTTGTGTCACGGTACAGAGAGAAGCAGACAGGTCAAATTTTATTGAACAGAGGCACAGAGTGGAACAGCAGAGGAGACTGGTGAGTATGAATAAGAATCAGAACTGGATGATGAACTTAGCTGAACGATAATCTTAATATATTGTTGGCAGATGATGGAAGAGGATTCGGCAGGCTGATGGCAGGAGACAGATGACAGAAGATGGATGACGGGAAGCGGATGATCGGAGACAAAGTTCAGGTGAGGAATTTTCGAGGTAGGTAGGAATCGGTAAGTATTCGAGTAGAGTCTGTACGTTCTTGTAAGGACGAGACCAGACAAGGAAGTGAAGGAGAAGTGCCTCTTTATAGTGTGTGTTGATGATAAAGTGCAGGTGAGGTGAATCAGAATTTCGGGGATTGTGAATGAGTGGGCGGAGCGTGCTGATCTGGTGACTCCGTGACAATACCCCCTCCTCCACGGGCGGCTCCTGACGGCTGGATGGGACAACAGTGACGGGGCCTACCTCGACCCCTGGGAGCCAGTCGATCTGGATGTTCTGTATGGTATTTTGTGAGGAGTGTAGGATCAAGGATATCATGACGATTTACCCAGGAGCGTTCCTCAGGACCGTAATCCTCCCAGTCGATGAGGTACTCCAGTCTGGGACCCCGCCGTCGCGAGTCTAGGATAGCTCATACCCGGTAGATAGGTTCCTCTTCTGCGATGTTGGGAGGAGGAGATTCATCAGATTCTGTGGGAGGAGAAAACATGGGTTCAGAGTGAGGTTTTAGGAGTGACACATGGAAAAATGGTGAAATTCTGTTATGAGGTGGAAGATTAAGCCTGTAGGCCACCTCATTGAGCTGCCTCTGCACAGTGAATGGAACTATGTACCGGGGACTCAGCTTACGGCAAGGCAGGTGGAGATGGATGTCCCGTGTTGAGAGCCATACCTTCTGGCCTGGTTGGTAGCTAGGGGTAAATGTTCTATAAGTATCCGCTTGTCTCTTGTGTCTCCGCACTGCCTTTTGGAGATGCACATGAGCTGAGTCCCATACCCTCTCGCTCTGCTCGAACCAGTGTTTGACAGCTGGAACCTCCGAGGGCTCACCGACCGAGGGAATAGGGGAGGCTGGTATCCCAGGATGCATTGGAAAGGGGTGAGCCCTGTGGTGGTCTGTCGTAGGGAGTTCTGGACGTATTCAGCCCACGGGAGGAATTGGCTCCAGCTGTCCTGGTTCTGGTGGCAATAGGACCTCAGGTATCTCCCAATTTCCTGGATCTTCCACTCAGTCTGGCCATTAGTTTGAGGATGGTAACCCGAGGAGAGGCTAACAGATACTCCGAGGAGTTTGAAGAATGCTTGCCAGACTCGAGAGAGGAATTGAGGATCCCGGTCCGATATTATGTCTTCGGGGATGCCGAAATGACAGAAAACGTTCTGGAACAATGCTTCAGCCGCTTCGAAGGCAGTTGGCAATCCCTTGAGGGGAATCAACTTACAGGCCTTTGAGAAGCGATCCACGATGACAAATACACAGGTGTGATTGTTTGAAGATGGTAGGTCCGCCATAAAGTAGAAGCCCAGAAGTGACCATGGACGATGTGGAATTGGCAGAGGAACCTTTCCTACAGGGAGTTTCCGGGGAGCATTGGTAACGGCACAGACTGAGCATCCCTTGATGTACCGGGAGATATCCTGAGTCATAGTGGGCCACCAGTAGCGTTGACGTAGGAGCAAGAGGGTACGTTGGATACCTGGGTGTCCAGAGCCCGGAGATGTATGAGCGGAGTTTCTCAAGGACCTGTGTCACGTGGAGGCGATGTTTGGCCAGGTTCCGGGAGTAGATGAGGATGTCGTCTATGTAGATCACGACGAATCCCGGAACACCTCATTCATATAGCCCTGGAAGACAGCAGGTGAGTTCCTGACGAAAGGCGGTGAGAAGTGCAGTCTCATTCCAGCCGCTAGCGGCAGCTAGAGTGCAAAACAGGAGAGCGTAAGCACTTACCGAGTTACTGGCTTGGCGCAGGTTGAACAACTGGTCGTGAACTGACAAATCCCAGGCGTTTTGTCCAAACACTTCTTTAAATTGGCTGAAGAAAGCAGACAGTGAAGTGATGATTGGGGCGTTGGATTGCCACAGTCATTGAGCTCACTGTAGTGCACGCCCAGACAGCAGTGAGATGACAATAGGGAACTCTGTAAAAGGAATCCGCTGCAATCTTCCGCCTCTCCGGTGAATGTCGTAGGTCGGTCCATGGGACTAGCAGAGGCAGCGGATGAAGCAGTGGGTGTTGAGTGCTGGAGTGATTGACGTGCAGCGTGAATGACATCAGCAGGAATGTTAGGTGGGTTGTCAGACGTAGAAGGTTGAAGGGAAAGACGGACTACATGAACCAAATCTGCAAACGGATCGGTGGGGCGATCTGTTGCAGTCTCCGTGGGGCTCTGCAGGTGGTCTGGTCTTCTGTCATGGTACAGAGAGAAGCAGACAGGTAAATAGTTCAAACAGAGTTTTTTTGAACAGAGGTATGGAGTGGAACAGCAGAGGAGACTGGTGAGTTTGAATAAGAGAATCAGAACAGGATGATGAATTTAGCTGAACGAATCTCACCGTCGGTCGCTCATATTCGTCATGTTTTGTAGTTTTTTTTAACACTTTTTACTCGTGTTTGTAGTTCCTCCTCCAAAGCGCAGTGGGTTGTGGGCAATATTAGCCTTTAGAGTGTCCACGGATCCACACTTCGAAAATAGTAGACCATCTGGGGACTTCTGAGATTCTTCTCTTTTTAACATATGCAGAAGTTTTCTATGTGCATTTTTAGGATTTATGGACATCTTGGCGTTTACAACCAGCAGTTTTTTTATTTTAGTTTTTTTAATTTTTTTTAGATATCCCAAAATGCACATAAAAATAGATGGATGGAAACATACCAGCACTAACCTGCATAAACCAATCTACGCCAGCATGAAAACTTATGAACGCTTTTAAACCCTTGAAATTATCATATGTGGAATTTTTTGCATGGGTTGTTGTGAAATGTTTTTTTACATCATCTTTCTCAGCATTAGGGATATATACCATTCTTTGAGACCACAATGTTCATGGCCCATTTGTTTGTAAGCACATCAATTTCTAAAGCCATCTGTGTTTCGTTTAAGTGGAAAACTCCCTAAGCGCTCTCTAATGAGCCTAGGATAATAAAAATGTTCCTGTAACATTTGCTTTTTTTTTTTAAGTGGCCAGAATTTTTCCCTTTCTAAAATATTCTCAGTATTAGAATTTATCGCTAATGCTGTGGTATTATTGAAACTGCTTTCAGCCCTGTAGAAATTCTGTTCAATGTTTTGTAGAAAAAAATTGTTTTGTTTTGCCTAAGGCCTCTGAGAGCGAACATCAGACAAAGTTAAATAGTAAAATGTTAAATAGTAAGATACTTAAATAAAACTCAGTCTATACTAAATGACAATTCTGAGCGATACACTTTTCCTCTAGGTAGAATAAGGCAGGGAAAATGTGACCATTAGCATCTCTGATGATTGGGAAGGAAAACATTTGATTAGCGTCTACTGATGTAAGATACCAAAAGCTTATCAGAAATTACCCTTGGTTGCAGTTGATTGTTTCAGACTATGTTTTGATGAAAGCAGTGATAAATTATATTACTGTATTATTGTTGCATGCAGCACACTTACAAAGTTTGCAAAAGTTTTTTTCTATAAACATTTCTGCTGGTGTTAAATTTAATTTTAACAAGCCCTTGCGTGAACCATTTGGAATATAACAATTATGCATCATGTAGCAAGAAAGTATTGCCATAGAAAACACTATTTATGGACTCCTTATCTACTTTGTACAAGCAGGACCTGAAGTGCATTTAGGCATGAAAAGGCACTGGGTCTCATAGCTCCGTGTAAAGCGTTTTTTTTTTTTTTTCATTCATGTAATGGATTCATTACTGTTCTCTTCAGATCCAAGCCCGAGGCGGTGTTTAGTCACTTCATTAAAATGGGATACAAATGGATGCCTCTATAATTTCTGCTTCATCTGAGTCTTAGTCTGAGAACATGGTACCCGCACGACCTTAAATGTTCATACTTTATACCTTACAGTAAATGCCAAATGTATATAATAATAATAATGTATAGAGAAAAGGGGGAATATTTAGATGGATGCCTACAATTTGATTTGCCAACTCAAAATTTAAATGTTGTTTTAGACCTTTAATAAAACCATATATAATCTGCTTTTAAATCAGGAAGCAGTGTCGAGAAATGAGATAAATAGCTGCATTTATTAGTAAAATAAAAGTCAATGGGGTCCAAATCATTAGCGAAACCCCACTGACTTTCATAGTACGGACAAAAGAATCCTTGACAAAATGAACCTTAACTTGTTTTGTGTTCCACAGAAAAAAGTCATACAGGTTTAGAACAACATGAGGGTGAGTAAATGAAGACAGAATTGAGGTTGAATAGGTTTTCTTTTCATTATTGAGTTAAATGGGTGGCGATCAGGCATTGAAAATGGTTGTTTTTACTGTGTGGTCGTTGCGGTTGTCATTAGTGTTGGAAAGCGACGGCAGCAATCAATGCACGCAGCTCCCAGACATCCAATCTGCTTATAAATAACTTTTTGTGTCCCTGCTTCTGCTGCTGATATCCACTAACATACAGCTGGAATTTTGGTTAATAACATTGACTGCCAGATGTGGGTGGATGTATCAGGTCGGGCACCCCTCATAGGCCATCCCAACCAAAAAAATTGGGATACACAACTAAAATCACACAATTTTCACATGATTTGTCATTCTGTTACCACGTGGAAAGAAATGTGGGAAAAAAATCCCTAATCACTTAATTCTTTATTTTGGAGACCTGAGGTTGAATGACATTCTCTCACCGTCTGTCCCCAAATTCAGTGACTTTACCTTTGTAGAAATGCATGCTGTAATGCTGTCGCTTCCATCTGCTCTGGGCAGCAATTTCCAATGCTTTTCCTCCTGGCATGGATTGGAGGAAGCTGGTTGCAAAAAGCCAGCTTGGAGCTCTAAATCCATTGCAGTTTGCAGATGAACAGTTTTACAGATTTTCTCCCAGGGAGATTGACTCAAAGACTATAGGACAGACGTTTGGCATTATCTTGAATGCCCGGCTAGACATGCAATAGCCTCTAATTCTGTTGATCTTGTTAAGTTTCTGAAAGCATAAATGTAGCTTACATTTTAATGCATATAAAGTTTGTATTATGCAACAAATCAAATCAAAGCACATTAACATTGCATGTGTCATGCTTTTTTAGGGTTTAGAGAGCAATCAGCTGGTATGTGGGTTTTTTAAAAAAAGAATATTATTTAACTGCCTACCAATGGACTACAGTAACCCCAAAAGGTATGCACACACGTAAATCAAACTTAAAATGTATGAATGTTATTGCATTAAATCAAACAGTGGCATTTTATTTTTAGAAAAAAGGCACAATTACAAACACAAGTATTTTATTACTTTTTGACAAGTTGAAATTCATTATAAAAATGGCTGAGAAAAGCTATTTCTGGGAGAATGTCTAGCATCATTCGTTTTCAGATTTAGTTAATTATGAGTTCAAGTAAGCTACACTATACACCAGAATACACACAAATCAAGACAATGTGGGTTGATGAGATGAAAAAAATGTTGGACACTCCACCATCAGGTTCAGAATGTGTGAAAAAAAAGGCTAGAGATCGTTAATTCAGCATTCCGAGACTCAGAGAAAGAAGCATGTCTAATTGACAGCCTGTAGTTTGGACCATCTGTGGTTAGCCTGTGGTAAGTAAAGGTCATTTGGGTAGGTGGAGGAGAGAGAAATGCAGAGATGTACCATTGAGTGGGTGTATTGACTGAAAGATATAGGGCCCAGAACATAGCCCTGAGGTATGCCCGCACTGAGAGGTTAATGAGAATGGAAAACCTGCTCTGTGAGGCACAGTGAAATTCATCAATGGAAGAATAAATGTTGGGTTGGGGGTGAAATAGAGGTGGGTTGTGAGGGGATGATGGGAGTTGAGGAAATGCACTCTAGAGAGTTTTACATAGTCGTTGTTTTACATCTAACAGTGTATACATTTTCTGAATCTGCATTTTTAACATTAATTATGGCTACAAGTCTTTTCAGTCAAAAAATTATATTCACCTTAAAGGTATTAGTAATAATTATGAGAATATTATACACTATTTTACAGCATATGGTCAGATGTCGTCTCTGCAGGATGTGCTTTGCCAGAAGATATGCAATCAAATGAATCCAACATCTCTTCCTCTTGGGCCACACTATAAAAAAATTCTCTGTAAAATAACGGTAAAATACTGGCAGCAGAGTCGCCAGCAATTTACTGTTATTTTACAGTATTCATACTGTGAATTATTTAACAGCTTTTTTCGGTAAAATTAAATCAAAATAAAGTTTTATTTAAAAGAGCAGTCAACATTCAACAAGGATTTTAAACCAAATATAGATGACCCAGGTAAAATAACAGAAGATTTTAGCTAACAAATAAAAACAATGGCAATATAAATAAATAAATAAATAAATAAATAACAAAGTATACCCCCTTACAACATGACAACCTGAGACCAAACGCATTGTTGTTTTTTTTGTTTTTTTTTCAAAAAAATTGCACTACTAAGAACATGTAACATGCAACAAATGTAACATTTTAGTGAAGACAAAAAACATTTGTTCAGGGATTTTTTCCCTGATTTTTTTGTATTATCATTCTGCAACATGAGGTGATGGTTGTGGATGAATGGCACAACAATGGGCCTCAGGATCACGTGGATTCAAAATGCCATCAATAAAATGCACCTGTGTTCGTTGTCCATAACATATGCCTGCCCATACCATAACCCCACCGCCACCATGGGCCAATCGATCCACAACGTTGACATCAGCAAACCGCTCACCCACACGCTGCCATACACGCTGTTTGCCATCTGCCTTGTAAAGTGAAAACCAGGATTCATCCGTGAAGAGAACACTTCGCCAAAGTGCCAGACGCCATCGAATTTGAGCATTTGCCCACTCAAGTCAGTTACGACGATGAACTGCAGTCAGGTCGAGACCCCGATGAGGACGACGAGCATGCAGATGAGCTTCCCTGAGACGGTTTCTGACAGTTTGTGCAGAAATTCTTTGGCTATGCAAACCGATTGTTGCAGCAGCTGTCCGGGAGGCTGGTCTCAGACGATCTTGGAGGTGAAGATGCTGGATGTGGAGATCCTGAGCTGGTGTGGTTACACGTGGTCTGCAGTTGTGAGGCCGGTTGGATGTACTGCCAAATTCTCTGAAACGCCTTTGGAGACGGCTTATGGTAGAGAAATGAACATTCAATTCACGGGCAACAGCTCTGGTGGACATTCCTGCAGTCAGCATGCCAATTGCACACTCCCTCAGAACTTGCGACATCTGTGGCATTGTGCTGTGTAAAACTGCACATTTTATCACACAGTGGCCTTTTATTGTGGCCAGCCTAAGGCACACCTGTGCAATCCCATACGGAAATGTAATATATGACATATATGTCCCTATATCGCAAGTGACGGCATCATATATGCTAAATATAAGACAATATATTGCTATCACATACATACATACCTCTAGATATATGTTGATATAAGTTTATAACATATATACATTTTTCATATTAAATGAGTATATTGACATATATTAAGACGATGTATATGATTATTGTTTACATAATATTGTATGTTATGACCATATATGTCATCGATATGTTAAATTTATATATGCCAATTTATTTAAACAACATACATATATACATTTTACATGCCTATGGTTTCCTTATTAATTTATTCCTTGTTTTACTTATTTGAAAAGCTTGAACTTTTAACAAGTCTACACAATCCACATTTCATTTCTATCCCATTTTAGAATTAGCACAATTTAATAAATAAAATATATTTTTTAACATTATTTTACCTCATCTTAACTGGCTCATAAAAACAAAACAAATACTACACAAATTCTATTTGGAAACTTAAATTTTATTTTTTTCATATATCAATATCATTGATATTGTATATTGATAACTGTATAGGGGCGGCAGTGGCTCAGTGGTTCATGTATGTTGTCTTCAAACCGAAAGGTTGGTTGTTCTATCCCCGGTTCCACCTGACCAAGTGTTGAGGTGTCCATGAGCAAGACACCTAACCCCAGCTGCTCCCGATGAACAGGATGGCACCTTGCATGGCTGACACCGCCGTCGGTGTATGAATTATGCTGTCTAATCAGCATCTTGATATGCCACACCTGTGAGGTGGATGGATTATCTCGGCAAAGGAGAAGTGCTCACTAACACAGATTTGTGAACAATGTTTGAGAGAAATAGGTCTTTTGTGTACATAAAAAAAGTCTTAGATCGTTAGGTTCAGCTCATGAAAAATGGGGGCAAAAACAACTAACACCTGAACAGATATTCAGCTACAATGCCAATCAACTGTGGTTGGTCTAATTGATTTCATTTAAGTTTTTAGATTTTCATTCTTTTAGACTCCTGAAACATTTTTAAAAAAGTTGTATTGCTTTTGTTCTTTTTAGCACACTTTTCCTTTTTTTTTATTACTTTTTATCAATTTGTTAAAAAGCTATTTACAACGGGCAACAGATTAACTTGCAGTTAGCAACAACCACTACCAGTCTTCGAAGTTTATAGATGATCTAAAACAAGCTGATAAAACCTGGTGATTTTAAAATGAGTGTAAATATATAATTTAGAATTTTTCTCATTTCAGCGTTGAATAGGCATTTTAAAACTGATAAAACCTGGTGACTGTAAAATGCGTGTATAAGTTATATTTGAATGATTCACATTTCAGTGCTGAAGAGACATTTTAAAACAACACAATTGCTGAGCATCGATTTCAAACATTACTTCATGGTAATACTAACTGAAAATACTGACAAGGAATATAAAAAATGTTTTAATTACTGTGTAAGTTAGGTGCAGATGCAGGTCAATGCAGATGCAGGACTTCGTATTAAAAAAACATATTAATTAAATACTGTAGAATACTGTTAAAAAATGTCTGTAAATTAACAGCAATTTCTTAATTGGCAAAATAATGGCCAGAATGCAATGTTTTCTACAGTACATTACTGTTTTAATGGAAAATAGTATGTTACTGTCAGATTTTGGTGTTTTTTTTAACATCAATTTTTTACAGTACATGATTGGAAAGATGTATTGCAATAATTCTTCAAAACACATGCACATATACACACTCTCCCATGCACAAAACTTTGATGCATTAACTGACAAATGTACTGTATGTGTGTGTATAAATACATAAATATATTCACTGTAAATTATATGGTAATTCATAGGTTTTACTCTACAAAAAGGTAACTTACAGTTAACCAATTAACAGGTTTCTACTGTAGTATTTTTACAGTATTTTTCTGTAAAATTACAAACATGTTTTTACAGTACAGAAACAAGATAAATTTACTTAAGCAACACTTAGATTATCTTAGATTATATTTTGTACATTTTGTTTTCTTTTTCAGATTTTTGTACTTGTTTATACTTGTTATAACTTGTTTATACTTACAAAAGTGACAACATATGCTATTGCACAATGCCAAAATATATACTTGTTAAAGATACCTTCTCTGAAAACAAATGTTAATATTAAATGCAGTGCTGCTTCTGTATATGCCACCTGAGCAACTGCCATTGAGATGAATGGAAAGGCTAACAGACTGCAATGGAAACCAGGGACCGCTAAGACTAGTCTTTAGTTAGACACCTTTTTTTTTTTCTTTAAGACTGTTCATAGCTTTTTAAAATCAGTTACATATAAACGTAGATTAGCCTAATTTAATACCGAAAAGTAAAACTGACTGCCCCTGACTAACTGCTAGTGGGTCACACTAGAACTTAAGACATAACATAATGGCTATGTTTATACAACCGGCCCCAGAAGACAAATTGGACAAGGAATCATGGCCAAGAACATCCTGCATCTTGGAAAAACCAAACATTAGAGACATGATGCACACACACACACACACACACACGCACACACACACACGCACGCAGCACGCACGCACGCACGCACGCACGCACGCACGCACACACACACACACACACACACACACACACACACAAATAAAAGCAGTACAGTTAGTACATAGATGTCATTGTTTATGGTTGCCAAAAACTAGTTAATGAATGCCTGAAGTATGATAAAAAAAGGACCAGTTTAGCCAAAGGAAAGATTCAACCTTTGTGTTCAGTATGTCTGCAATGGTTAACATTCAGTTGTTTGTGTTATTTCAGAGTGTCTTGTTTTGAGTGCAGACGTCTGGAAGGAAGGTTTATATGCCCTCTAACAAGACAGTGTAAGCTATCCGATACGATGATTTTTCTTCATGTTGTTTTCCGTTAGATGGCAAAGGCATGTGGCATATCCCTGTCTTAATGAAACATCCTTGTTTTAATGAGCTGCATTTTGTTTATTTGTCCTTCATTTGACTTTAAGTGCGGTAAACTAAATTCCTCTCACACTAATGCTTTATATCAGTGGTTCTCAACTGGTGGGTCACAATGCAAAAATGGGTCATAGGTCTTTTTTTACAGGGTTGCAGACAGCAGAGAAAAACAAGGCAAAATGCAAATTATAAAATTTAACTGCCTATATTATTGTGTTCGGATATAAATTTTAATTGGCTTATCAACTTTTAAAGGGAGGAGTAAACATTTGACATCAACAACTTTTGTTGGTGATGTCAACGGACTTATGTCCATGCAAACGTCCTTGATATTTTTGTATTTCATCCATCACTTGATAGAATCGAACCAAATTAGGCAGATGATGACATGGACATGCTGCTTAATCGCTTTTTTATCCTTTAAAACCATGAACAAAATTACTAAAGGACTACATGAAATGCAGTTTAAAGAGGTCCTATAATGCCCTTTTTTACAAAATGTAAAATAAGTTTCTGATGTCCCCAGAGTGTGTTTGTGAAATTTTAGCTCAAGATTACCCAAAGATATTTTGTATAGCAGGGATAGGCAACGTCGATCCTGGAGTGCCGCTGTCCTGCAGAGTTTAGATCCAACCCTAATCAAACACACCTGAACAAGCTAATCAATGTCTTCAAGATCACTAAGGCTAAAGGCAGGTGAGTTTATATCAGGGTTGGACACGATGACACGGGTTAGTGACATCATTAATCCTAACATTATGCAAATGTTAGGATTAATGATGTCACTAACCCGTGAATAAGCTCATTGTAGTCCCTACCACCCATTAGTTGTAGTCCTTAAAAAGTGTTTTCTTTAAAATAAAATATCTCCCTTTGCTTTGAACTTTGAGCGTCGTAACTTTGCAGATGTTGCTTATGCTTAACAGCAACATTACACACTAACTAAAGTTAAAAAAGTGAAATCATAATCAACCAACCCTTTAACTTGTAAGGAGGTAGGCAAGATTTGTGTAGATATTTTTTTAATTATAAATATATTTTTTGTGCACTGAATTATTGGCCAAAAGTATCTACATTCAAGGGACATTCAGAAACCACACTGATTTACATAATCTTATCTGCCTAAATAAAGGTAAAACAAAACAGTGCAAGGAATAAAATATGTGGGAGAAATATATTCTAGCTGCGAGTTTTATCAGGTTCTACGATTAGTTCCATCCTTTAGTTTGTACAAGTAAGGACATCGTCAATGCCAAAGTCAACACCGTTCATAAATTAGGTGATCAGAGATATGCAATTACATTTTCTGGAAGAAACAAAAGCCTGTTTGCAACACAAAAGATCTCTGTTTGAAGAAGACAAAAAAACAATTATGGATTAACTGCAGCGTAACTAATCCCATTTAGCTCCCGGGACTAGTGTACGGAGAGCATCGCAGCCGACTTTGGTGTGTTTCAATAGAGGTGAAACGATGCTTGTCTGCATGCGTGCCGTATCCCCCAGATGGGACTTTGAATTAAGTGGCATTTTAAATTTTGTCCTACATGCTCCCAGTAATCTTTCTAGGTTACGGTGCAGATAACGAACACAGGCCTTCTGAAATATCACGGCAGTGCAAACAAATATGTTCTTTGTGTATCTGTTCATAATTAAATGGCCTGAACCCGCTGACATTTACAGTGTGGATGATAAACAATTAATCAGTGATACCTTCCTTTGATGTAATTGTTGTTCAGTTACATTGAACTTGAGGTCATAGAACAGAGACATTTTGATTTTCTAAGAAGTTCAGTAGCCCTTTTTTTTCATGTTAAGTGCTCACGGAAGAGATGAGTTTTCAGTTGTCTTTTGAATGTTGTCACGGATTCTGCATTCCGGACGAGGGTAGGGAGATCATTCCACCAGCATGGAACTGTGAATAGGAGAGTGTTTTTGTGGCTCTCTGGGATAGTACCATGATCCGTCGCTCATTGACCGATCGTAGGCTTCTGGTAGGGATGTAGACTCGTAGGAGCGAGTGAAAGTAGGATGGCGCTGAGCCTGTGGTTGATCTGTAAGCAAGCGTCAGTGCCTTGAACTTGATGCGAGCAGCGAGTGGTAGCCAGTGCAGAGAGATGAACAGAGGAGTGACGTGGGCCCTTTTTGGCTTGTTGAAGACAAGACGGGCTGCAGCATTCTGGATCATTTGTAGAGGTTTAGCTGCACATGATGGAAGTCCAGCTAGAAGAGCATTGCATTAATCAAGCCTAGAAATAACCAGGGCCTGGACGAGAAGTTGTTGCATGCTCAGTTAGGAAAGGCCTGATTTTCCTAATGTTGTGCATTGCAAACCTGCATGATCTAGCTGTCTTTGTAATGTGGTCTGTGAAGGTCAGCTGGTCATCAAATATTACTCCAAGATTTATTACTCCAGAAGCTCAGTCTTTGCCAGGTTGAGCTGCAGGTGATGTTCCTTCATCCATGCCGAGATGTCCGCCAGACAGCTTGAGATATGTGCAGTGGGATCATCTGAGATCTGAGATCATCAAGATAGTTTTTTTTAAACATCCATCCATCCATCCATCTCCTTATTGTGCATGATTTTTTCAGTGAATGTTATTATTATAATAATTTTTTCTTGTTTATGTAATCATGGCTGCGGTCAGAAGCAGTTGTAGGGTCAGGCTTCAGTGAATATTAAAGGGCATCATTTGATTAAATATGCTTTATGATGCACTTGATAATAAATGCTGCAGTCTTACATCTTTGTGGGATAATATTTGGTAAGCAAATCATTAATTAATACTGGAATTCAATTTAGAAATCACCAAATTGACCTTATTCTCAGCCTTACTCATGCCAACGTTTTTTATAACCGCATGCATTTTAGAAATCTGTAGTAAGGGAAAAAATAAACAAACAAACAAAAAACATTTAAAAGTAGTTTCTTTTTTCTTGTTGTACTCCATTGTTCGCTAATGACAGTTTTATGTCTTTGGCTTGCTGGTTGTTTAAAAGTGTGTTTAGAAGTTAGAATGCTGTTAAAATACAGTCTTGCATGTCAAGGGCTTGAGTGTTAACAAAATAGTTTTACATCAACCACTTAATCCCCATAAGCCCATTCTTAGTGCCGCCCATATCCGGCATTAAGGATTATTTGAATGTGAACTCATAATAAAATATTACCCTTTAATATCATAGCGTACTTCTCAAATCCAATCAAATCCCAATTGATAAAAACAAGTCCTGGCCTACAGTATTTCCCTCTGAATATTCTTTCACTTGGAAATACATCATGGTATGGATGTTTAGTGTGTTGTGAATACCATTTCATAGTGTTTTTCATTCTCAGATTTACCTGATGGTCTTTTAAGCTTTTTGAAGTCACAAGATATCAATGAGAATGACTCAAATGACCATCAACCTCCACTTTAAGCATTAACATATGCTGTCGGATGAGCTGTCGCTCAGTGGAGAGTCTCTTGGCAGACGAAAACATATGGCTATTTCCCGTGCCCAACTAACTTTGCAGCATTTTTAGTGGTGTGAATTTATTATGCCCCTTCTTCACAGATTTCTTTGTATTCATGCTACAAAGACATCCTTAGCAATTTTCACAATAAAAACAAGCATTTTTAAAAAGTACCTCAGGTTTGCTAAATAAATTGTTTTTGGAAGGGAGAGCGAAAGAGCCATCTCAATTTGTTGGAGCAGAATGCTGCTTTCCCTGCATTGCCAGCTAAGAACATGTGCAATGAAGACAAATGCAGATTTTGTTGTACTCATTTACTTGTATGTGCCATATGGTGCACCTAACACAGGTGAGAAGAAAGCCAGAAAAATCAACCGTGGATGATGGATTGGCTGAGGTTACATAAAGCAAGAGAGCAAATAAACAAGGTAAATGTGGATGAATATATTTTATGTTTTCATGAAATACAGAGCCTTATCAGAGAAGAGGGTTTTGCGAACACCAAGGTCAAGGTTTCAGCTGAGGTACCTTTGAATTAACTTTCTTACATCCAGAGAGACCCACCAGAGTTATTCTACCTGCAGGCTGAATTCCTTGGCTGGCCGAAAGGTCAGAGTCCAAGGTCCTGGCCTTGGTTCTGTTTTCCTCGTCCATCTCGGTAAACTGAACTCCAAATGAATAGTGCATGCGTGGAGGGATATTTTCCGAACATCCCTGCAATGATCTGATGGCAATAAGCCAATGAGCTAAAATTGTGCCAATTACTAGTGGGCTTTAGTTTCCATGAGCGTAAATTTCATTGCAGAGTCTTTGGGGGTTTATGAAGATGAGAACTGGTTTTAGTAAGAAATAAACAGAAAATAGATGTAGTATCACTTGTATAGGCCAATATAATAAGCATTTTTAAACCGTTTTTGTTTCAGTGAAAGAACAAAATCAATAACGCAAGCTAGCGAAATTTCACACTTCAACGCAAATTATATTTTAATGCCACTTTTCCATGTCAATAAATAAATAGCGACCATTTCTATTGAACTGAAGACATGAAGACATAAGATTGAATTGATGTAACACTGATTACATAATTGCATGTTAGTTTAGATATCCAATTTCGTGTGTGTGTGTGTGTGTGTTTGGAATAGCTATAAAACATTCCACCCTCCAGCAGATTACGGCATTAATAAAACATTAAGGAGATCTGCTGGAGTGCTGATGAGATGGTGTTGTTAATGAGAATCATTTCATAAAGCCATAGATGCCATACATTCCAATATCTTTCAAGCTTTCTGTTAATGAAAGATCAACGACATTGAAAGTTCACTTGTACCAAACTGCTCATATTATCTGTCAATTGAATCTTGTGTTTTAGTTCTTGTTTTTTATGTGATATTAGTAGGTATGTGTAAAGAAAATGTCAATGGAGAAATTTGATCTCAGTGGACTAATGTGAAATAAAGAAGAAAAAACATCTGTGTGAGGATCTCCATGTTCTCTTGAGCACAGCTAAATTTTTTTTAAAGAAATTATCAATTGTACATACTTTCAGTTTTTGTCTAATAAATAGCAATGTTAACATATTTTGAACATTTGCTATTATTTTTTATTTTGTTTTAGAAGACTTTGCTTTGTTTTGCTTTTGTTTGCTTGTTTTGTCTGCTTTTTGTTTTGCTGTGATGTTTGCGTAGTTTTGCTTTTGATTTGTTCATTTTTTTTCTTCGAAGTTCAAACATTCTGAATCCACTTGGCTCAAAAGTGAAAATATGCCTGATGATTCTAAATCACAACTTTTTGAAAATTTTGACTGAACATTCTGACTAAACTTACACAACTAAACGGCTGAGTGTTTATATATAGCCGATCATCAGGGTCGATTGTATCCTGTAAATCAAAAGGGGGCAGAAAAACGTGTAAGACTTCAACTTACTTTCAAGAAGAAAAAGTCTCTTGTGTTGAATTTAGGGCTGGCAAAGTTAATGCAACAATAACGCAAAAACGCCAGGTCCGTGTTTTTTTTCCCTACACCATACATTATTTGTAGCACCCCTCCCATCCAATAATCTCTTAAATGTGACGTGACAAAATGCTGTAGTGCCTCAGTTCAAGCGGCAGCACAAAGCGATAGTCTTTTCCACTTTAATAAAATGTTTTATACAAATTATATTAATTATAATTATATATATATATATATATATATATATATATATATATATATATATATATATATATATATATATATATATAGCTCTGTTATTATTTTTAACCTTCAATATTATAGTAATGGCCCAAATGAGAGAGTTCCTTGTATAGCTTACAGTATTAGTTGGGAGAGGTTTAATTGTCCTTAAAGGGGATGTCTAATGCTATTTCATGCATTCTGATTTATTTACACTGGTAAAGAGTTGGAAAGAACCCAGCATTAAGGGAACTGTGGATTTAGTTTGGCTCGTAAGTGCATATAATGTAAACAACACAAATGTATAGTGAATCAATGTATTATGCGTGTTTAAATACATTTGTTTAGCTGACCACCATAAGTGTCAATTTGTTTATTGTAAAACCACTCCAAACAACTCACACACAAACATTGTGGATCAAATATGTATAGCTCGATCTGATTGTTAGCCATAGTTAATTTAAGACAATAAAGTTTTGGTTTCTGTTTTATTTATATCGATGTCACAGCTTGCAGACGATCGCTACGGAAAAGCTGGGCGACTCTTTAACTCCGCCCACAGCACGCCTCCAGGAGCTCGATACAGCTGTATCTGTCTTTCTATATCTGATAAAACTAAAGACTAGATTAAACTAGAGTTTAAACTAAAGACTAAAAAAAATGAGATTAGCTGAAACGTCCTGGTTGCGTATGCAACCCACCGTTCCCTGAAGGAGGGAACGGAGGACGTAGTCTTACGTCGACTGAATGGGGATCGCGTCAGAGAGCCAATGTTCTTCGAGTACTATTGAACGAGCCAATGGAATAATATCATATTATTACCCGCGGTGCGGGTATAAATACGGAAGTGTACGCACTAGTTGCTTTTTCGCTGAGGAGCCCAGCGAAATCCGGAGTCAGCGGTGGTCCAGCAGTAGTGGCAAGGGGACTACGTCCTCCGTTCCCTCCTTCAGGGAACGGTGGGTTGCATACGCAACCAGGACGTTCCCTTTCAGTCGAGAATGTCAGAAGTAGTCTTACGTCGACTGAATGGGGACCAACCTTTGAGTTAAGTGCCACTAAAGTTAAGCGCCACTAAAGCGCCACGTTATTGTTTGCGTTAAGTGCCACTAAAGCTGCCACCTTCCAGTGCCTAGACAAAAGCCTTTCTGATGCCCCAGCACTTTTCAGGCGGAGAAGGACAGGGCTTAGGCCGGAGAAGTCACTGCTGTTCCACAGGACCACTGGGAAAGCGATCCCTGTACATGGAAGGAAGGGACCCTGTGGAACCCAAACCTACCCAAAGGGAAAAGTGGAGAATACACATATGAACTGGGCGAAGACCGGGCAGTACAACATATTGAAGTCACTGGGGTGGCTCCAGCCTAAGACGGGGGGAGACTCAGCTGATAGTGACGGCAGAGACTCTGCCGAGGGAAGACACGGGCTTGCTGTAGGGAGCCGTACCGTGGAAGAATACACATATGGGATCACCGAAGGGATCGCAACATATGGCCCCATCCTAACACAGGTTCCACACTGCTTACGAGTGGTAGGCCTAACACCAGATGTTCCGCCACGTCCGATGTCGGAGGGGTGCGGAGGAACTCAACAGGGTTCGGAAAGGGGAACTCACTGGAGTAGAAATGGCGCACGTATCCAGTCCATAGGAGGGGAATGGCACAGCAAGTCGACACTTTGAACTGGACTCACGGTGAAACTGGCTTCATGAGGAGGGAGCCCACGGGAAGCAGCGGTTCAAATAAGGGTGTCGCCCAGCCCCCAACTCTACAATATCTGTCAGCGAAGCACCTTGTCAACACCTAGGAGGGAGCACACACTTATTTAGAGGAGCTCACCACCTAAGTGGACAGGTACATCTCGGAATTTTCACCAAGATGAAGGCAGCCACCATTCAGTGGCCCAACCTCACTTGGAAACAGCCTTCCCTCTCTGCTGATTTCCTAAACAGATATAGAGCTGGTCTGAGGACCTAAGGCTTGCGTTCTGTACACGTCTAACCGCTATGAAGCGGACGGACAGAGAAGCCAGAGCTGGGTCTGCCTCCTCCGGGGCAGCACTTGCAGGCTCACCACCTGGTCCCTTTACAGGAGAGGTAGCCGGCCCAAATTCCAGGCACAACTCGTTGACTGAAAGCGAGCAAGTCCCTACCCTCTAGTAGAGATCATGGGAGCAGGAGAACTGTTATAAACAGAATTTTGAACTCACTGCCTGCAGTGACTCAGGGGCGGTCTCTGCGGTGCAGCTGCACCAGAGACATTTCTGCTCAACACGTGAGTGTGATGAAATCATTGAACTTGAACAGGCGCCAGGCGACAATGAATCGCATAATCGCTTTTTAGGAGGCTCACTGGGGAATGCATTTCTGCGGGCCCCCGGGGGCAGCTGAGAGCCAGTGTCTGTCCAAGGGTTGTCCGCTCGGACAGAATCTACGCAACTGGCAAGGGGATGAATCCGGAGAGGCAACTGAATGACTGTGAGGCCCGGGAGTGGTCTTGACTCAGCTGGACCGCCAGGGGATGGAGTCTTCACTCACCCTGGCCACAACTGTCGTGAGGCTCGTCGGCGGCACGACTGAGTAGGCCGGGAAAATAGTGGAAAGAAGCGTCCTCAGAGGCTTCTGACTCCAAGGAGGAGGTGACTGGTGAGTTGCGACATGCGAGGGAAGCTTACGCAACGGTCGCAATGTCAACAACTCGAGGCACGAATGCCCCTGCAGTCGGAGGTCGCCCAGGCCTCCGTTAAAGCACGCCCTTTGTACATGGCCCCTCAGTCAGTAAACTGTTGTCACACAGGGTGTGCTGCTCTGCCACGGTCACCTCGGGACTCGATCATGAAGCTAGCGCTGAAGCGGTCTTCATATGGAGGAAGCCAGCGGCTGCATCTGCCATCTTCCCCAGGAGTCACTGAAAGTTCTTTCAGTGGGACCCTTTCTCACTTGCATAAACACACCAGCTGAACACATTCTCGTTGGAGAGACGTGTTGGATCGAGTCCACCTCCAAACTGAAAAAGAGATACTCAACCCGTGGGCAAGATTGCTCTCTCCCAGTTGACCTGAAGACCCAACTGGCTATGGAGCACTCGAATGGAAGGACTCCGTACTGATACTTCAAACCCTCACACGCAACACACAGGATGGCCTGCGGTGCAGAAGGTAGAGATCTGAAGCACATGTCATTCAGGTCAGATGCTGCAGACCATCTTGGGCCAAGATGGTCATGACCCACCACCTAGTAGCATGAAGAACGAGTTTACAACATCTGGTCTTCATAACGGCTGGAGGTAGCGGCTATATCAAGTCCTTCGCCAGCAGGACAAGATATGTGCGCACAAGTCAAGAGCACTGCTCAACACTAGGTGTGATGAATATTACTGAGTTTTCCAGGAGCACGTCTGCTCAACACGTAGTGTGATGATCATCACTGACTTGAGCGGGATAGCCGAGCCTGAGCTGGGGCAGCAAAGTGGAGAGTGTGGTGTTAGTGTGCAGTGCAACACTTACCTGTCTCCACTAGCGGCAGGGGGTGCGTGAGAAGGCGGATGACCGGGTCCTCGAACGCACCAAGCTGCCGGCTGGCGACCAAGGGGGGCTGAGGGGTGTAAGGCTATACAGGGTCACACACACAACCAAACTGGCCCTCTTGGGACCCAGGAACAGATGAATTTGCTCTTTCTTTGAAGTGTGGGTACCGCTTGCTCCGTTTCTTTTGGGAGCCAGCGGCGGAACAGACACACACACAAGCAAAGACTCCACCCGGCCCTCACCCGGGGGGAGGGAATGGATCAGTGACCAACTCCAAGAGCATCCTCATCCATCCCTGGGTGGCCCGCTCCAGAATGCTTTCGCTGTCGCTTGCTACCTGGTTTGGCAGCGCCTAGAGCAGGCTGGGCATCCCTACTGCAGCTGGCCTCATGCTGAGGCCTGGATGGAGGCTGCTGCGGAGGCCCAGCGGGAGCGGCAGCCGGGGAACGCCGTCGGCGACGAACAGGCGGAGGAACTGCCACCGGCGGCGGGGTGGAGGCAGCAGTGGGCCGCCGGGGCAGGATGTGCTGGATGGCCTCCGTCTGCGCTTGGGCGGCAGAGAACTGTTGGACGCAGTTCTTCACCGCATCGCCGACCAGCCCAACCTGGTAAATTGGGGAGACCAGGAACTGAACCTTGTCCGCGTCTGCCATATCAACCAGGCTGAGCCAATGATGGCGCTCCTGGACCAGGAAGGTGGACATCGCCAGACCGATCGCGCATGCCATGACACTCGTGCCCCGGAGGGCAAGGACGGAGCAGTGCGGTGCTCACCTATGAGCGCACGGTCTGGGCTTCCCTTGTGCATGTCCATGGGTGCTCTGGCCTGTTACAGACCTGTAGCAGCGCCATGGCATGCAAGAGGAGGCGGCTTGCTCATAGGCTTTGTAGACTCTGCCCGGCGGAACGGACGAGAACTCACAGGCCTTAGGGGGGACGAGGATCCCTCCAAAAGGCAGCAGCCACCAGACATAGGTGCACCTGTGTCGTGACAGACCGGTCCACTGGAGGGACAGCCTCGCAACCCTTCACCGCTCCTCCATCAAGGGTAGTGAGGGGGAAAAGCTATTCAGACAGTCTCTGGCAGAGAAAGGTACCGTCCCCAACCTGATATGCTCTCCATGCACATTGGAAAAGAAAAGCACTGGGGCGGCGAGCTGAGAACCAGCGTGGCCCGCCCCGAGATACCAATCCTCCAACCCAGACTGAACGGGACACGGTGGAGTTCCACTCGAGCCCGGCAGCCTCGGCGGCCCGTTTCAGCATAGCTGACATTTCTGGATCAGCCTCGGCAATGTTACACTCCCAGAGGGAGATAGCACAGCCGAGTCGTCATCTCCAGAGGCCAGCTCACCCTACGATGCTGCTATCGACATCTTGTCCTCTGGGGGAACCCCAATTGAAACGGCTGATCGGTCCATTACAGAGGGACCAGCACGCTCAACAGGAATTCCATCGGCTGCCGTGTGATGGAGGAGTGAGAAGTCCACAGGGAATGGTTACCGGGCGAGACATCCATCACCATCCTCCGATCATGGTAATGGGCACTCGCACTTCGCGGAAGAAGGCGAGTCTCGATCTCAACACCGCGACAGTCATATTCCCGTAATGAGAACACGAGCTGTCCACAACAGCTGCCTCAGCGTGCTGAACATATACATATATATACATACATATTTATATACACATAAATATATAGCTCAAACACGTGATGCAACAATTGTGACCGTCAGAGTGGAAAAGGGAACGACAGCATCCAGGAACGCACAGGTGGAATGACATCTTGAAAAAGACGCAAACGCACCTGTGACAGGGGAATGACCGCAGCAACACTGAACAGTGAACTGAAACAGTGAAGCACTCACTTTTCCGCCCACTAACCCACCACAACACATATAAACCTTTATAATTTGTTGCTGTTAAAACAGCAGTTGAGAGCTCAAAGCTCGCGATCACCCCTGCACTCACGCTGCAGAAACCACCAGCACTGGGAGAGTCTTCTAGAAGAACACCGTCACACTCGCTTGTTGTAAACAACAGCAACTCTTCAGAGACATCAAACGATCGGCTCCGAAGCGAAAGGCAACTGGTGCGTGCATCCACTTCTGTATTTATACCCGCGCCACGGGGGCAGAGTGTGTGATGCGAATCACGCACGCCAATTCTATTGGCTCGTTCAATAGTACTCGAAGAACATTGGCTCTCTAAAACGATGCCCATTCAGTCGACATAAGACTACGTCTGACGTTCTCGAATGAAAGGGAACTGTGTGTGTTATGTCCCCTTTAAGAAAATGTGTAACTTTCAGTATCGGCAGAAATTGGTAATTTTATATCGATGCGTTGCTAGTTATAAGAATAATTTAAAGAATAAAGTTTCTAGATTTTATGGCATTAGATGGCCATGTTCTCTCCTCCTTCCTCAAATCCTGACCAGGTAAAGAAATCCTGACCTTTAGTCATCATTATAACTAAGCTAAGCTCTCATGACTGTTTTATTTTTTATGATTTGTTGTGTTTCTTGGTCTGGGGCTAAAGTCTGATTCTGACCTTTACAAACACAGCGAATGCATGATGGAGGGTTAGAATGAGAACGGTTACCAAACTATGAGCTGATAATGAGGCTGCAGGCACTTTATAGACTGATAGAAAGAGAAATCCAGTGGGACATCATTTGACCGCTAAGGTTTGGAAACAGTCACACAAACCTCTATGGTGTAGAAACTTACAGTAATGAAGAGATGGGTTTCATTGGCACGTATAGGCTACAGGGAATGCACAGAGCTATATGCACCACAGAGGCCACATTTATGCTTACTCTACAGACAGATAGCTTGATCTAGGCTGTGTCCTGGACCTAAAGTCTGTGGTATGCCTTACTTTTCTGCCTGCTGTTACATGGTCAGGTGTTCTGGCCTTTCAATGTGCACTTCTTTGACCACTATGGATGCATTAAACACATGGCTGTTTGGTGATACCACAGCTGACCTGTTGAGTAAACAGCTCTTTATTTTATTTTATTTTATTGTATTATTTATTTATTTATTTATTTTAATTTTCTTTTGTTATTTTATTTTATAGTTTAGTTTAGTTTAGTTTAGTTTAGTTTAGTTTAGTTTAGTTTTGTATAAATGCAAATAAATCCTGACTGTACATCCCTTGTTTTTGTTTCCACCTTCATTGTCTATTGTTTTTTTTTTTTAAATTGCCATTTTCTGTTCTCTTCATAGTCTAGTTCTTAAAAGCGAAATCCCAAATATAAATGTTTCCACCTGGTGGACACAATAGTCAACCCTAGTCATCAATGCTGAAATCTTGATTGAAATTTAATCTTAAATGAAAAAAATTAAAAATAAATTGTCTCATTCCAACATGCAGCTCCTTCAAACCAAAGTTATGTTTTTTTTGTGTGTGTGTGTTTGTGTCTGTGTAGTATGTTTTGGATGTGTGTTTTGACAAAAATATCTGTTAAATTTAGTCAATATTTTGTCATGTAATATTTATTAATTTTAGGCAGTTTTACTCTGATTTTATTAAGTAAAGCAGCTTAATTGGGTTAATCCCCCAAAATTAATGACTATGATTGGATTGGATATATATATATATATATATATATATATATATATATATATATATATATATATATATATATATATATATACTATTATACTTGCTTGCTATCAGTTGAAGCGGAGAAGGGTGATGTAGAGTAAAAGAGACGAGAATATCAAGACCGTCTGGCAACATGCCATGCGACATCAAATAAATTACACTCTAGTTTCCTTAAGTGAGCCAACAAAGTGGGCCCCCATGGAACAAAAGCCCTAGCGTAGAATATGAAGTGGGCAGAAAACTGATATGATGCAGCTCCCACACCCTTCCTCACTTAGCGCTTGTGCTCGGTTTTGCTGTCTTCTGATGATGTGGCTCACAATTCCGTTACAGCAGCCAGGACATACAAAGTGCTAAAAACATCCTTAAAAAGTGCCCCAGGCGCAAACGTGCCAGATGTAGTCTGCATCTTTTATCAAAAAATGAGCATCACAAAACTGCTGCATAGGCTCATTTGCGAAAAGCACTGTCCACTATTTCCGTTTTCTAATACTTTACTGCTGCCCTCTGCACATTAGCCCCATAAACAATGTTTAGCCCACCAAACGTGGATGTACGTTACAGGGATCGACTGAGGACAGAACAGGAGGTCTGCGGATGGATCTGCAGAGGGGAGGTTTAGTACCGCACCACAACAGCTGGGATGGAATGAGTCTCCCTCACAAACAAACCATCCCAAAAGACTGGCTGTGTTTAATTATGCAGGAGACCGGCCATGTACAAACTGAGTCGCCATTCGCTACAAAGGGACAGTTTACTGAGCAGAGGTGAAGAGAGAGATAGAGAAAAAACATTGAGAATGCAGACAGCGGCTATGTTCCAAAACCTAGTGAGCTGTCTGTATAGGCAGCGTTTTAAAGGGCCATTCATACAAGTGGGGAATTGCAACGACAAAGTAAACCTATTTTCAGTGAATATTGGAGATATATGAGTGGCATCAACTGTTTGGCAATGCAACAACGTTTGGTAGCATGCAGGTTTATGCAAATGAGTGTAACTTTTTTTGCAGCAACTACCAATGAGGGTGTAAATGTCTTATTAATAAATGCAAAAGTCTTATTAATGATAATTAGGCATAATTATTCATCTCTGTGCTAGCTACTATACTTTAAAGTGTTATGTCTCTATGTCTGCAGATCTTGCACTAAGACATTAACAGTAGTTAATTATTGGAATTAGGCCATTCCATAATTAAGTAATTATGCGATGAGAATTCGTGATGTTGTATTCGGAGCTTTTCACATCCTCGGACTCGGAATTATGCGTTTCTATGGCAACTCTGAGCCTGCCCCCTTTTCAGCGGCGCTGGTTTCGGAACTATTTTTTTAAAATATTTTTCCCGTAGGGATTTTAAAGTAATCTTTGTGAGAGAGTTATGAGCCATGAACCAAGCCAATTAACTAAGAAGTGAATCATAACACTACAAACTTTTGATTTGAAGCAAAAAAGTTTTTAAAAAAATGGGCAAAAAGACAAAGAATTACAATCCCATGAAGCACTGCAAACAGCATAATCGGATTAAAAATAGAAATATAAAACTACTCATTTACAAACGTTATATGTAAAAACAGTATATTTTAAGTTTATTGCAAAATATGCATATATATATATATATATATATATATATACACAAACGTTTCAGTGATGTGAGGGCTGAGCTAAAGAGCTATTTTGGAGCATGTTGTTTTTTTCTGATTGGTGTAATTTTATGTATAGCATCATGGGTAATGTAGTTTTTCACCAGGAATTCCACATTTAAACAATTGTTTTAAAAATTAGCTGAAAATAATGCAGACTGGAGGCTTCAGCAGAAGCAAATACCAAAAATTAACAACCTCCTGTTTTTAAAGGTTTATAAGTTATCGTTAAAAAATTCTATTTCCCTATGGAGAAAATGTATGGAGTTTTTACTTTTGGAGCCAGACTGTTGCACTCTATTAATCTGCAGGGGTCAGGTGGTACAGCGGTCACGTGGTACAAGTCTGAGCTCTCAGAAAATTCCGAGTTTACAAGTTGGATTTACAAGTTCGTAGGACCTGAATACTTTTTAAATGTCAGAATCTCATGCAGTAATTCCGACATGGCGTGAATGCACATACGTATACACTTTTTATAACAGAAAAAAACATTGTTGACAATATTGTGAGTATGCTTATAATTTATTCAATATTGAAAAAATTATGATAAAAAAAGTATGTAATGCAAACTATTTTACACAATATTTGTGTATGCTATGCATTTTTAAGCATGTTAGAGAATCACATTGTTAGCAACATGCCAACGACTAAAGTGTTCCAAATCAGTTTCAGTTAGAATGCTAACTTAGAAGGCATCTGCATTTGTAGACAGACAGCAAGGCAGCTCACTACATTTTGGAACAGAACAAGAAAAAAAAGTGAAAGATAAAACAGAAATCACAGAAAGAAGATAGATGTTAGCTTGATGCCTTTTCCGTGCCTCCCAAAACAAAGCACTAATGATGTCTCACACTATTGTTGACCTTATGTCTTCTGTCACTTTATCATACATAGACGAAGAGACACAAAGAAAATTTGATTCCGGTCTAATATTTTTAAATGTCACTGACTCCCTCTAACTCCCACACTTTTTCACCTTCCCCAAAAGGCTGCAGCGCGACTGGAGTCACATTGTGCTGCCGCCACCGCCGACAACAACAACTCTGCCCCCGAATTCCCTCGCAGCGACGGGCCGTTTTGAACTTCTCTTTGGAGTCTCAGGCTTGACTGAAAGAGAATTAGATGTAATTTGATGGGCTGGTGGGCTGTGAATATTCCCGAGGCGAGGACAGCTGTCTTGCCTAGAGAACAATTGTGATGGATGGCAGGAGTAACCACAGAGACATATGGAAATTCCAAAGCATGGAGAGACGTAACACTGTGGATGTAGTTGCTAGCCCACACACACACACACACACACACACACACACACGCCGCTATGCTCTGTTTGGTTTTCATTTAGCCCAAAGCAGTGGGAAGGGAGACGGGGTAAAGACTCTTTCCCCTGAAAATCTTAACATGGCCAAGTTATGACAGATTGTTATGAATGAAGACGAATCGGCTGACTTTAGCCTGTGCGCGTGTGCAGATTTACTCCGAAAGACTGGAACATCTCACAATGACACAAATTACCTCAGACGTTTGTCCCCGGTTTTTGTTTATCCAGGCTGTATCCTGGGAGGGGTTCTGACAGAGGCTGCAGGTACAGAGAGATAGACGGTTGGACACCTTCTTTGGAAGAGGGGGTGGTTTTTCCCTCGCTGTTCACCATATTTTCCCAGCTTTCTGACTCAGCGGAAGTGCTGGAGGCTAGCCATTCACTAACATTGATCTGGCGACGGCCTCAGGGGAAACGGAGGACGGGAGAGACTGAAGAAATGACAGAGAGATGCAGACACACCCTGAGAGAAGCAGCAGGGAAAAGATAAAGAAATGAAAAATTGACTGTCGAGCGTGCAAGAGGATGTGTATACGTGTTTGGCGATGTTTAAGAGGACTTAAATAGAATGAAAATGAAAATTGTGTCATCATTTACTCAGCCTCATGCTGCTCCATACCGGTATTACTTTCTTCTGCAGAAGATTTTTTTCCTTTCTTTCATATAATGAAAGTGAATTGGGTCCAATGTTGTTTTGGACCCCACTAACTTTCATTGAACGGACCGAAACGTTTTTGAAGATATATTCTTTTGTCTTCCACAGATACAATATTTATTTAGACATAAAAATGTTGTTGTGAGAATCCTTGTTTTTCATCTGAACTAAAAAAAGCGCTGTTCGATAGCTACTTCCTACAAAGGCTTCCTTACTGAAATG
This sequence comes from Gila orcuttii, assembly GCA_026230005.1. Classification (NCBI taxonomy): domain Eukaryota; kingdom Metazoa; phylum Chordata; class Actinopteri; order Cypriniformes; family Leuciscidae; genus Gila; species Gila orcuttii. The sequence goes on along the minus strand of JAPDVR010000002.1, from coordinate 16,512,317 downwards.
AACAACCCAAGCTCATTAGAAACACATTCCTGTGTGGCAACCATAGACTGTAATAAAATGTTTGTAGTGTCCTTGACTCTGGTTCCTAAAGACTAAAGAGCATTTTTGAAGCCCAAAGTAGGCGGAGCCAGCCGTCGCCATCTTTGCAGCGCGTCACTCCCGGATAACCGAAAATGGTCAAAGAGGCGGGATTAGCTGAGGTGACGTGACGCTAACAGACAGCAGACAAACGGCTAGAAGTGATAGCAGCGGATATCCACCTGTCACTCAAGTGGTCACGCCATTAGAACTTTAAGGCTTAATATAATTTATAATTTAAATAAAAAACACCTTCACAGTTGTCATGCTATATATAGCTAATTAGCTATATAGACCAAAACCACTTTTTGCACCAGGCTGTAAACATGTTTTTCTGCTGTAAAGTTGGGCATTTTAACATGGGATTGACTCTCTTTTGGAGCCTGTCTCTAGCGGCCAGTTGATGAATTGCAGTTTAAGTCACTTTCGCGTTGGTTTCTAAGAGAGAGACCGGAAGGTTGCCGCCTGGTGGCAACGTTTCTGCAAAAAATATGTAGCATTACTTCTTGCATGTTTTCACTTTAATCGCACATTCAGTTTTCTCTCAAACAGAGGAATGCAAATCTGGAAATTTTATTATGTTGGTTGTTGTGCACGGGAGTTTGGAAATTAAATGTCCGGTGAGTGGCGCTAAAAGATTAATATGCTTTGCATGTGCAAATAAGCCTAAACCTAATTTATAGTGTTAACACAATCAAACGTGAGATAAAAACGCATTTGCTAAAGCAACCATACCATTGTATCTGGGTTAGTGCTGCACGATTAATCATATCGCAATCGTAATCGGGATGTCAAGCCTATGCGATTATATGACGCAAAATGCTGCGATTTTATATGAAATAAACAAAAATGGGCTGTTAACACAATTAACACAGCATCTGTTCTTTTTTTGCCATCCTTTGGGTAACTTACTTACATGATCCCGCTCTTATTCATGCGAAACCATTCATGCGAGACAAGTCAAAGAGAGCGCGCTGCCTGTGAATGTCCTGACTGAAAGACGCGCGTCAGTATCATGCGCATGCACAGACCGCGCACCAGAATACAGTTCTCTTTCGCGCTTGAACGAACAATAACACACACAATTATGCCGTTTGTCGAGTATCTTTATAACATAAGAGCAGTCTTATGATGAACGTGAAGAGTTGTGAGAGAATGAGGCGCGTGTGTGAGATCCTCGTCTCTGTCAGCAACGGCTGCTCTTAAAGAGCCAGTAGCCAATAATGCTCTGTCAGTAAAGTTAATCAAAGAACAAAGGGAACAGAGAAAATTACTTACTGCTCTTGACTAAAGAACCTGTTTAGCTTTAATAAGAATTAGTCTATATATAATTTATCATTTATGCAGCGCATACTGTTTGGTAACTTTATTCAATTTCTGTATATGTGCTACATGTTGGACAGGAAGGGCACAGGTAAATATGACATTTATTGTTTATGTGAGGATTGTTTGAAGTTCACTTAAATTAAAAGCTGTTATATTTTTTGAAGCCTAATAAAAAAAAGTAAAAGTAAAAAAAATGGATAGCTTTTAATTGTAATGATGGAATCACTGTAATGTTGGATGGCTACAATTAATGTTTAAAATGGGGGGGGGGGGGGGATTTGTCTTATTGATCATTATAGGTGTTATCAATCATTTAGTTGTTGTTGCTAGTTTGAGTTGAGAAATACACATTTCAGAATCATCACTAATCTGTGTGTGCATTTTGCTTTAGAACCAAGCAAATTGACTCATGAAACCATTTGTTTATTATATCGCAATCGCATATCGCAATCGCAATATTCACCTCAATAATCGCAATATGACATTTTCCCCAAATCGTGCAGCCCTAATCTGGGTTCTACAACTCTTTGAGCTCTTTTATTGTGATTTGTGTTTCACTGGACTCGTACCCAAGTGTTTTGCATTGCACGTACAGTACTGTACCAGATGAGCTACTGAGAACGTTTATTACATCATCAGAAAAGCCATGGAGCTGGTTACATGATGCAAAAATCAAAATGTATTAGTTTACAAACCATGCCTTATGGTAAAAGTGTTTTAAGGCCATAGTATAGTGCTAAGAATAACACATAAACATATTTCTAATAATTGATAACCCTTACAAAAATTAAGTTGGCTATACTTCAAATTATTTTTATTAAATATACTTAAGGAAAGTTCAAGTATATTTTTAAGTTGTAAGTATACTGATATCAATGTACTAGTAGTAGTATATTAGTAAGTGTACTATTTCGGTACTATTATTTTTTTAAGTTGCCATCCAATTGCAGCATTTTTGATCACTTTCACTAAACATTCATGGCCCCCAGAATATTTTGTTGTATAAATATCTGAAGTTTCATAAAAAAATCAACAATAGAATGTTACTACTACTAGTTAGATTAGAAATGGAACGGACTTTTTCAGTTATTCTGTAGTGTGGGGCTATTCTGAATACATGTTATATTCATTGCTGTATTTTAAGCAATTTTCGTTACCTGCAACCACGGGATTTTTGCTTTTGTGATATTGCTTAAAAGAAGAATTCTTATCATATCTTCTTCCGCTTCTATTTTGTTCCTTTGAGACACGGTCTTTAAACAAACTCTTTAAATGGGTACATATAAGAGGGCAAATGTGTTAAGGGTATGTTCAAAACATTCATTAGATCCCAGAAACATTTGTTAAACATTTCTCTGTAATGCTGTACACAAATAAATTTGGAAAACCCAGTCAAGTACAAGTAAACCAATTTTACATTTGGCATATTAATTGAGATGCATGGCCACGGCGCATATAATCTGCTCATGGAACCATGCATGGTCCCTGTCTCCATCTCCATGTCTGCAATACGTCCATCCCACTATTTGTTTATTCCATGCTTCGCTAGGTAAATTTAATTGATTGATTTAATTTACATCCCAAGTTATTATTCATTTATTTTTATTGCATTTATTTCATAAACAACTGAAAGACGAAGAGAAAAATCAAACCATGAAAAAATGATGATGGATCACGCAACATATTTAACTTTTATATTTTGTTTTTATTGTGTGTAAAATTCAATTAAATGGCACTGACAGTTTTGCCCCTTTTTTATGCCTAAAGCAGCTTCACCTATTTGTCCTTCCACAGAGAAATCTGAGGTGATTATCATTTACATTCAAAATTATCAACATGATCTCCTTTGTATTTGTAGGTGTTCATACCAAAAATGTAATGCTAAATCTGTAAACTCTCAGAGTGTTTGGCATGTTAATAGATATGCCAATATTCATGTTTGGTATTGGCGGAATACTCTAGATCTGCTACACTGCTGCTGATGTTGTTGTTGGTTATTGCTGCTGCTGCAGAGCAATTATGGGACTTGCTACTGCCAATACATACATGACACGACACACTGATGTGAACAAAAATACATGCTGCTGCTGTAAAAAACTACATAAATTACATGTAGCAGATCTATACACTGCAAACTGCTACAGCAAACGCTGGCCAAGTATTTGAAAGTTGAGCAGCAAGCTTATTGGCTGCTGATACAGCAGGAACCAATCAGCTGTGCCCTATAGAGAATGATGTGATTGCAAGCCGATTGATAGGGTAGTTCAAATCAAAAAGTAAAATTATGTCATTATTTACTCACCCTCAAATTGATCCAAACCTGTATGAGTTTCTTTCTTCTGCTGAACACAAAATAAGATATTTTGAAGAATATGTTTAATCAAACAGTTGATGGACCCCATTGACTTCCATAGTATGGGAAAACAATACTATAGAAGTCAATGGGTACCTTCTACTCTTTAGTTTTTGACATTCTTCAAAATATCTTCTTTTGTGTTCAGCTGAAGAAAGAAACTTATACATACTAGCATGCAATCATTTTCATCTTTTTGGATAGATGCTGAAATGTCTTTCTTTTCTTTCTTGACACACAAATGTTTATTAATTCTTTGAGGTACACATTGAATATTAATTAAATGTTTAATACCGCAACACACACACTCACACTCACACTCACAAATCGGTAAATGAGTGATACACACATTGTGACTGATATTTTCAATTATATTTCATGTAATGAGGTTAAGATTTGATGATATTTAAATTAATCCATATTAGGAGTGCAAATGACTTTCACTGCTTTTAATATTCCTATCTGAATTTTGTCTCCATGATTTATTAATGAATGCCACTTTTGAATAGTGTCTCTAGCATCAATAACTATTTGTATATCTCTAAATTTCAATCACTGTCAATAGCTGTTATTGCACATTTCATTGTCTGTGTGAATACCTATGAATACCAATGAGACATGTAGTGAAAAGACAGATCAGGGCATGGTTTTCATGACCTGTCTGGACGCAGCAAGGGGAAAAAAATAACAGGAAGTAATTTGTATTCCATCTTAATATGTGCTATATGCTCCTAGCCTCCGGCTGCTTAAACAGGAAGTCAGAGAGCAGAAGAGACAGAGACTGCTCTAAAAGAAGAAAAAAGCCATTTAAAATCCATCTTTTATTCACCGTTCAACCAAGCGGCAGTTTGCAGACATTTCCTCCACAATAAAACAATAGGGGTTCGACACCATTCAGGGATGTGCTCCAACCGAAAGACTGTCTCAAATATGTGCGAAAGTTTTCCAATTATGCCATAGATGGGTCAATATCACCATAGAGTGCCTTTCAACCCTCACAATACTCACACATTTTGATTTTAATTTACCATTCGCTTTATGTCATGTCATAATAGTAGACACTCAAATACTATAATAAATATATTATCTGAGCTCCCACAAATTTTTTTTTTAAATTATGGGCCATTTTTTAGAGCATAAAGCATAGATATGTCCACCCTGTTGTGGACATATAAATTACTGTTAAATATGTTTTCATTTCATTATTAAGATACAAATGATACTTTCTGAAAGGTATGATGTCCCTTTCCTAAACAGGGTTATTTGTTTGCTTTAAAATTATAAATACATAAAAGATTTTATGTAAATCATGTGTTTTTAAAGAAACTCATACAATTTGCACATGTATTTTTTCTTATTTGGAGAAATATTTGATTATTTGGATGCAGTTTTTTGTTTGCATGTTATTGCCCCCACACCTAGCACAATGGATTATATAGGTATGATTAAATTATTATTTTAAATATTATTTAAAAATACCAAGATGACAGGGTGGACGAGCCCACGACAGGGTGGACAAGCACACGATGGAGTGGACACATAAAGCAGAACACAAAAAGTATGACAAAATATGACAATGAAACATTTATTCAACTTAAAAAAATAAATATATAATTACATTCTCAATCACATTGATATAACTGAGAATTTAGAATGGCCTCTCTGGTTGAGATGAAAAAGACAGGGAGTTCAAAAACCTGCCCGTCTTTTCAGCAAAATGTAAACATAAGGAAAATTATAATAACAAAACATGATAAGGCAAGTACATTAAATGTAACAATTATTTTTTTTATTTGTGGCCAAGAAATATTGTAGTAAATAAATTCCGTCAATTTGTAACATTTACAACACGTGGAACAACTTGCCCCAAACTGGTATTGCCAGGCACTTTCTGCCGCAATTTCTGCCGCACTCAGAGGCATGTCCTGAGAACAGCAATGATTTTATGTTTTTTTATATAACAAAATGTCTGTCAATTTGTAACATTTACAACACGTGGAACAACTTCCCCCAAACTGGTTTTGCCGGGCACTTTCTGCCGCAATTTCTGCCGCACTCAGAGGCATGTCCTGAGAACAGCAATGATTTTATGTTTTTTTATATAACAAAATATTATCTTGTTATATTATACGTTTCCATAAAATGTAATATAACATTGCTATAAATTGCAATATTAACTACAAATGAATGCTATGTCCTCCCTGTCATGTGTATGTCCACCCTGTCGAGTCTAAGTGGCCGACAGGGTGGACATTTTGGAACAACAACAGGGTGGACATTTTGAGCTTCAATTAGCATATTAGCTTACAACAAACTGTGACTAGGTAAATAGTTAGTCTGGTTGTTGAAGAGAATGTGGTATATTAAAACGTACATATTTGGAAATTATTGTATTTGAATCACTTCCAGTATATTTTATGCCGACAGGGTGGACATGTTAAGCTTTGGCAAAACAAGTAAGCAAACTCATATGAAGAAAATTTGTTAGTTGTAAAATCAGCAGCTACTCGCCTCAGCAGTTGAAGAATTTCCCACCACTATAGAGATACAAAAATCTGTTGTCCTGATGTTACTAATGGGGTGGCCTATTCTTAAAGGAGCAGATTCCACAATACGACAGGGTGGACAACCATTTAAGGGACATGGACAAACTCTTCTTTTTATTAAATAAAAATATTGTTTTTATTATAAACTGATCAATACACTCAATTTGAGTAATATCTTATTAAACAAAATATTAATAGGAAAAAATAAATAAAAAATAAATATGATTTGACTATTTTACTCTCATTCAAATTTGATGAGCAGTGCCTGGGACATCGCAAAATAACATACATCCTCTTATACAAAGCTATAGAAAATATTGAAAATGTATCTAAAGAGCCAAATAATGCTACTGCTTTGAATAAAACAACTTAGCCTTATATAACACACCCTTTCATAGTAATTTGTATGTTAAGTTATAATGGAAAATTACTTATTTATGTTCAGGACACCAAAAGGCACCCTACAGTGATATTGAACCACATATGGAAATCTTCTCTTGTACTCTTATTTCCTCCAAATAAACCTGGTGTTGATCACCAGAGCACCAAGACACTTCTTCTGAGGATTCATTTATCATGGTTTATGACATAAACTTGATTTATTCATGCTCTGAGTGTTCTTGTGGTCTGTGAGATATTTCAAATGGCAACAGCAAACATGGAAAGCCAACTCGAACCAAAAAACTCTGACCTGAATAAAAAAATAAAAACACAAAACTAAAAACTGAAACGTTTTTCCCTTGATTTTTTCGCATTCAGACGACAACGTTGTCGAAACGATCCCCTTTCACATGCATCCACGAAAACGATTAAACATGTTGTATTATGCTTCCAGGTCAGCAATAGTTGCGTTTCCATTACCCTTCAAATTGTGCAAATTGAAATTGAAAATTGAAAATACGCCCAATGGAAACACGTAAAAACTCCCATATATTGCAACAAAGTTTTTACGCTCGCATGAGGTGGTTTTTCAGGCAATTCAAAAAATAAATATTTTGCAAAACTGCAATGAAAACAGTTTTTGTGCATTTACAGGTCACCTGACATAGATGGCGCGGTATGTTGGACAGAAAACGAGACTGAGTTCTTCATTAAACTCACAAAAGACAAAAGTATTACGGGAATACTGGATTCTTAACAACAATGAAATGCCACACTTTATCAAGACCTTGAAGCAGATATGATTGAAAAACACCCAGAAACACCTCATACGTGGCCGCTGCCAAGTATAAGGGGCTTTCCTTGCCAGTAATGCTTGGATAATAAACCTATGTCTCCTTCGATTAAAAATAATGGCTAGTGCAGTGGCTAGAATATACATAAACCTACCAACATCCATCCACCCAACCATCCATCCATCCATCTAACCATGCATCCATCCATCCAACCATCCTTCCTTCCTTCCATCCTTCCATCCATCCAACCATCCATCAATCCATCCATCCATCCATCCATCCATCCATCCATCCATCCATCCATCCATCCATCCAACCATTCATTCATCCACCCACTCAACCATCCATCCATCCAACCATCTATCCATCCATCCATCCATCCATCCATCCATCCAACCATCCATCCATCCATCCATCCAACGATCCTTCCATCCATCCATCCAACCATCCATCCATCCATCCATCCATATACATAAACCTACCAACATCCGTTGCCATGATTTTTGGAATGACTTATCGCAAGAGGAAAAAATGACATTTTAGTCGCATAACATCTGTTAATGGAAACGCCGTCTTTTCGCAACAGTTTTTTATCGACATTTAGAAAGTATCGCAAAAGTTTTGCGCAAATCTGAAACGGAAACGCGTCTAATGTCACTTTGTAAAGAAAAACTACACGCCTAATACACATTAGCATGACGTCACCGTTTTCACAAATTCATGTTTTTGCAGTTTATACATATATGATAACAGTATTGTTTTCAAAAATTTGCTCTTTAAACCCCGTTTTCAGGCCCCCAAAATGCCATTGTCATGTAAATAAATGGCCAAAATGCATAAAAATTTGCTATAAAGGCAGACAAAGGGATGATAGAGATAGAATACAGATGTTGCTGTGTACTTCTCTTCAGATAACAAGCCTTTGGAAGTCCATGATAAACGCACTGCGTATATACACATAGACATAACTCCCATCCTCCTTCACAATCCCTGATGGCTTTATTAACTCTAATGTACACAGAACTAGAATTAGAACAGAAGAGGAAGTGCAGAATGAGTGCTCAAAAAAGATCTACCACGAGACTGCTTTTAACAGATGAAAGCAGGTTTGTCTTTGGTGCTTTTGCTATTTTTTAATGTTTCTATAAAATATACAGTGCCATTCTAATCTTTATTTTATTTTATTTTTTTCAATTCCACTGACCCGCAAAACAGCAAAAATGCATTCTGTGTGAAACGCCCTTAATTGTGTACAGTATGTGTTGGTGTCTTGGAAGGTTTCTTCACAATACTGAATCAAGTCGAAAATGAGGTATTGAGATCGCTTTGCTCCCGTAATGATGAGAGCCTCCATCAGTTTATATACACCTAATTCAGAAAGTGTCTAGTTTAAGTTGATCTTTCATTGCTCAGATGACTTGGAGTTCAGTTCTTAGTTGAACAAAATAAATGCTGATAGCATAGCTCAGATAATTTGGAAGATTTTGGTGTGAAAACGTTTTAAGCCACAATTGAAATCTGATTTTGATTTAGTTTGAGGCATCACTGATATCTCTTTTAAAACAGGAGATCTCTCCATTTATTCTTATTGCTGTCTAGGCGAAACAACTTAGTTATTAAAAAGATCTCAAATGTAATTTATTTTCTTCTCAGTTGGAACTTTAGAGCTATAATGTTTCCTCAAGTGTTCTTTGTCAATGAAAATGACTTTACGGCAGAAATGTGGCATAAATGTCTTTGGTATTTGGCCACTACTTTGGTATTTATCTTTGTTAAAAAGGAAAATTATGATATAAGGTATCACATCAAAGAGCTTATGATTTAAAAAACAAAGAATACATGAGTAGAATGACAAAAAGAGAGAGACCATACAAAACAGTTGAAGGCCTTTCTCAGAGCTTGTTGCTGTTCTGTGGAAAATTCGGCATCTATGTGGCTTAAAGGCATTGGAAATTCATGAGATGCATTGACTATGCTTAGGATATTGACAGACAAAATAAATGTGCTACACATGGTACCGATCGGGATATGTGTGCTTGTTTGTTTGCATCTGCTATCTTCAAAGTGCACAGAGTATCCAGGAGAAACTTGATGAGGCTTAAGTTCTGGCTAATAAGCTTTAATGGTTGTAATAAATTGCTGTAATTTAGGCTGCTTTCTTTTCCATTTCCCTCCAAAACTTTAGAAATACATTACTGTGAAGAGTCAGAGAGCTCCAGATCAGAGCTCCAGTAGGCTATTTTGTCACGGCTAGTGTGGTACAAATTGGCATTTTCACACAGTTTTTTTTTGTGTGTGTGTGTGTGTGTTTTTCTTCTTCTGTGTTTGTTCCTGGTTTCTGTTGCACTTTAAGTATGCAATTGTATTTCTTTAATACATTTTTTAACTTAACTACTTGACTAAACTATTAATGTAAGGCATCTACCCAACTTCTTGACTCGGCCAAAATTATCGTTTGCCTCACTTGACAAATTAAATTTTAATTAAATTAAATTAAATTAAATTAAATTAAATTAAATTTAATTTAATTTAATTTAATTTAATTTAATTTAATTTAATTTAATTTAATTTAATTTAATTTAATTTAATTTAATTTAATTTAATTTAATTTAATTTAATTTGTAATCAGCACTGAAGGAGTTTCCATGTATTTACTTGCAGTGATTTACTTGCACAGGCTGCATGTTCATTGTTGGCTGCTTTTCTAGTTTTTCTAGTGTTGTTCTAGCCCTCAACAAACCTTTATATCAAAAGGCTCAAAAGGCAAAAGACCCATTTCCAAGACAGTTTCCAGCTGTGTCCAAAGTTTTCACTAGCAGTGTAATTCTTGATTTCAGTGATTTACTTGCACCAGTGAGCGTCTACATTGCTTTTATATTAGCTAGACATTACATTTGGAACCTGCTTTCAACCCTGTTGAGATATTAGTGACATAAAAGGATAAAAAACACTGACTTGAGAGTTAATGTCTTCCATTGGCAAATTACCGCTGTGCCCTTGTGCAAAGCACTTAACCCCAGGTGACATGTGGACTGACCTTTCAATTACAGCATTGTAAGTCTCTGGACAAAAAGCATCCTTTGATAGATGATTATGGTCATTTATAAATCTGTCAGGTGGACCATGTTGAATGTTCAGATAAAATATGCAGAGAGGTTGGTCTCTTGGATGATGGCTTTTGTTGTTTCGGGCTCCCACACAAGCACAGAAGTGTTCTTGTGGTAAACAGCCACCTGATAATGTGCGCACTTGAGAGCTACAAAAAAAGGCCAACGCCATATTGTGTCTCCACTAAACTCTCTCTCTCTCTCTCTTCTCTCTCTCTCTCTCTCTCTCTCTCTCTCTCTCTCTCTCTCTCTCTCTCTCTCTCTCTCTCTCTCTCTCTGCACTCATTTCCTCCTTCCTCTTAAATTCAAGTGCTCTTATTAACATGCACAATTGAATTGCAAAGCATCAGCTCTGTTGGTCAAATTTAAACTAAGGACCAATCTACTTTGATGTTTTTTTTTTCTCTCCCATCTAAGCCTTTGACCTTTCCAGTGCTAATTGGTTTTAACAAAATAACCCAAAGGCACATTGTATTCTAAATGGATTAGAGCCCTTTAAGTTGTTTTATGCACCTTGGTTTTCACACAGATTTCTTTCTCTTTTTCTTTCTATATATACTGTATATATACTGTATGTATTTCTTTATATACATTATGTGTGTGTGCGTGTGGGTCTGTGTAATAAGAAGCATATTCTTTCCAGTTGCCAAAGTTATATAAATAGTTTCTCGGTCATCAACTCATAGTACCTATTGGGTATTCGTTCACTTTGCTTCTCGTGTAATGTTGTGTGCTTCTGCGGTCGAGTCCGAGGGGTAAAGTTCAGTGCACTGGAGCTGAAGCAGTGACTCACAGGTACGGGCCTTGCAAGGGCTCTCTGTGCATGTCAGGCTGAATCACGGCAGACAAAGCACGGAGAACCTGTTTTTCCTACATTTGCTCTGAGGAAAGAAGATTTTTTTTAGGAAGTCTAACCTCATGTGAAGAGTTGAGTCATTGTGTTTTACATTTGTTCCTTCCACATGGGCAATTTCACTCTCTCTTTTCCCACTTTTTGTTGTTTTTTATTAGAGGTTAATTCGTTATACTCCACTTGAGGATATTCTGACCATTTTTTATAGAATTCTAATATTGTGGAATTAATCAACAAAAATGAATCGCTATAAAAACCCTTAAGACTATTTATATGGTCTACATATGCTAAACATTTTTTTTGTGTGTGTGTATTATAATGGTATTTTAATGAAATTAAAATAATGATGCAAGTATGAATAACTATATATATATATATATATATATATATATATATATATATATATATATATATATATATATATATATATATATAGTTATTCCTATATGCATCATTATTTTAATTTCTTTAAAATACCATTATAATATTTTGTTAATATAAAAAATTTTTTGTATATTTTCAGTTTTTAATTTACCATTGTTATTATTTGTTGTTCTTTTTAAATATGTCAATACAGTTTTTGTTTATATTTGACTTAGTTTGTTATTTTACTACATTAGGTTAATCTAAATGTTAATTAGACATTTTGCCTTGGCAACTAGATTACATTTTTTATTTTATTTTTTATCTATTCTTTTACAGTTTAATATTGTAGGTTATTTCTGTTATTTTTTTAAGTTTCAAGTCATTCCTTTATCCATCCATCCATCCATCCATCCATCCATCCATCCATCCATCCAACCATCCAACCATCCATCCAACCAACCATCCTTCCTTCCATCCTTCCATCC